>CM055121.1:381548528-382164719 GCA_029206835.1 Rana muscosa
ATAGTGTGTATGCTTTCACGACATGAAAAAAACGCGCATGCTCAGAAGCAACTATGAGACGGGAGCGCTCGTTTTGGTAAAGCTAATGTTGGAAATGGAGATGGCACATTCGTCACGGTGGAATTAATAGCATCGTTTTAATGCTGCGCATTCCGTTCTTCTTTTGATAATGCTTAAAAATTACCTTCGTTTGATAATGACATTGAGAGTTATGCCAAACTTGTTTCTAAAGTAATTCCAAATTGCTCTAATGATTGTAAAATATTTTTTCTAAGCCGCACCTCCCTCCTAAATAATACTAATAATAATAAAATAATGTAAATATCCTTTTTTTTGGAAATTCTATTTTACTATTGTCTTTTTAATTTTTGGGGCCTTGTTATTTTTTTTTGGGCTTAAATTATTCTTGTGTAAAGTTACCACACCAACCTTCAAAAAGTGTCTCATTTGGCCTCAGGGAGGTTTGTGTCCCTTGATAATAACAATAATATTATTTGAGATGTCCCTGCCTGCTCCCTAGCAAGCTCTCTTTTGAAATACAAATCACATAGTCAAGTTTTTTAAGGCCAAAAAAAAAAGTTTATTTCGGAACATTAACAAATTAAAAGGGGAAGGCAGCACTGGAGAGCCTGCTTGCATTTGTGCATCCCTTTGACCCCACAACAACCATCCAAGATGTGAAAACCAAAATAGAGATTAGATCCCCCAAAAAAAGGAGCCCAATCTTGTCTTGAGCTCCCAGAGGTCAGGAGCCACAGCAGTTAAGTCCTATATGTCCCCAGTCTGTGGTACTACAGCAGGCATTATTTTCTCCTCTTCCTTGTAGCCTTCTCTCCAGCCTTCTCTGCAGCCTTGGTTGGTTTCTTCCTTGGAGGCTGGGGATCAGGAGGAGAGGTTGTGGCAGGAGGAGTAGTAGGAGGAGGAGGTGGAGGAGTAGGGACAACCTCCGTTATATCGGTGTACATGGTGTGTTCACCCAGCACGCCCTTATTGATGACTTTTAAAAGCAGGGTCTCACTATATATCTTTTGCCGCAAGTCCATTTGCCCTAGTTTGTGTGCGAGGACTGCGGCAAATCCCTCATCAACAGAGGGTGCCTCTCTGAGGGCCGCTGTTGCCTCTCTGATGAAGGCCCTGGTTTCCTCCTCCACCTGCCTACCTCTCCTTGGCCCTCGTGGTTTAACTACCAGGGGAGGCATCTGGGCTCTTGTGCTGGGCCCAGCCTCCTCCTGGGTGCCACTGGGCCCAGCCTCCTCCTGGGTGCCACTGGGCCCTGCCTCCTCCTGATCCCCAACATCACCCTCTTCCTGGCTCTGCTCTGGCTGTAAAAAAAGAAAGGGACATTATTTATTTTGGCCCACCATCATTCACAGACATTGTTCACCTCTAGACATTGTTGAAATCAATGCCAAAAGTTATGCCATTTTCATTGATTCCGCATCCTGGTTTTGTTGCCTTGTCCACATAAAATTAGGCCACTACTGTATCTTGCTCTTCAAAAACTTTATTGGTAGAAGTTTACATACCTAACAATACTAACATCTATTTAAATTCTACAATTTTGTAAGATATAAATATAGATATCAATACTTTACCTGGCTCCATATATCCAAATCTGCCTCCTCTAGGACCTGATCTTGATCCTCAGAGGAAGCCAGAGCAGGGTTGCCAGGAAGGCTGGAGGACTGGCTGCAGGGAAGGCTGGAGGGTTGGCTACAAGGAAGGCTGGATTGACCTCTGGGGGGAAGGGTGGAGAGAGATTCCCGCACTTCCAGCTGGTCATCCAGAAAAGAAAGCTTACTGTAGTACCACAGACTGGGTTTATAAACCTTATCTGCTGGAGCACCTGACCTCTGGGACCTCAGGACCATAGTCCTCTGGGTCCTGTATGTCCCTCTGATGGTCGCTATTTTGGTTTTCACATCTTGGAGAGTTGTTGTGGGTATCTTGGTTTGCACAAATGCAAGCAGGCTCTCCAGTGCTGCTTTCCTGGCGTCTTTATTTTTATTTGCGCCACTTTTGGTTTGCCATAGTATAGGTAGCTCTTGCCATTTGTCTATGAACTCCCCCATGAATTCCGGGTTTTTAAATGTGCATTTTCGACATATTTTTAGCGCACAAATCTTCTCGTCTGATGAACCTCAAATACTTAAATTGTTAGGTACCTTCGTCAAGACGTTCGTTGCTAACTCCCTCTCCCGCCAAATGAACGTATTTTCGAGACATGGATCTTCACTTGATATACACTGCGCATGCGTGACACTCCGCACGCTTTCCCCGCCCCTGACGTTCGATATTGTACTTTCCCCGCCCCTTCTCGCTCGTCGTAGTGCTTAACAAAACATGGCAGAGACACAGGTGGCTGAGATTACCTCTACAGAGGAGGAAATTCCAGAGGAGCCCAAATCCAGATCCAGGAGATATAAGGCATCCAACATGTCATTCGATGAAATGGTGGAGATGGTCGCCATTTTAAAGAAGGAGGATTATGATGCCAAGCATGGGCCGTATAAAAGGCCTAATCTGGTCAAGTCAAAAATTATGGGCAAAGTGGTCAAAAGTCTTCACAAAAAATTTGGGGTGTGCAGAACGAAGGAACAGCTCAGAAAACGATGGTCTGATCTGAAGTTGCGGAAGGCCGACCAATACAAAAGAATCAAGAAAGTTTTAGGAAAAAGTAAGTTATTTTTGAATATTTTCCATGGTACATATTATTTACTTGTATTCTGTCGTGTATTTTTTACTTTCATATAGTACAGTGAAAGATACCATCTTTCAGGTTCGTCCGCACAGTAAACGGACGTATTAAACCTCTTTCTCCGTACAGTTCCTCAAACGATGTTTTCAGATCATCCAGTGTGAACACCCATGTATTTTATTTTATTTGGGGGAGTAAATTTTGGCTTCACTTATTTTTTCGGTCCTAATCCAAAGGACATTTGTTTGTTTTAAAAAAGGATATGCATGGTAATGTTAAGGGAGTGAATGCTCAGCAGCTGATGAAACATCTGAACGCAGTAGTACAAGTGTGGGCCTAAAGCCAAAAAGCTTGAGGGTGTCACACACAGGTGATCCTGTGTAGATACTTTGGGGTGTTACAATGTGTCAAATTTGTGTTTTTAAAGTAGATGCTATGGTTTTGGCTATGTATCCAATCATTTGTCCCGGTTGGCACAGGGGGTACATTTTAAAATGCAGCAGGCTTCAAAAGAATGATTACAAAGTATTTTATCATGTTTAGTTTAATTGAAAAATTGAGTCGCTACTAATGAAACTATTCCTTTTATTTCAATCTCCCTAGGGATTCGAAAAGCTATCTCAGATGAGCCGATAATTGCAACACCTACAACAATACCCCCAGAACCCCAGGATGGAGAGGAACGTGATGTTGTGGAAGTGGAAAGTGGCACCACCACAGGTCAGAGAGAAACCAGACACATGCATGTTAAATAGATGTAGGCCTACTTATTCTATCCTACATATTTCTTTTTACATTTAGGTGCAGTTCTGGCCGAAGACCCCAAAAAGTTGACACATCACAGTGCCCAGATCCTGATCCAATACCTCATGGTCTGCTGTTGTGACCTCGAAAAAATTAAGGGAGACTTGCTAGAGATCAGGGCAAATACCAAGCGGGTGGAGGAAAGGCTCCAAAATATCATGGCTGTGCTTGGGCGTGTCTAATGTTTTTACACCAAAGAACGTTTAAATTGCTGAGTTTTGGAAGGTTTTTTGTTTTTTTACCCTTTAATGACTAGCACATGTTTAGCTTTTTCACAATTTTTATGAATATAGTTTGTTTATGCATGGCTGGTCATGCGTTTTAATACCCAAAAAATTAAGGGAACATCCACATTTCAAAGGAAGTTTCCCAACGAAAAAAGAAATAAAGGTATTTTTACATTCAAAATAATTGTGGCTTCATTATGTAAATGTGGTGCAGAGTGAATTAATCAATGTTTTGTGTTTACACTGACAATGAAGGCTAATTAAGAATGTTAAATACACATGGCAATACAAGTGCACTAGGTAAACCTACATGAAACATAAAACATTATACAATTAAAACACCAAACCAATCTTTACTCCATTAAAGAATTTATTTTTTTTGAATAAAATTTTTAAAGATTTTCTGGCATTTCAATGGCCCCCCTACCCATAAAATATTCAAGATATTGGTTACGGACCTCACGTCCGGTTGGGGGGGCCAAGCCAGGACGGCCAGGTTCCAGGGCCACTAAAGTTTCGGAATTGAGTAAAGAGGCCTCAGGCCCACTCAAAGCTAGATAACTGGTGGAATGCACCCGTAGGAAATTATGAAGCACACAGCAAGTCATTACCACATGGTTCCATTTGTATGGGGCAAGGTGGATGGAGGTCAGGAAGAGGCGAAATCGGCTGGCCATGATGCCAAAGGCATTTTCCACCACCCTTCTGGCTCTGGCCAGCCGATAATTGAACACCCTCCTCTCAGGGGTGAGGGTGCGTTGCGGGAATGGCCTCATCAAATGGGGTCCCAGGCCAAACGCCTCATCCGCCACAAAGACAAAAGGTAGTCCCTCAACATTCTGCTCCGCTGGTGGCAAGGCCAGCAGATCCAAAAGGAGATGTTCCCCAAACTCCGTCTGGCCAAATACTCCTCCATCAGACATCCTGCCATTCTTGCCAACGTCCACATAGAGGAACTCGTAGGTGGCCGACACCACTGCCCTCATCACGATGCTGTGGAACCCCTTATAGTTGTAATAAAAGGATCCCGAATGGGGTGGTGGGACGACCCGAACATGTTTGCCGTCGATGGCTCCTCCACAGTTCGGAAAGTTCCATCGCTGGGCAAACTCGGAAGCCACATTCTGCCATTCATGTGGCGAAGAAGGGAACTGTGGAATTAAAGAAATAAAAAATTAATACTTTGAGCCAGAAACATTGAAAGCTTATTTCATACCAACATTCATGGCCAACATTGGTAGAAACTGTAATAAAAAAAAAGATTAGTAAGCAACAACAAACCTAAAAAATCAAATAAAAATTTGGGGGGGGGGGGGTTGAAGATGAGTTGGGAATATCACAAATGAAGGCTGTAGCACTCTGTATGAAGTTACAAAAAAATGAAACATTCCTAGGCAATCTTTAGGGTGCGTTTTGGGCAAAGCACTACGATGGGACATAGAATAAAATACATGGAAATGACTAGGCAAGGTAGGTATGGCCCCAGGATAGCATGCTGGAGAGGTTAGGTAAGCCAAATTTACAGGTAGGCCTCAAACACAAAAATTTTAATATTAAAACATGGGGAGAAAGGGGACATTCCCTGCAGCTAAGAATCATGTGAATTAGGGACTGCTAATAAAGCAAAATAAAAAGTATCCAAAACCAAAAAACATACAATGTGAAGTTATTTTAGAAGAACACTTACCTTAATATAGTCCTCCTGCAAAACTTGAAGGATGGCAGAACAAGTCTCTGGTATAATGATCCCCAGAGCCTGGGGGGATATGCCTGTGGAGAATTTAAGGTCCTGCAGGCTTCTCCCAGTCGCCAGGTATCGCAACGTGGCGATGAGCCTCTGCTCAGCACTGATGGCTTCCCGCATAACGGTGTCCTGCCTGGTAATATAGGGGGACACCAAAGCCAACAGATGCTGAAATACGGGGTCAGACATCCTGAGAAAATTCCTGAAATAATCAGGATTATTCTCCCTGATCTCCCGCTACAAAGGCATGTGACAGAATTGGTGCCGCTGGAGCAACCAATTCTTGGTCCATGAACTCCTCCTGACCCTGCTCATGGCATGGAGTCGGGATAGGGCATGAACCCCTGCACCAACTACAGCACGAACTCTACGACGAGTACGTAGCCGCAACATGGCTAGATAACGGTCGGCTGAACAGAACGAACTAGAAGAACGCACGGAAGAACAGCAAGGCCAATGAAGAACAAGCTGAAAAACAGGAACGAGCAGAGCAGACCGCACTGAATAAACAGATACGAACTGACTACACGCACTGCCAAACAGATACGAACCCACAGGCACAAACTGAACTCCACAAAATGATCTTCAAAGCACGAAGACTGAAAAGCGCGAATCGTCTCTCACCAAACTTTTACTAACACGCGGTAACATGGAATTAGCAAAAGCGTCCCAAAGGGTGGCGTCATTAGAACGGAACTTCCCCTTTATAGTGCCGTCGTACGTGTTGTACGTCACTGCGCTTTGCTTCATCGTTTTTTAAAATGATCGTGTGTACGCAAGACAGGCTTGAGAGGAAACATGAAAAAAAACTACGTGAAAAACGGCAAGAAACAAAATGGCAAGAAAATCGATCGTGTGTACGCGGCATAACGGCACACGCCAAGGATGCCTGCTATCGCCACTCATTTTTAATCTCCTAATGGAGCCCCTAGCGGAACATATTAGACACAACGTGAATGTTACTGGTTTTAAAATTGTTACAGTGGAACATAAAATGAATTTATTTGCTGACGATGTGATAATAATGTTAACCAACCCGATTTCCTCCCTGGCTTCGGTTCAGTCTACTTTGCAGAGGTTTGGCAAAATGTCATACTATAAGGTTAATGAAAACAAATCTTATATCCTTGACATGGGCTTAGATGCTGTATCTAGCAATTTATTGCGCAATCTATACACTTACCAATGGGCAGATACTGGTATATCCTATCTGGGGATTACGCTCACAAAATCCACAAAAATACTATTTCATGAAAACTACATAGAAGTCAAACAAATGCTTATTAAAGAAACAGCTAAGCTTTCCAAATTCAAATTTTATTGGGCTGGTAGATTAGCAGCCTTTAAAATGCTTGTGCTCCCCAGATTGCTATATATCTTCCGCACGCTGCCTATACCGCTCTCTAACACATAGATTGCTTCACTCCAATCTATAGTCAGTAAATATGTATGACAAGAAAAGAAACCAAGAAGCAACCACGTGAAACTTATAAAACACAGATTATCAGGGAGCATGGGCTACACTGACTTGAAAGATTACTACTTAGCCACCATACTATCCTAATTAAAAGAATGGGTATCTACAAGTCCATCCTCATTATGGCACAGCATTGAAAGCACTATGATTCCCGGCAAGGACCTCCAACAATGGCTATACAGCACAACCACCCATACACAACATCTCCACCTGTATTCTCCAACCATACAAGCATCAGTAAAAGAATAGACACATTTCTCCAAATGGACGCAGCTTCCTACCACACCACTCAGAATCCCACTCAAAACACTCCAGTTGGTAACCCCTGACCTTATAGTACCTAACTGGATACAAAAAAGTGCTCACTACACCTCTGAACTCCGGTCTATGCTACTTAACAAGTCCTTTGTTCAAATACAATCCACTTACAACGCACCCAGCAGCGAATACTTTAATGTACACAGAATCCAACAATGTCTAAAAGCAAACCCTCTTATGGAAGGAGCTATACCCACCAAAATATGGAATTACTACTTTCTAAATAACACAGACACTAGGGGCATATCACTAATCTACCCTACCTTACAAGAAACATTAATATTTCAGAAATCCAAACCCTATCAGGACTGGGAAGAAGACTTACACATACACTTCTCTGAACACCAATGGCAAACAGCCTTTACGTCAATATACAAGGCCACCTGTTGTACCTCCCTATGGGAACTATCTCATAAAATATTTTTAAGATGGTACCTGACACCACAAAAACTGCACAAATTCCACCCCAACACCCCACCTTCCTGCTGGAGAGATTGCCAAAAAACTGGCACACTATTACATATTTTATGGTCCTGTCCAGCATTAACTAACCTTTGGAAAGACGTAGAAACTGTACTACAGGAACTAGTCCAATCACCTCTAAAACTCACCCCACAGCTATCTATCCTCAACCTAACCATTGAATCGATCCACCCATCCTTACAACTAGTAACCACTCATATACTTCTGGCAACAGGACTACTCATAGCTAGATACTGGAAATCACAGGTCAGCCCATCCATACTAGAAGTAATCACTCTAGTGCAATCACACTACACTCACGAAACTATCCTGTCGCATGGCAAATCCTCACATTTCAAATCAAACAAATCTTGGCTCCCATGGATACAATGGTTTTCGAAACGATTGTCCTAATAATCCTCTGAATTACCCTGTTACACCTATCCACGATGATGCTCTGACCTTTTCTCCTTTTCTTTCCTTCTTTCTTTCCTCCTCTCCTATCCCTCTCCTTCTAACTACTTCCTCCTGTCTTTATTTCCCACTACTACCACCCATTTGTTGAACTCAAGTTCATAGGCAAATTACTCATTATATATTGTTGGTTATATGTTGTAAGCACCCTTACAAATCTGCATATGCCATTTACTGCTTGAACTTGTCTATATCGCTACGGATGTAACATTGGAAAATAATCAATTAAAATCTATTTGAAAAAAGAAAATAAAAAAATGACATTTTTTATAGATCGTTTTAGTATAAAAAAAAAAGAACGCGGTGACGTACAACACTACGGCGAGCCGAGAAAATGAAGTTCACTGCTTCTGAGCATGCGTTGAATTGTTTCCAAGCATGCGTCTGAATTTTGCGCGTCGGAATTGCTGCAGACGATCCAAATTTCCGAACAGAATTTTTTCCGTCTGAAAATTTGAGAACCAGCTCTCAAATTTTTGCTGGCGGAAATTCCGACAGGAAAAGTCAGATGGAGCATACACACGGTTGGAATTTCTGACCAAAAGCTCACATCTGACTTTTCTTGTCGGAAAATCCGATCGTGTGTACACGGCATAACTGCTGATGAGAAAAGGTATTTAGCAGTTTATATTTACTAAAATAATTGCATTTCCATGTTCTGTGTTCTGTGGGAGACCAGATATAGTGAATACAGGGTCCTGGGTTTAGTAACACTTTAAGTAAAAATGTTTTGCCTAGAGCTAAGCTTTCATAACTATAAAGTAAAACATATGTTTAATAGTTAATTATCTTTTGTCTCATGACCAAGTATGTAAGAATAAAAAAAAAAAAAAAACGCATGTAATTGCTGTTTGTCCATCTCTTGTTATTGGCAAAAAGCTCTGAGAACAGTACAGATTTGTAAATGACAATGAAATTGGATACAAGGTGACTCACTGACTGTTCCATCCAATAGATGTTAATCTTGCCAATGCTGTGTTATTCCTGCGAACTGTGTTTTTACTGAGTCCCCTGTGTTGTTATTTTGTGTACCTAACCACAATGTTCAGTCGAATGTGAAAAGAGGCCAAGGGCATCTACCTGCGCTGTAATGGAGTTTGGGAATCTTTGGACTACATGTGCAAAATGCAAACTAAAAATAGAATTTGCAGATAGTATTCTCTTATATTAAAGAAAAGCTGACCATTATGGGAGAAAGGTTTCCGTTCAGAAGTACAATGCCAAATAAAGATGGATTATTTTGATACAGCAAGCCAAGCAAGACGGGGCTGTGTTGTGATTAATTGAGTCTAGAACATACAAAATTAGCTCAAACATTCTAGGAAATTGATACAGCAGACTCTTGAGGCACATTGTTTTGAAGGCACATTATTAGGATTAAAAAAAATACTTGTTTTCAAACTAGAACTCGTGACTAACAAAATTTCAGTGTTTATAAAGACAAGCAAGATGTATTTAATGGGATTTTAACGTTTTGTTTGTTTTGACCTGTTTCAGTAATGAAAAGTACGGCATTTTACCCATAAACACTTCGTTTTTCTGCTGCCCACACATCTTTGGGCAATGAGGTGTAGAAGGTATCTTGCTGTACAAAGCTGGTGTTAGAGATGGGTTATTCTTGTTGTTGTGCTCACTTCTTAAAGCACATAACTAACCCACTGCTGAATGGCATATGGGCTTGCATCAACATGGCAGTGTCACTGCATTTTAACCATAGGCATGCCAATCCATATATATAGTTTGGAAAAACCTGCGCTAAACTGAAAGTATATTTAAAAAAATGGTGAATAACTAAATGATCCAAAAAATGTGGTGCTGCTGCAAGTAAAAAGTTAAAAATACTAAAACTCAAAAGACATGTGTAAAAGGACAAGCGCGCAACCACTGACATTGATTAAATAAAAAATGATGAATATATTACTAATAACACACTATGTGAAAAAAACCACAAGAGAATATATACTGAATCTCAATAGTGAAAAAAACCACAAGAGAATATATACTGAATCTCAATAGTGAAAGTGAAATTGTTCTCCAAAGGCAAATATTAATTTAAAAATTAAAATTATAAAGGTGAGATTGAAAAAAAATGTCCACAACACATTTAAATTCCAAAGGTGAAATCCACTTGCTTCATATGGATAAGGGATATCCAAAGGGAGCCTTACTCTATAGATGTTCAGTGATAACAGATAATCTTAAAGCCGCTTACCAGATGGACGGGACCTCAGATCATAGAGGTCACAAAGGCGTGTGCATCAGCCTGCCGGCAGCGATGGTATTCACCTGTTCCTTTATCCCAGGTGGCCTGTCCTCACTCCAACAGGTAATCAGATGTCTTGACACACAGTATCCAAAACGAAAAAGGTAGGCGGGAATAGAATCGCTCCAGCTTCCAAGTGTACTCCTAAGAGCTTGTTCAACTAGGCAAAATAGGCAAGGAAACAGCAACGTAACAAGGGTAAAAAAGGTTTCTAATGTTTCTGTATGCTAGTCAGAGAGCAAACATAGACTGCATCAATACATCAATATCCAATACGTGATGACGTTAGGAATCTTGGCTCCACCCGACGCGTTTCCCCAAAAATGGCATCCGTTCCCAGTTGATGCCATTTTTGGGGAAACGCGTCGGGTGGAGCACTGTACATTCTACACTTCACACCATTCCACTTTGAACACTGTGCTGCACATATATACAATAACACTGCACTTTGCACACTCTGCTGTATGTTATGTAGCGGGGGTCCTAAATTTAGGGATTGTTGTACAAAATTTAGGGGTGATTCGAGTGGTAGTTTGGCTAGAATCTTTCAATTTACTGGACTCTGCCTTGCTACTGTTTCACCTGGTGTGCAGTTCCCCTAAGAAGTATGGGTGGTGCTGTCGCTTTTACTCGGGGTTGAACCACAGGTGATGGAGTGGCGATTTGGTGTCCTCTCTCGACAGCCGTGCAGTGGGTGTGGTCTACATGCTGTGCATGCCAGGAGAGGGTACAAAAGGGGCGGACGCCATTACAGAGGAAGAAATTCCTGGGGCCCATGCCCGGAGAGAGAGAGCAATTCCCGGGGCCCATGCCTGGAGGGAGAACCTACGGTCCAAGTTCAAGTGCATGGCCCCCCAGGCTATGGGGCCACATGCGCTTCAGTCCCAGGCACCTTTAGTCCTGGGACTGCAACTTCAGCCCTAGGCCCAGCACCTTTAGCTGGAGCCCATTTCGGGAGGAGGAATCCCAGGGTGCCGCCTTGCGAGGGGACCCGTTTCTAGAAGAGGAGGCTGGGGGTGGACCGTTCCGAAGGACTGGTGAGAGATCGCAGTGAAGGAAGGGGCCCAGTAACTCTCTGGAGGGATGTCATCAATCCGAACAGGAATCTAAACAATGGGACCATTAGGAGGTTCGGGACACTATAGATTCTGTGGCAGAGGATCTCCTGAACGCATCCATTAGGGAATCTGATAGACTGTTCGAGCTACATGCCAGCTGCTAGTGCCCTTGGGTAACTATCCGGGTGAGCTCTACCCACTCGGGATCGAGTAGCGAAGAATCCAGGAGTGCCTGAATTGATCTGTCTTCCTAACACCTTTCTCTTTTCTCAACTTTGTGGATGTTCATGCATAAGGAAAAATAAACTCTACATTGGAGTTGCTACTGGTGTGGACCTTGGAGTTACTTGGGGTATAGAGACTTTTTCCTTACATTCTAGGGACAGAAACCAGCTTTGAGGGGAACCTTGCTCCAAGACCCGTAAGTTAAAACAAGTGTGCTTAACCTCTGCAAACCAGGGGGTACGGGCATGGTGTGCATGGTGTGCCTTTTTCTCCTGTGAGCGAGCCAAGGACAGTGCAGAAAGAGGGTCGGTTGCTACAGTTAAATACTGCACAGAACTTCACTTTGCATGCTGCTCTGCACATCCTACCTATCCCTGTGTACACTTGCACATTCTGCAGTCCCTACTTCTCCACTCTGTACATTGTATGTCACTCTGTGATCTCTGTACACTGTGCTATACATTATATAATGCACGCCACTCCACTGTGTCCATTGTGTTACACACTCCATTTGACTCCCTCGGCACATGAAACATTATACGCTTCACTTTACTCCATTCAGTACACTGTGCTATATGCTTCACACCACTCTACTCTGTACACTGTGCTGTATGTTTTGTGTGCCCTTTGGGTCTGGTATGGATTTTAAGGGGAACTCCATGCCAAAATAAAAAAAAAATGGTGTGGGGCCACCCTCAAAGTCCAGAGTTGGTGGCGGGTGGCGTTATTGATGATGGATCTACATTGGGGCACATTGTTTTGATTTTTTTTAAATAAAGGAATTGTCAAAAACTGTGTATGCTTTTATTTATTTTTGACACTTTTTCGGTGAATTGTTATGGAATGGAATGGTTAATTCACATAGGGGGCTGGGATGTGGGGGCCCCCTTGTTAAAATAGCTTTCAGATTCCGATAAGATTATGATAAGCCCCCTGCCTGCAGACCTCACAGCCCAGGGTTGTCGAAGAGGCTCTTGTCCCCATCAACATGAGCCCCCCCGCCCCAAAGCACCCCCCATTTTACTGCTCCTGAAAAAAATATCTTTAAAAAAAAAAAAATTGCATTGATACATGTCCCCCAGGGCAGTACCTGGGCCCCCATACCCTTTTTTTATGGCCAATAACGTGCATATTAGCCTATAAAATGGGTAATTTTTGATCTTTTAAATTCGGGTCCCATAGACTTTAATAGAGTTAGTGGCTCAAGTCCGAACTGTTTACATATTCGGGAGTTCTGGTGCAAACTCAATGGGGGGTGTTTGACCCAACTCTGTTCTTTACAGTTAACCATTCCAAAATGTACATTGCATTGCGTACTCCATATCATTTCACTCTACACACTGTGCCATGCATTTGATACTCTACGCCCTTCCACCTGCATACTGTGTTGCACATTCCAAATTGTTCCCCACTCTACTCTGCATTTTCTGAATGACATACTCCACTCTATACTATGGGGGAGATTTACTAAAACTGGAGTGTGAAAAATCTGGTGCAGCCCTGCATTGAAACCAATCAGATTACAGGTTTTATTGTCAAAGCTTAGTTGAACAAGCGAAAGTTAGAAGCTGATTGGCTACCATGCACAGCTGCACTATTCTGAATGCTCCAGTCTTAGTAAACCACCACCTATGTGTTGTATATCATAGTGACATAAAGATGAATTACCCAGGGTTAAGTTGCATACAGTGTCCTTAATTCTTACTGTAATGGAGTTACATTCATAACAAGTGGTCACACCCAAGTATGGGAACATGCCAATTCATTAGGCACCAAAAATATGCCTATATTGCAAGGGGCAGAAAGCTAATGGGACACATTACACCTTCTTAAAGAAGCATACAGAGGATTCTCAATATATTTAGTGTCTATCAAACCTTAATTTTGTTCTGTTCAATAATATGTTGGTTGTTGGATTGTGAAAACCTTGTCAGATGGAAATCTCAAAATATAGTTAGAGTAACTAGCGTTGAGGGAGTGTCCACTAGAGCATATTAAAACACTTTAACATCTGATTGGTTGTGCTTATTCTGTAAACTCCCTCTCCAGGGACCTAAAAAAGATATCTGCTCTTGGAAGTTGGATCTCTCATTTGACACTGAAAGCTGCCTAGGATACTAGAGACACCCCCGGTAAGGTTCGCACCAGAACCTGCGAACGGACCGAAAGTTCGCGCAAACTTTAGAACCCCGTTAAAGTCTATGGGACTCGAACGTTCAAAATCAAAAGTGCTAACTACAAAGGCTAATATGCAAGTTATTGTCCTAAAAAGGGTTTGGGGACCCGGGTCCTGCCCCAGGGTACATATATCAATGCAAAAAAAAGTTTTAAAAAATTAAGTTTTTTCGAAAGCAGTGATTTTAATGATGCTTAAAGTGAAAAAAAAAGTGAAATATTCCTTTAAATATCGTACCTGGGGGGTGTCTATAGTATGCCTGTGAAGTGGCACGTGTTTCCCATGTTAAGAACTGTCCCTGCACAAAATAATTGTATTTATTTTTTTATTGTATTTTTATTGGGTTTTAAAAGAACAAATATAATATTGTTACATAACGTACAATATATAGATATCAAAAACGTCATGACATCAGAGAAAAATAATGAAAATGGAGGTACAGAGAAGCAATGTCCATAAGTACAGAGCACAGGGGTGCTCAGTACGGCATATCAAAAATATACAAAGTAAACAACTGGTAGGTAAGTAATAGAAATTCAAAACCAGCAGAAATAATACAATGTTAATACAGTTCAATATGTGGTAATTGGTATAGGGGTCCCATATTCCGATCGATCCCAAGGCTCCCAAACTTTATCAAATTGGGGGATGATAACATGTACAGAGGCCGTTAAATATTCCATCCTCCAAATCTCAGCCACCAGATGGAGAAATCTGGACCACGGAGGAGGTGCATTAGACAACCAGCACAGTGGAATAAGCCTTTTGGCAGCTAACAAAATATAGGAGATAAGCCGGTTGACTTTTTTGGTTATACCTGAAAAGGGAAGACCCAACAAATAGTTTAAGGGATCAAGCAGAAGTGACACATCCACCACCTTCTGTATTAGTAGCCTTACATCATGCCAAAAGGGTTGGATCATAGAACATTGCCAAAAAATATGAAATAAGGAACCGGTGTCAGTCCCGCAACGCCAGCAGCACGACGAGACTGAGAAATCATATTTATGAATTAACAAAATGACATTTCTAAAGGGAAAAAAAGTCATTTAAAACTGCTTGCGGCTTTAATGTAATATCTGGTCCCGGCAATATGGATGAAAATCATTGAGAAAAATGGCATGGGTACCCCCCAGCCCATTACCAGCCCCTTTGGATATTAAGGGGAACCCCACACCCAAATTAAAAAAAGGAAAGGCGTGGGGCCCCCAGGCCCTATATACTCTGAGCAGCAGTATACAGGTGGTGCAAACAAGACAGGGACTGTAGGTTTGTTGTTATGTAGAATCTGTTTGTAATTTTGAACTGGTACATTTTTAAAGTGTAGCTCCAGCCAAAAAATCTATTTTTAAGCTTTTTGGAAAGCATAGGGAAGGGTTATCAGTCCCTGTAACATTTGTTTTGCTGTCTGTGCACCTCTTCAGAACATTTCACCTCACTTTCTGTCCCAATGACAAATTGATTTTGAAAATTTGTTTTTTTTAGTGAAACAAGGATTGGTGATAAAGCATCAGTGGACAGGAGACACGCTTTTCCCATAATAACTCTTACAGGAGAGAATTTCCCTTCCTAGGGGTAGATTTCCTCTCACTTCCTGTTGTCTCCATCCGTTTGCAAGTAGAAGTCGTTTGGAAGTTGGATGTTTGAAAGTAGGGGCCTGCCGTATATACTCTGCAGAAATTTGGCCCTTAGGTGTTAGTGTTGCCACAACACTGTAAGCCCTCACAGTTACTCTTGGTGGGCGCAGGAATGGGCCCTGCTGTGAAATATTAGATCAAGAATTGTAATTACATGCACCTATTGAACAGGGGCAGAAAAATTGTGCCTTAGGCACTGGTGCCGCAGCACTGCAACACCTCACAGATACTCTAGTTGGAGCGCAGGAATGAGCCCTGTTGCAAAGTATTGCATTAAAAATTGTAATTACATGCCCCTGTTAAACAGGGGTTGAAAAATTGGGCCTTAGGCACTGGTGCTGGTTCCACAACACTGCAACCCCTCACAGATAATTATATATGGGATATACTGCGCTGTGCAATAAGTGAACACAAAAATTAGCTGCCAACACAGCTGAGACAAAGCAAAAACTGGTGAATATGAAAAAGTGTAGCAAAACATGCATATATATGAAATCCTAATTTCAGTGACACCAAGTGACTGAGTTTGATCTGTGAAAAAAAAAATATATATGTAACAAATAAATCAAAACGAAGCAGTCCTCTATTGTGACCACACACAAATGACAGTCCAAAAGTGTAGAAAAAACTGCAAGGTTGAAATGAAGAGTCCCACATGAATATGACCCTCTCTATGAAAAGATAGAGACACCACCACCGATATAAGGAGGAGGCTTACCAGATGGTGTTGTCTCTCTGGGCTCACGTTACTGCCTTCCTCTAGCTGGTTTCCATCATTGGAGCCTTCAAAACGCTGGGCATCCTCCTGGAGCATGTACCCAACACTGTGGTCAAACAGTTCAGGGGACTCCTCAGGAGGACATGGTGGGGCTAGGGAAGGAGTGACTGATACCATTGAGCCGAGGGAAGAGGCCACGTTGGCAGCTGCTTTGCCAGACAAAGTACCTTGAGCCTGGGTGAGAGAGGATGAGGAGGATGAGGACAGTTTGGTCATCCACGCTACCAAGTCTTCAGCATGTTGCGGCTCAACATGGCCAGCTGCCGAAAAGAAGGACAAGCGTGTCCCACGGCCACGTGCTGTTGAGCACAACCAGCACTGTTGCCTCTAGACACAGAGCCTGCTTGCCCTCTTTTATTGGCTCGTGACTGTCTGCCTCTCCTTGTTTACCTTCCAGACATACTAATGGTCTGCAGTGAGATGTAGCTGCACAAAGGTGGGATGTGTATATATATATATATATATATATATATATATATATATACTGATTATACTGCAGCTAGCAGAATCAACTGCCTGCTGTGGTATTAGTATGAGAACACCAGCAATTGTCTTCAGTTAGTTTTAGGTACACACTGTGCAGAGGACACAGTACACTAGCTGAAAATACTTGCAGCTCACTGCCTGTGGTATTAGTATGAGAACACCACCAATTGTATTCAGGTACCTTTAGGTGCACGCTGTGCAATGGACACAGTACACTAAATGAAATTAATGCATCTCCCTGCCTGTGGTATTAGTATGAGAACACCACCAATTGTATTCAGGTACCTTTTAGGTGCACGCTGTGCAAAGGACACAGTACACTACTGTAAGTGAAAATAATGCAGCTCCCTGCCTGTGGTATTAGTATGAGAACAGCAATTGTATTCAGGTAACTTTAGGTGCACGCTGTGCAAAGGACACAGTACACTAAGTGAAAATACTGCAGCTAGCACAATCACCTGCCTGCCTGTCAGTATAGAGAATAACAGGAACGGATGTAGCTAAACTGAATACAGTGTGTAAATATATATACAACACCTAGGATGCATATATATCCTCTACACACTGTAACTGCAGCTAACTGACTCGCCTGCCCGCTCTATCTAACTCAAATCAAATTACACTGTCTCTCTCTCTCTGTCTTCTAAGTTAACCAACGCCGCAACACACTACACAAGGCTGCCACGCTGGCGGCCTTATATAGTGTGGGGCGTGTACCTACTCCTCTGAGCCATAATTGGTCAAAGCCACCCTGGCTTTGGCCAATTACGGCTCTCTGTTCTTACGGCGCTGTGATTGACCAAGCATGCGGGTCAATAAATTATGGGCCGTGACGCGCCACTCGAATTTGTCGTGAACGGCCAATAATGTTCGAAATACGGCGAACAGCCGACCAGGCAATGTTCGAGTCGAACATGGGTTTGACTCAAACTCGCAGCTCATCCCTACTGTCATATTTCTGAGAGCTATTGATTCTGATACATCAGACTGGACTTACTCTACAAATGAATTAGACTTTCCGTATACACTCGAGTATAAGCCGAGTTTTTCAGCACATTTTTTTGTGCTGAAAAAGCCCCCCTCGGCTTATACTCGAGTCTCACTGTGTCCATCTGCAGCCTAATGCGCCTGATCTCCCGACGCAGTGACGTGCAGTCTAGTTGGCGGCCATCCAGTGTAACAAAGCCCCACCTCCTCCTCGTCCTCGTCTATGATAGGTGGAACACTGACTCACTGCTGGAAAACTGAATCAGTGTTCCGTCATGGACGAGAATGAGGAGGAGGCGGGGCTTTGTTACACTGGACGGCCGCCGACTAGACTGACTGCATGTCACAGCGCCAGTGTTCTGTAGATCAAGGTACATGAGGCTGCAGATGGACACAGTGAGGCAGGGAGATGGACACAGTGAGACAGTGAGGCTGCAGATGGACACAGTGAGGCAGGGAGATGGGCACAGTGAGACATGCAGATGGGCACAGTGAGGCATGCAGATGGGCACAGTGAGGCATGCAGATGAGCACAGTGAGGCATGCAGATTGGCACAGTGAGGCTGCAGATGGGCATTGTTGACCCTCTTTTCCACTTACAGTAGCTGCTACATTTCTCACCCTAGGCTTATACTCGAGTCAATACGTTTTCCCAGTTTTTTGTGGTAAAATTGGGTGCCTCTGCTTATATTCGGGTTGGCTTATACTTGAGTATATACGGTAAATGAATTGCTCTAACCAGAAATTTAAGAAATTATTGCTTCTGTGAAGAATGTTACCATATTGTAAATTCTGTTACATTCCTATCTGGCCGTGGCAGTGAATGATACAGTTTTTTTATTTTATAAGGATTGCAATAGCAGATGCTGTGAACAGTGCATTTTCCATCATAATATATGATGGCTACTACTGTGTGTAAAGGGTTAACTGTGGAGTTAACCTGCTCCAGCAATGATCTCTGTCAGTCTGCTGGCACTTAGACTAAGTTCACAGTTGCTAAAAATGCTAACACTAACGCTAACCAATGCGCCTACAGTCCTAACAAGTGTTTTTGATGCATTTGACATGCATTACAAAATGCACCCCAGACACCCTCCAAGTGATTTTTTTATTAAGAGAGAAATGTTTGTTTCCACCTCACTGATATTTAATAAATGCTTGCCAATCACGCTGTAAATGCTACAAGAGCTTTTACAGCATGTTACCATAAACATGAATTATCGGCTTAGCTTTTTGCAGATCTCTCCCTCCCCCATGTTAGGCAGCCTACTTCCACACTGATAGGCATTCTGGGGAGTTGAATCAGCGCTAATCGCCAGACGACTGAGCCGCCCAGGTGAAAGCGTTCTCCTCCCCTCTGTCTGTCACTGCCTCCTTGTTGCCTGATTGGTCTGTCTGAGGCAGCACACCTACATATGCACCCCCCATGGCTTGTTCACTCACACCACATCACTTTTCCCATTTCTCCTGGATCATTCACATGCATATGGACCTTGGCTTTCATTGAAAACACAGGTACTTTCTCCCTTCCACCTCTCCCCCTTTCCTTCTCACCTTGTGTTTTTGCTGCTGTTGGTTTTCTCATTTTTGTTTTCAGCTTCTTCCTCGTTTTTCATATTCATTTTTTCTATTTCCCCTCTCCTTCACCTAGCCCCTTTTTATTTCCTACACTTTTAACTCATTTTTTATTCATCCCTACACCTTCCTTGCACTCACCTTCCCTACACTTCTCACATTCTTTACATTCAACCTTTATACATCACTACACCTCACACCATTCACATTTATTAATTTTTCAGGTTCCCCATATGGGGCCACTTTTTCCACCCTTATGCAGGGTATCCACATACATTACTTGCCTGGGTTGTGCCCTTGTGTGGCTGCTGCTGCCTTTCCAGACCTCTACAGTGCCTCGAGAGGGAGCCCAGAGTCACATTGGCGATTTTGGTTGGCACGCCAAGCTCGCACGTTGTGCAGATGTAAGTTCTCTGTAACTATTGAACCCCTCTTGCCTTCTCCCCCCTAAAATTTCCTTATCCTCCTGACCATCTTTAATGCCCAGCTCAAATTATCTGGTATTTAGATCTATATATTTCTTTTCTTTTTTAGATTTTAATGCCATGGTTTATGCTCCTGATGAGCGACTATAGGGTCGCGAAACGCGTAGAGCCACTACTACTTACCAACATTTCTTACCATAGACCCTTTCCTATTTTTTTGACTGCAATTATGTTTTTAATTGTCTGTTACTAGCATCATGCAATTTCTGTACTCATTATGTTAAATGTACATCAAGCTATGTGGTTTTATGTATTTGTTTTGTAAACGTCAGAACATTCATGGTTGAGAGGCTGTATGCCCAATGTATGCTATAAATGATTGTACAATGCAAAATAAATCCCACTTTTTCTACTCGCTTGACTATTCAATTTACTGCTGTGTGCTTCATATAAAGTCCCACCTCTCCCCCTCCCCCTTCCCTCCTTTATAATGAATTAAAAGGGTTGACAAGCTTAAAATACTCACAGACTCGACATTTTGCTTAATTTTTGCAGCACAGCAATGCAAAGCGATGCAAATGCTACATTTTTTAACCACTTGAGCTCCGGAATGTTTTACCCACCTTCCTGACCAGACCATTTTTAGTGATACAGCATTGTTATTTTAACCGACAATTGTGCGGTCGTGCGACACTGTACTCAAATAACATTTTTGTCCTTTTTTTCCCACAAATAGAGTTTTCTTTTGGTGGTATTTGATCACCTCTGCGGTTTTTATTTTTTCCGCTATAAACAAAAAAAGACCAACAATTTAAAAAAAAAAAGAAAAAAAAATAGCTTTCTGCTATAAAACAAACCCAATAAAAAAAATGTAAAAAATCTAATTTCTTCATCATTTTAATATGTATTCTGCTGCATATTTTTGGTTTAAAAAATGCAAAAGTTATAAGGTCTACAAACTATGGGATATTTTTATTTTTTTTATTTTTTTTACTAATGACGTCGATCAGTGACTTATAGCGGTTCTGCAATGTTGCGGCGGAGAAATCGGTCACCTAACTGACATTTTTGGCACTTTTTTGGGGACTAGTAACACTAAGCCCAGGTTCACACTGGGGCTGCGGGAGTGAAGCCGTGCGAGTTCAGCTGAACTTGCACGATTTCACTCCTGCCTGTCAGTCCCGATTTCAGCTCGATTACAGAGATATCTGACACAGATGTCAATGTAGATCGCGGCTGAAATCGCAAAAAGTAGTAGAGAAACTACTTTTTGAAATCGGTGCAGCGCCGCAGATGCGGCGTCGCACCGATTAGGACGGTGCCATTGCCCGCAATTTGCGGCAAATTTCGCCGATTTGACATGCGATTTGACATGTCAAATCGCATGTCAAATCGCACCAGTGTGAACCAGGGCTAATACAGTGATCAGTGCTAAAAAAAAGCACGGTCACTGTACTAATGGCATTGGTAGGGAAGGGGTTAACATCAGGGGCAATCAAAGGGTAAATATATAGGTCGTGCTTACTCACTGTGGGGAGGTGCTTTGATAGAAGGAAGACACTGATCCATGTTCCTGCTTTGAAACACAGGATCTCAGTCTTCCCTGCTGAGAGAATGACAGTTTGCCTTGTTTACATAGGCAGACTGCCGTTCTGCTTGTGTCCTGAATGATTGGCGGGTCACGGGGGACATTGGAGTCCACCGGAAAGCTTATTGGCTCCCACTGCGTCCAATCACAGTGGGAGCGGTAAGCCAGTGGCGTGCGTGCGTGGGCGCCCCAGACCTGGAAGTGTCAGATCACATACTAGGTACGTGATCTGGCACAGAACGGTCACCCTCCTGCAGTAAATGTACATGGAGTGGTCGCCAAGTGGTTAAAATGTGAGCAGCTCTGTCTGCTGTCATCTATGGAAGGCTGCTTTGCTAGGCATTTGGGGAGCGGCAAAAATGCGCCCCAGATGTCTGCTTCTAATGCCAATGTGAACAGGGCCTTAGATTGTATTCCTGTGAGTTGGAAAAAGGGTGAGTGAATGTAATTGACACAAATGCCAGTCTGTATGCTGTGCTGTACATTATATAATCCACACCGCATCACTCTATAGTGGAGAACGTCCTACACTTCACACAGTCCCACTATATACAATCTAAACCCTGCTCATGAGTAGTGATGAGCCGAACACCCCCGGGTTCGGTTCGCACCAGAACCCGCGAACGGACCGAAAGTTCGAACGAACATTAGAACCCTATTAAATACAATGGATGCGAACGTTCGAATTCTAAAGTGCTAATTATAACAACTATTATGCATGTTATTGTCCTAAAAAGGGTTTGGGAACCCGGGTTCTGCACCAGGGGACATGTATCAATGCAAAAAGAAGTTTTAAAAACTGTCGTTTTTCGGGAGCAGTCATTTTAATGATGCATAAAGTGAAAAAAAAAAAGTCAAATATTCCTTTAAATATCGTACCTGGGGGGTGTCTAAAGTATGCCTGTGAAGTGCCACGTGTTTCCCGTGTTTAGAACTGTCCCTGCACAAAATGACACTTCTAAAGGAAAAAAAAGCCATTTAAAACTGCTTGCGGCTTTAATGTAATGTCTGGTCCCGGTAATATGGATGAAAATCTTTAAGAAAAATGGCATAGCTACCCCATGACCCCCCCCCTACCCCAGCCCATTACCAGCCCCTTTGGGTCTTGTATGGATATTAAGGGGAACCCCGCACATAAAATAAAAAAGGCCCTATATACTCTGAACAGCCGTATACAGGCGGTGCATACAAGACAGGGACTGTAGGTTTGTTCTTATGTAGAATCTGTTTGTAATTTTGAACAGGTACATTGTTGAAGTGTAGCTCCAGACCAAAAATCTATTTTTAAACTTTTTGGAAAACATAGGTAAGGGTTATCACCCCTGTAACATTTGTTTTGCTGTCTGTGCCCCTGTTCAGAACATTTCACCTCACTTTCCGTCCTAATGACAACTGTTTTTGAAATGTGGTGTTTTTCTTGAAACAAGGATTGCTGATAAAGCATCAGTACAGAGGAGACACCTTTCTCCCATATTTATTCTTACAGGAGAGAATTTTCCTTCCTAGTGGTAGATTTCCTCTCACTTCCTGTTGTCTTCTTGCGTTTGCAAGTAGGAGTCGTTTGTAAGTTGGATGTTTGAAAGTAGGGACCTGCCGTATATACTCTGCAGAAATAGGCCCCTTAGTTGTTGGTGTTGGCACAACACTGTAAGCACTCACAGTTACTCTTGGTTGGTGCTGGAACGCCCTGCTGTCAACTATTATATCAGGAATTTTAATTACATATAATTGTTGAACAGTGGTAGTAAAAATTGGGCCTTTGATGGTGGTGCTGGTGCCACAACACTGTAAGCCCTGACAGTTACTCTTGGTGGGTGCAGCAATGGGCCCTGCTGTGAATTATTAGATCAAGAATTGTAATTACATGCCCCTGTTGAACAGGGGCTGAAAAATTGGGCCTTAGGCACTGGTGGCACAACACTGCAACCCTTCACAGATACTGTACTTGGAGCACAGCAATGAGCCCTGTTGCAAAGTATTGCTTCAAAAATTGTAATGACACGCCCCTGTTAAACAGGGGCTGAAAAATTGGGCCTTAGGCACTGGTGGCACAACACTGCAACTCCTCACAGATACTGTACTTGGAGCACAGCAATGAGCCCTGTTGCAAAGTATTGCTTCAAAAATTGTAATTACACGCCCCTGTTAAACAGGGGCTGAAAAATTGGGCGTTAGGCACTGGTGGCGGCACCCATAAACAAAAATGATCTTCCAAGCTATCATCATCAATCGTATCATTGAGGACTCGGAGGAGGAGGATAGCCAGTCAACATAACAGCACAGGCACTCAGCATCAGCATCAGTCTTGAAGGGATGTGACATTTTAAAATCAATTAGTCTGTTATATCAGCATCAGGTGTGTGGTAGCTGGTGGTGATCCAAGACTGGTTCATCTTGATGAAAGTCAGTCGATCAACCGAGTCGGTGGACAGGCGCACCCTGTGATCCGTGACAAATCCTCCAGCAGCACTGAATGTGCGTTCCGAAAGAACGCTGGATGCAGGACAGGCCAGTAGCTCAATTGCATACTGTGCAAGCTCTGGCCAGTGATCCATCCTCAAGACCCAGTAAGCCAGAGGATTTTCGGTGGGGAAGGTGTCCAAGTCTGACCTTGCCCCTAGATATTCCTGCACCATGTTTATCAGACGCTGGCGATGGTTGCTGGAACCGATCATACTTTGGGGCTGCGGACTAAAGAATTGTCTGAACGCATCGGTCAGACGGCCACCTTCCCCACCGCTCCTTCTTTGACTGGCCGAAGCCTCAGCAACTCGTTGTCCAGGACCAGGAGTTTGCAACCTCCCAGTCTCTGGGAACGCGTTGCACAGACCTTTCTGCAAGGCCTCCCGGAGTTGTCTCATCCTCTGCTCCCTCTGCGACGGTAACATAAGGTCCGCAACCTTACCCTTGTACCGTGGATCAAGGAGAGTGGCCAGCCAGTAATGGTCCCTCTCCTTGATCCGAAGAATACGAGGATCCTTCCGCAGACTTTGCAGGATCAGGGAGGCCATGCAGCGTAGGTTTGCTGAGGCATTCGCTCCGGAGTCCTCTGGGTCACTAAGGACGACATGATCCGCAGCCACCTCCTCCCAGCCACGTACAAGTCCACTGGTTTCTTGGGACTGTAAATCATCCCTAAAAGACTGCTGCTGATGATGCTGAGTGCCAGCCTCCACCTCCATGCTGACACAATCCTCCTCCTCCTCCTCCTCCTCCTCCTCCTCTTCCTGTGCGATGGGTGGGACAGAAGGAACACTGTCTGGGTAAAGGGGGCCTTGAGAGGCAAGGAAGTCCTCCTCTTCCTGCCTCTGTTCTGCCTCAAGTGCCCTGTCCATTATTCCACGCAGCGTGTGCTCCAACAGGTGGACAAGAGGTACAGTGTCACTGATGCATGCACTGTCACTGCTCACCATCCTCGTGGCCTCCTCAAATGGTGCCAGGACAGTGCATGCATCCCTGATCATGCCCCACTGGCGTGGAGAAAAAAAACCAAGCTCCCCTGACCCTGTCCTGGTGCCGTAGTCGCACAGGTACTCATTGATGGCCCTCTGCTGCGTGTGCAGCCGCTGCAGCATGGCCAACGTTGAGTTCCACCTGGTGGGCATGTCACATATAAGGCGGTTCTTGGGCAGGTTCAACTCCTTTTGCAGCTCAGCCAGGCGAGCACTGGCATTATAAGATCTGCGGAAATGCACACAGACTTTCCTGGCCTGCCTCAGGACATCCTGTAAGCCCGGGTACCTGCCCAAGAAGCGCTGCACCACCAGGTTAAGGACGTGAGCCACACAGGGCACATGGGTCAGTTGTCCCTGTCGGAGGGCGGAGAGGAGGTTGGTGCCATTGTCGCAAACCACCATTCCTGGCTTAAGCTGGCGTGGCGTCAACCACCTCTCGGCCTGGCCCTGCAGAGCAGACAGGACCTCTGCCCCAGTGTGGCTTCTGTCCCCCAAACACACCAGCGCAAGCACGGCATGGCATCTTTTTGCCTGCGTACTTGCGTAGCCCCGTGAACGGCTACGGAGCACCGCTGGTTCATAGGACAAACCACAGGAAGAGGCCATGGAGGAAGAAGAAGAGGAGGGGGTGGAGGAGAGAGGTGTGTCACAACCAGTAGTAGCATTTTGGAGGCGTGGCGGTGGGACAACCTCCAACACTACTGCACCTTGTCCTGAATCCTTCCCAGCTGCCAAAAGAGTGACCCAATGGGCCGTGAAAGAAAGGTAACGTCCCTGTCCATGCCTGCTGGACCATGAGTCAGCGGTAATATGCACCTTACCGCTGACCGCCCTGTCCAGCGAGGCCAAGACATTGCCTTCCACATGCCGGTAGAGAGCCGGAATAGCCTTCCGTGAGAAAAAGTGGCGTTTGGGAACCTGCCACTGAGGAACCGCACATTGCACAAACTCACGGAAGGGGGCCGAGTCTACCAACTGAAAAGGCAGCAGTTGAAGCGCTAGCAATTTAGCCAAGCTAGCATTCAACCGCTGGGCATGTGGATGGCTGGGAGTGAACTTCTTTCGACGGTCCAGCAGCTGGGGCAGGGAAATTTGCCTGCTAGAATCGGACGTCGGTGTACTGCTAGCAGAGTGGGCGCAAGTACTTGGCTGTGACACACCTAATTCTACACCTTCATTCCTCTCAGTGCATGTTTCAGAGAGGACTGAAGTTATAGTGGGGTTGGAGATCCCAGCTGATGCGGTGCAAGGAGAGGTCCGCTTTGTTCTTTGGTGTGGGTCTTTGAGGTAGGCTTGCCAACGAGCTGCATGGCAGGTCAACATATGTCTGGTCAGGCATGTGGTACCCAAGCGGCTGATGTTTTGGCCACGCGATATACGCTTGAGACATATGTTGCAAACAGCAGCTGTGCGATCTGATGCACTAGCCTCAAAAAAGGCCCACACCAAAGAACTTTTTGAATGACGGGCAGAGGCAGCGCCCTGCACAGGCGGAGCTCTGCGGTGTGATTCCGTCGGTGTACTGCCCTTACGCTGGCCACCAAAGGGCATCCTGCCTCGTTGGAGATGTGCCTCCTCCTCATCCTCCTCCTCCTCCTCTCTCCTATTAGGCACCCACGTGGAGTCATTGACCTCATCATCCCCTCCCTCCTCATCACTGGAGCCAATCTGGCAGTATGCTGCAGCTGCTGGAACATGACTGCCAGATTGGTGTCCTTCTTGAGCATCCCCTCTGTCTGCTCTCACGCTACTGCCTTCCTCTAGCTGGGTTTCATCATCAGACCCTTCGAAACGCTGGGCATCCTCCTGGAGCATGTACCCAACACTGTGCTGAAACAGTTCGGGGGACTCCTCAGGAGGAGGACATGGTGGGTCTAGGGAAGGAGTGACTGATGATTTGTCTGACATTGATACCAGGGAAGACGACGCTTTGGCAGCTGCTTTTCCAGTACCCTGAGCCTGGGTGAGAGAGGATGAGGAGGAGGAGGAGGGCTTGGTCATCCACTCTACCAAGTCTTCGGCATGATGTGGCTCAACATGTCCAGCTGCCGAAAAGAAGGACAAGCGTGTCCCATGGCCATGTGCTGATGACAATGCACCGCGTCCACGACCAGCACTGTTGCCCCCAGACACAGAGCCTGCTTGCCCTCTTTTATTGCCTCCTGACTGTCTGCCTCTCCTTGTTTGCCTTCCAGACATTCTAATAGATGGCCTGCAGGGAGATGGGAAAAAAGCAATAAGGGCTACCTTCAGGTGTCCTTCTCTGTCCCTTGAAACAAGGACTTTCACAGTGAAAGAAACTGACACTGTCCTTACCTAGAGTTTTCTGTCCCTAGAATAAATGTTTTTTTTAATCACAATATAGCACAAGGACAATTCACTCAATGTCTCTCCAGGTCCCTGGAAACAAGGACTTGCAGAGTGAAAGAAACTGACACTGTCCCTACCTAGAGTTTTCTGTCCCTAGAATAAATGTTTTTTTTAAGCACAATATAGCACAAGGACAATTAACTCACTGTCCTTACAGGTCCCTGGAAACAAGGACTTGCAGAGTGAAAAAAAAAAAACACTCTCCCTACCTACAGTTTTCTGTCCCTAGAAAAAATGTTTTTTTTAAGCACAATATAGCACAAGGACAATTAACTCACTGTCCTTACAGGTCCCTGGAAACAAGGACTTGCAGAGTGAAAGAAAAAAAACACTCTCCCTACCTACAGTTTTCTGTCCCTAGAAAAAATGTTTTTTTTAATCACAATATAGCACAAGGAAAATTAACTCACTGTCCTTACAGGTCCCTGGAAACAAGGACTTGCAGAGTGAAAGAAAAAAAACACTCTCCCTACCTACAGTTTTCTGTCCCTAGAAAAAATGTTTTTTTTAATCACAATATAGCACAAGGAAAATTAACTCACTGTCCTTACAGGTCCCTGGAAACAAGGACTTGCAGAGTGAAAGAAACTGACACTGTCCCTACCTAGAGTTTTCTGTCCCTAGAATAAATGTTTTTTTTAATCACAATATAGCACAAGGAAAATTAACTCACTGTCCTTACAGGTCCCTGGAAACAAGGACTTGCAGAGTGAAAGAAACTGACACTGTCCCTACCTAGAGTTTTCTGTCCCTAGAATAAATGTTTTTTTTAATCACAATATAGCACAAGGAAAATTAACTCACTGTCCTTACAGGTCCCTGGAAACAAGGACTTGCAGAGTGAAAGAAACTGACACTGTCCCTACCTAGAGTTTTCTGTCCCTAGAATAAATGTTTTTTTTAATCACAATATAGCACAAGGAAAATTAACTCACTGTCCTTACAGGTCCCTGGAAACAAGGACTTGCAGAGTGAAAGAAACTGACACTGTCCCTACCTAGAGTTTTCTGTCCCTAGAATAAATGTTTTTTTTAATCACAATATAGCACAAGGAAAATTAACTCACTGTCCTTACAGGTCCCTGGAAACAAGGACTTGCAGAGTGAAAGAAACTGACACTGTCCCTACCTAGAGTTTTCTGTCCCTAGAATAAATGTTTTTTTTAAGCACAATATAGCACAAGGACAATTAACTCACTGTCCTTACAGGTCCCTGGAAACAAGGACTTGCAGAGTGAAAGAAAAAAAACACTCTCCCTACCTACAGTTTTCTGTCCCTAGAAAAAATGTTTTTTTTAATCACAATATAGCACAAGGAAAATTAACTCACTGTCCTTACAGGTCCCTGGAAACAAGGACTTGCAGAGTGAAAGAAACTGACACTGTCCCTACCTAGAGTTTTCTGTCCCTAGAATAAATGTTTTTTTTAATCACAATATAGCACAAGGACAATTAACTCACTGTCCTTACAGGTCCCTGGAAACAAGGACTTGCAGAGTGAAAGAAACTGACACTGTCCCTACCTAGAGTTTTCTGTCCCTAGAATAAATGTTTTTTTTAAGCACAATATAGCACAAGGACAATTAACTCACTGTCCTTACAGGTCCCTGGAAACAAGGACTTGCAGAGTGAAAGAAACTGACACTGTCCCTACCTAGAGTTTTCTGTCCCTAGAATAAATGTTTTTTTTAAGCACACTATAGCAGAAGCACAAAACACACTGACACTCTCCCTACCTATCCTTCTCTTTCCCTAAACTAAAGGAATCCAGGTTAAGCAAGAAAGAAATAACAGTCACTGTCCCTGCCTATGCTACTCTATCCCTGCTCCGGAACACACTACACTAGGCCGCCGTGCTGGCGGCCTTTTATAGTGTGGGGCGTGTACTAAACACCCTCAGCAATAATTGGCCACAGGCATCCTGCCTGTGGCCAATCATTGCTCTCCTCGCTGCCGGCGCTGTGATTGGCCAAGCATGCGGGGTCACAGTGCATGCTTGGCCAATCACAGCGCCTGGATGACACTGCGATGGCGTAGTGCATTGTGGGCCGTTCGCGTCACTCGAATTTGGCGCGAACGGCCCAAATCGTTCGATCTTCGTCGAACGATCGAACAGCCAATGTTCGAGTCGAACGTATGTTCGACTCGAACACGAAGCTCATCCCTACTCATGAGTCATGACTGGTTTACTAGATTACATCAGTCATCTCAGTCCCTCCTGTACCCAAACAGGTACACATTTGGGAAAGATTACTTTGAAAAATAAATAGTTTTATTGAAGTATCTCTGGGTCGTTTTAGCAGAAGCCCTTGGAGTACCCATACTACTGGCTAAGAACTTGTGTAAAAATTCTGTCTTTACATGGCATATGTACAGGTTATTCTTTTTTAAGCTTTTAGGAAATTGTGAGAAACTAAAAATATGGTAGCAGCGTTGGTTGAGATCCTGGCACCATGTAGAGCTGACTAAATAGAGCTATGTGCCCAGCTACAGATGTTTACACACACAATTCCTTGCGTAGTTTGTGGAACAGCTGCCTCCCACTGAAATGTTAAGACTTGGCAGGTTTGTTGTGTAAGTGAGATGTAACAAAATGTTGACATAAATTCTGCTTGTAATCCCTAGTAATTTAGATGTCAGTGTTCGGAATTTACAAAAGGATTAAGGGAATGTTTGCTGTGCACCTTTATTTAGCTACAGATGTAAATACAGTAGATTCAATAAAACGAGGCACCGTCTTCATTTTTTTTTTTTTTCCATAAATGATTTTATTGAAAGAAAAGTAAGGTTACATGTACATACAAGACATACAGGCTCATGGACATTTCAAGACTAACCAACGTTAACACAGAGCAATAACCAGTAACTGAAAGAGAGCAAGTAAACCCGTGTAAGAGTGCAAGGACCCGCCATAGGCCAATATCAGCAGGCCTATCCGGGGTCATGGTAAAACTTCTGAAATCGGAAACTGCACTGGTTGTATAGGTATTGGGAGCCCCTAGTAAGGCTCCAGGCTATCTTTTGGTCGGTTAATTCGGTATTGGGAAAGACAAATAGAGAAAAATAACAATCATATCGGGGGGGGGGGGGGAGTAGACAGAGAAGAGGTTTACATTGACATGGGCGTGGGAAAGGGGTAAAAGGAGAAGAAGAAAGGTAGGTAGAGGGTAGCAGTCAAGAATAGAAAATAGAGAGAAATGGGGTGAAAAGAGAAGCGTGAGGTGGGGGGTGGTGGGGGCCGCTCTCCGTCCCAGGCCCCTGCACCAGATCAAAACGCAGGAAAGATTACTGTGTGAACTGTTTTAACTTCAAATACTTCAGGACAGCATTCTAGAAGAAGGACTTATAGTAATCCGTAGTCCTAAAATGCGTCCAACAGGACCAGGTCAAACTAAACTTCTGTAAGCGGTCATGGGCTGTGTGTATCAATTCCTCCATCTCCTCTATCTTAGCGACTCTGATCAACCATTCTCGAATGGTCGGGATATCCTTTGAACGCCAATGTGTAGGGACGCATAACCTGGCTGCATTAACCATATGCATAGCCAATGATTTTTGGTAATTTCGTTTGGGTAGAGTAGTATGGTGTAGAAGGTATTGAGCAGGAGTGTAGTCTAGAGTGAAAGTGGTGACCCGTTTAATGATGGAGTGGACCTCCCTCCAAAAAGGTTGGAGCAAGGTACACCCCCACCAAATTTGGATCATAGATCCTACCTCTTCTGTACACCTCCAACATGTATCCGGAATAGAGGGTGAGAATTTATGTAGACGAGATGGGGTCCTATACCATTTCGTGATAATTTTATAACCGTTTTCTTGAATCGCAACGTTCATTGAGCCTTTATGCGCAAGAGTGAATATGGATTCCCAGTCATCGTCCTCAAGTGTGATTTGCAGGTCCCTTTCCCAAGAAGCACGTATATTCTGCATTGTGGGAGTACCAGGGACATCCTGTAATAGGGCGTAAATGTGTGACACGAGGTGTCGTTGTGGTGCATTGCGTGAACAAAGTACTTCAAATGGTGCAAGTTGTCTATCCCACGTGACCTTCGCATCTTTGGAGGTAAGAAAGTGAGTCAGCTGTCTAAAAGACCAGAAAGGAAAAGTGTTAGTACGTGATTCAGAAGTAAGCTCCTCATAGGTTCGTCTTTGGCCCTTATGAAAGAAATGGCACGCCAGAACCTCCTCGTGTGGCCATTCCGTGTGGAGGAATGAATTAGAATCTCCCGGAGGGAACTCAGGGTTGCCTCTCAGAGGGGTTAGTGGACCCGGTTGTGAGGAGAGGTTAAAGAGAGCGACCGCCTTCCTAAAGGCCGATAGGGAAGGTCCAATGAGCGGGTGTGTCTTGAGGATCAGGGGCCAGCATCGAGGTGACAGCCAAGGTAATGTGGCAATCGGAGTTTGCGTGAGAGAATTTTCTAGCGTCACCCATGCTTTCCTTAGTTTGTGAAGTTTCCAGTCCACCACTCTAGTTAGGTGGCAGGCCAGGTAATATTTATAAAGGTCTGGTAACCCAATCCCACCGGTTGTTTTGGAGCATGTCAACCGTGAGTATTTAATTCGTGGGGCATTATTCTTCCAAATAAAGCTAGTGCATGCTTTTTTATATGCCGCAAAGAATGAGGGGGGTAAGTGAATCGGGATTGTCTGCATTAAATATAATAGGCGGGGGAGAACAACCATCTTAATGAGGGCCGAGCGCCCAAACCAAGAAACGTTAAGGTTGTCCCAATCCTTCAAATTTGCCTGGAGCTTAGAGAGTGCGTGGAGGAAGTTGTGGCTATAGAGATCCGTTATGTTCTTAGTGATCTGGATGCCTAAATAGGTAATGGCTGTCTTCTGCCAATGAAAGGGAAAGGATTCCTGACAATGTGTGACTTCATGAGAGGGAAGGGATACATTTAGGGCATGCGATTTGGAATAATTGATTTTGAGATTTGATAGCTCGCCAAAGTGTTTTATGTCTTTCAAAAGATTGGGTAGCGATATCCGAGGGGATTGCAAGGACAATAGGATATCGTCAGCAAAGGCCGCAACTTTAAATTCTCTGTGGGCAATGGAGATTCCCTTGATATCCGTGTTGGACCTCAGTCTGTTTAGTAGGGGCTCCAGAGTCAAAACAAAGATCAGGGGAGATAACGGGCAGCCCTGACTGGTACCATTGCTAATCGAGAAGGCGTCTGACAGGAGGCCATTAGCCCTCACCCTCGCGGAGGGGTTAGTATAGAGGGCAGTGATACGTGTAAGCATACGTGGCATGAGGCCTATGCCTTCCAAGACCGCCCGCATGTAATCCCATGACACCCTGTCAAACGCCTTCTCAGCATCAAGGGAGAGGAGGAATCCCTCGGTCTTCGATGAGGCCAGCCAATGCTGCAGGTTTAAAGTGCGGAAAGTATTGACCGTCTTCATTTTTACCCCAGTTTACCAAACCCAAAAGTTCGATACTGGCAGTATTATGTATCACCAAATAAAAATATCAGTATTAAAGTGCCAGCCTTCACATTGGGTGCTTTTTCTGCCACTGGTCTTCTGCAAATGTATATAAATATATAATTTAGGCCGTCATTGGGACATCCTTTCTTCTAAGATCCCATACACCCTCTTGTACACACGATCGGACTTCCATCAGACTTTTCCCTGGATTTTTGTCAGAAGGGCGTTGTCCGTGAACTTGGTTTGTATACACACAGCAGAACATTTTCAGCCAACAAACACGAACATAGTGACGTAATAGACATACTACGTGTTTTTTCTGCTCTTTAGCGCCACCCTTTGGGCAACTTCTGCTAATGTTGTCTTATGGTTAGAATTGGTTCGGAGCATGCGTGTTTGTACTTTGGATTTTAGTCCGACAGATTTGTGTACACGCGATAGGATGATCCGACGTAACACATTTGTTGTCGGACAATTTCAGAGCATGCACAGCCAACATTTGTTGTTGGAAATTCTGACAACAATTGTCCGATGGAGCATACAGACGGTTGGATTGTCCGACAAAACAGGTCCGTTGGACAATTGTTGTCGGAATATCCGATCGTGTGTACGGGCCTTTAGATTTTCTGCAGATTTTTGTCTTCAGTTTTACCAAAACCATATACTGTAATATGAGGTCAAACATTAAGAGTTTAAATTTGTATGCAATCAGGCAGGCCCTTGCACTACATGTTTTGGTAAATCTGAAGACAAAAATCTGTTGAAAATCTAATAGTGTGTATGGGGTCTTAAGCCTCGTACACACGATCCAATATTATAGCCATAAATGTCTGTTGGACGTGTTGTGTCTGATAATCCGACCGTGCGTATGCTCCATCAGACAATTGTTGGCTGAATTACCGACAACAAATGTTGGCTGTTCGTGCTCACCAACTGTCTGACAATAAATCTGTTATATCGGTTTATCCGATCGCGTGTACACAAATCCGTCCAACTAAAATCCAAAGTACAAACACGCATTCTCGGAACCAATGCTAAACATCAGACAACAATAGCAGAAGTTGCCCAAAGGGTGGCGGTAAAGAGCTGAAAAGCCACGTGGTTTAGTGAATGTTGGCTGAAAATGTTGGGCCCTGTGTATGCAGAACAAGTTCACAGCCAACGCCCTTCGCACCAAAATCCACGGAAAAGTCTGCTGGAAGTCCGATCGTGTGTACGAGGCTTTAGTCTTCTAAAGTGTAACAAAATAATTGTGCTAACCCAAAAATGAAAATTATTACTGCTTATAGGCAAGAAAAAGTGCGTGATAATCAATAATTGCAAAATAAAAATAAATAATTCCATAGATTGCTTTGCAGACCAACGAAGACAAAGCTTGACAGAAGCTTAATCAAATGTTCTGTTCATCAATATCGGCAGGCAAAAAACAAACAGCGCCGCTTACCAGATTTGCTGGATCTCAGGTTATAGAGATCATATGGGCATACATAAGAGGGATCACTCAGCCAGGGACAGTATATCCACAGTATATCCACGGATTCCTCCGATAGTGGGAGCTCTCCTCTTACTGTTGCTTTCCCCTGCTACGATGTTCCTCGTGGTTTTTGGTAAGGCAAGGTTCACTCCCAAGACCGGTTTAGGAAGGATAAAAAGAAGGCTTCATGGTGCAGTATTCGGTTTAAGGCTTTATTCAAACAATGATACTGACATCCAACAAACAAAGATTTCAAACACAGCCGCGGCTCAAGCCAGACCAGCTGGTGCGTGGTGATGTCAGAGACTGTAGCTCCACCTGACACGTTCCCCCGTAGAAGGCATCAACTGGGAAAGGAGACGGTGTCCACAGCCTCGTACACATGGTATGAAAAGCCGAAGGGGTTTTTGTTTTTGACAGGCTGTTGTCCAAAATTCTTACCGTTAGTGCGCTCCTTTGGACAATTGTTTTCCAATTTTTGGCCAACAAATGTTGAATGAAAGGCTAGTAAATTTTTGGCCACCGATGACTCCACGTCTGATTTTCGAATGGTCAGTACACAAATTCGTCACACAAAAGTCGAAAGTACAAACACGCATGCTGGGAATCAAGGAACGACTGGGAAGAGTTCAGTCTTGTAAACTACCGTTCGTAATCTAGAATTAACATTCATGATGCTGCAATTGAAATGTCAAAATTCTCATCTTCTTTAATGGGATAATAATGAAGCTGCTTTGCATGTAGTTAATCCAAACGTATTTTAAAAGGCATTTGTTTTGTATGATCTGAAAATCGCGAATCAACGTTCACCAAACTTCTACTAACACGAAATTAGCAGAAGGGGCCCAAAGGGTGGTGCTTGAGAAATGAACTTCCTCTTTATACTGCACACTCATAGTACGTCACTACGTTCATGTTTGTCAAACGACAATTTGTGTACCGTTAGTATGCAAGACAAGATCCTGGCACACACCCTTTTAACAAAAATCAGAAGCTCGGTCACCCAACAATCAGACCGTGTGTACGAGGCTTTACTCTAAAGCCTCGTACATGCAATCGGACTTCCATCAAACTTTTTCGTGGATTTTGTTCCGAAGGGAGTTGGCCGTGAACTTGTTCTGCACAACATTTTCAGCCAACATTCACCAAACCACATGGTTTTTCAGCTCTTAACCGCCACCCTTTAGGAAACTTCTGCTATTGTTGTCTGATGTTTAGCATTGGTTCCGAGCATGCGTGTTTGTACTTTGGATTTTGGATTTTAGGTGAACGGACTTGCTTACACACGATGGGATAAACTGACGTAACAGATTTATTGTCAGACAGTTGGTGAGCATGAACAGCCAACATTTGTTGTCGTTAATTCAACCAACAATTGTCTAATGGAGTATACACACGGTCGGATTATCCGACACAACACGTCCATCAGACAATTATGGCCATAAAATTGGATTGTGTGTACTGGCCTTAAGGGTTTGACCTCATATTATATTGTTTTGGTAAATATGAAGACAAAAATCTGCAGAAAATCGAATAGTGTTTATGGGGTCTAACTCTTGATACATAATTAGTGGTAAGGGATGTGGTTACTCAAACTCAAATTCACATCCAATAGGGCCAATCTAGTAATCAGAAGTTTCTCCAGATTTGTCAATTTACTCAATTGATGAACCAATTAATTTGTAAAGTTACACATATACCTTGTACGCCTGTGTTTTGTAATTTCTGATATGTTTAGTCCACTTGATAATGCCTCCTGCTTAAAGTGTTTGTTACCCTAAAAAAAAAAAAAAAAAAAAAATTGATCCTGTTCTCTTAAAGCATGAACAACAGCACATTGCCTGTGCTGTGTCATTTGGTTCCCCGTATAACCTAAAATACCTGGCTGATCCTGCCTGGTTCTGCCCTCCCCCATGTAAACTGACCACAGTTTTTCATGGCTGCTGAGCCCTGACACCTGGTCACTTTACGTGCTTCCATCATCCGCAGCTCTCCTCTGTCCTCCTCTGCCTGCCTGTCAGCTCAAGACACTGCCTGCCCCCCCACTCCTGCTGCTATAAAAAACGATATTATAGTTGTACCATTCCATCTGTTAAATAACGATATGTGTCCCAGTGCCTGTGCTATATAAAAACTATGCCGATTTCTATCTTATCTCAGAGCATCTCTCTGCTCTAACGTGACTGCTCGTCTCTCTGCTTCTCTCCTCCCCCTCCCCCCCTCCTGGCTGATGTCAGCGGGAGTTCTCGACACCTCCCGCTATAGTTGTCAGCCAGGAAGAGGAGAGAGCCAAGGAGTCCCGTGAGCGCCGGGAGACGCTCTGATATAAGGTAGAAATCGGCATAGTTTTTATATAGCACAGGCTCTGGGACACATATCGTTATATAACAGATGGGATGGTATAAATAGAATATAGTGGCTTAACAACCACTTTGAAGGCTAAGTTCACCTTTTGTGAAGCAATTATAAATGCACATAATTTTGCAGGTAAAAAAATTTGCATTTATTATTTTTTTGCACTGCAGCCTGAAAAGCATTGTACCCATGATCAGTAGATCACAAGTGCAATATCATGCTCCTGTAGACACTCAGTGCAGCTGTCTGTCCGTTCCTCCTGTACAAGCAGACAGTTACTGAAGTGCAGGAAGTGTCAAACTACAAGAGTGATCACCAGTGCCCTTGCCATTCATTGAGGACTACAAGACATCTGCCATGATGGCAGAGGGAACTTGTAGTTTGTTCATTCACAGATGAATGAATGATGAGGCTGTGTGGGCGAGGCACCGCACAGACACTCTGTTTTTAAATTGTGACAGGGGGTGCAGGGAGAAGATCTTCCACCCACTGTCACAGGTGGGGTATCGGGGGGAGGCGAACAACTTTAGTTGGTTATGTGGAAAGGGGTGAAAATTATCATGTTGTTAATAGCCTTGGTTGGACTATTCTAAGTCCAAATTAGGATGCTGATTTCATGATGATGCACACTTACCTCTACCTAACTCTAAAGTTGTGCAGTGGCTCAGCTGTAAAGAGCATGCTCACCTTTAAGTTGATTCACTTGGTAGATCATACAATTGGATTCCATAAATCAAGTAAATCCGAGGAAATACGCTCATCAATGATACTGATGCTTGTACTCAACAATACGTTCTCCATATTGTACTGGAGATCAGGGCCACCATCAGGGGGAAACAAACCATACACTTGTAGGGAGTCGTAGGGAATTGCAGTGCCCTAAAATGGCATCATGGCATGGTAAACCTTCTGGAGGTCAAGTGGTAAAAGGAACTTTTTTTTTTTTAAAGTTCCCATTAGGTAGAGCAGAGAGTACATGGAGGGGCTTGTTAAAAAGAATGGCTAGTTTAGCCAAAGGAAATGATGTACATGGCCAAACAGTTATAACTTATTCTTTCAATGCTAAAGGATTCTGAGCTTTGTGTTATTAATGCATGCAAGAATATCACACTAGTACGGACATGAATTTGCACAATATCCCATTACAAGACAGCAAATCTTGGATTTTATGAGTTGATACATCTCCAAATATTTTAAACAACAGTAGAAATTGTTCATATTTTTCTCAAGTAGTCTTGTTTCCACATCCCCAAAGCATTTCTCACCGTTGGAAGGTTCCTGTTTGGAATACATTCACAGTTTTCGAGAGAATGTTTTCTTTCCCTGAGAGAATATTTTCTCTGTAACATGTTCTCTTTTTTTTCCCCTCTGCTTAGTTATAATAGACACAAAAGGTTTATTGATGGGGCGGAAAAACAATTATCCAATATATTATCTCATAAACAATCAAGATTGGTTTTCATTCTCTTTGGTATGTCTAACCAGGTGCTTATCGCCAAGAGCCAAATTATTTGTGAGAACCAGTGAGCACCTCTGTTCTCAGCTTGATGCATTTAGATGAAATAGTGGTAGATATCTACTCTGGGTTATTATTATTTTTTGATGATGCTTATAGTGTTTTGTTCAATGAGATGTAAATACAAGGGACATTATTTCATAGTAAAATATATAAATAAACCTGATATAAAGCACATGCTGCCATATGTGTAAGTCAATGTTAACAGAAAATGTATTGGTATAATTTAATTTTAAATAAATCACAAGACGCCAACCTACCTAGCCTGTGGTCCCACCCCTCCCGTTTTCCTGGAATACAAACTTCAGACTTCTGTATAACAAGAACATGACCATCCTGCTAGAGATGTAAAGCAAAACTCCAGGAATAAAAAAACGATTATCTCAATAAATTATCAAATAAAAAAAAAAACGCTTTGGCTGCAACACTTACCTTCAATCCAGAACTGTACCCCCTTAAATCCAGAGCTGTCCTCCACAGTAGTTATTTTCTTATACAAGATGTCCTTAGTCTTCTGGGTTGAATGACAACTAGTATCATTCAACACACTTCTTCTGAGTCCAGGCTGTATAGGATCTGACCCCAGTTGGACGGCAAAAGAGAAGCAGCATAGTAATGAGCTCACCTTTCTGCTCATTTCCCCTGGCTAATGGTGCTGCTTTGCCCTCTCCCACTCTGAGATCTGCTGTACAGGGACTGCAAAAGTTTAATACCAGGTCACATTTGGGTACTCACACATACATTTGATGGTGTAAAAATGACAACAGAGCTGCAAAAATGTGTGTTTTTTATCTGCCTAGTGTTTGGGTTTAAAGTGATCCCATGGCCACTTCCTTTACTGACATTTACCTATAGGTAAGCCTATTGTAGCACCCTCTAGTGTGCTAGAATAGTAGTACATTTTGTGAGAACAGGTAAATTTCCAGGCTTGGCTGGCAGCCAAGCCTGGGTGTGTTTTTGATCTGAGAGCTGGGTGACTCACAGGTGGTGTCCCCAGGACCTCCCACTTTTTTCCAGTATGTTCTGGTGTTTTCTGGAAAGAGAGGTGGAGAGGGGAGGTGGAGTCGCCAGGGGTGTTCTGAGGATCCATCACTAATACCTAATCTGGATTGGCAGGGGGCAGGCCTCCTTAAATACCCAGGGTCAGCCCAGCTGGGGAGGAGTTGATCGGGTGGAAAATGGAGATGGAGTGTTAGGCTGTCGGGGCCTTGGAGGGAGCTCCCCAGTGTGGGGGCGGGAGGTGACCTTGGGTCTGGGCTCGGGTGCAGACGGGACCCTCTTACAGCCCACAGAGGTGTCCTGACCAGGAAGCACAGGAAGAGTAAGAGAGGACAGTGGGAGAACACTGCTAGCCAAGTCTCCAGGAGCTCCACAGAAGGAGCCAGGAGGGCTGGTGAGTGTACACACAGTTGGGAGGACTGGGAGGCATGCCTGAGAAGATTGAGATGCAGCAGTATGGGATGGGTGCAGAGCCAGTCTGGAGGATTGTGGTGGCACTGGCAGGGGAAAGGGGCGGCTGCAGATAGGAGGGCTGGCAGTGTCTGAAGAGGTGGTACTGGGAGCAGTATCCACATGGACAGCTAGCACTGGAACTTTCTATTTTTGCTACACCATAGGGGCCCACAGTCCCGGCCTGCAAAGGACAACTGCTTTAGGCCTGGCTGAGCCAATGTCAGGCCTACTAATCAGTGCAAGCTGGTCCGGGAAATGAAATCAAATGATGTGTTGGAGGAGTGAGGAGTGATAGTCTGCAAGCAAGGAAGTGCAGGAGGAGAAGAGGAGATTGTATATACCGTGGGTGTACATAGTTGTTCCCAATATTGACTGACCATTATCTGGGCATCTCATAAATTCCCTATCCCTATCCAAGTTAAATCCCCCTCAATAAAATACAAAAAAAAAAAACAAGTGCAAGGACTGCTTTCGTGTCTATGGATGTTTGAAAAGTGTCTGCCTGGCTGGGCAGGGTGACAGACACACTACTACACTCAGCAGCCCCTACGGGGGTGCTGCTACACTATAAGAGGCTTACCTATAGGTATTGTAAATATCTCCTAAACCTGCACCATTTAGGAGATATTTATACTACATGCAGCCAGTGACATTACTGGCGCATGTACTCTGAAAGAATGGCATCCTGTGCCGTTCCTTCCGAGCCTTGAGTAACGTCATCGCGGCTCTGGGCAGTCACAGAGCCAGAGCTTGCGAACCCGGAAGCAAGACATGTGAAGATGGAAGTGGCCGCAGCGCTGGAACAGCTCTGCTTACTAGCACATTATGACTTTACCTTGAAGGGGAAAAAAACGTCCAGCGGTATAAACCGCTTTAATAGGAATAGTTCATCAGTGATGCCAAGCTAACACTCATGCTCGTATCTTGTATAGTACCACAGCAGACCCAAAAAGCTTGGAGATCTGATATGCAGATAAAAATAGTAAAATATGAAGGAAAATAATCATGAGTTCCTAAAGTTCTGCAGTTATGATGAGCCAGTACTAAAGTTGAAGTGTGCATCTGCATAACAGTTCATCTGAGCTTTGAAATTGCCACCTACTATACCAAGGTGAGCATGCATGCACTTTTAAAGTGACCACATTGTATTCCAGCAGCAAAAATAGTGACGTTATTCTTTATTCCATCCAAAGGATTGTTGATAGAAAGACAGAAAATATCTGGGTGCAGTAACACTCCTCTTGCGTCTAGAGAATTTTCATTTCCTAGAAACTGTGGCTAATATTTGGATAATTTTGGAAAAATCTCCATTTTGGCGAAACGCATGGCAGTCAATAGGATAAATAAAATTACATGTTTTTTATGGCTTTTAAGAATGAAATTGGATCTAAATGGCTCCCGAGGGTTACTAACGCTCTCTGATCTATCCTGAATCTGTAAAGCCGGCCACAGATGGTTCGAATCAGGATAGTTCAGCAGGAACCAGCTGAGATTCGAACCATGTATGGGCAGACTGATTGTACTCAAGTTGATTGATCGATCAACTTCAGTACAAAAAGCCTATCGAATTTTATATGCGATTATTGCTAGCCGGAATTATAGTCGCTAGCATTAATCACTGTGTTCTCTGAGCAGGGACAGCTTCCCCCGCCCCCCTGCTGGGAGAACACAATGGCTCTGTGGGAGGGATTCCCAAAACAATGACTGGGGGAATCTAGCAATTTTATTTCCTGCAACCTAAGGTTGCAAGAAGGAAAATCACTCTGTCTATGGCTGGCTTTACTGTACCTTGGCCTCTCATTGGCCTCATTATTATTTTTTTTGCACAGAAGGAAAGCAAACAGACACAAAAAATAAACAAATGAAAGAGACATTACACAAATAACAAACAAATATACAAAAAATGAATATAAACTGAGAATTTCTTCGACAGCCGAAATCTGTAATTTGCCAAAATCAATTTCACTTAAATGACCCTGCTTATCCCTGGTGTCCCACTGACAATCACCCATTGTCTTGTGAACTTCAAACAGCTCATCATGCATGTGGATTTTATTCTATCTCCTGTCTTCTTCTAAAGTGGAACTTTAGTTAAAAATTAAGTCCTGCTGGATCACTTCAGGCTGGCCCCTTTTGCGAATATATAGTAAAACATTAAAAACAAGTGTCTAAACTGTTTAAAATCCAGTAATACACTGTCTCCCCCTGCTCTGCACATGCTCAGTTGCTCTCCATTTTTAAGCACTGCTGGATTTGTAGAGGCTGATCTGCTGACAGCCTTGAAGCTGAAAAAAAACCCTCCTATCCTAAGCCAAGGAAGCTGCTTCTGTTTGATCTGCAACTGGCCATGCTGCTCCACATGTGATCCGTTATGACACAAGCTATTTCATGGTTTGACAGTTTGGTTGAGGACACAAGCAAATGTGACAGTTTGTGATCCCAGCATTACAGGAATGTAACTGTTTTTTTAAACTGTTAAATCAATGGGTCTTGTTCTGCTTTATGATTTACTGCTGTTCAGGGGCTCTGGGCTTCAGCAAAATGGAAGCCTCCAGCAAAAAGAAACAGGAGCACTACTGGAGGCAGTTTACAGCACACACACAAATTTTGGTAGCATAATTATTAATGTGGAATGTATGTTCTTCCTAAAGAACATTATTTTTTATCAAGTTGTTATGGGTAAAGTTCTGCTTTAACTTATGTTCCAGGCTCAAACGAGGGACAGTGTTAAATGCTTTTGAAAAATCCAAATATGTGTTGGGAACAGCATTTCCAACATCCAAGTCTGAACTTCACTTTAAATGATGTTAGTTAGACATGACCTTTCTTTCATTCTTTATTACAATATTCCCCTCAATACTTTTGTAAATCATGCTTTAAAATACCTTAAATTATTCACACACCAAACTTACTAGTCTAGAGTTTCTCTTTTTAACTTTTTTAAAATACTAGTACTACATGCATTATATGCCAGTCAAGTGGATCTGATTAAATTGAAAGTGATTTTGAATAATTGTGCATAATTCCATGAGTTGAATAATTGTGCATAATTTCCTTATTGCAACTCTTCCCATGTTAGGCAAAAAATCCTATATTAGGCAAATATTGTAGAATGTTGGGAATTGGCTATACTTCACCATATTACCTGGTATTAGAAAAAGCTTTGTGAAAAACATGTTTTAAGATCTTAGTGTTTACTGTTTCTAATAAATTATATTCCCTAATTTATTTTTTAGAGGTCCTTTAGAGCCGGTTCACTCAGGGGCGTCCTGGCATCCGACTTCAAGTCGCTCAAAGTTGCCCCAAGTGGCGCGGTTTAGAAAAGTAATGGAAGTGAATGGAGCCGTCCTAATATACACTACTGCAGTCGCTCCGACTTCAGAAAAGGTTCCTGTACGACTTCAATCCGACTTCTAGGCGACTTGTACCCATTGATTTCAATGGAAGTCGCCTTCATGTCGGATCCCCGTTCATAGTGAGGCAACTTTACAGGAAGTCACCCCTGTATGAACCGGCTCTAAGGCAAACCCCTCCCTTCCTCCCTCCCACAGAGCTGGTATTCGGTATGAATCATGAGGGGGAACTCCACGCTAAATTTGAAATAAAAAACCGGCATGGGTTCCCCTCCAAGAGCATACCAGGCCCTTAGGTCTGGTATGGATTTCAAGGGGAAACCCCAACGCCAAAAAAACGGCGTGGGGTTCCCCCCAAAATCCATACCAGACCCTTTTTCCGAGCACGCAACCCGGCCGGTCAGGAAGGGGGTGGGGTGAGCGAACGTCCCCCCTCCTGAACCGTACCAGGCCGCATGCCCTCAACATGGGGGTGGGTGCTTTGGGGCAGGGGGGGCGCCCTGCGGCCCCCCGACCCAAAGCACCTTGTCCCCATGTTGATGGGGACAAGGGCCTCTTCCCGACAACCCTGGCTGTTAGTTGTCGGGGTCTGCGGGCGGGGGGCTTATTGGAATCTGCAAGCCCCTTTTAATAAGGGGGCCCCCAGATCCCGGCCCCCCACCCTATGTGAATAAGTATGGGGTACATCGTACCCCTACCCATTCACCTGGGGGAAAAGTGTCAATAAAAAAAACACACTAGACAGCTTTTTAAAGTAATTTATTAGGCAGCTCCGGGGGTCTTCTACCGAATTTGGGGGTCTTCTTCCGACTTCGGGGTCTTCTACCGACTTCGGGGGTCTTCTTCTGACTCCGGGGGTCTTCTACTGACTTCGGGCCTCTTCTCCCGCTCTCCGGTGCCTTCTCCGCGCTCCCTGGTTCTTCTTCCACTCTCCAGTGCTTTCTGACTTCTGCCGGGCACCTCCGCTATCTTCTGCCAGCTCTTTTGCTAGTGGGGGCCCAGTCTTCCTCGTCGTCTTCTTCCCTCTTCTCTTCTTGAGATGTTGACACAACTAGGTCTCCTGCTGTAATGGCGTGTGCGCAGCGTGCAACGACTTATATAGGCATAGGGTGTGGTCACCGGGTGATGTCACCCGATGACCCCGCCCCCCTATGGCGTCACAGGGCATTATGGGACTGTGACGCCATAAGGGGCGGGGTCACATCACCCAGTGACCACGCCCCATGCCTATATAAGTCGTTGCGCGCCACACACGCGGCATTACAGCGTGCGTGTCAACATCTCAAGAAGAGAAGAGGGAAGAAGACGACGGGGAAGACCGGGCCCCCGCTAGCAAAAGAGCTGGCAGAAGATAGCGGAGGTGCCCGGCAGAAGGCAGAAAGCACCAGAGAGCGGGAGAAGAACCTGAAGAGCGCGGAGAAGGCACCGGAGAGTGGGAGAAGAGGCCAAAAGTCGGTAGAAGACCCCCGAAGTCGGTAGAAGCCCCCCGGAGCTGCCTAATAAATTACTTTATAAATCTGTCTAGTGTGTTTTTTTTATTGACACTTTTCCCCCAGGTGAATGGGTAGGGGTACGATGTACCCCATATTCATTCACATAGGGTGGGGGTGGGATCTGGGGGCCCCCTTATTAAAAGGGGCTTGCAGATTTTGATAAGCCCCCCGCCCGCAGACCCCGACAACCAGCGGCCAGGGTTGTCGGGAAGAGGCCCTTGTCCCCATCAACATGTGGACAAGGTGCTTTGGGGTGGGGGGGCCGCAGGGCGCCCCCCTGCCCCAAAGCACCCACCCCCCCATGTTGAGGGCATGCGGCCTGGTACGGTTCAGGAGGGGGGAGCTCGCTCGTCCCCACCCCCTTTCCTGACCGGCCGGGCTGCATGCTCAGATAAGGGTCTGGTATGGATTCTGGGGGGACCCCCACGCCGTTTTTTCGGCGTAGAGGTTCCCCTTGAAATGCATACCAGACCTAAGGGCCTGGTATGCTCTTGGAGGGGAACCCATGCCAGTTTTTTATTTAAAATTTGGCGTGGAGTTCCCCCTCATGATTCATACGAAACACAGGGGACAGCCTGTCCTGGAGGCGACTTTAAGTTGCTCCAAGTCGCGCTGTGGTTCACTCTCAAGTCGTGTCCAAGTTGCCTCGCAAAGTTGTGCTCAAAATAGTGTTGCCCCTGTGTGAACTGGCTCTTATGCTATTTATGTTTCTTTGCTTTTTTATACTTAGAATATGTTTAATGATTTAATTTAATTTTTAATTTAAATTTAATGACATTAACCGCTACCTCGAATTCTTACTTGCTGTTTGTATTTCTTATGCATTGTCAAAATCCTTTACCTTTAGAGACTGAATACTTCCATTTTATGGTTCCTTATATCTAAAAATGTTCTATTCAGCCACATTGATTTGCTTCATAGTTCCCATAGAGAATGTACCTATACTATAATATATTAAAAATATTTTTAAAGTCTCTCATTTACTTTCTGTTTTAGCATTGTAAAGCGCTTAGCCTTCTATAAGGAAAAGGGGTTGTCAAATAATCGAAAGTAAATGGGAGACTTTAAAAATATTTAAAAATATTTTTGTTTAATTCCGGACCGCCGCACGACTATATACGTCAGCACTTTGAAGAGGAATATCTCTGTTATGGCAGCAGCTAGCTGCCATAACCCAGGTATCCATCTCTTCAGCCGGCGGTCTGGTTTACGATAATGGTGGTCTCTGCAGAGGATTCGCCACGAGATCACCGTTATCGGCGGCGGAAGAGGGCCCCCCTCCTGCCACTCTATCGTGCCCTCCGCTGCTTACCGGAGCCGTCAGGTAGCGGCAGAGGCGATCGGGTCCTCTCTGTGGCTGGGTATGGAGCCGAGTAAAGGTAAGATGGTCTTTTTGACCACAGATTTCATATTTAAGAGGACCTGTCATGATTTTTTCTATTACAAGGGATGTTTACAGTCCTTGTAATAGGAATAAAAGTGACCCATTTTTTTATATAAAACTGTAAAAATAAAAAAAATAAAGTAAAATAAATAAGAAAGATTTTTTTTTTTTAAAGTGCCCCGTCCCAACGAGCTTGCACGCAGAAGCCAATGCATACGTGAGCAGCGCCCGCATATGAAAACATTGTTCAAACCACACCTGTGAGGTATCTCCGCGATCGTTAGAGCGAGAGAATTAATTCTAGCCCTAGACCTCCTCTGTAACTCAAAACATGCAACCTGTAGAATATTTTAATCGTTGTCTAATGGAGATTTTTAGGGGTAAAAGTTTGACGCCATTCCACGAGCGGGTGCAATTTTGAAGCGAGACATGTTGGGTATCAATTTACTCTGCGTGACATTATCTTTCACAATATAAAAAAAATTGGGCTAACTTTACTGTTTTCTTATTTTTTAATTTAAAAAAGTGTATTTTTCCCAAAAAAGACCGCTTGTAAGACCGCTGCGCAAATACAAAAAGTACTGTAACGACCGCCGATTTATTCTCTAGGGTGTTAGGAAAAAAATGTATAATGTTTGGGGGTTCTAAGTAATTTTCTAGCAAAAAAATATAGTTTTTAACTTGAAAAACAACATATCTGAAAAAGAGGCCTGGTCCTTAAGTGGTTAAAATTTGCTTTACTTTTCCAAATTTTAAGCTTGTTTCCTCTTCTTTAATATTTTATTGACTGTCAAATCAATTGTTACATTATTGCAGTGGAGGTCATTAAGCAGGCGCAAACCCTGGAAGGAGATGTCAGCCCAAGTGTGCCCACCGCCATTGGCGGTAATATGCTTTAGGATGTAGGTACCTTTACAGTGGGTTAAATACCCCTATACACTGAGCACTTGACCTTGTAGGTAAGATCAATAAAAATATGGCCTTAAGTTACCAGTTGCAGTTTGAGTGGTTGAAATTAGCCTTAAAAAAGAACCTCATTTCTATATGCAGAATATTCTGTTTTTAGCAATATTTGAAGAGTCTTTATTATATGCATTAGTAGACCATCTCCATAATTGTTAACTAGATGTTCTTCAGTATGACTCAAACAAAGCTAGACCCACAGGAACATGAGTGTGTTTCTGTATTTACCTTTTAGCCACGAGCTAGAAGAAAGGAAATACTAGAAATTTGTAGAAAATAATAGCTAAGCAGGACTTTAAGAAGAAATTGAATTATCAGAAAACCAGAAATGTATTATATTGCAGCTTACCAATCTTCAGATATAGCGGCTGCATTAGATCTCTTTTTTTTTTTTTAAAAGCTTTTTTTTTTACCTGGTGATCTAGTCAGTAATACACCTCCTGTATTAAGGCCCATACACACGATTGGACTTTCCGACAACAATGATCCAACGGACGTGTTTTATCGGACAATCCCACCGTCTGTATGCTCCATCAGACAATTGTTGTTGGAATTTCCACGGACAAATGTTCGCTGTGCATGCTCTCAAACATTCCGACAACAAATGTGTTAAGTCGGATCATCTGATCGTGTGTACACAAGTCCATCGGACTAAAATCCAAAGAACAAACACGCATGCTCAGAACCAATGCTAAACATCAGACAACAATAGCAGAAGTTGCCCAAAGGGTGGTGGTAAAGAGCTGAAAAAACACATGGTTTAGTGAATGTTGGCTGAAAATGTTCTGCCTTGTGTATGCAGAACAAGTTCACGGCCAACGCCCTTCGGACCAAAATCCACGGAAAAGTCAGATGGAAGTCCGATCGTGTCTATGAGGCTTTAGAATGCCTACACTATCGATGAAGGAGCACAGGGCACCTTAAGGCTGGGTTCACACTTGTGCGGTGCAAATTCCAGCTCTGTTATCTCTGCAAGGAGATAAGAGAGCTGTTCAGCATTTTGTGTGCGGTGGAACATGCAAACTTGCTGACCTGGGAGGGGGGGGGAAGTGTAGTGAGCATTGAAAAAATTCCTGTTCAGAACGGAAGACATCTGCGAATCAGACGCGTGGCCATAGAAGATAATGGACCTGAATTTGCACCTGACCCGCACCGCAATGTCTAGAATACACACACGTTTTTTTGGTAATGCGCAGTGCGAATGCATCGCACATATGTGAACCAGCCTCATTAAAAATAATATATTTTTTAATGTTATGCGAATTGGATGCGGTGTAAGCCGCAACCAATTTGCATAGGTGTGAACCTGGCCTTAGACAGTAACATTGTTAATCGGGGGGGGGGAGTGTTAAGCCTCATACACACGATCGGACTTCCATCTGACTTTTCTGTGGATTTTGGTCTGAAGGGCGTTGGCCGTGAACTTGTTCTGCATACACACAGCCCAACATTTTCAGCCAACATTCACCAAACCAAGTGTTTTTTCAGCTCTTTACCGCCACCCTTTGGGCAACTTCTGCTATTGTTGTCTGATGTTTAGCATTGGTTCTGAGCATGCATGTTTGTACTTTGGATTTTAGTCAGATGGACTTGTGTACACACGATCGGATGTTCTGACGTAACACATTTGTTTGTTGGAAAGTTTGAGAGCATGCACAGCGAACATTTGTCCGTGGAAATTCCGACAACAATTGTCCGATGGAGCATACAGACGGTTGGATTGTCCGATAAAGCATGTCCGTTGGACCGTTGTTGTCGGAAAGTCCGATTGTGTGCATGGGCCTTAAGATATTCTAGCAGATTTAGACACACCAACAAGTTGAAGCTGAATTCTAGCTTATGCTTAATAGGCAGTTAGAGCAAACAGTTTTTTTTGGGGGGGGGGGGATACAAGTTTTACATAAATAAAATCTGAACATTGTAAGCACCCTTGTCAGTGGTAACTGGTTTGAAAACAAGTAAATATAATATACATTCCTATTTACAAATGCTAGCAGCATAAGGATTAAAAATGGTCATTGTTGATATAGAGTTAAGTCCCACTTTAAAAGACCAGTGCAAGTACAGGTAAGCTGTTAGTGAATGGCATTTTACTTACTGTAAGTAAACCGGGGATTGAGTAATGATTCATATGGATTCATTACAGAATCTCAATACTCACAAACTCCAGTCTTCTAAGACTATTTTTTGCGTTTTTTATTGAATCCATGTGTACTGAGTGAAGGCATGGAAATCATTTATTACATGTCCATGTAAGACTTCTACATATCATATCATATAAAATTAAAAACAAGATGTGTACAACCAAAGGTGTATAAAATGCAATAAATAAGCATGAAATACTTTGCACATAATCAAAAGCACATGAAGAACAAGATTTGCATGGATGTTATGAGAGTTTGGCTTCATGCCTGTTTTAAGACAGGTTGACTTCAATAGATAACATTGCATAAAATTAGTTGGCTAAGATTCGGGGGTTGAATTTTCTCATTCACAGAAAGTTCCTGGGCTTCTGTTAAAGAATTGAAACTTGTTAAATCTGCAGGGTGCATTCCCAGACTGGTAAATAAATATTTATCTTGTCAAGGATTGGTAGAAAAATATTTTTTGATACCATTATTGATCTCTTATCAGATTGTGTGCTTGTACATCGATCAACCATAAATTTATGACCACACAATAGGTGGTCCATAACGTTAGAACCACCCAGTAGGTTCCCTTTGCCACCAAAACACCCCCTTTCATCGCCAAAACAAACCCTGACCCGTCAAAGCATGGATGTCACTAGACCTCTGAAGGTATGCTGTGGTATCTGGCACAAAGCTAGCTTAATGGTTAATTCAGCTCCATCTGGGTGCACTTTCTGCAGCTCCTTTAAGGGATTGTGGGACATCTACAACTGGTAATCAGATGAAATAAACACCAGAGGGCGAAAAGTATGTGCAGCATAAACGGGGGCGTGTCCAAGATGGCGATGGGAGAGGACGCTCGGTAACAGAGCTCCTGGAGTCCGACTGATTATCCTGTCACTACCCGGTGCTGAGGCTGTTTAAAGAGCGGTGTACTGACCCCAGTTGAATAGCGGGGGTTCCGGGTCATGCCCAGTGGCAAAAACCATCGCTCAAAGTCAGCTGCAGCCTCAGTGGACAGAGCCCTGACGAGATGCCAGGCCGCCATTACTGGTCACATGGCGTCCCAGACGGAGGCGGTGGAATCTCTCTCTGCCACAGCGGCGGACCTTGCAACTGCCATGCAGTCTATTGCTACGGGTCAGGCGGCGCTCATGGACAAGATTGACCACATCCAGACGAATGTGGACTTCATCCGCCGGGACCTGGACTCCTTCTGCAGCCGGGTGGTGGAGGTGGAGCAGCGGGTCTCGGCGACGGAGGACACTGTTAGGGAGCACTCTGGGGACCTGCATACATTGAAAGTTAAGGTGAAGGCCCTGGAAACTCGTGCCGAGGATGCAGAGAATTGCAACAGATGCAACAACTTGCGAATAATCGGCCTCCCAGAGGGAGCTGAAGGTAAAGACCCGACCGCATTTATTGGACACCTCCTCAAGGAGCTGCTCCCCAAGGCCAAGTTCTCCCCCTTCTTCACAGTAGAGAGGGCCCATCGTATGCCAGCTGCACGTGGGCTCTCCTCCGCACGTTCATCTTTAAACTGTTGCACTTCAAGGACAGGGACATGGTGCTGAGGGAGGCCAGAGCCCTGCAGGAGCTACGGTTTGAGAATACCAGATTGATGATATTCCCTGATTACTCTGGAAACCCAGCAGCAGCGCAAATCCTTTGACACGGTGCACGCCAAACTGCATGCAAAGGGCCTCAAGTATAGCATGCTTTTCCCTGCCAGGTTGCGGGTGGAGGATGGGGAGGCAGTTTGTTTCTTTACTTCCCCTGAGGAGGCTTCATCCTGGATAGAGACGGTACGCAGACACTAAATAGCATCTTCCTCCCTGCATGACTGTTGACGATCTCTCCCTGGGAGGCCCCTGCTAATTGGTGGTACTACGGACCTGTTTGCAAGGCATGATGATTGACGCTCTCCCCGAAGTTTGCAACCTGGACATGTCAGTTTGAATCCTGGCAGTGAGGGGAGACACCAGGTGGCTCTGTCACCCTTTAGCCCTTACATGGTCTCCGCGGAGGCTCTGTGGGTTGCCCTATACCTTGGGGTATTGCTGCAATTTTTGCTCCTCTCTGTAGTGGATCCTTGCTTGCCTCACTCCCTGCATTGCCACAGGGGCTCCCAGGGGGGGTGGGTGGGTTGACCCTTGACCCCACAGATCCCTTTCTAGAGCCTTCCCGTTGGAGCAGGGGCGGATGCCCTTTGTTTGGTTGCTATTATTTCCTGTTACCAAAGTTCCATTGCAACTTTAAGTTTGTACCCCCAACTTATGCTGAGAGACTGCACTGGTTTCCCTTCAGCTGGAGTTGTCCTGTCCACCTTCGGAGGGCTTGTGGCTACTCTCTAGGTTCTGGATGTCTGACTCGAGGGTGGACATGCCATGTAGGGCCGATATGATTTCTTTCTGGAACACGTGGGATAGGTCTATCCCCGTTTGAGTCACCTGGAATGACTTCAAAGCCAGTATGAGGGGTAGCTTCCAGGAGCACATTGGGAGGGTCCGAAAAGGGGCTCGTAGGGCGCTGCAGAAGGGCGAAGCGAAAAACGGGGCCCCAGAGGCTGCCTACATCCGGGAGCGCACCCCGTGGATGTACTCCTTACTTCAGGAGGCCCTGCGGGATGTGTCCCTAATCCGGGTCTCCACTACTAAAATCCCCTTACTACATCAGAGTCAAAGAATATTTGAGCAGGGAGAGAGGAGCGGCCGCTTACTAGCCTGGTTGTCATGGGAACACTGCTCCCCGGTGTCCATAGCCCGCATACAGTCCATCAGCGGGGAGATCTTAATGGACCCTATCCACATTAATTCCCGGTTTGCCTCCTACTATTAGGAGCTCTACAGCTCCAGGGTGCAGTATACTGAAAGGGAGCTGCAGGAATACTTAGACCAAGTAGATTTGCCCTGCCTCACGGACTCTGTCAGGGAGCGGTTGGATAGCCCACTGACCCTTAAAGAAATTCAGAGGGCGGTCGAATCTTTGCAGAGCGGGAAAACGCTGGGCCCGGACGGGCTCCCGGCTGAATTCTATAAGCAGTACACTGAAGAACCTGTACCCACTTACCGTGAAGTCCTTATGACGGCTTTAGACAGGGACGAATTGCCCTTGTCTATGTCTGAGGCGGTGGTGGTGATCCTCCCTAAGCCGGGCAAGAACCCTGAACTGTGTTCCTCTTTTCGGCCAATATCTCTCCTGAATGTTGACTTAAAAATACTTGCAAAAGTTCTGGCTCAGTCTGGGTTTATGCCTGGCGAGGGACCGATATAAACATACGCAGACTTCTGACACACATGGATAGGGCGGGGAGGACAGCCTGGGGGTGGTGGTGTCTCTCAACGCCGAGAAAGCATTCGACTTGGTCGAGTGGGAGTACCTCTGGGCTGTCCTCCGAAAATTTTGGTTTGGGCCTGTATTTATCAGGTGGCTGCGTTTGATGTATGCCTCTCCTAGAGCCCGGGTACATGCTAATAACTCGCTCTCACCGGACTTCCCACTGGGTAGGGGCACCAGGCAAGGTTGCCCTCTTTCCCCGGGGCTGTTCGCCTTGGAGGTGGAACCTCTGGCATCACGGATTGGGGGTGCACCTGCGGTCAGGGTAATCCAAGTGGGAGTGGTGGAGGAGAAAATATCCTTGTACGCAGACAACACTATCCTGTATTTGAGTGATGTCTCCTCCTCACTCCCGGCAGCCCTGCAGTTGATCGACGTGTTTGGGTCGTACTCCAGTATCAGAATAAACTGGGATAAATCCCTTGTATACCCCTTGGACCACACTGGGCCGAGACCGCCCATGCGGGGTCCGTTGGTATGGGTGGACACAGGGTCGGATTCCTGACAAGGCCACAGAGGCCAGGCCTCGGGGCGGCAGTGGCTGCAGGGGCGGCGCTGCGGCAACAGGGGGGTGAAAAAATCCCCCCCCAAGACCCGACATCTTCCCCTGCACCTCTGGCTGGCCCTTTAGAGTGCTGTGGGGAGATGTGGGAGGAGGTGGAAGGCGGCGATCCGCAGCTTTATGGTGCCTGTGTTGGCGGCGGGATCTCCCTGGGGCTTGTAGTACTCTCTAAGTGTATACAGTGGAGAGGAGAGGGGAGGGGCCTCTGACCCGGCAGGTATCAGTTTCACTTTCACTCTGCTTGTACACTGTTGCTGATGCCCGGGTCAGAGGCCCCTCTGCTGTATACATTCGGAGATAGAACTACTAGCCCCAGTGAGATCCCCCTGCCTGTGGACACCATAGAGCTGCCGATTGCCGCCTCCCACCTCCACCAGCCAGGTACAGGGGAACCTCTGCAGGGGGGGGTCAGCTGTTTGGGGACCCTGATGTAAGTGGGGAGGCTTTCTGGGGACACAAATGTAAGAGGGGGGGCTCTCTGGGGACCCTGATGTAAGGGGGGGCTCTCTGGGGACCCTGATGTAAGGGGGGGGGGCTCTCTGGGGACCCTGATGTAAGGGGGGCTCTCTGGGGACCCTGGTGTAAGGGGGGCTCTCTGGGGACCCTGATGTAAGGAGGGGCTCTGGGGACCCTGGTGTAAGGGGGGGCTCTGGGGACCCTGGTGTAAGGGGGGCTCTCTGGGGACCCTGGTGTAAGGGGGGCTCCCTGGGGATCCTGGTGTAAGGAGGGGCTCTCTGGGGACCCTGATGTAAGGAGGGTCTCTCTGGGGATCCTGGTGTAAGGGGGGCTCTCTGGGGATCCTGGTGTAAGGGGGGGCTCTCTGGGGACCCTGATGTAAGGAGGGGCTCTCTGGGGATCCTGGTGTGAGGGGGGCTCTCTGGGGATCCTGGTGTAAGGAGGGGCTCTCTGGGGACCCTGATGTAAGGAGGGGCTCTCTGGGGACCCTGATGTAAGGAGGGTCTCTCTGGGGATCCTGGTGTAAGGGGGGCTCTCTGGGGATCCTGGTGTAAGGGGGGGGCTCGCTGGGGATCCTGGTGTAAGAGGGGGCTCTCTGGGGACCCTGGTGTAAGGAGGGGCTCTCTGGGGACCCTGATGTAAGGGGGGCTCTCTGGGGACCCTGATGTAAGGAGGGGCTCTCTGGGGACCCTGATGTAATGAGGGTCTCTCTGAGGACTCTGATGTAAGGGGGTGCTCTCTGGGGACCCTGATGTAAGGGGAGGCTCTCTGGGGACCCTAATGTAGGGGGAGGCTCTCTGGGGACCCTGGTGTAAGGGGGGCTCTCTAGGGACCCTGATGTAAGGAGGGGCTCTCTGTGGACCCTGATGTAATGAGGGGGGCTCTGAGGACCCTAAAATAAGTAGAAAGGCTCTCTGGGGGGGACGCCATTGTAGGGGGAGGCTCTCTAGGGACCCTGATGTAAGGGTCGACTCTCTGTGGGCCCTGGTGTAAGGAGGGGCACTCTGGGGACCCTGATGTAAGGGGGGCTCTCTGGGAACCCTGATGTAAGGAGGGGCTCTTTGGGGACCCTGATGTAAGGAGGGGCTCTCTGGGGACCCTGATGTAATGAGGGGGGCTCTGAGGACCCTAAAATAAGTAGGGAGGCTCCCTGGGGACCCTAATGTAGGGGGAGGCTCTCTAGGGACCCTGATGTAAGTAGGGAGGCTCTCTGGGGACCCTGATGTAGGGGGAGGCTCTCTGGGGACCCTAATGTAAGGAGGGGCTCTCTGGGGACCCTGATGTAAGGGGGGCTCTCTGGGAACAATGATGCAAGGAGGGGCTCTCTGGGGACCCTGATGTAAGGGGGGCTCTCTGGGGAGTCCCCCTATGTGATGGTGTGTGTGTGGGGGGGGGAGGTGAGTAAATCCGGGCCTGGGTGGACAGCTTTAAGTATTTGGGGATCCGTATGGGTGGGCCGGTAGCCAGGTATATGGACCTTAATCTGGCACCCCTGCTGGAGTCGTTCTCGAAACGATGCATGGAATGGAAGTCACTCCCCCTGACCCCAGTAGGCAGGGTTAACTTGATAAAAATGATTTATCTCCCTAAATTCTTATACTTCTTTAGGAATAGCCCACTCTTGATTCTGGCATAGTTTTTTAAAAAAGCTACAATCCATAGTCATCACCTTCATTTGGCTAGGCAGGGTGCCCAGACTGGCATTGTCCACGCTGCAGCTATCGATAGGACAGCGCGGACTGGCCCTCCTCAATTTCCAACAATACTATTGGGCGGCTGTCTTGGTGACGGTCCGCTTGTGGTTTTCGCAGCTCAAGGACAACCCGGCTGTGACCCTGGAGGCAGCGCTCCTAGGATCATATGCTGCGCTTAGTAACCTAGTTTTTCGCTGAGTTAAAGCCCATCCGGAATTGACAACACTGATGCGTACAACAGTCACGGTTTGGCATAGGGCTAGGGCGGTTTATCGTTCTCCTGACACCCTCTCCCCCATACACTCCTATGGGGCAATCCTAACCTTCCTCATTTGCGCAGTGTGCCTGACCCGCAGGTATGGGCAGCTAGGGGCATAGTGGTACTGAAGCATCTAGTGACGGGACGTAGGTTACATACATTCCCAGAACTCAAGGCTACACATACTGTAACCTCCCTAACTGGATGTTTTTTAGGTTTCTACAGGTGAGACATGCCTTTCAGCATCAACTCTCCAATGGAGTCACCCTCGAGTCGGACCCGGTGGAACGTTTGTTATCCTCTAGGGTCCTGACAGGCCCATTGTCCGTGTTGTACTTCCGCCTCTCGGTGTCCTCACCTGCTAAGTTAACTAAAGCCTTTACAAAATGGAAGCAGGATATCCCATCCCTCACGGAGGAGGCCTGGGAAGACTGTGTATCCTCATATGTGTCCACCATGATTTCTGCTAGAGATCGTTTTATACAACTAAAATTCTTACACCGGGCTTATTATACACCGTGCAGGCTGGCTGCCATTTACCCGGAGAGGTCCCCGTCCTGCCCTAGATGTGGGGACCCGGAGGCCTCCTTTCTGCACATGACATGGTCCTGCCCCCGCCTGCGGGGGTTCTGGGCCCAGATAATGGAGGATAATAACCAGGCAGCGGGGACCTTGCTCCACCTGACTCCAGAAATTATGCTGTTGGGTGTGACAGTTGACCCCATAGTGAGAAAATCCACCAAATTGTTTATAGCATATTCTACCTTCTATGCCCGCAGGGAAATTTTGTTGTGCTGGAAGAGTGGGACACCACCCACCGCCACTGCTTGGAGGAATACCCTGAATGCTGTATTACCCCTGTACAAAATAACATACATCAACAGGAACTGTCCAAGCAAGTTTGATAAGATCTGGTCTTCCTGGATAGATTCCTGGGGATCTTTACAGTTGAATGTGGTTCCGCCCAATCCGGATGAGGATCCTTAGTTTAACCCTACCCTGAGTGGACCATGACCTGAGAGTCACCTGTGCACCCCTATCCCCTTCCTACCCCCTTTGGTGATCTCCTGCCCTTTCCTCCCTTCTCCTTCCTTGCCTCCCCCCCTCCCCCCCCCCCACCTTTAGTTTATCCAAGACTCACAGATCCGGGTGAGAATATTCTTCTGGCTAGATTGTTAACCTTGTTCTCCTTTGGTTTGTTTCTCGCTATATAGGATATGACTGTAAGCTGAATACTGTACAGATGTCTGTATGTAATGTACACTACTGAAACTTGTGCATTTTTGTTTCTTATGCAATAAGTTGTGAACTGACATGCGACTATTGACTTTGAATAAAGTTTACTTTGTTAAAAAAAAAGTGCAGCATAAACAAATTTATTATAAAATGCTATAAAGAGTGTGGGTTGAGTGACCTCATGCGATCCGGCACCTCAATTCTTTCTCCTTTATTTTAATATAGGCTGGCCCCTGTATGCCCCGTGTGGTCACACGAATAGAACCCCCTTTGCCGTGGTTGTTGGACTGCCTGGTTGTGTGCCCTTTGTGGGGGTCCCTTTGGTAAGTTGGATGGGATTTGTTGGGGTGGGAGAGATTATGAGCCATGACACTCGATTTGGTTTTTGTCATACTATATTACATTTTAAGTCATTTTTTGATTATTGTTTTTAATTATTGTAATATTGATTACATATTTATCATTTCAGAGCCACTGTTGAACACTGGTGACTATATACTCCCCTGAAGAAGCCATAGTTTGGCGAAACATGTAGGGACTTGACATGCATCAGTGACCATTCCATGCATACGTATACTTTGGCCAGTACTAATGTCTGTATATTTACTCTGCTCATTTTTTATGCACCTTGTGTTTGTTTTTTGTCACATATTCATGTAATAAAATGTATATCTTTTTAAGCAATAATTGTAGCTTTATATACTTGGGCACCGTTATAATTCCTATTCAATTCCCTTATTTTAAATGTATTATAAGATAAAAGACAAATAGCAACTCACATAGAAACAGGCAGAAGCACATGTAATGTATAATCTCCAGGCCGACACTGCTGTCTTCCCCAGTGTCAAGGATACCGCTTTTCATTGTATAAGAGTATCGCCGCCGGGAGCTGGGACAGCCAATGTGTATAGAAGTAGATGACAATGTGGTACTGCATGGAAAGCTCTAGAGATTATGTCACACTCCTACCTTGAGAAAGCCTACTTCTCAATCTGGTAGGCTTGAGAAAGAGGCTAGTGGCCTCAAAACGCGTTGCGACACCCCCTTGTCTACTGCTGTGTGTCATTATCTCTAGAGTTTCCTACGCTGTCATCTGCTTCTGTACACATTGGCTGGTCCAGCTCCTGGTGGCAATAATCTTATACAGTGACAAGCAATGAACTCTGGGGAAGGCAGCAGTGTTGGCCTAGAGATTCTACATTAAATGTGCTTCTAGCTGCTTCTTTGTGTGTTGCCATTTGTCTTTTATTTCATAATAAATGTGTTTATGCTGCACTTAGATGGCGCCTCTTAGTGTTTGTTTTATTTGAGATTTTTATAGATACTGTATGAGTATTACACCCTGTTCCAAATTATTATGCAAATTCTATTTAAGTGTCACAAAGATTAAATATTTTGTTTTTCAGTTTAACTCATGGATGGCATTGTGTCTTAAGGCTCTTTTGATCACAGAAAACAATCTCGCACACCTGTGATAATTAGATTGCCAGGTGAGCCCAATTAAAGGAAAAACTACTAAAGAAGGGTGTTCCACATTATTAAGCAGAGCACCATTTTCAAGCAATATGGGAAAGAAAAAGGATCTCTCTGCTGCCGAAAAGAGTGAAATAGTTCTACGCCTTGGACAAGGTATGAAAACATTAGATATTTCACGAAAACTTAAGCGTGATCATTGCAATATTAAGAGATTTGTGGCTGTTTCAGAGCACAGACGGGTTTCGTGCAGATAAAGGCACATTGAGGAAGATTTCTGCCAGATCCATGCATCGGATCAAGAGAGCAGCTGCTAAAACACCATTACATAGCAGCAAACAGATATTTGAAGCTGCTGTTGCCTCTGGAGTCCCATGGACATCAAGGTGTAGAGTCCTCCAGAGTCTTGCAACTGTGCATAAACCTTCAATTTGGCCACCACTAACCAATACTCACAAGTAGAAATGGCTGAATTGGGCAGAAAAATACATGAAGACTAATTTTCAAACAGTCCTGTTCACTGATGAGTGCCGTGCAACTCTGGATGGTCCAGATAGATGGAGTAGTGGATGGTTGGTGGACAGCCACCCTGTTCCAACAAGGCTGCGATGTCAGCAAGGTGGTGGTGGAGTCATGTTTTGGGCCGGAATCATGGAAAGAGAGCTGGTCAGCCCCTTTAGGGTCCCCGAAGGTGTAAAGATGACCTCTGCAAAGTATGTGGAGTTCCTAACTGACCACTTCCTTCCCTGGTACAGAAGGAAGAACTATGCTTTCCGTAATAAAATCATCTTCATGCATGACAATGCACCATCTCATGCTGCAAAGAATACCTCTGCATCAATGGCTGCTATGGGGATAAAAGGAGAGAAAGTCATGGTGTGGCTTCCATCCTCCCCAGACCTCAATCCTATTGAGAACCTTTGGAGCATCCTCAAGCAAAAGATCTATGAGGGTGGGAGGCAGTTTACATCCAAACAGCAGCTCTGGGAGGCTATTCTGACATCTTGCAAACAAATGCAAGCAGAAACTGTCCAAAAACTCACAAGTTCAAAGGATGCAAGACTTGTGAAGCTGCTATCAAATAAGGGGTCCTATGTTAAAATGTAACGTGACCTGTTAAAATGTTTAAAAAGTTAAAATGTTGTTCAAAGTTTGATTGAAATAGCTTTTGATTTCAGTAAATATGCCACAAACACAACAAATGACAATTTTCAGTTCTTTACAACCTATAAAGTATTTTGAAACTTACTGTGCGTAATAATTTGAAAAAGTACATTGTAAGTTTTTTATTTTGAAAAAAAAAACTGTTATTATTAGGAGGTTTGTTCAATAAAATTTGAATTGTACTCTTAATAGTTGATAACATGAGAATAAAGCCCCGTACACACGGTCGGACTTTTGCCCAACAAACTTCGTTTTGAGCAAGTTGGACCAACAATCCGACCGTGTGTACGCTCCATCGGACAAACTTTTTTCGTTTGGTTTTGGATTTCATCGGACAAAAGTTGGGTCTGCAAACGGACAAACTTTTGCCCAACAAAAGTCCGATGGAGCAAAGTCCGACCGTGTGTAGAGAAAACCATCGGACTTTTGTCTGATGGACAAAACAACTAATGTTAAAATCAACCAACAATAGCAGAAGTTGACCAAAGGGTGGCAGTAAAGAGCAGAAAAGAGCAGAAAAAACACGCAATGTTGTAAGAAGTTTTAAGAAAGTTTGCAGAAAAGTCCAAGCGTGTGTATGCTATGGGTGTTCCCAACCAACTCCGTTCGGACAAAAAAACACAGAAAAGTCCGATGGAAGTCCGACCGTGTGTACGAGGCTTTATGCTGACTGTTGTTTACATCAATTATTTAGGTAAATCAGAAAAATATCATTGGCATAATAATTTGGAACAGGGTGTATATATGCTTTTTTCATTTTGCCTGTTTATGGTTAGTTAGCAAGCTAGGTGAGTTTTGGGGTCTCTTTTTAACTCTTTGTCCCTTGGGTAAGGACCATTCCCAGCCTGCAGATTGGACAGATAAATAACAGTACACTGATAAGAATATCCCTATGCATGCCTTTCCTGTAAGCATGTTCATAGTGTTAGATTGAGAGCACTATAGAAATAAAAGAGCCCCAGCTGGCCGTTCCTTTTCTAAACTGGTAGTTCAGGACACCAGTATAATGGCAAATTAATTTTTTTCTAATTGTTTTTAAAATTCATTAATGATTTTTAGTGAACACATTTCTAGATTAAACTGTGTTTTTATATCTTCCTACAGAACAGATGTAACTACAACAGTTTTGTTAGCAGTAGAATATCTTAAAAAGGTGACCTCAAGATTTAGTGTTCCCATCGTCCTATAAAACAAAAATATTCGAATGAAGCAACTCTAGAGTTTTGACTGCAATCAAACTTATATCAGTAAATGAATTGAAGATTTTTAGCTCTTGAATAGGAGCCATACGTTTATATGATATTGCTATCAAGAAAAGAATAGATTTTCATGTGGGAGATTATTTGTTGCTTATAAAAGCATGATAGTCCTTTCCTGTGTTACAGAGCAATGGCCCGGCTCCAGCAGATCACAGCAATATAGCTTTCAGTGTGATCCGCCGCCAAGCACAGCAAAATAAGGGGAGCATCTCTGCTGATCAGCAAAACACAGAGTCTCCTAGCCAGCAGGGATATGTCACGGCTTCAGGCGGAATCCACTATCTTTATTTTATTGCATTGACCACATTCTGAGATGCTGAGGGTCAGTATAAGGTCAAAAAAAGAAAAAAAAAAAAACCCAACTAAGAAATTCTTTGCTGCGTAGATTATTATAATACAATGGGCAATGTTTTTGTTTTGAAGAGTTTTAGTCTTTAAATTATTAATAAAGGGTACCACGAAGACGCGTTTCTCTAATTTTAAGAGTTAGTTTATTATATCTGCATATGGATTTCTTCTAAACAAGGAAAATATATACATATATATTTTTTTTTACGTCATTATTTCTTAACTGTATCTGTGTAGTTCAGCATTTGGATCGCTTGAAAAAACAAAAGAACGTTAATAAAGTATATGGTAACCCCAAAGCTAAAATCACATATAAGCTTCTACGTGTTCATGTAATTTCAAGTCATTTTCAATCTTTTTAAATATCAGGCTTTCAATAAAAAATTACTTGGTGATCATGGCATTATTATCCACAAAAAAAGTTGTACAAATATTTAATGGGACTTTTAGGGTGCCAACGATACAAAACATATCAATTAAAATCTGTCATCATAAAAAATCTGGGTGATGATCACCCCACAACACATCTTACACAAGATCAAATGGAGAGGATCCGAATGGTTCTAGAAGGATATGCACCTCATCCCAGTATTGCTTAATGAAAAGGAAGGAGAATGGGATTGTAGCGGTGCTAGAAACGAATGGTACATATAAACAGTATGTATAAAAATGTATATTTATTTTATTAATACAGACATATACAAAAGAGGTTCAATTAAAATTGGTTATCTAAATGGATATTGAAAGTGGTGGGTTGCTGGTTTCCCAAATTTCAAAGGATGGTGGTCACAGGAGAATGTCCCATTCTTACATGTTTCGCCATTCAGGCTTCCTCAGGGGTTTAGTCTGGGACCACCAGTTCAGAATCCAGCTCTAACATAAAATATGAAAACATATTAACAGAGATTGGAATAGTGTATATCAAATACAAACAAGGCCAAAAAGTCTATAATTGTCACATATAGCTTGCCATGGCTTGTGAAAAGCGAACCAGATACCCACCTTCACCCAGCCAAGACAAGGGGTGAGAACATAAAGTTTCCCACAGTTGTTTATTATTGAATTATATCATTTTAATTTGGCAAGTGGAAAGATTTTCTATAGACAAAGGTAACTAATTAATGAAGCCACTAAGTAGTTTCTTCAACGTGTTTCACAATGAGCTTCATCAGGAAGATGTAGTACATAATATAGATGTGTTGAGCCCACTCAGAAAGAGCCAAGAGGTATCAAATATGGTTAAGAGGATATGGAGAGCACAGAGGGGACGGGGTAAAAGTTACAGAGCAAGACACCCACACAGTCAGCAATAACCATGTGAATATGGAAGAATAGCTGATGAGACCCGCAGTAAAGAAATGAGACAACCATATAGCTCTGATGATCTTAGGGAAACATCCTGGATTGTTGTGATGGCGTCCCCGCATGCAGCCACATCCACTGACTCCAACCTGTGCCATTAATGCCCTTGTTCAGGCTATTCTTGGTATAGGGTGATAATGCTCAGTCTATTGCATTGTCACCAAGGGGGTTATTTACTAAAACTGAAAAAATTAAAGTCACGTGCAGCTCTGCATAGAAACCAATCAGTTTTCAGGTTTTATTGCCAAAGCTTAATTAAGCAAGCTGAAGTTAGGAGCTGATTGGCTATCATGCACAGCTGCACCAGATTCTGAGCCCACCAGTTTTAGTAAATCTCCCTCAAAGTCATACCATCAGGAAACCCATACTGAGAATTATCATGCAGCCATTGCTGGAGTACCTGCATATGGTAGAAGATATGGTTGCAAATAGATTAGCAGCTCCAAAATGCAACAAAGGATGAAAACATAATAAAACAAATATTAAGTATTGGGACACCTGCCTTTACACGCACATGAACTTTAATGGCATCCCAGTCTTAGTCTGTAGGGTTCAATATTGCGTTGGCCCACCCTTTGCAGCTATAACAGCTTCAATTCTTTTGGGATGGCTGTCCACAAGGTCTAAGAGTGTGTCTATGGGAATGTTTGACCATTCTTCTAGAAGCGCATTTGTGAGATCAGGCACTGATGTTGGACAAGTAGATCTGTCTCTCAGTCTCCACTCTAATTATTCCCAAAGGTGTTCTATCGGGTTCAGGTCAGAACTCTGTGCAGGCCAGTCAAGTTCCTCCACCCCAAACTCGCTCATTCATGTCTTTATGGACCTTGCTTTGTGCACTGGTCCAAATCATTTGGTGGAGGGGGGGTTATGGTGTGGGGTTGTTTTTCAGGGGTTGGGCTTGGCCCCTTAGTTCCTGTGAAGGGAACTCTTAAGGCATCAGCATACCAAGACATTTTGGACAATTTCATGCTCCCAACTTTGTGGGGACAGTTTGGGGATGGCCCCTTCCTGTTTCAACATGACTGCGCACCAGTGCACAAAGCAAGGTCCATGAAGACATGGATGACGAGTTTGGGTTGGAGGAACCCGACTGGTCTGCACAGGGTCCTGACCTCAACCCAAAAAGAACACCTTTGGGATGAATTAGAGCGGAGACTGCAAGCCAGGCCTTCTCGTCCACATCAGTACCTGACCCCACAAATGCGCTTCTGGAAGAATGGTCAAACATTCCCATAGACACTCTCCTAAACCTTTTGGAAAGCCTTCCCAGAAGAGTTGAATCTGTTATAGCTGCAAAGGGTGGGCCAGCTCAATTCTAAGCTCTACGGACTAAGACTGGAATGCCATTAAAGTTCATGTGCGTGTAAAGGCAGGTGTCCCAATACTTTTGGTAATATAGAGTATATGTAAAATTACATTTACTTGCATTACTGTGCGTTTAAGCCATTTCATGAAGCCTGGTGTTCACTACTGTCTAGGGCAGGGATCTCAAAGTACCGGCCCGCGGACTGGTTAAAAATGGCCCGCAGCGCCGATCCAGGACGTCTTTTTGCACAGGCACCGCAGAGGGGGAGGCGCCGAAGAGCTTTACCTCTCTATCACCTCTGTCCTCTCCGCTGCACACTGCCGCAGCCCAGAGAGAGAACAGAGCGGAGGAAGGATCTGCCCATCGCCCCGCCCACCTAAGCACTGACGATCAGAGCCCCGATCCAGGGTCCTGCTGCTCAGAGCGGGAGATTGTGTTCTCTGGGTGCCCTGTCACTAGGCCTCTGTGGAAGCCAGGAGGAGAGGACTCGGGAGCCAGACGATCATGACTGCCAGGAGAGGTGAGTGAGGCAAAGTCCTTAGTGGGGTGAATGGGTATTTTATGGAGTGTGGAGGGGGGGTAATTGTGTAGTGTGGGGCTATTTGTGCAGTGTGGGGGGTATTTTATGGAGTGTGGGGGGATTTGTGCAGTGTGGGGGGTATTTTATGGAGTGTGGGGGGTATTTTATGGAGTGTGGGGGTATTTTATGGAGTGTGGGGGGATTTGTGCAGTGTGGGAGTATTTTATGGAGTGTAGGGGGTATTTTATGGAGTGTGGGGGGATTTGTGCAGTGTGGGGGTATTTTATGGAAAGTGGGGGGTATTTTTGGAGTGTGGGAGGATTTGTGCAGTGTGGGGGTACTTGTGCAGTGTGGGACTATTTGTGCCATGTGGGGGGTATTTTATGGAGTGTGGGGGGTATTTTTTGGAGTGTGGGGCTATTTGTGCAGTGTGGGGCTATTTGTGCAGTGTGGGGGTATTTTATGGAGTGTGGGGGGTATTTTATGGAGTGTGGGTATTTTATGGAGTGTGGGGGGGGGATTTGTGCAGTGTGGGGGGGATTTGTGCAGTGTGGGGGGTATTTTATGGAGTGTGGGGGTAATTGTCTAGTGTGTTGGGGGTAATTGTGTAGTGTGGGGCTATTTGTGCAGTGTTGGGGGTATTTTATGGAGTGTGGGAGGTAATTGTGTAGTGTGGGGCTATTTGTGCAGTGTGGGGGTATTTTATGGAGTGTGGGAGGTAATTGTGTAGTGTGGGGGGATTTGTGCAGTGTGGGGGGGATTTGTGCAGTGTGGGGGGTATTTTATGGAGTGTGGGGGTAATTGTCTAGTGTGTTGGGGGTAATTGTGTAGTGTGGGGCTATTTGTGCAGTGTTGGGGGGTATTTTATGGAGTGTGGGAGGTAATTGTGTAGTGTGGGGCTATTTGTGCAGTGTGGGGGTATTTTATGGAGTGTGGGAGGTAATTGTGTAGTGTGGGGGGATTTGTGCAGTGTGGGGGTATTTGTGCAGTGTGGGGGGTATTTTATGGAGTGTGGGGGGATTTGTGCAGTGTTGGGGTAATTATGGAGTGTGGGGGGTATTTGTGCAGTGTAGGGGGATAATGCTGGGGGTTAATAATGCGTTTGCTGACACCAGTGATGGGGGTTAATAATGTGTTTGCTGACACCAGTGATGGGGGTTAATAATGTGTTTGCTGACACCAGTGATGGGGGTTAATAATGTGTTTCCTGACACCAGTGATGGGGGTTAATAATGTGTTTGCTGACATCAGTGCTGGGTATAGTATAGTATATTATTGCTGGTATAGTTTATTGTTTTAAAAGTTTGCATGCGGCCCCCATGGGATATGAAAACTTGTCATGTGGCCCTCAGGCAATTTGAGTTTGAGACCCCTGGTCTAAGCGGATAATAAATTAGGCTACCCACACTAAAAAAACTATAGCCAGTGTGGATTGGATGACAGTCTTTCTTCTACCTTGCTCCACCCAAACTGGAGCCGCCCAAATTCCAATACAAAGGTTTTCATTTTCTGAGAAAGTTAAAGCTTGTATAGGGCTAGTACAGCAAGCTAAGCGGCCCCCATTATGACAGTACTCAGACATGATAGGATATGAGGCTTTACTTGTGTGGTTCATATTCTAAGTAGCAGAAGATGATCCCCATGGCAAGAGTAGATATTTGTTTATTCCCCCTATAGTTATCTTTATACATATTCAGAAATGAAATGTTTATTTTTACTGTAAAACTGTACCTTTGATGTAGGATGTTTAAAACCAAATTCACTGTAGGTACCCTTTTTCAATTATATTTGCTTTTTTGTTTTTAACCACTTCCATACAGGGCACTTATACACCTTCCTGCCCAGACCAATTTTCAGCTTTCTGCGCTGTTGCACTTTGAATGACAATTGCGCGGTCATGCTACGCTGTACCCAAACTAAGTTTTTATAATTTTTCCCCACAAATAGAGATTTCTTTTGGTGGTATTTGATCACCTTTGCAATTTTGATTTTCTGCTAAAAAAATAAAAAAAAGACCGAAAATTTTGAAAAAAAAAACGTTTTATTTTTGTTTCAGTTACAAAACTTTGTAAATAAGTACGTTTTCTCCTTCACTGATGGGCACTGATGGGGCTGCACTGACGGGCACTGATAAGGTGGCACTGATGGGCATGGATGAGGTGGCACTGATGGGCACCGATGAGGTGGCACTGATGGGCACCGATAGGCGGCACGGATGGGCACCGATAGGCGTCACGGATGGGCACTGATAGGCGGCACAGATGGGCACTGGTAGGTGGCACGGATGGGCACAGATAGGCGGCACGGATAGGCACAGATAGGTGGCATGGATGGGCACAGATAGGGAGCACGGATGGGCACAGGTAGGCGACATGGATGGGCACGGATAGGCGGCACAGATAGGCGACACAGATGGGCACTGATAGGCGGCATGGATGGGCACTGATAGGTGGCACTGTAGTGTAATGTGTTGTACTAATGGATGCCAATCAGTGCCAAACAATAATGCCTGCCAATCAGTGGTGCCCATTGTGGGCACTGATTGGCATCCATTAGGCATTTCTAATTGGCATCCCTGGTGGTCTAGGGTGGCATACCTTATGGTGGGCATCCCTGGTGGTCCAGTGTGGGCATCCTCGGGGGGGCTGCGCTGATAATCGATCAGCACAAACCCCCCCTGTCAGAGGAGCAGCAGATCGGCTCTTCTCTACTCGCGTCTGACAGACGCGAGTGAGGAAAAGCCGATCACCGGCTTTTCCTGTTTACATCGTGATCAGCCGTGATTGGACACGGCTGATCACGTGGTAAAGAGTCTCCGTCGGAGACTCTTTACATAGATCGGTGTTGCGGGGTGTCAGACTGACATCCTGCAACAATTGCAGGACACCGGCGGACATCTAGTCCGCGGATCCCGCGGGCGTGGTCACGGAGCTCGCGGCAGGGGTGCGCGCGCCCACACGGTGCGAAATTTAAAGCAACGTATATATATACATTGCTTTGCGCAGCCGTGCCATTCTGCCGACATATATCTAGTAGATCTACATGGCGCGGTTGAAGTGTATCTAAAACGCAAACTTTTTTTTTTCTTTTGCCTTGGATAGAGGGACGAGAGTATAGACCCTCTGTCAGATTTTATTTGCTGTCTGTGTTTCTAATGGGCAGCATCACCTTCTATTAGAGTAATGGAGACTACTGTCATATGACAGAGTGAAGGAAAACTCAAAACTTTAAATATTACTGAATCTTCCAATGGGGACACTTTGAAAACTGTCAAAGAAGGCAATTACTTTGGAGAGATTTCCTCCTATTTAGTAATGGGTAATCTCATTAATGGGATACAGATGGCAAAAAAACTGCTTAGTAAAAATTTTTTTTTTTTTTTTAGCTTTAGATAAACTTTAAATATTTTTGTTAACAATATAATTTAGCAGGCATGCTAGATCGAGGAAATATGCCAATTGGTGATCCAGCCAGCAAGTCTGTTTTTTTTTAAACTAACTTTAACAGACCAAGCTGTCCAGACAAAGTGCCAGCTGGAGGGTTGATACAAACCATTTACCACTGACTAGTGTGCTTACAATGATCAGCTTTTATTAAGTTATGTAAAACCTTTATTCCCCCCAAAAAAACTGCTACTGTAACTGCTGATAAAGTGTTATTTGGTGTTCCGCTTCAGTTTGTTAGTCAAGTCCATCTAAAACAGTTAGTCTAATGCCGCGTACACACGGTCAGAATTTCCGATGGAAAAAGTCAGATGGGAGCTTTTCATCGGATATTCCGTCCGTGGGCCCCATCAGACTTTTCCCGTCGGAATTTCCGACGGACTTAGATAGAGAACAGGTTCTCTATTTTTCCGTCAGAAATTCCGACGGAGTTTTGCACGTGGCAAAGTCCGGCCGTGTGTACGTGGCATAACACTACCTTCTTCCCAGACTGACAATGCTGCTGTCCAAAGATGTCTGCTTTACTACAATGCACTTCATCCAGAATGCAAACACCCTAAGACAGGACGTGGGATAATCATCAGGCGAAATAAAGGAAAAAGAAGCCAAAAAAAAAAGAAAACAAATGCAACCATCAAATCTACTGATGTATTATTATCTGCAATATATTACATTTTTGTTGTTGGGCTTATTACCACTTTAACTTTATATATAAGCTAAGTGAACATTGAATTTGTGAAGATAAAGTTCTTTTAGTGAATGAGGTGAATTGTACTGACTTCATTCATCCAATCATATGCAAGCAAATTTTTGTTTTCCCCTTACACATAATTGGGTATTCTTTCCAATGTAATTTTACTTTATTTTTTCCACCTTTATAAGATAAGTGAAAATTCACTTTGAAAGTGAATATGCTCTACTCCTTTAGTACATCATCCCCACTATATTTAACCTCTTGGAGCCAAGAGTACCCAAATATATGGCCTCTCAGTGGGTGTGCCTTGATGCCAAGAGGCCACATATCTGTGTACCTAAATGTAAATAAACTTGTGCCAAGAGCACACACCCTGCGGGTTCTTGGCACAGTTACTGGCGCCTAGCAGAAAGATCCCAATCGCTACTTGCGATCGGGAGCTTTACGATTATGTGACCGCTGTGACAGCCAATCACGGCAGTCACATGACCATAAACCCCGCCCTGCCTCCCGGCATCAGAAACCCCTTAAAGGCCTGGGAGCCACCGGCCTTAAGGGGTTAAATTAAAGTGGAACTTAATGTAAAAAGAATTTGCTGTGAAATAAGGAACATTTAGAAGTGTTCATTGTGCCTAAGCAACACCCTGAAAATGTACCTTAAAGCTGGCCATACATTATACAATTTTCTTGCTCAATTTTCTTTAGACTTACCTTTAACTATGTAGTACAAGGGCCTGCCTGATTGCATGCAAATTGAAAGTGTTTAGGGTTGACCTCATATATGGTTTTCATAAATCTAAAGGAAAATTGAACCAGAAAATTGTATAATGTATGGCCTGCCTTAGGAGTTTGCTTTTTGGAAGGTAGGTGTGCCTACTGCCTGGGCACTTCTGTATCTACAGTGGCATAGCTGTACATCCACAGTAAGAGATCTAAGGCACTGCTGCCTCTGATTGCTATCCTCTGGTGATTTGGTGATGTCACTACAGTGCTACTCAATGTTCTCCTTGATGGAGACCTTTATCAAGATGGTCACCTCCACACAAAGACATGGTGCAGAACAAATGTTCTTATTACACAGAGATCACATCACAAAGACAAAGTTTCTGAGTCACACAGGACCTCTTAGGCAGGCATGTCTGAAGAAGGGGTCCTGCGCGACTCCGAAACGTTGCACTTGTCTTTGTGATGTGGTCTTTCTGCAATAAAAACCTTTGGACGTGATTGAAGATCCTTGGTGTGCTGGTTAATATGTACACTTACTTGATGTCTCCAGGATCCAGCTGGTAATCACTACAGCACCTACCATTGATGATGAGCCTTGTTTTCCAGAAACTTGTGCGATAGGAATATAGACAAGACAATATTACAAAACAAGGCATGGTGTGTCAGTAATGGGGAATAGATGAGCTGCAGGGTGACCACGGGCAATACTGGTGACTAGTCCTTTGCCCTGTACCTGCCCTTTTGAACGCGGCTTCCAGAGTTCAGTTCTTCTTTTAACCACTTCCCGACCGCCGCCTGTACACATACATCAGCAGAATGGCACGGCTGCGCAAAGTAACGTATATGTACATCAATTTGAATTTCGCGCACGCCCCTCCTGCGAGCGCCGGTGTCCCGCAATCGTGTCACGGAGCTGCAGAATGGGGAGATACCTGTGTAAACAAGCATTTCCCTGTTCTGCCTAGTGACAGGACAGTGATCTACTGCTCCCTGTGATCGGGAGCAGTGATCAGTATCATGTCACTCGTAGCTCAACCCCCACACAGTTAGAATTACTCCCTAGGATGCACTTATCCCCTTCCTCGCCCCCTAGTGGTTAACCCCTTCCCTGCCAGTGTCATTTACACAGTAATCAGTGCATTTTTATAGCATTGTTCGCTGTATAAATGACAATGGTCGCAAAATAGCGTTAAAAGTGTCCGATGTGTCCGCCATAATTTCGTAGTCACGATAAAAATCGCTGATCGCCGCCATTACTAATAAAAAAAAAATAATAATAAAAATGCCATAAAACTATCCCCTATTTTGTAGACTCTATAACTTTTGCGCAAACCAATCAATAAACGCTTATTGCAATTTTTTTTTACCAAAAATATGTAGAAGAATACGTATCGGCCTAAACTGAGGAAAAAAATATATTTTTTTATATTTTTTTGGGGGGGTATTTATCATAGCAAAAAGAAAAAAATATTGTTTTTTTTTAAATTGTTGATCTTTTTTTGTTTATAGCGCAAAAAATAAAAAATGCAGAGGTGATCAAATACCACCAAAAGAAATCTCTATTTGTGGGAAAAAAAGGACGTCAATTTTGTTTGGGTGCAACGTGGCACGACCGCGCAATTGTCAGTTAAAGCGACGCAGTGCCGAATCGCAAAAAACGGCCCGGTCATTGGGCAGCCAAATCCTCCGGGGCTGAAGTGGTTAAGATTGATAACAATAACTGGTGGGTGTGGGTTCCCAATCCCGTGGGCCACCTCCTAAATTCTGTGGTCCTAATATACTTTACAGGTCATTTGCTTAGAAAGAAGTCAGGGTATCAGTATTACAGTCTGACCACTAGTGTTTTCAGAAGAGATCAGCAATGGTCTGCCTATTCCTCCCAGCACAGGTTCACTTTAATCCCCAAAAAACAACTATTATGTCTGGAAAAAAGCCACGTTTGTTTAATGCATTCCTCCTCATGATAAGTGGTCAAGACGTTTATTTGTTGACCTTTACATAATCTAAACAATAAGCTTTCACACTGATCCTATGAAAGGGAAGGCCTGCCTTCTCTACACAACACAAACTAGAAGCTATTTTTTTACGTTTTGCTTTGTCGACTCAAATTTCACATTTTACATCGCAAGATTTTACAGCAGCATTTTTACTTCCAAATATTTGCTAATGAAGAATACTTGTGGGCTGCGCACAGGATGAAATAAAATTTTATCAGTGCAGTTCTGAGTTAGTGTAAGGTCATGAATTCAGGCAAAAAAACTGAAGTTGAAAAGTTAAAACTGAAGTTAAAAGTAAGAAAAAAAAACTACTGGTATTTTTAAAATGTACAATTTATTATTTCTCTACATTGTTAAAGCTAAACTCCGGGCTAATTTGTTTTTTGTTTTTTAGATGGTCCCTTTGCTGGCTCCAATAATCATCTTATATCTGCAAGTACTATCCCCTGCAGTACTTTGTTGCTGCCACAAGATGTCATCTGCTTCCCTGGTTGAATAACACGCAGCATTATTCAATCTAGAAGACTGAGGACATACAGTGCCTTGAAAAGGTAATCATACCCCTTGAGATTTTCCACATTTTGTCATGTTACAACCAAAAACATAAATGTATTTTATTGGGATTTTATGTGATAGACCAACACAATGTAGGCACATAATTGTGAAGTGGAGGAAAAATAAATGGTTTTCAAAATGTTTTATAAAATAAATATCTGAAAAGTGTAGTGTGCATTTGTTTTCAGCCCCATTTACTCTGATAACCCTAACTAAAATCTAGTGGAACCAATTGCCTTCAGAAGTCACCTGATTAGTAAATAGAGTCCACGTGTGTAATTTAATCTCAGTATAAATACAGCTGTTCTGTGAAGCCCTCAGCGGTTGGTTGGAAAACCTTAGTGAACAAACAACATCATGAAGGCCAAGGAACACACCAGACAGGTCAGGGATAAAGTTGTGGAGAAGTTTAAAGCAGGGTTAGGTTATAAAAAAATAACCCAAGCTTTGGACATCTCACGGAGCACTGTTCAATCCATCATCTGGACATGGAAAGAGTATGGCAAAACTGTACACCTAGCAAGACATGGCCATCCACCTAAACTAACAGGCCGGGCAAGGAGAGCATTAATCAGAGAAGCAGCCAAGAGACCCATGGTAACTCTGGAGGAGCTGCAGAAATCCACAGCTCAGGTGGGAGAATCTCGTCACATAACAACTATTAGTTGTGCACTTCACAAATCTGGTCTTTATGGAAGAGTGGCAAAAAGAAAGCCATTGTTGAAAGAAAGCCATAAGAAGTACAGTTTGCAGTCTGCGAGAAGCCAAGTGGGGGACACAGAAAACAGGTGGAAGAAGGTGCTCTGGTCAAATTAAACTTTTTGGCCAAAAAGCAAAACGCTATGTGTGGCAGAAAACTAACACTGCACATCACCCTGAACACACCATCCCCACTGTGAAACATGGTGGTGGCAGCATCATGTTGTGGTCATGCTTTTCTTCAGCAGGAAGAGGGAAGCTGGTCAAAGTTGATGGGAAGATGGATGGAGCCAAATACAGGGCAATCTTAGAAGAAAACCTGTTAGCGTATGCAAAAGACTTGAGACTGGGGCGGAAGTTCAGCTTCCAGCAGGACAACGACCCTAAACATACAGCCAGAGCTACAATGGTATGGTTTAAATCAAAGCATATTCACGTGTTAGAATGGCCCAGTCAAAGTCCAGACCTAAATCCAATTGAGAATCTGTGGCAAGACTTGAAATTTGCTGTTCACAGATGCTCTACATCCAATCTGACAGAGCTTTAACTATTTTGCAAAGAATGAATAAAGGGGTCACATTATGGGGCCACTTTCCTGAGATTGCGGCCTCCCTAGCCCAAATTAATAAAAAATTAGGTTAGATTGGCAGCAGTAGTTTAGTTTAGTCAGGAGCCTGCCCATTTAAGGGGCTAGATTACAGCTAGTCAGGAAGAGCCAATGGGGGTTCAGGGAATTTTCTGGAATTATAGGGATTGGCTATAAAAGGGCCAGCAGGTGCAGGGTTCTTCCTCTTTCCGGCGGACAGCAAAGAAGATTTGAGCTTGAGCTGTGAAGACGTTTCTCTTACCTGATGGAAGCTCTGGTTATGCAGCTGTTGGAGAATGCAGGTATCTCAGGAGGAGAGGCATGGCTGAGACATTGCCTGGCGTCAGCTCCGGAGGAGGAGGCACTGCTTATGGAGCAAGAGGGAGGAGGCTTGGCAGTGTGCAGCGAGCTGATGGAGGACACAGATACAGGGCGGGGTGTTCCTGTGCCCCCACCGCCTGTAAGAGCAAGGAGAAGCGTGCCTCCAGAGCGAGAAGGACCGGCTGCGGAAGAAGCTGAAGAGACTCGTGTGCCTCAAGGGAAGCCAAGGGAAGATGGCGGCGGCGTGACATCACGGTGCCGCCGCGGAGGTCAGAAGAGGCGGACTTGTTCGCAGTCGCCAGCAGGAAGAAGCGGACGGCGTGGCCAGCTCCAGCAGGCTGCACAGGACACAAGGGGGAGACAGCTTGTGCAGCAGTCTCCCAGGCAGCAGCGCGTATCATCGCAGCAAGGCACTCAGCATGCAGAGGTGCCCCAACAGGTGCCAGGTGTGCAGACTCCACAGGTTGCAGGTGTTACAGGCTCCAGCAGGTGGTGAGTTGACTCAATTACATGTGTATCTGGTTTGGTAGGTTCACTGTCTTCTTTAATTCAATCACTGTCCAAAGTGTCAGCTCCTGCTGTGTCTTCAGCTTCCCTGGTCTCTCTGCCTGTTAACCCTTCTGTTTCCTCTCATACTCCTGTGTTGTCTAATCTTCCTGTCAGTTTATCCTCTCAACAAGAAAAAAGTACTGTTAGTGTTTTACAGTCAGTCAGGTTAGCCCCTCATTACAGACAGCTGTGCATGCTAAAATCCATGTACCTGAGACATATATGAAAGATGTCATGCCTTGTGAGATGTCCCCTTTAGGATATCATTTAAATGCAAATATTAAAGCCAAAATTTGGAAAGGGGAATATGTAGACATTCTCTCCCTCCTGCCTGCTCATACGTGTTGTAATATGTTGGCTGATTTATGTGGGGCGTTATGTTATTAGATGTGTGTATATATATATATATGTATATATGTATCTATATATATATATATATATATATATATATTTATTTATATGTAAGTACAATATTGACCAGGCCAGATTTTAGTAGATAATTCAGTTGTCAGAGTCAACTGGATTACGGATATGGGAGAGGCCGGAAAACAGCTTTGATGTGTTAATCTTATGTGTGTGAGGTACTTAATTGTCGACCAAAGGGCCAAACAGGATCTACTACACATGTCAAGGGGACTTGTTTATGTCAATCTATTTTTACATATCAAGGCGGTATTCAGGCCACCTTCCGTCTCCGCAATCTAATTGCATATGTCAAAAGACAGCTTGTTGATGTTGTTATGCAGGAATACAAATGAGGGCTGGGGTCGTCTCCGGCTAGGTTGGGGGTCATTCTCTGTCATCCTGAATGACAGAGTGTAGATCAAAGACAGCCAATCAAATTGCTCAGTCATTTCAATAGATAAGATATATAAAGCTAATATTCAGGCTAGTCAGATATATTCCTGCATGATTATGAAGGCACAGGTATATTCTGTAGGAATATGAAGGCACAGGATATATTCTGTAGGAATATGAAGGCACAGGTCTAGAATATGATCTAGGAGACGTGGGACTCGGAAATATATGTATACTCTGATTGGATTCGTTGTCATCTGTGCAAGTATTGGACTTTTGTTCTGTATTGGAAGTCAATAAAGTGCAATCTCTGGAGAACGTGGGTGTATGCTGCAGGAAACATAACTTATATATCATCATTACTAATAACTAAACATCAATTATCAACTGGAAACCACTATACTAGATCACTACATTAAATCAGTTAAGAATCGGCAGGAAGGGGCGTGGGGGGCTCGGAACCCCTAACAATGACTGTTAGAGGGTGACACAGCACTTTCCAGTCCTACTGCTGCTACTTTCACCCCTCCTGCTTTTATTTTTTCCATTTATTCCTTCATCTTATATAGCTCCTCCTGCAAACGATCTCTCTCGCTTCTTATTTCACTAAACGGCACCCAAGGCTGTCTACTAGGCTTTCCTCTGGGTTCTGGCCTTCTATAACTACCTGAAGTGTCATAAGATCTTCCTCTCCATGGTCCCAAATCATCTCTATTTTGCTGACCCTCGACTCTAAAAATCCTAGCTGCATCAACCGCAAGACTGTCCTCTCTGCACTTTCTTCTCCACAAATTATCCGCTCTTAACAAAATGTCACTATAATCACTAGGATCAGGTGTAACAGATAAAATGCCTTCCCTGACATCATCATCCAATGCTTACAATAACATTGCCCTATGAACCAAACCACCACGTTCAAAACCGGGATTCCAAGTCATCACATATTCCATCACCCTGCTAATTCTATCTGCAAGTTCATATGGGCATTCATTCTTCATTTGCTTAACTTTTCCTGACAAGGAAACGTTTGTCATTACACCATACAATGCTTTCAATAATTCCCTTAAAACATCCTTAGTTTTATGACGCTGGCCACAATTTTGCAAAATCCGTGCCCACAATCCATTGCCTACACTTTTCTGCAAAATTCTAGCTAGGTCCTCCACATTCAAGTTGTATGTGTCTCTGACTCTCTGCAAATCACAAAACCATTTCATTAACCTATTTACATCATAGCGGGTTACCTGACCTATCTCCCTTATAATAGCTTCCATCTCCTGTGGCTTTAATTGTTTTGTAATCAATTTAATTTCACTTGTATCGTCAGTGTTCAATACAGTTGTTGTAGTGGTAGGAGCTGCTGGTATGCATGGGGCTGCCTGTAACTCATGCCAGGGATATATTGGCTTATAATCTTTGGTATCAAGCTTTATTTTAGAAGTATCATTTTGATGCATATAACTTGATTTTTCAGCCAATTTATCAAAAGCAATGTTAGCAGCATGTTTACACTCCTCTAACTGTTTCTCAACAATTTGTATTTTCACTGACAATTCCTCATTTACTCGACTTAAATCATCACATAATTTTGCCTTCTCAATCAGTGCCTCCCCAGTAGTGATAGCATGCAACCTGAGATCTGATATCCTCTCATTCAACCCTTTCTCCATAACCTCATATCTCTGAGTCTGTTCTCGAATTTTCTGCTTTTTCCCCTTAATCTCCTCTATTAATTCTGTACAACAAGACAGTAGTCCCTGAATAATGATACCCTTACGTTTCTTTTCTTTTGTTTTCTTATCAAAGACACTATCAGCTAAAAAGCATTTCATTAAATCCCATGACTGTCTACATTCTTGGGGAATCTCATAAGGTCCCCCATGACTTTTTATATAATTTAACAGCCATATATTCACATCCTCTCCCTTAGTGCTATTGTCACCACCAGACACAGCCAATGCCATTGTGAGAAAAAAATAAAATGCTATTTAGATTATAATGAAAATAATGAATAAGGCACACTTACCAATTGTTAGGTTTCCTGGAACTTCCTTCCTGGGTCCTCACGGTCATCTGTCACCTCACAGATTATGAGATCCAGTCTCCAGAGAATAATTCTAGGCTTTCAAACTTGTTAAACTTTGTAGATCAGACTCTTGTCCCTTGGTTCTTGGTTCTCCATCAGACTTCTGTCCACCTCGCAAGATTTTTGTCATCACCGAATTCTGTTACTAAGTCCTGAAAATGCGCTTCTGGTCGCTTGAACGGCACCAATGTAGTGATCTAGTATAGTGGTTTCCAGTTGATAATTGATGTTTAGTTATTCGTAATGATGATATATAAGTTATGTTTCCCGCAGCATATACCCACGTTCTCCAGAGATTGCACTTTATTGACTTCCAATACAGAACAAAAGTCCAATACTTGCACAGATGACAACGAATCCAATCAGAGTATACATATATTTCCGAGTCCCACGTCTCCTAGATCATATTCTAGACCTGTGCCTTCATATTCCTACATAATATATCCTGTGCCTTCATATTCCTACAGAATATACCTGTGCCTTCATAATCATGCAGGAATATATCTGACTAGCCTGAATATTAGCTTTATATATCTTATCTATTGAAATGACTGAGCAATTTGATTGGCTGTCTTTGATCTACACTCTGTCATTCAGGATGACAGAGAATGACCCCCAACCTAGCCGGAGACGACCCCAGCCCTCATTTGTATTCCTGCATAACAACATCAACAAGCTGTCTTTTGACATATGCAATTAGATTGCGGAGACGGAAGGTGGCCTGAATACCGCCTTGATATGTAAAAATAGATTGACATAAACAAGTCCCCTTGACATGTGTAGTAGATCCTGTTTGGCCCTTTGGTCGACAATTAAGTACCTCACACACATAAGATTAACACATCAAAGCTGTTTTCCGGCCTCTACCATATCCGTAATCCAGTTGACTCTGACAACTGAATTATCTACTAAAATCTGGCCTGGTCAATATTGTACTCACATATAAATAAATAAATATATATATATATATATATATATATATATATATATATATATAGATAGATACATATATACATATATATATATACACACATCTAATAACATAACACCCCACATAAATCAGCCAACATATTACAACATCTTATGACACTTCAGGTAGTTATAGAAGGCCAGAACCCAGAGGAAAGCCTAGTAGACAGCCTTGGGTGCCGTTTAGTGAAATAAGAAGCGAGAGAGATCGTTTGCAGGAGGAGCTATATAAGATAAAGGAAGAAATGGAAAAAATAAAAGCAGGAGGGGTGAAATTAGCAACAGTAGGACTGGAAAGTGCTGTGTCACCCTCTAACAGTCATTGTTAGGGGTTCCGAGCCCCCCACGCCCCTTCCTGACGATTCTTAACTGATTTAACATTAGATTCCTGGGGGCGGCCCACTGTTGATGTAACATTAGGGGGAACTTGTGTAAATGCGCTGTTAGATAGTGGGGCAGCCATTAGTTTTAGTAAATCTGTTGTCCCTGGAAATGAGAAAATTAGAATAACAGGTGTCACTGGACATTCTATTGAAGCTCCTTTTGTGCGTGGTGTTGAGATGCAAATAGGGGGAGAGAAGTGGGAGTGTGACGTTGTTTGTCAAAATCAGGACATAGTTGGTGCTGATGTCTCTGTACAGCAGGGTCTGGTGGTTGATCTTGCAAACATGAAGTTGTGGAGGATGTCTGGAAATGACGGATTGGGTCATGTGTGGCATCCTCCCATGGAATTGCTAACAGCAGCAGTAAAGCCCGTCGGTGTATTACATGGAGATTGGGATCCCTGTTGGGATAGTCTGATGTGTGAATTTGATGACATAATGGCTAAACATAAACAAGATTGTGGTAGGATGAATACAATGATTTTATTGGAAGGATTTGATCCAGCACCTCTCAAGCAATTCCCAGTTCCAAAAGATGCCATTAAACCTATAACAGAAGCTATAAAACAATTAGAGGCGCAAGGTACATTAAAAAGGGGTGCATCAACATGCAATTTGCCAGCCTGGCCAGTCATCAAACCCGATGGGTCGTTCAGGCTGACGATAGATTACCGTGCCTTAAACAAATATGCTAAAAGTAGGGCACCTGTGGTAGCAGCTTACCCTGAAATGATTGCTAAATTAACGCCAGAAATGATATGGTTTACGGTCATCGATATCAGTAACAGTTATTGGAATTTACCCCTTGACCCAACATGTCAATACAAAACAGCCTTCAGCTGGGCAGGCCTTCAATATTATTGGACAGTTCTTCCGCAAGGGTACAAAGACAGTGCAGCAATATTTCACTCACATATGAAAGAAGTGATTGATAAGTTTTCAAAACCTGAAAGAGTAATTTCATATGTTGATGACATTTTGATTGGGTCAGCCTCTATGGAGGAGCATGTGAACGATGTGAGTAGGGATGAGCTTCGAGTTCGAGTCGAACTCATGTTCGACTCGAACATTGCCTGTTCGCCGAACAGCGAACAAATTGGGGTGTTCGCGGCAAATTCGAAAAATCTATGGGAGAAATCTAAAGTGCTAATTATAAAGGCTTATATGCTAGTTATTGTCCTAAAAAGTGTTTGGGGACCGGGGTCCTGCCCCAGGGGACATGTATCAATGCAAAAAGAAGTTTTAAAAACGGCCGTTTTTTCGGGAGCAGTGATTTTAATAATGCTTAAAATGAAAAAATATAAGTGAAATATTCCTTTAAATTTTGTACCTAGGGGGTGTGTATGATATGCATGTAAAGTCGCGCTTGTTTCCCGTGCTTAGAACTGTCCCTGCAAAAAATGTCATTTTTGAAAGAAAAAAATGCATTTAAAACTGACTCGCGGCTATTAATGAATTGTCGGCTCCCGGCAATACATACAAAAGTCATTGATAAAAAAAAAAAAGCGTGGGGGTTCCCCAGAATTCAATTACCAGGCCCTTCAGGTCTGGAGTGGATATTAAGGGGAACCCCGCCGCAAATTAAAAAAAAAATTGACGTGGGGTTCCCCCAAATATCCATTCCAGGCCCTTCAGATCTGGCATGGATTTTAAGGGGAACTCCACCCCAAATTTAAAAAAAAAATGGCGTGGAGTCCCCCTAAAAATCCATACCAGACCCCTTATCCGAGCACGCAACCTGGCCGGCCGCAGGGGAAAAGGGGGGGACGAGAGAGCGGCCCCCCTCCCTCCTGAACCGTACCAAGCCACATGCCCTCAACATGGGGAGGATGTCCCCATGTTGATGGGGACAAGGGCCTCATCCCCACAACCCTTGCCTGATGGTTGTGGGGGTCTGCGGGCAGGGGGCTTATCGGAATCTGGAATACCCCTTTAACAAAGGGGACCCCCAGATCCCGGCCCCCCCTATGTGAATTGGTAAGGGGTACATTGTACCCCTACCATTTCACGAAGAAAGCGTAAAAAAATGTTTAAAAAAACACACAAACACCTTGGAAAAGTCCTTTATTTAAAAAAAAAAAAAAAACATTCCAGCGGTGAAATCCAGTGTCCCGCGGCGATCCCGATGTCCAGCGCTGTCCTTTATTGGTTGTGCCTGAGCGGACCTGATGGGGAACTCCCTCTCAGTGTTTTAAATGTATAGACCCGCCCCTTCTAAAGTTCCCCATCAGGTCCGCTCAGCGGACCAGATGCGGAACATGAGAAGGGGCGGGTCTATACATGTATTACCAAAGTGAGAGCAGTTCCCCATCAGGTCCGCCCCCTCGGTATGTCGGACCCGCCTACGTCATTGGCTTGAGCGGGGAACTTCCTTCACTGTGTAATTAAATTTACATAGTGAAGGAAGTTCCCCACTTAAGCCAATGATGTAGGCGGGTCCGACATACCGAGGGGGCGGACCTGATGGGGAACTGCTCTCACTTTGGTAATACATGTATAGACCCGCCCCTTCTCATGTTCCGCATCTGGTCCACTGAGCGGACCTGATGGGGAACTTTAGAAGGGGCGGGTCTATACATTTAAAATACTGAGAGGGAGTTCCCCATCAGGTCCGCTCAGGCACAACCAATGAAGGACAGCGCTGGACATCGGGATCGCCGCGGGACACTGGATTTCTCCGCTGGAATGTTTTTTTGTTTTTTTTTGTTTTTTAATAAAGGACTTTTTCAAGGTGTTTGTGTGGTTTTTTTAAACATTTTTTTACGCTTTCTTTGTGAAATGGTAGGGGTACAATGTACCCCTTACCAATTCACATAGGGGGGGGCGGGATCTGGGGGTCCCCTTTGTTAAAGAGGTCTTCCAGATTCCGATAAGCCCCCCGCCCGCAGACCCCCACAACCACCGGGCAAGGGTTGCGGGGATGAGGCCCTTGTCCCCATCAACATGGGGACATCCTATCCATGTTGAGGGCATGTGGCCTGGTACGGTTCAGGAGGGAGGGGGGGCGCTCTCTCGTCCCCCCCTTTTCCCCTGCGGCCGGCCAGGTTGCGTGCTCGGATAAGGGGTCTGGTATGGATTTTTAGGGGGACTCCACGCCATTTTTTTTTATTTGGGGTGGAGTTCCCCTTAAAATCCATGCCAGATCTGAAGGGCCTGGAATGGATATTTGGGGGAACCCCATGTCAATTTTTTTTTAAATTTGCGGCAGGGTTCCCCTTAATATCCATTCCAGACCTGAAGGGCCTGGTAATTGAATTCTGGGGAACCCCCACGCTTTTTTTTTTTTTTTATCAATGACTTATGAATGTATTGCCGGGAGCCGACAATTCATTAATAGCCGCGAGTCAGTTTTAAATGCATTTTTTTCTTTCAAAAATGACATTTTTTGCAGGGACAGTTCTAAGCACGGGAAACATGCGCCACTTCACATGCATATCATACACACCCCCCAGGTACGAAATTTAAAGGAATATTTCACTTTTATTTTTTCATTTTAAGCATTATTAAAATCACTGCTCCCGAAAAAACTGCAGTTTTTAAAACTTCTTTTTGCATTGATACATGTCCCCTGGGGCAGGACCCGGGTCCCCAAACACTTTTTAGGACAATAACTTGCATATTAGCCTTTATAATTAACACTTTAGATTTCGAACGTTCGAGTCCATTGTATTTAATAGGGTTCTAAAGTTTACACGAACATTTTGTCTGTTCGCAGGTTCTGGTGCGAACCGAACAGGGGGGTGTTCGGCTCATCCCTGGATGTGAGTGAAATGTTATTGCTTTTGAGAGAAGCAGGTTTGAAAGTTAACCCAAAGAAAATACAACTGGGGAAGAAAGAAGTCCAATTTCTGGGTGTTACTGTAGCACAGTCAGGGCAAAGTATCAATGAGCAAAGGGTTGAGCTGATAGGTAAGCTACCTTTGCCCACTGATGAAAATAGTCTGAGACAGTTCTTAGGCATGACAGGTTTCTGCAGGGAGTTTTTGCCTCATTACGCATCATTAACGGAGTGTTTGTATAATCTGCTGAAGCAAGAGGAATGGAAATGGAAATCAGAGCACACCCAAGCTATTGAAGCCTTAAAAGAAACTTTAGGCAATGCCCCTTCATTAGCATCACCAGACCCCAACAAAGAATTTAGACTCTATCCACATGTAGGCCTTAGTACTTTGTCTGTTGCACTCACCCAAGACTATTTTGGAAAACAAAGACCTGTAGCCTATGCATCACGTTTACTATCATCTGTAGAACAGAAGTATCCTTTGTGTACTCGTATGGTGCTGTGTTGTTATTGGGCAATCAACAAATTCAGGTACTTGACAGGTACACAAAGGGTTATCATTGCTAGCCACCACACTCCTATAGTCATGTTAGCAAATGGGAAATGGAAAGAAGCAGATGTAAATTGTAAAAGGTTGGCGAGATGGACTACAGCTTTGTTGTCAGAGAATATTGAGGGTTTGATGTTAAAAGAACCTAGCGTCCTGATTGGTGGATTGATGATTGAAGGTGAAGCTCATGAATGTCAAGTGCAAGGAAATAGTTTGCAGCACAGGGTTTTTACTGCCATATCCAAACCTTTTGACCTGGAAAATGAGTGCTGGTACATTGATTGTTCTTCTTACTATAAAGATGGAAGTAGAATCTCAGGATTTGCTGGTGTTTGTGTAAAAAATGGCAAAGTACGGAGACAATTTTCATATTCATGTAGAGCTCGTTCTGCACAGTATGTGGAGATTGCAGCATTTCTGCAAGTTCTCATTGAGTTAAGAGATGATGGTGGAATTGTTAACATTGCTTCTGACTCAGACCAGGTGTGCAAGGGTGCAGTGGTCTATCTTTCATGGTGGAATGTGATGGGCTTTAAAGGAACAGATGGCAGTGAAATAATATATGCACCCTTATGGAAAATGATAGAGGAGGAAACGCAATTATTTTCAAAAATTAATATCCGAAAGGTACAGGCCCACAGAAAACAAACAACCGAGCACTACTGGAACAATACTGTAGATAGATTAGCAAAGGAGGCTGCAGTAACATCCCCCGAATGGCCTCATATAGAGCATACTTTGTAATTTCCAGTGTCTGCCCTTACACGTGCTCAAGCAAAAGGAATTGAAGAAAGGACATGTGAGTTGGGTAAAATACAAGATCAGGATGAGGAATTAGCTCAACTAAAAGAAATGTGTGGGACTAGGCCCATACAATTTGAGGGTCAAGAGATGCAGGTGAAGGATGGCCTTTTAATAACTTACAAAAATGATTTATCGTTATGGGTTGCCCCAAAAGGTGTGAGGAAGGACATTCTTACATGGATTCATGGGTCCCCTGTTGGTGGACACCCCAAACTTCCTTTAGCCTTAGAGAGATTAGATCATGTAGCATGGTGGCCTCAAAACAAACAACACATGCAGGACCATATCTTATCATGTCTGATGTGTGCCAGGCATGATCCCGCAAATAGGAAAAGGAGAGGGGCACTGATGAGACAAGCTCCCATGGGACCATGGGAGCGAATACAAATTGATTACACAGGTGAATTACCTAACACTGCACACCAGAACAAATATTTGCTGGTTGTTGTGGATTCTTTCAGTCACTGGGTTGAAGCTTTCCCTACAAAAAATTGTACTGCCACTACTACTGCAAGGATCTTGGTCAAATAAATATTTAGTCGGTGGGGGATACCAAAGGTTTTAGACAGTGACAATAGGCCAGGTTTTGTAGGTAATGTGATGCAAGAAACATGTAAGCTCCTTGGTGTCATCCAAAAATTTCACATCTTTTATCACCCTGAGTCTGCAGGACAGGTTGAACGAATGAACAGGACAATTAAAAATGCTCTTAGAAAGGTTGTGAATGAGCAAGGTACCGATTGGGATGAAAAATTACCCTTTGTTCTGGCAACTATTCGTTCCAGAGTTTGCAGGTCCATAGGCTTTGCCCCTTATGAAGCTCTGCTCGGCAGAACAATGAGGACCTGGGAACATCTGATAAATCCGGTCCCAGCAGCATTAGAAACTGTGTCATTATCTGAATCATGGGTAGAGATCTTAAAGGATCATGTGATTACAGTACATAAGGCTGTGTGTGCCACTGATGAATGTACCCATAAAAGCTCACAACAGTGGTTCAATGCAATAGGTGACACTAGTGAATACCAAATTGGGGCTAGAGTAATGCTACAGGATTTTTCTGGGTTTCACCCATTTCCTAAGACAAAGTGGAAGGGCCCTTATGCAGTCATAGACAAAATTGGACCCTCTGTTTACTTATTAGACTTGGGAGAGGATAGGTCAAGATGGAGTCATGCATGTCAGATCAAAGCATTTAAAGGAAAAATGGATTTTATGGATGGGAGCATTGTCTAACTTTCTTCCTGAGATTGTCTTTCAGGTCCCAGGAGGAGTGTGAATGTCAGAAGACTACACCAAAATGAAGACATCCCCCCTGGACAAATACAAGCCTCTGTTAGCATACGTGTTGATAACAGCGTCAATCACGCTACTACTTTGCATCACAAACATCAGAGTGGAAAAGTGTCAAGTCAAAGAATTCAAATGCGTACCATTGGGGAAATCGGATCAAAATAAAAGAAGTGTAGTGGATCATACTACAGGACTTACTGTTTTAGAGAACTCAGAAGGCACCCAGATACATGGGGATACTGTAAAGGGCATAGTCGGGGGGTGGATAGTCGTTGAATGTGAGATCATGATGCCAAAATCTGATTACTTTGTGGAATATGCGGTTTGGACTTACCCAGAAGGAAGCGATCGTCACAGGAGTACAAATATAATATTAGTGGAGACAAAGAATGGACCACAAATGCAAATGACTTTAGAAAGTAATTTTACAATATTTAAGGAGGGTATTATATCCTGTAGCCCTCATGACGTGAAGGATGGAGTCTATTCAAAAATCCTAAATATAATGGTCACAAATTCTAGAGACTGTCCTACAATTTTACAATGGCCAGAACATGGACTTTTCCTTGAGCGGACTCAAACTTTAGTGTATAGCGATGTTTCATATTTATCATTACCATTATTGTTGAATTTTACATCATTTAACCTTCCAGAGAGTTGCCCAAAATCAATGGGATTATGGTTTAAAACGGTCTTTCAAACACATATAAACTTATTTTGGGATGCTACACAAGGGCTTAATTTTAAGAAAGTTTCAAAGAGGGATCTGGGTACTGATATCATATCAGGCCTCAGTTTGGGTGGTTCAATTTGGAATAGGGTTGATATAGAGAGTCTAAATATAAGAGAACAAAATTTTGTGGGTGGATTACAGCAGATACTGCTTAAAGGGGGAAGAGTGGATTTAGACGCTCTAGCTGAAATGAAAATAGATATTCAGAACATTCACACCATCGCTGCAGATTTGCAGAACATTCAAGTGTCGGTGAATGCACTGAATAAAACACTTCAAACCAATAATGTATCCAAGTCTATAGTTTGTGGTATCATAGGAAACTTGCTGAGCGAACACCTAAGCCTAGGGCTTCAAGAAATCAAACAAGGAGAATGGCCAAGGATAATGAACTCAACTTTATTATTCAATCTTATCAAAGACAGTGGTGTTACTTGTAGGAACTTTGCCCTTGCTAAAATAAGGAGTCTGGACACTCTCTGCAATAAAGATCGCATTGGAAAGCAGGAAATACCTCTGACCATCGACATCCCTACATGGTCAACAACCCCCTTACCCGTATACAAGATGATCATTCTTGGTGAAGTGGAGGTGAGAAATGGCACTAATATACTGAAACAACTGCTACCACAAAGCAGACTCGCCGTCAAGGATAACCAAGTGTGGAAAACCATGGACCCCAACTGCTGTACCAGACATGCCCAGGCCTGGCTTTGTTCCTGTTCTTTTGAGCGGCTGAAGTACATAGATGGCTGTGCTGCTACACACTCTGGAAACTGCCTGGTTCAATTGCAGAAATTTGAACCCGCCTGGAAGAGAATAATTCATGGAGAAGACTCGAGGGTCTGTGCATTAGGGGTTCCTTTATTCACTTGGCAGAAACAAATTCAGTGCCGGACACCTATCACAGGCTGGTGTGTGAACCTCACAGATGGACTGTTAACAATTGGAGAGGAAGATATTCGAGCTAATATCCAGATGAATCAAGTATCTATGGACATTGAGCAAACCGATCTTGGCAAATGGAACTCTATGATTTCTCCTTTATTTAAGAAAATATCACCACTTACAGTTGAATTGGATACATTATTTAAGAGGGATAGTAGGAAAATTCTAGAATTACAAGAACTGGTGAAGGAGAACCTCATCAGTTCTAATAAAATTGCTAAAGAATTTCAGGAGCCTTGGTGGAGCATACCCAATAACACTTTTACTCACCCGCTATTGAGAACTCTTTCCCTAATTTTTGTGTTTATTCAATTTATATTAATATGTTTTTTGTTTGGTTTATATTGCTGTGGTAGAAGACAACTAAGAAAAATCCAGAAAAATAAGGAAAGCCTAGAGATGGCTTCAATCTTAAGAGCCAGGGATGTCTGAGCAGTTTGTGTCACGTACCTGGTGAGGGAGCCCAACGTGCAGGGAGTGACCTCTCGTAATCCCCTGGCTCGAGAGCCCCTGGTAGAGCAGACAGGGGCTCCGGAGGACAGAGGGCACAAGTGCCTGGTTGGTGAGCAGGGTAGAAGGCAGATGCAGCGGCAGGTGGTGCACAGCGGACTGGAGCAGGCCTACGGCAGCTGGGAGGTGCACGGTGAAGCTAAACTGGATACAACAGCGGGTTGAAATATCAGAGTCCAGAACTAGTCTGCAACAACAAGGAGGTGTGCTGTAGTCCGGGCTGAACTGCAACAGCAGGGAAGGTACTTGTAATCCAGGTAGCTCTGCAACAGCAAGGAGGTGTACTGTAGTCCGGGTAGTACTGCAACAACAGGTAGGTGCGGATAAGCAGGTTCAGGGGAGACCGGGAGAGTAGTCAAGACAAGCCGAGGTCAGGGCAGGCAGCAAACGGAGGTAACAGAGGCAAGCCGGGTCAGATAACTGGTATTCAGGATCAGAAGCCAAACAGCAGGGGTCTCAGGAATGCTGTAGACCAGACAGCAAGGAGCAGAATGTCAGAGGGGTTTAAATGCCATCTCTGGCACCAAACGCTGTCACCGCGCACGTGCGCGTGCCGATTGCGCTATTGCGCACGCTGATTGCGCTATTGCGCACACGCATGCGCCGGATGGTCCTTCCACGCACAGGTGTTCTCCTGGCAACACTGTTGCCAGGCAGAGTATGGAAACGTCTTTCCTGACATTGCCCCCCCCAAGGGGCAGCCTCCGGATGCCCAGCTGGGCCATCTTGTCTGGGTGAGACTTCTTGAAGTCCCTAACTAGACTTCCAGCATGGAGGTTCGTTTCCGGTTCCCATGAGTTTTCCTCTGGACCGTAGCCCTTCCATTTTACCAGGTATTGAGTCTGGTTGCGTCTCCTCCTGCAATCCAGAATGGACTCTACCTCGAACTCCCCTTCTCCATCGATGAGCACTGGTTCGGGGGGACCGGTGTTCCGGTTGGTAAAGGGATCAGGGACCGTAGGTCTGAGCAGGGCCACATGAAAAACTGGGTGGAACCGGAAGGATTCTGGCAGTTTCAATTCGTAAGCCACCTCGTTAATCTTTCTTGTTATTGGGAAGGGACCCACAAATTTAGGACCCAACTTTTTGGATGGGCATGCCAGCCTTAGGTTCAGGGTAGATAGCCAAACTTGGTCCCCGGGTGCTAGGTTGAGCTCCCCCCTCCTCTTTCTGTCAAAGACCTCCTTGTTGTACTTCTGAGCCTTAGCCATTGTCTCCTGGAGTAATTTGTTGTTGGCAGAAAAGAAATTTAAGGTCTCCTGGGCTGCTGGTACTGGACATTCAGGCATATTGTTGGACAAAAACAAGGGGTGGAACCCATAGTTTGCGAAGAATGGGGATTGTTTGATGGCAGAGTGAACCGAGTTATTATAGGCGAACTCTGCCAGGGGCAAGAGAGAGGCCCAATCATCCTGGGAAAAACTTGAAAAGCAGCGCAGATACTGCTCGAGCGTTTGATTGGTGCGCTCTGTTTGGCCGTTGGTCTAGGGATGGTAAGCTGAGGAAAAGAACAGATCGATCTTCAAAGACTTGCATAGTGCCCTCGAAAACCTTGATGTAAACTGCACCCCGCGGTCAGACGTGATGTTAGCAGGTATGCCGTGGAGCCTCACTATCTCCCTGATGAAAATTTTAGCAGTCTCAGAGGCCGAGGGAGTACCCACCATAGGCAGGAAGTGGGCCATTTTGGAAAGCCTATCAACTACTACGAAGATGGTAGTAAATTCTTCTGAAGAGGGTAGTTCGACTATAAAGTCCATGGAGATCATCCTCCATGGTCTCTCCGGGACGGGTAGTGGCTTTAGTAGCCCCCAGGCTCTGGTCCTGCTGCCTTTGTTTCGGATGCAGGTGATGCAAGACTCCACATAGCTCCGGCAATCTTGGAGTAGTTGCGGCCACCAGAATGTCCGCTGGAGGAGCTCAGAGGTCTTGTGAACACCAAAATGGCCGGCCAACTGGTGATCATGACAGGATTTCAAGACTGCCACCCGTAGTTGCTGGGGCACAAAAATCTTGTCCTTGTTCCACAGCAGACCGTCTTTAAACTGAAGGGCAAGGTCTGGAGACTGAGGAGGTTCCGAAGAAGCTTGTCTGATTTGAGACAAGAGATCCTCCTGCAAGAGGAGGAAGTTGCCGGGAGCTAAGATGGTATCTGGAGGTGCAAGAACTTCAGGTTCGGCAAACATCCGAGAAAGAGCGTCCGGTTTGGTGTTCTTGGATCCTGGTCGGTAAGTGATGTGAAATGAAAATCGGGTGAAAAAAAGTGCCCACCTGGCCTGGCGTGGTCTGAGTCTCTTGGCAATTTTCAAGTACTCCAGGTTCTTATGGTCAGTATAAATCAGGATAGGATGTGCCGCTCCCTCCAGGAGATAGCGCCACTCCTCGAGTGCAGATTTTATGGCTAGAAGTTCCCTGTCCCCGACATCGTAGTTCCTCTCAGCCTCCGTTAGCTTACGGGAGAAAAATGCAACTGGGTGCAGCAAGGCCTTTGGGCCCTGTCTCTGGGAAAGAACGGCTCCAACTGCCACCTCAGAGGCTTCCACTTCCAGAATATACGGTAAGGCCGGATCGGGGTGCTTCAGGACAGAGGCTGAGGTAAACAGGTTTTTGAGAGTAGTGAAGGCGGACTGAGTTTCGGGAGACCAGTGGAACCGGATACCTTGTCTGGTTAAACTGGTGATAGGGGAAATGTTTGAGGAGAATCCCATGATAAACTTCCGGTAGAAGTTCGCAAATCCTACGAAGCGTTGGATTCCCTTCTTATCGGTGGGGGCTGGCCAATCGAGAATGGCCGTGATCTTCTGGGGGTCCATTTTAATGCCCTCCACCGAGATGATCATTCCTAGGAACTGAATATGCTGTCGTTCGAATTCACATTTCTCAGGTTTGGCATACAAGCCATGTTGGCGAAGCCGGGCCAATACCTTCCAGACATGTTCACGATGGTTGGACAAGGAAGAGGAGAAGATCAGGATGTCGTCTAGGTAGATTATGACGAATAAGTCTAGATAGTCTCTAAAGATGCTGTTTACGAAGTGTTGGAAAGTGGTGGGGGCGTTGCAGAGGCCGAAGGGCATGACCAGATATTCAAAGTGCCCGAATCTGGTGCGGAACGCTGTCTTCCACTCGTCGCCACTCCGAATGTGGACCAAGTTGTAGGCCCCACGGAGGTCCAACTTAGTAAAGATGACTGCTGTTCCAAGTCTTTGGAATAGTTCAGGTACCAGTGGAAGGGGATATCTGTTTTTAATAGTTATCTTGTTTAAGTCTCTGTAGTCCACGCAGGGGCGTAGAGAATGGTCTTTCTTCTCTACGAAGAATATACCGGCTCCTGCGGGTGAGGTGGAAGGATGTATGAATCCCTTCTCTAGGTTGTCGTCCAGATATGTTTTTAGAGTCCCGAGCTCCAGTTCAGACAAGGGGAAGATCCTACCAAAAGGAACCTCTGCCCCAGGAAGGAGTTCAATAGGGCAGTCATAGGGCCAGTGTGGGGGCAGAGTCTCTGCGCCCTTTTTACTGAAGACATCCAGAAAACTGTGATAGGCTTCTGGGACTAGTTGACGGTTCTCCATGTCACTCTCCAGGCATAGTAGTGGAGACAGGGTTTTGAGAAGTTCTGGGAAGCAGTGTTGGCGGCAGTAAGGAGATGGAAAATGAACTTTCCTGAAATTCCAATCGATCTGTGGGTTGTGGGCCCTCAACCATGGCATCCCCAAGATGATTGGAAAGAGAGGAGATTCTATAATGTCCAGGCAAAGGAGTTCTCGGTGATTATCAGCGATGGTAGTACTCAAGGGGACAGTTTCCTGCGTAACAGGCCCAGATCTGATGGCCGATCCGTCAGCTAGATGGACCGCAAGCTCCTTGGACCTAGGCCTTAGAGGGATTTGATGTTTCAAGGCGAAGGAGCGGTCCATGAAGCCACTGCAAGCACCGGAATCAATAATTGCGGAAGCCCGGATGTTCCTTCCTGGAAGCTGCAGAGAGACGGAAATTGTCAGGTGAGTGGGATTGTTAGACTGAGCAGGCGAGACAGAAGAGGAGAGATAGGAGCACTTACGAAGCTTGGCGGGGCACATCCTCACATAGTGTCCTGGTTCCCCACAGTAGAGGCAAAGATTGTGAGCCCGGCGGCGTTGGCGCTCCTCAGGAGTGAGTGAGGGTGGGATCAATCCTAGTTGCATAGGCTCAGAGGTGTCGGCAGCGGAGCGCAAGGAAGTCAAAGGAGCGGAATGAGGAGAGTTGGGTACCCGTGGAAGCATCCATACCGGGCGGGAAGGTCCTGCTGTCCGTTCAGCTCTTCGCTCTCTCAACCGCCTATCGATCTGGATGGACTGGAGGATCAAGGCGTCGAGCGTGTTAGGTATGCCGACCCGGGCCAGCTCGTCCTTTAGGGATTCAGATAGTCCCAAACGGAATTGGTGTCACAGGGCGGCGTCGTTCCAGCTGGTATCGGAACTCCAGTGCCTGAAATTTGACACATAGTCCTCTGCGGCCCTGCGACCCTGCTGTAGGGAGCATAGTGCTGCTTCAGCGGTGGCGGCCAGTTGTGGGTCCTCATAGAGGAGGTCCATGGCCTGAAAGAAAGTACTCAGAAGGTCAAGGCAAGTGTCTTTCTGTTCAAGAAGGCGATGGGCCCACGTCTGGGGTTCGCCAGACAACAGGGCTATGAGAAAGCCCACCTTGGTGGATTCAAGGGAAAAGGTCCTGGGCTGAAGCGCAAAGAAAAGTTCACAAGCGTTGCGGAAGGCCCTATACTTGCTGCGATCCCCAGAAAACCTCTCCGGAGTGGGGACCCTGGGTTCAGGTGGCAACATGACCACTGAGAGTGCAGAGGAGGCTCCGGAAGATCCAGGGCCTGAAGAAGACAAGGTCTGGACCCGCTCTTCCAAACGGGTGTAACCTTCCTGCAGGTTTCTGACTGCTGTGGTGAGACCATCCAAGTGGCGGCACAACTCCTCCATGGGAGAGGCGCCCTGCGTGGGCTCAGACATGGCTGTCTGGTACTGTCACGTACCTGGTGAGGGAGCCCAACGTGCAGGGAGTGACCTCTCGTAATCCCCTGGCTCGAGAGCCCCTGGTAGAGCAGACAGGGGCTCCGGAGGACAGAGGGCACAAGTGCCTGGTTGGTGAGCAGGGTAGAAGGCAGATGCAGTGGCAGGTGGTGCACAGCGGACTGGAGCAGGCCTACGGCAGCTGGGAGGTGCACGGTGAAACTAAACTGGATACAACAGCGGGTTGAAATATCAGAGTCCAGAACTAGTTTGCAACAACAAGGAGGTGTGCTGTAGTCCGGTCTGAACTGCAACAGCAGGGAAGGTACTTGTAATCCAGGTAGCTCTGCAACAGCAAGGAGGTGTACTGTAGTCCGGGCTGAACTGCAACAGCAGGGAAGGTACTTGTAATCCAGGTAGCTCTGCAACAGCAAGGAGGTGTACTGTAGTCCGGGTAGTACTGCAACAACAGGTAGGTGCGGATAAGCAGGTTCAGGGGAGACCGGGAGAGTAGTCAAGACAAGCCGAGGTCAGGGCAGGCAGCAAACGGAGGTAACAGAGGCAAGCCGGGTCAGATAACTGGTATTCAGGATCAGAAGCCAAACAGCAGGGGTCTCAGGAACGCTGTAGACCAAACAGCAAGGAGCAGAATGTCAGAGGGGTTTAAATGCCATCTCTGGCACCAAACGCTGTCACCGCGCACGTGCGCGCACCGATTGCGCTATTGCGCACGCTGATTGCGCTATTGCGCACGTGCATGCACCGGATGGTCCTTCCACGCACAGGTGTTCTCCTGGCAACACTGTTGCCAGGCAGAGTATGGAAACGTCTTTCCTGACAGTTTGGTTGTGAATCGATTCTGATTCGAACCGATCCAAGTGGCGGTATATGTTGTAATATGTTGGCTGATTTATGTGGGGCGTTATGTTATTAGATGTGTGTATATATATATGTATATATGTATCTATATATATATATATATATATATATATTTATTTATTTATTTGTGAGTACAATATTGACCAGGCCAGATTTTAGTAGATAATTCAGTTGTCAGAGTCAACTGGATTATGGATATGGGAGAGGCCGGAAAACAGCTTTGATGTGTTAATCTTATGTGTGTGAGGTACTTAATTGTCGACCAAAGGGCCAAACAGGATCTACTACACATGTCAAGGGGACTTGTTTATGTCAATCTATTTTTACATATCAAGGCGGTATTCAGGCCACCTTCCGTCTCCGCAATCTAATTGCATATGTCAAAAGACAGCTTGTTGATGTTGTTATGCAGGAATACAAATGAGGGCTGGGGTCGTCTCCGGCTAGGTTGGGGGTCATTCTCTGTCATCCTGAATGATAGAGTGTAGATCAAAGACAGCCAATCAAATTGCTCAGTCATTTCAATAGATAAGATATATAAAGCTAATATTCAGGCTAGTCAGATATATTCCTGCATGATTATGAAGGCACAGGTATATTCTGTAGGAATATGAAGGCACAGGATATATTCTGTAGGAATATGAAGGCACAGGTCTAGAATATGATCTAGGAGATGTGGGACTCGGAAATATATGTATACTCTGATTGGATTCGTTGTCATCTGTGCAAGTATTGGACTTTTGTTCTGTATTGGAAGTCAATAAAGTGCAATCTCTGGAGAACGTGGGTGTATGCTGCGGGAAACATAACTTATATATCATCATTACTAATTAGGGATGAGCTTCGTGTTCGAGTCGAACATACGTACGACTCGAACATCGGCTGTTCGATCGTTCGACGAAGATCGAACGATTTGGGCCGTTCGCGCCTAATTCGAGTGACGCGAACGGCCCACAATGCACTACACCATCGCAGTGTCATCCAGGCGCTGTGATTGGCCAAGCATGCACTGTGACCCCGCATGCTTGGCCAATCACAGCGCCGGCAGCGAGGAGAGCAATGATTGGCCACAGGCAGGATGTCTGTGGCCAATTATTGCTGAGGGGGTTTAGTACACGCCCCACACTATAAAAGGCCGCCAGCGCGGCGGCCTTGTGTAGTGTGTTCCGGAGCAGGGAAAGAGAAGCATAGGCAGGGACAGTGTCATTTTTTTTCCTTTACTAATCCTGGATTCCTTGTGTTTAGGGACAAATAAGGATAGGTAGGGAGAGTGTCAGTGTGTTATTCTGTGCTAAACCTTGTTTGTAGGGACAGAGAAGGACAGTGAGGGAAAGTGTCAGTGTGCTCTTCTGTTCTAAACCAATCTTGCTGAACCATATTTGAAATCCTTGAGTTTAGGGACAGAGAGGTACAGTGAGGGAAAGTGTCAGTGAGCTATTCTGTTCTAAACCAATCTTGCTGTACCATATTTGAAATCCTTGAGTTTAGGGACAGAGAAGGACACTCGTGGAGACTATCAGTGTGCTATTCTGTGCTAAATCTTGTTTGTAGGGACAGAGAAGGACAGTGAGGGAAACTGTCAGTGTGCTATTCTGTGCTAAACCAATCTTGCTGAAGCATATTGCAAATCCTTGTGTTTAGGGACAGAGAAGGATAGGCAGGGGACAGTGTCAGTGTCATTGTTGCTAAGCCTCCTGCACAGTATACACCTGAAGGTAGCCCTTATTGCTGTTTTTCCCATCTCCCTGCAGGCCATCCATTAAAATGTCTGGAAGGCAAACAAGGAGAGGCAGACAGTCAGGAGGCAAGAAAAGAGGGCAAGCAGGCTCTGTGTCTGGGGGCAACAGTGCTGGTCGTGGACGCGGTGCATTGTCATCAGCACATGGCCATGGGACACGCTTGTCCTTCTTTTCGGCAGCTGGACATGTTGAGCCACATCATGCCGAAGACTTGGTAGAGTGGATGACCAAGCCCACCTCATCCTCCTCATCCTCTCTCACCCAGGCTCAGGGTACTGGCAAAGCAGCTGCCAAAGCGTCCTCTTCTCTGGTATCATTATCTTCATTAGTCAATCCTTCCCTAGACCCACCATGTCCTCCTCCTGAGGAGTCCCCCGAACTGTTTGAGCACAGTGTTGGGTACATGCTCCAGGAGGATGCCCAGCGTTTCGAAGGATCTGATGATGATACCCAGATAGAGGAAGGCAGTAGCGTGAGAGCAGAGAGAGGGGATGCTCAAGAAGGACACCAATCTGGCAGTCATGCTCCAGCAGCTGCAGCATACTGCCAGATTGGCTCCAGTGATGAGGAGGGAGGGGATGATGAGGTCACTGACTCCACGTGGGTGCCTAATAGGAGAGAGGAGGAGGAGGAGGATGAGGAGGAGGCACATCTCCAACGAGGCAGGATGCCCTTGGGTGGCCAGCGTATGGGCAGCACACCAACGGAATCACACCGCAGAGCTCCGCCTGTGCAGGGCGCTGCCTCTGCCCGTCATTCAAAAAGTTCTTTGGTGTGGGCCTTTTTTGAGGCGAGTGCATCAAATCGCACAGCTGCTGTTTGCAACATATGTCTCAAGCGTATATCGCGTGGCCAAAACATCAGCCGCTTGGGCACCACATGCTTGATCAGACATATGTTGACCTGCCATGCAGCTCGTTGGCAAGCCTACCTTAAAGACCCACACCAAAGAACAAAGCTGACCTCTTCTTGCACCGCATCAGCTGGGATCTCCAACCCCACTATACCTTCAGTCCTCTCTGAAACCTGCTCTGAGAGGAATGAAGGTGTAGAATTAGGTGTGTCACAGCCAAGTACTTGCGGGCACTCTGCTAGCAGTACACCGACGTCCGATTCTAGCAGGCAAATTTCCCTGCCCCAGCTGCTGGACCGTCGAAAGAAGTTCACTCCCAGCCATCCACATGCCCAGCGGTTGAATGCTAGCTTGGCTAAATTGCTAGCGCTTCAACTGCTGCCTTTTCAGTTGGTAGACTCGGCCCCCTTCCGTGAGTTTGTGCAATGTGCGGTTCCTCAGTGGCAGGTTCCCAAACGCCACTTTTTCTCACGGAAGGCGATTCCGGCTCTCTACAGGCATGTGGAAGGCAATGTCTTGGCCTCGCTGGACAGGGCGGTCAGCGGTAAGGTGCATATTACCGCTGACTCATGGTCCAGCAGGCATGGACAGGGACGTTACCTTTCTTTCACGGCCCATTGGGTCACTCTTTTGGCAGCTGGGAAGGATGCAGGACAAGGTGCAGTAGTGTTGGAGGTTGTTCCACCGCCACACCTCCAAAATGCTACTACTGGTTGTGACACACCTCTCTCCTCCACCCCCTCCTCTTCTTCTTCCTCCATGGCCTCTTCCTGTGGTTTGTCCTCGGAACCAGCGGTGCTCCGTAGGCGTTCAAGGGGCTACGCAAGTACGCAGGCAAAAAGATGCCATGCCGTGCTTGCGCTGGTGTGTTTGGGGGACAGGAGCCACACTGGGGCAGAGGTCCTGTCTGCTCTGCAGGGGCAGGCCGAGAGGTGGTTGACGCCACGCCAGCTTAAGCCAGGAATGGTGGTTTGCGACAATGGCACCAACCTCCTCTCCGCCCTCCGACAGGGACAACTGACCCATGTGCCCTGTATGGCTCACGTCCTTAACCTGGTGGTGCAGCGGTTCTTGGGCAGGTACCCGGGCTTACAGGATGTCCTGAGGTAGGCCAGGAAAGTCTGTGTGCATTTCCGCAGATCTTATAATGCCAGTGCTCGCCTGGCTGAGCTGCAAAAGGAGTTGAACCTGCCCAAGAACCGCCTTATATGTGACATGCCCACCAGGTGGAACTCAACGTTGGCCATGCTGCAGCGGCTGCACACGCAGCAGAGGGCCATCAATGAGTACCTGTGCGACTACGGCACCAGGACAGGGTCAGGGGAGCTCGGGTTTTTTTCACCACGCCAGTGGGGCATGATCAGGGATGCATGCACTGTCCTGGCACCATTTGAGGAGGCCACGAGGATGGTGAGCAGTGACAGTGCATGCATCAGTGACACTGTACCTCTTGTCCACCTGTTGGAGCACACGCTGCGTGGAATAATGGACAGGGCACTTGAGGCAGAACAGAGGCAGGAAGAGGAGGACTTCCTTGCCTCTCAAGGCCCCCTTTACCCAGACAGTGTTCCTTCTGTCCCACCCATCGCACAGGAAGAGGAGGAGGAGGAGGAGGAGGAGGAGGATTGTGTCAGCATGGAGGTGGAGGCTGGCACTCAGCATCATCAGCAGCAGTCTTTTAGGGATGATTTACAGTCCCAAGAAACCAGTGGACTTGTACGTGGCTGGGAGGAGGTGGCTGTGGATCATGTCGTCCTTAGTGACCCAGAGGACTCCGGACTGAATGCCTCAGCTAACCTACGCTGCATGGCCTCCCTGATCCTGCAAAGTCTGCGGAAGGATCCTCGTATTCTTTGGATCAAGGAGAGGGACCATTACTGGCTGGCCACTCTCCTTGATCCACGGTACAAGGGTAAGGTTGCGGACCTTATGTTACCGTCGCAGAGGGAGCAGAGGATGAGACAACTCCGGGAGGCCTTGCAGAAAGGTCTGTGCAACGCGTTCCCAGAGACTGGGAGGTTACAAACTCCTGGTCCTGGACAACGAGTTGCTGAGGCTTCGGCCAGTCAAAGAAGGAGCGGTGGGGAAGGTGGCCGTCTGACCGATGCGTTCAGACAATTCTTTAGTCCGCAGCCCCAAAGTATGATCGGTTCCAGCAACCATCGCCAGCGTCTGAGATACATGGTGCAGGAATACCTAGGGGCAAGGTCAGACTTGGACACCTTCCCCACCAAAAATCCTCTGGCTTACTGGGTCTTGAGGATGGATCACTGGCCAGAGCTTGCACAGTATGCAATTGAGCTACTGGCCTGTCCTGCATCCAGCGTTCTTTCAGAACGCACATTCAGTGCTGCTGGAGGATTTGTCACGGATCACAGGGTGCGCCTGTCCACCGACTCGGTTGATCGACTGACTTTCATCAAGATGAACCAGTCTTGGATCACCACCAGCTACCACACACCTGATGCTGATATAACAGACTAATTGATTTTAAAATGTCACATCCCTTCAAAACTGATGCTGATGCTGAGTTCCTGTGCTGTTATGTTGACTAGCTATCCTCCTCCTCCTCCTCAATGATCCGATTAATGATGATAGCTTGGAAGATCATTTTGGTTTATGGGTGCCGCCACCAGTGGCTAAGGCCCAATTTTTCAGCCCCTGTTTAACAGGGGCGTGTAATTACAATTTTTGATGCAATACTTTGCAACAGGCCTCATTGCTGTGCTCCAAGTACAGTATCTGTGAGGGGTTGCAGTGTTGTGCCACCAGTGCCTAAGGCCCAATTTTTCAGCCCCTGTTCAACAGGGGCATGCAATTATAATTATTGATCTAATAATTCACAGCAGGGCCCATTGCTGCGCCCACCAAGAGTAACTGTCAGGCCTTACAGTGTTGTGTCAACACCACCACCACCACCAAAGGCCCAATTTTTCAGCCCCTGTTCAACAGGGGCATGCAATTATAATTATTGATCTAATAATTCACAGCAGGGCCCATTGCTGTGCCCACCAAGAGTAACTGTCAGGCCTTACAGTGTTGTGTCAACACCACCACCACCACCACCACCACCACCACCAAAGGCCCAATTTTTCAGCCCCTGTTCAACAGGGGCATGCAATTATAATTATTGATCTAATAATTCACAGCAGGGCCCATTGCTGCGCCCACCAAGAGTAACTGTCAGGCCTTACAGTGTTGTGGCACCAGCACCACCATCAAAGGCCCAATTTTTACTACCACTGTTCAACAATTATATGTTATTACAATTCCTGATATAATAGTTGACAGCAGGGCGTTCCAGCACCCACCAAGAGTAACTGTGAGTGCTTACAGTGTTGTGCCAACACCAACACCTAAGGGGCCAATTTCTGCAGAGTATATACGGCAGGTCCCTACTTTCAAACATCCAACTTACAAACGACTACTACTTGCAAACGGAAGAAGACAACAGGAAGTGAGAGGAAATCTACCCCTTGGAAGGAAAATTCTCTCCTGTAAGAATTAACATGGGAGAAAGGTGTCTCCTCTCTACTGATGCTTTATCACCAATCCTTGTTTCAATAAAAACACCACATTTCAAAATCAGTTGTCATTGGGACGCAAAGTGAGGTGAAATGTTCTGAACAGGGGCACAGACAGCAAAACAAATGTTACAGGGGTGATAACCCTTCCCTATGTTTTCCAAAAAGCTTAAAAATAGGTATTTGGGCTGGAGCTACACTTAAACAATGTAGCTGTTCAAAATTACAAACAGATTCTACATAAGAACAAACCTACAGTCCCTGTCTTGTATGCACCGCCTGTATACGGCTGTTCAGAGTATATAGGGCCTTTTTTAGTTTGTGTGCGGGGTTCCCCTTAATATCCATACAAGACCCAAAGGGGCTGGTAATGGGCTGGGGTGGGGGGGTGTGATGGGGTAGCTATGTCATTTTTCTTAAAGATTTTCATCCATATTACCGGGACCAGACATTACATTAAAGCCGCAAGCAGTTTTAAATGGCTTTTTTTTCCTTTAGAAATATTATTTTGTGCAGGGACAGTTCTAAACACAGGAAACACGTGGCACTTCACAGGCACACTTTAGACACCCCCCAGGTACAATATTTAAAGGAATATTTGACTTTTTTTTTTCACTTTATGCATCATTAAAATGACTGCTCCTGGAAAATGTCCGTTTTTAAAACTTCTTTTTGCATTGATACATGTCCCCTGGTGCAGAACCCGGATTCCCAAACTCTGTTTAGGACAATAACATGGATAATAGTCGTTATAATTAGCACTTTAGAATCCGAACGTTCGCATCCATTGTATTTAATAGGGTTCTAATGTTCGTGCGAACTTTCGGTCCGTTCGCGGGTTCTGGTGCGAACCGAACCCGGGGGTGTTCGGCTCATCACTATTACTAATAACTAAACATCAATTATCAACTGGAAACCACTATACTAGATCACTACAATATGGATTTCATGGTCAGAGTTGACAAGAGGGGTGAGGAGAGAAGTGAGGAGGAAAGGCGCAGGGTGATCCCTAGGTCATTTAAACAATTGGCTGCAAGCCTTTTGTATTTATTCTGGTATAATGGCGGAAAAGCACCCAGAGCGGTGTGCAGGACTTTTCCAACATTTGTTCATATCCTAGAAGCCTACAAAAATTTTGGTGGCCTGGGTTGGTTCTATTATGACGAATGCTTTTGTCAGAAATTGTCCATTCACCCGTCACTTAGGTGGGGTATGAAAGATGTGGGCCTGTGGCTCAATTTGATTTTGCCGCAGAAGCAGGTATCACCTAGGCAACTCACTGTTAACTCTTCCACGGCGGCCTTTAGAAAAGGCTGCTGTTTTGCATTTAATGATAGTCAGTGCCGCTGGAATAATTCTTGCAAATACAGGCATGAATGCTCCATCTGTGCGGGGATGCACCCAGCGGCAAAAATGTTTTAAGAGAAATGCAGCTGCAGGTTCTAGCCAGGCGCAGCATATTTTTTCCAAAAGCCTGCACGCCAGTAAGGCTGGAAAAAATGCGCCCGTGGCTGGACATCTACCCAAACAGGGAAAAGGCATGTTTGCTCAGTGAGGGATTTGCACAAGGATTTCCGTTACCTTTTTTTTTTTTTTTTAGGAGACTGGTCTAAATTTGTGGGGAATTTGAAATCTGTAGACCAGTTTCCCCAGGTGGTAAGGGATAAGTTATGTAAGGAACTAAGGGAGGGCAGGATTGCGAGCCCCTTTTGAGCATCCCCCTTTTTGTAATTTTCGGATTTCCCCATGGGAAGTAATGCCCAAACGGGAACCTAATAAATTTCGTATTATACACCATCTATTCTTTCCTAAAGGTGATTCATTGAACGATGATATTGATAGGAACCTATGTTCCGTGTCTTATGCTACGTATGAGGAAGCGATTGGTAAGATCAGGTTGTTTGGCCCTGGGGCGTTGTTGGCGAAGGCTGACATAAAATCAGCTTTTCGGCTCTTGCCCGTTTCCCCGGAGGCCTTTAATTCCTTGGGTTTTTATTTTGAGGGACAGTACTTTTTTGACATGCATCTCCCAATGGGGTGTTCGTTGTCTTGCTCATACTTTGAAACATTTTCCACATTCCTTCACTGGGTACTTGGCATTCGGTCCGGGTTTGATAGTACTATTTAGATTTCTTATTTGTTGGTCCAGCAGACAGCACTATTTAGATTTCTTATTTGTTGGTCCAGCAGACTCTAGTTTATGTTCGGACTTGTTGCTATCATTTCAAATTATGTCTCTTGAATTTGGCATCCCGTTGGCGGAGGAAAAAACTTGCTGACCCAGCACTTTGTTGGAATTTTTGGGCATTGAGATAGATACCTGCAGTATGGAATTCCGTTTGCCAGCGAAAAAATTGAATAAAATAAAATGGTTGATCGCGACGGTGTTGCAAAAGAAGATACTTTTGAAAGAAATGTAGTCACTCTTGGGTGTTCTGGCATTTGCGTGCAGAATCATGCCTGTTGGCAGGAATTTTTCACGTCGGCTTTACCTGGTTATTTCGGGCTCGAAATCTCCCTTGGATCATGTTAGGATAGCTACCCCTATTAAAGAGGATTTGATGGTTTGGGCTAGCTTTCTTGATTGTTATAATGGTAAGTCCTTTTTTCAGGCCGAATTTGTTGTGTCACTGGATTTTTGTCTGTTTACAGATGCGGCTGGCTCCAAAGGTTTTGGAGCCATCTGGAGATCGCATTGGTGCTGTGCGGCTTGGCCGGAGTCCTGGGTGAGATCAGGAGCTACCAAGAATGTGGTATTGCTAGAGTTGTTTCCAATTTTAGTGGCACTGCAGTTGTGGGGCTCAGAGTTTGCTAATAGGCTCATCTTGGTGGAAACTGATAACAAAGGTGTGTTATATGCAGTGAATTGTCTCTCGTCTAGTTCTTGGTTGTTAATCGAAATCTTGCGTCAGGTGGTCTTCAGATGCCTCAAATTTAACATTTGGTTGAAGGCTAGGTATACTCCGGGGATATTGAAAAACATTCTCTATCTCGTTTTCAGGTGGAGCGTTTTCGGGGTTTGCTTCCGGAGGCGGACGCAGTTGGCATCCCGTGCCCGGCCTATTTGTGGTAGATGATCTGAGTGCTGTGACAGATGCTATTAGGGGCTCCTTAGCTCCTAAGACTTGGTCAAGTTACTCTGCAGCTTGGAGCAGCTGGATAGCCTTTGCCAGTACTGAAGGTTTTCAGTTTAATTGACCTTCTGAGGGTGCTATTTTGGCTTTTCTGTCCAGTTTAATGTGGCAGCAATTTTCACATAGTCATGTGACAAAAATGTTGGCCGGCATGTAATTTTTCTTCCGTTTCTTAGGTCTGAGACCTTGTACTTCTTATTTTTCTGTAAAACAGGTGCTGAAGGGGTACAAGAGATTGACTTTCGTCACAGATGACAGAAGACCGATCTCTCTTGACATTCTCAGTGGCCTTTGCAGAATTACTTTAGTTGTCTGTTTTTCCTCTTACTTTACTTTATTTACTTTATTATTTAGGACAGCCTTTGTTTTTGCCTTTTTTGGGGCGTTCCGTATCTCGGAATTAGTTCCGGGAAGCAAGCAGGTTCATGTGTGGCTGCAGCATTCCAAAATGGATCAATGTGGCAAGGGCAGATGGGTTCATCAAGGGAGCACGATGATGTTTTCATGTGCCCAGTAGCCTTAGTTAAGCAATTCATGGGACTTAGGCCTCCCGGGGGGGGGGGGGATTTTTTCTCACTCACGTTAATTTGTTGCCCTTGACGAAGTACCAATTTGATGCAGTCCTAAAGAAGAGTTTGGGTAACATGGGATTAAGTAATTTCAGGTTTTCCTCCCACTCCTTTCGGATTGGCGCAGCCTCGGAGGCGGCTCGATCGGGTGTCCCGGAATCGGATATTAAAGCAATGGGGAAGTGGAAGTCGAAATGTTTTAAGTTATATGTTCGTCCTAATTTGTTTGTTTCATTTTAGGTACCCAACACACAGTTTGGATTCTGGGGCACTCATTTATTTATTGGGCACAAAAAAGAGCGGCTCAACGCAGCTATTCATCGAAATTTGTCTCTGCACCCGGACTCTTTTCGGTTGTTTTGGAAAGGTATAAGAGGCCTTCAGTGGTTTCAACTGAACTTTCATTTATCTAGGTTGTGTCACCTATGGTCGTTGCCATCTATCCTGATAATTCACTTGGGAGGTAATGATTTGAGAAACGTTAAAACATTAGACTTGCTGTTCATGATCAAGCGAGACTTGCATCGCTTCAGTACGACTTTCCCAGGTACAACGTTAGTTTTTTCTGAGGTGGTTCCTCGTCTTTCATGGCTCTCCTCTGCATAGAGGAGGGTTATGGAAAAAATTAGGAAAAGAGTCAATAGGGCTCTTGAAAAGTTCATGCCCCAGGTGGGGGGATAGTCGTATCGGCACGTGGACTTGGAAGGGGGTTATCCAGGTCTATACAGACTGGATGGCGTTCACTTATCCGAAGTGGGTAATGATATCTTTAATGTGGGTTTGCAGAACATGATTGAGAAGGCCGCAATGCTTGGGGTGGGCCGGTCTTGATGCTCAAGACCGGCGTGTGGGGACTGTTATTTATATTTGAAGTTGTGCTACTGCTCGAGTTCTAATAACTGAGCAGGTAGAAATGTTATTTGAATATTTATGAAGTTTTTAATGGTAATAAAGATTTCTGAAAAATTATTTGTGAAAAACCAATAAAGGTGTCGCGGCCAAGTTTTTGCCAAATAAAATGTTTCAGGTGTTTATTTAAGTAGTTGTATCTGGGGAAGTTTTGGTCTGGGCGGGTGTGGCCTGCAATCTCAGAATAGGCAAAAATGTCACTTTCTAGACTTGCAAAGCTGGTAGAGACATCCCCAAAAAGACTTGATACTGAAATTTGAAGTACTGGCAAATGTATAGGCAGATATGCCCTGGAGAATTTTTGATACCGTAATGCACAATATGGCCATTGAACTATAGCTAGCAGGCTTAGAAAGACCAATAAAGGGGACTTTGAATAAGCCAGCCCCCTCACTATAAAAGTGTGGGCAAGCAGCAGTAATCATGGGAGCAAAAGAGAGATTAAGTTAGTCAGCTGTAGCTGCTGTCGCATACATTGATTTTTTATTTTGCAAGTCCTCCATTAAAAAAAATAAAAAATAGACTTTTGTTTCAAGGTTGGTATTTTGGAATTTTCCTTTCTTTTGTGGAGTTTTTACTTTTTCCTTGTCAGAAATATTTATTGGTTGCACAATGATAAGTACATACATTGGTTATTTATGCAAGGATACAGATAATGAAATTTACTTGAAAATTTTCTATAAGATAACAATACATAACATATGATGTTTAAACAAAATTAATTAGATCTTCACTAACTAGATATCCGGTGGGTAACATTGTGTTCATGCCCACCGTATCTTAGAGTATAACTAAATTGCCATCACGTTATATACACGGATTGTGGCATAATATTTTGTACTAATTGTAGTGAAGAACAATATTACTTATAATAAAATATAGGAGAGTAAAGAAAGAAAGAGAGTAGTGAGAGAGAGAGAGAAAGTCCACAAGGTTAATCCAAGAACCAGTACAATGCGTAATATTTACCATTCTTTAGGTATTTGGGATTTGTATTGAAGCGATTATTCAGCCACCATGGCAAAAGGACCTCATCATTGAAATCCGAAGCTAAATAGTGTTTTATCCATGGGAGCCAAAATTTTTAGAATTTTGGGATTTGGTCTCCGTCAGTGGCTATCATTTTGGTGTGTGACATTGTGGCATTCATTCTGTGAATTATTTCTGCCAACCTTAATGTTGGGGATTTCCATAGCTTTAGCTATGTTTTGCTGCAGTTAAAAGTGGAGTAAAAAGTTTAAATTGAAAAAATGTTAAGCATTCCGGTTTTAGGTTGAGTAGTGCAGTAAACGGGTCAGGTTGTATCTGCTGTCGGAACATTTTAGAGGCCATTGCAAAGATTTCTTTCCAGAAAAGTTGTGTTATCGGACACGTCCACCATACATGCAAGTGGGTGCCCAAATCTGAAAAGCCCCTAAAGCAAAGAGCTGAATGTGTACAGTAGGTGCAAACTTGGCCACTCTTGCAGGTACCAGGTACCACCGCATCAGGACCTTGTAATTTGTTTCCATCACGATGACATTGGGCGAGGATGATTTTATGGTTGACCAAATCTTAGTCCATTCAGCGTCATCTAGGGTACGTCCCAGGTCCTCCTCCCATTTCTGCACGTAGGTTGGTTTGTCATAATTAGGGTCTACTATAATTTGGTTGTAGAGGGTTGATATCATTCCTCTGGTTAGTGGATCTTTTTTACAAATTTTCAAAAAAATGGATAAGTGGGTCAAGGGTGTTGCGACCAGTGTGAGTGGGGAAAATATATTTTTAATTTGGAGGTATCTGAACTGTTCTGGTTCTGGTAAGTCGTGCTTCTCTCTGAGTGTAGAGAAGGGTATAACATTATCCGAAGTGACCAGGTCATGTAACGTCAGTATACCTGATGTTGTCCAAGCTTTAACCTCCCTGGCGGTATGATTCTGTCAGATTTTAGGTGCTGAAAGCGGTACCATTATTTTGCATTGAAATTTGGCGTTTTATAATGTAGGCCTGCAATTCTTAGGAATAAAACACTTAAATCTGTCCAAACAAGAGTCTAGTAGACATCCCAGGTATGATAAAGTTCAAAAAACAAAATCATAAATTATAATATAATAAATAACTATAAAATAATTATAACAAATAATAATATAATAATAATAAAAGTGTTTTTCAGTGTTTGATGACGAATTTCCCCACTAATCACTATCGCTCAATTCTGCAAGTGATTCTAATTTATTATCGCTGTTTTCTAGCTGGTCTAAACCCACTTTTGACATAAAGGGACTCTTTTTGGTTGCTATGAACAATCTCCAGTTTCCAGGCAGAAAGAACAGTTTTTATAATATAAAAGTGCATGCAGGACACTGGGCAGACCACTAGGGACAATGGGGGTGTGTTATTATTTGATACAGTACTGTAATCTGTGTATTTTGTGTTTCACTTTTTGAATTTGGCGCCAAACTCCACCCCCGTGCACGGCAACGTCACAGGGAACGGAGCTCGGCGGCACTCGGCAGTGTGAATCGTGCGAGATGACGGCTCTCTCACACAGCGGGGAGACATCGCAGGATCCAGGAAACAAGGTAAGTAACTTCCCCTGTATCCTGCGATGCGATCCCGAGTCTGGCTCGGGGCTACCGCTTTAGGTACTGAAATTCCACCCCGAGCCAGACTCAGGAATACCGCTAGGCGGGTTAAAAGTGTTCGGGAATATCCACGCCGGATAGAAGGCCTGGTTTTTGAGGAAAGATAAGAGGGGATTGTGTACCGATTGCAAATGGTGTTTAATTTTAAATTTATCCCAAAGGGATAAGAAGTGTTTTGTTATCAGGTTACTCAAATCACACCTATCTCTGGGCCTCATCCATATTAAATTGGAAATCAACAGAGGGTCACTATCTGAGGCCTCTCTCAACACCCATAGGGGACATTCCTGTGTTGCATGGTACTTCGGAAGACTAGCTAAGTGAGCGAGTTTTTACTTTTTATAACTTTTTATGAATTTTCCAAAAAAGAAAACAGTCAAAAAGCATTTGTTATACAAATTAGAAAAGGAATCCATAATATACACATAAATCGTTCACCCCATATTGTTCTCACAGTAGAGCAAATTACGTAATGTTCATATTTTAGAATATTCAGAGACAAAATCACTTCCTGATTCCTGACCTAACCTGGTTTAATTTAACACCACCTGAAGACCTCCTATGTTATTAAAGCCTAAGAGTAATAATACATTTATAATGATATGCTTAACAATTGATATGCCTAACAATTTACAGTAACCATGACTACAGTATGTGCTCGTAATAACCGAATTAGTTCTCATTTACGTGGATTATCAGGATTATTTAGTTAATTCCCATTCTGAATGACCTATTGCTGAAAAAACGCAACAAAATCTCAACAATACTTTTTTTTATTTGGAGTGTTCATAGTGGAGCATTTACTTCACTGAACTTCTTGGAGCTGCCTGTTATTCACAGCATGCCATAGCTTATTTAAAAAAAAAAGTGAAACACCTAAACCATTATATCACGGCACCCCTTACCCCCACCAGCACCATTGCCATCTGCATAATAAAGATAAAAGTTAAGCATATACCAGTTAGGCCTATTATCCGAGATTAAAACTGTCCTCTAATGGAGAATTTCCAAGTGCTGTATTATCTGTCTTTATTTGATACAGCCTTAGCCAACTACTGGCCAGTTTTTATCTGCTGGTCTGAGAAGGCTTGTTACAACTTGCAGAAAATGTATGTGCCACTGCTAATACATCATACATACAGCATACCTACAATATACATAAATATATACAGACGCATGTTCACACTCATAAATTAATACATAAATATAAATGTGCCCAACAAATCTATAAAAAAACTCACAATGAAATTCATTTTACCATTACTTATTCCCTTGGTTTGGCTTGTGCACCTGTAGAAGATGAGCTAGTTCCGGAAGCAGGCTTGCATTGTGTCCAGAGATACCCTCTCTGTCTGACAGTGTTAATTTCATCTACAAAAATATTTTTGGCAACTAAATTAACACTATTTTAGTCAACTAAAATACGACTAAAACTGAAACAATTCAGATGATTAAAATACAACTAAAACTAAAATGTCATTTTAGTCGAAAGACTATGACTAAAACTAAATTTAAATTTGACATCAAAATTAACACTGCACTACCCCTTAAGAATAAGCTGCTGAAGAAAAAAAAAAAAAGGCTTTTCTTATTTTTTCTTCCTACTGTTAATTGTTAATGTTCGTAATATATTCAGATAATATGTGCATTGGCATTACAGCCAATAGAGTTTACTTTTTTTTATATATACTTTAAAGTTGCACTTCTGTTTGTCAAAAAGCAATATTTTTGTTCATTTATAAAACTTGGTTTTATCTATAAAGATGTTATATATCACAATGGTTAAATCTGTGTCTGTAGTGCATATCCAAACCTTAAAGTGGTTGTAAACCCTTAGGCCCCTTTCACACTGAGGCGTTGCAATAACGCGCTAAAAACGATTAGCGTTATTACAGCGTTTTTACCGCGATAGTGCTAAAAATAGCGCTAACGCCTATGCGTTTTTACCGCAGCTTCACCATCTCCAGGATTCCACTCATGGGGTTCTATGCAGTAATTTTTTGTGATTTATATGATCATATATTGTCTATGTAAACCTGTTTTTAAGTGCTTACCACTTTGTGGCTATTTATGTTTGTTTATGGAATTGTAATAAATTATACATTTTTTCTATATATTTTTGGATTATTTTTCATTGCCCGTAAAATCCCATTTTTGCTTGAGGTAAAACTCCTTTGTTAAATCCCTCTGTTTGGTGGGCATGGCCATCCGTTGAGAATGACCCATTTACGACAATGCGACAATAGGGCCAGGCTGCAACTGCCCCGCTACTGGGTGAAATGCAGTAGATGTAAACTCGATCACTAAAACTGCATAAAAAGAAAATGTAATGTCATTTTAAATGTCATTTTCAATCCTTTTAAATGTGCAGAATGTGTTAAAATAAAAACCCCTTGATCATGTCTTGAAGATCCTTGTTCAGGGACTTCCTGTTGTAGGGTAAGAATTCTCTGTCCCATATTTCTTATTGTGATTCTGCATCATCACCCTGTTACACGGACTTCTGATGGAGAATACAACTGGCCTTTTATTATTTATTATTTTTTATTACAGGTACTTATATAGCGTCGTCAATTTACACAGCGCTTTACATATACATTGTACATTCACATCAGTCTGCCCTCAAGGAGCTTACAATCTAAGGTCCCTAAGGCCCTGTACACACGATCGGATTTCCTATGGTTTTTAACTGATGGATTTTTCCATAGGAAAACCGATGAAGCTGACTTTCATCAGTCTTGCCTACACACTATCAGTCAAAAAACCGACCGTTCCAAACGCGGTGACGTAAAACACTCCGATGAGCCGAGAAAAATTAAGTTCAATGCTGCTGAGCATGCGTCGACTTGATTCTGAGCATGCGTGGGTTTTTTATCCGATGAAGTTCCCCACAGACGATAGTAATTTGCTATCGGTTTTTTAACCATCGGATAAATTTAAAACATGTTCTATTTTTAAACACCGATGGAAAAAAGACCGATGGGGCCCATACACGATCGGTTTGTCCGATGAAAAAAGTCCATCGGACTGTTTTCATCGGTTAAACCTATCGTGTGTACAGGGCTTAAGGCCTCATTCAGACGAGGCGGACTCCGACGCTACAGAGTCCGCCAGCTCCCGCCAGCTCAGTGGGAGATCTATCCACTGATCTCCGCTGAGCTGGCGGATGACAGGTCCCTCTCTGCTCACTGAGCGGGAAGGGGCTTGTCGAGCGCCGCTGTGTCCTATGGAGAGATCTGATGAAAACGGACAGTATGTCCGTTTTCATCAGATCTCACCCGATCTGCCATGGACGGATGGGGACGTATCGCCATCCGTCTGATTTTAGCGGATCGGATCGGGTCGAATGTCTGCGGACATGTCTTCGCTGACATCCAATGCTCCATAGGCTTGCATGGAGCGGTCGTTCAGGTCCGCTGACAAAACTGACAGGCGGACCTGAACGGTCCGACCGTGTGAAAGGGGCCTTACTTACATTCATACATACACATACTAGGTGCAATTTAGACAGGAGCCAATTAACCTACCAGCAGGAGCCACGCAGGCACAGGGAGAACATGCAAACTTCAGGCAGGTATTGCCGTGGTTTTCAACATATATTAAGCAGTCATGATCCACTGTTGTCACCATCTTGAAACCTGCCCTGAAAAATGCCATGCAGCCATTGCCCGAGCAAGTGCATGTAAACATGAAGTGATTGCTATTTTAAAATTTTACAAGTGTTTAGTACACACAGCCCTTTAGCAAATAAAATGTCATCCGGTTAGGATTAAAATCGACTTTAATATGTCTGTCTGACAAATTCAGATGTATAATGACTAATTATGGGTTTTAGACACCTATCACACATTCCGAACACCAGTCTCCAACAGGTATTATGGAAATTGTCAATAGGGACCATGTTTAAGTTCAAATTTCCACATTCACCAGGTATTAGCAATCTTCTGAAAGCCTGGCTGTATGGCCTTAATAGAGCACTGGAAAATATGGCTGATAATTACACTTCAGTTACTCCTCAGGGTCCCTGTGGCTGGTTTAATCCTCTTGAATCAATTACAGTTTACATTCTAATAACAGTATGTAGACTGTAAGTAAAACTGTAAGACATTGTAGAATGAAATAAAAAATATAGCTGTGAAGCAGACGGACATGTCTTACACATGTCCCTTTAAATGAAAATAAACATTTTTATAATATTGATTTACTAGATAAAGTGAGAAGGCGGATTAAGAAAAACATACTTAATAAAACTAAAAGGGAAAGAAAAACGTCCAATCATATAATTATATTTTTACTACAAAATTTAATAACGCTTGTCTTTAGATAAACGTAAAGATACTTAGGGGATCTTTTACTGGGATATTTTATAACTATAACCACAAATATTATTCTCTTGATAGGGTGATATAGCAGTAGATGTAATCCTAAATATTGCAAAATATATTTAACTCTACCAGAGTTTTTTAGTATAGAAATAAATTTTAGGTTGAGTGAGAAGTAATTTTATGGTGTCTCAGTTCTTAGTCTATTTACTATATATTATAGATAAAGGCTAAACTGGCCAAGTGGTAGAGACACTTATGCCGCATACACACGACCGTTTTTCATGACGAGAAAAATGCAATTTTTTAATTTGGTCATTAAAAACGATCGTGCGTGGGCTCCAGAGCATTTTTCACGACGTGAAAAATGGTCATTAAAAATTTGGAACATGCTCTAATTTTTCTTGTCGTTTTTCACGTCGTCGTTTTTCTCGTCATGAAAAACGGCCGTGTGTAGGCTTTAACGACGTGAAAAAAATGCGCATGCTCAGAAGCAAGTGATGAGATGGGAACGCTCGTTCTGGTAAAACTAGTGTTCGTAATGGAGATAGCACATTCGTCACGCTGTAACGGACTGAAGAGCACGAGGCTGAAAAGCACGAATCGTCTCTCAACAAACTTTACTAACACAAGGATCAGCAAAAGCAGTCCAAAGGGTGGCGCCATCCGAATGGAACTTCCCCTTTATAGTGCCGTCGTACATTTCGTACATCACTGCGCTTTGCTCGAGCATTTTTTTTATGATAGTGTGTAGGCAAGGCAGGCTTGAAAGAATCACGTCGAGAAAATCTTTTTTTTTTCAATGACATTAAAAACGGTCGTGTGTATGCGGCATTAGTAGTAAAAATAAGTGAACTTCTTAAAAGTTTGTTGCTGAACTTTTTAAAAATTAGTTTAAAAAACTGCATTTTCAAACTCAAAAAATTGGTTGGACTCAATGGACATAATGTTTTTTTAGTTTAATCTATGTTTAGTGCAATTGAAATTTCAGGTAAAAAGATACAAAACATGGGCGTATGGTATAAAGGTATGCTGAGTCCAGTGTTTCAGGTGCCCAAATGAGGAAGGAGACTCCACAATGAACTTCTGAGAAGTGAGAAACTACAGACGATGTGGCAAGTAACAAGCTGCATCTGGTGGCAGGCTACGTGGCAAGCGACACGCCCAGAGCTCCCACTGATTCTTTATTATGGTGAGTTGAACTATTTAATTTTATATTACAATGTAATAATAGAAATAATGAGCTTCAATCATCCTCACACCATATCAACCATGGCGTTGTGATGATTAAAGCGCTAACACCAGCTATTTCCCTGACATATTGCCTTGGCACAATTTTCTCCCACAAAGTTGGCCGTCAGTGCCAAAAAGATTGGGGACCACTGTCCTAGGGTGTAAATATAAAAATATAAACGCTTGGGTATTTTTCTGAACTGAAGAAGTGTCTTGGTAAACTACAGAACATCTTCAACATTACAGAACAAGTCCAGTTAAAAGTGACTAACTTCTATTAGATATGCCTCCTCTGACCTTTGCCTAGATAAGGATGACGCTATTGAACACTGTCTGATCTGAACCTGCCTGGACAACAGATTACGCTACTGTCTGCAACCACTTAAAACCACTGTTAAGCTTGCTATACACCATTAGATTATCTGCAGATTTTCTATGGTTAGATGGAAAAAGTGCAACAGATTTCTCCATGTATATTAACTGTGTGGATGGAGGAATCTCCCACTTTTTCCATCTAACCATAGAAAATCTGCAGATAATCTAATGGTGTATAGCCAGCTTTAGCTCATCATACAGCCAGCTAATTGCCCTGGGTGCACCTGTATTCAGCACCTGCATTTTACTCCACCACCTCTAAGCTTTCTGACATGGTATGTGTACTTACTATCTCTCAAGGGTTACTGAGGAGAATACCAAGTTTTGCAAATATACTTTATTTCAAAAGCCTTTTAGAAATCCAAACCATCAACCAAAACACTGAAATTTGAATTTGGCCATCTAAAGATCCAAATGTATCTTCATTCAAAATTTGGGATCACAGCATATCTAAACACAAAAAAATATATATATATATATATATTGCAGCTTATTAGCCCTTAGATGTGATGGCTGAATTCATTTATACTTTTCAGGCTACAAACATTTTCATTAACCACTTCGCGCCCGGGCCATATGAAAAAGACGTCCGCAAAGCCAATTGCTGATAGGACGTCTATGGACGTCCTCCCATTTACTTGCGCGATGCGCGCTACCGGGGGCGCGCATCGGGGAAAAGCTGTGCCCGCCGTGTCAGGCGGGTGCCGATGCGCGTGCCTGGTGGCCGCGATGTCCGCCAGGTACGAGCGATCGGCTGTCACAGAGCCAGGGACGTGGATCTCTGTGTGTAAACACAGAGATCCACGTCCCTGTCAGGGAGAGGAAAACCGATGGTGTGTCCCTTGTACATAGGGACAACCATCGGTCACCTCCCCCAGTCAGTCCCCTCCCCCCCACAGTAAGAACATCTAGCAGGGAACATATTAACCCCTTGATCGCCCCCTAGTGGTTAACCCCTTCCCTGCCAGTCACATTTATACAGTAATCAGTGCATATTTATAGCACTGTTCGCTGTATAAATGTGAATGGTCCCAAAAATGTGTCAAAAGTGTCCGATGTGTCCGCCATAATGTCACAGTCACAAAAAAAAAAATCGCAGATCGACGCCATTACTAGTAAAAAAAAAAAAAAAAAAAAAATCATAATTCTATTCCCTATTTTGTAGGCGCTATAACTTTTGCGCAAACCAATCACTATACGCTGATTGCAATTATTTTTTTTACCTAAAATATGTAGAATACGTATCGGCCTAAACTGAGGAAAAAAATTGTTTTTTTAAAAAAAAAATTGGGATATTAATTATAGCAAAAATTAAAAAATATTGTGTTTTTTTCAAAATTGTCGCTCTATTTTTGTTTATAGCGCAAAAAATAAAATCCGCAGAAATGATCATATACCACCAAAAGAAAGCTCTATTTGTGGGAAAAAAAGGACGTCAATTTTGTTTGGGAGCCACGTCGCATGACCGCGCAATTGTCATTCAAAGCGTGACAGTGCTGAAACCTGAAATTTCGCCTGGGCAGGAAGGGGGTTATGTGCCCAGTTGTCAAGTGGTTAAAGTGATATTAAAGTCTTGTTTTTTTTTTGTTTAACCACTTCAGGCCCAGAGGCCATCATATGACATCCTGGGCTTTGTGGTGGTATATCTGAATGATGGGTGCAGCTACAGGCATCATTCAGATATTGCCGGTTTCACCCAGCGATTCCCTGCACCATGAGAATGATCATAGCGGCTGTTGCGCCGCTTGATCGTTCTTACGGGCAGCGGAAAGGGACGTCCCCCCCTCCCGCCGCCCTCTGATGCTTCTCCCGACTGACCTGTGCGATCGGTGAGTCGATGACAGGATCCGCCGGCCCCGGATGTTGATCACAGAGATTTCTGGCGAACCAGATGGTCGCCGGAGTCTCTAAGATCATCAGAGGCCGGGCGCGATGTTATGACGTCACGACCGGCCTCTGCATTCAAAAAAACTGTGCCGCTTTGGCTTTGAATCGGTGATCGTTTTTTTTTTTTTAGGCTTCCCAGCCTAGTGGTGAGATGTGGGGTCTCATTGACCCCATATCTCACTGTAAAGAGGACCTGTCATGTCATATTCCTATTACAAGGGATGTTTACATTTCTTGTAATAGGAATAAAAGAGATCACATTTTTTATTTTATTTTTTAAAGTGTCAAAATAAAAAAAAATAAGTAAAATGAACAATAAGTGTCCCTGTCCCCGTGAGCTCGCATGCAGAAGCGAATGCATACGTAAGTCCCGCCCACATATGAAAACGGTGTTCAAACCACAAATGTGAGGTGTCGCCGCGAACGTTAGAGCGAGAGCAATAATTCTAGCCCTAGACCTCCTCTATAACTCAAAAAATGTAACCAGTAAAGATTTTTAAAGCGTCGCCTATGGGGATTTTTAAGTACCGAAGTTTGGCACCCTTCCACGAGCGTGTGCAAATTTGAAGCGTGACATGTTAGGTGTCTATTTACTCGGCGTAACTTCATCTTTCCCATTATGCAAAAAAATTGCTGTTTTGTTTTTTTTAAAGCATGAAACTGTTTTTTTTCCCCAAAAAACGCGTTTGAAAAATTGCTGCGCAAATACCGTGCGAGATAAAAAGTTGCAATGACCGCCATTGTATTCTCTAGGGTCTTTGCTAAAAAACATGTATAGTGTTTGGGGGTTCTATGTAATTTTCAAGCAAATAAATAATGATTTCTACATGTAGGAGCGAGGTGTCAGAATTGGCCCGGGCCTGAAGTGGTTAAAAATAACAAAAATGTTATACTTAGCTTCTCTATGCAGTGCTTTTTCACAGAGCAGCCCTGTACTCCTCTTCTCAGGTCCCTCGCTGGCGCTCCTAGTCCCTCCCTCCTGCCAAGTGCCCCCAGAGCAAACCGCTTGATTTGGGGGCACCCAAGCCGAGCTGCTGCTCTGTGTGTCCAATCATACACAGAACTACGGCTCGCCCCACCCCCTCTCTTTCCTTATTTGCTCACTGACTTTGAATGAAAGCAGCGGGCACCAGTGGTGCCCCTTGCTGTCTCAGAAAATGAGGAGGGAGAGTCCCAGACAGCCGGGGATCTTGTGAAACATCTCTGGATCGAGATGGGGCTCAGGTAAGTATTAGGGGGGCTGAGAGGGGCAGCTGCACTTTAGAACCACTTTAAGTATAGAATATTTGTTGATCTTGCCAGAAATTCTGTGTCCTTGTCACTTCCTGTAAGCTGAAAAGATGAAGCTTATCTTTTTTGTGTAAACTACTTGTCTCATCAATCCATCCTGTAACTGGACATGAATAAAGGCAGACATGTTTGAAGTTCAGCCTGTGTGACAACTGTGGTTGTCCACTGATACAATGGAGAAATTGGAGACTGTAGACATGAAATGACAGGAAGTGTGCTATTTGCAGGATTGCCAGAGGGAAATTGAGGGAATTAAAGTCCAGGGAAAAGAAAACAATTGCATCCCACATCTAAGGACTGGTAAGTTGCAATATATTAGATTCTTGTTTTAGGGTTTAGCTTTAACTTTGCTCAGCAGATAGATAAGCCTGGGCACATTGAAGGACAACTATTGTAAAAAACATGGCGTTCTCATAACTGTGTTAATTAAATACATGTAGAGTAATAATATGATTCAGGGTTTTGATGGCTTTATTATGTCACATGCCTTTCTGTATAGTTTAGATTTATGCCATGGGAAGATAAAGTAAATATTGTAAGCACCCCTGACAGTGTTAGATAAGGTGACCGTTGTATGAACCTCTATATTATCAGCCTATAACAAAAAAAAATGGAATTTTATTGAAACAGTATATCAAATAAAAGCCTTAAAAACATATAGAAAGGATTTTGGTATGAAAGTTAGTCACACAGGTCCTGTCAAGTTGACCGACATACTAATGCTTCTAAATTTAGCCTGGGGATCTAGACATCAAAAACTGTTGGTTAGGAAAGTATTTATGCCAAAGAAAGGTCCCAAGTGTGAGCCTCACAAATTCCCAAATGTCTGCAAGGTTCCATATCTTAATTAGGGAAACACATGATGATAAGGTGAAAACAGTGGTTTAGCGAGGTACCTTTGGATGTTCTTATGGCTGCCCATGTACTCTGACCTAGAGTAGAGAACTATTGGCCAAGGAATTTTAGTAGGAAAGGGCAAACAGACCAAAGAAATAAAGTCAGTAAAGAGAAATGGAGGAGCAAGAAGAGATGACATGGGTGGTAAAAAACTGCTTCACACACTTATCATGATATTATGTGAACATTTCAGTATTGGGTGTTGCAATCTATCAGATGTGCTTATTGATAGAATGGAAACATAAATTAAATAGGTAAAGCACTATTGCTGCATTGTTGTTGATGGACAAACATAATAATAAAACAACAAATAAAATATTGTATTAGTTGTGATAGTACTAGTTTGCAACAAGAAGACACAGACAATAAATCTTATTTTGGGTTGTTGAACTTCATAAGCATGAAGGATAAGAGGCTTTAAAGTAGTTGTAACCCTAAAAAAAAAAAAAAAAAAGAAAAAAAACATCCTGTTCCCTTAAAACACAATATACAGCACAGTGTTTCTGCAATCTAATTCCCATTTTATGCTGTAAAATGCCTGGTTGATCCTGCTTGTTCCTGTGTCCCCATAGGTGTGCTGACCACAGTAATCATGGCTGCTGACCTACAAAACCATGGTCAGTTTACGTGCCTCTGTTATCCCACTGTGTGGTCAGTCTCTCTCTCTTCCCCTCCCTCCCTGCCTGTCAGCTCAATACTCTGTGCCGTTAGAGCCGATTTGCTCCCCACCCTTCCCATCCCCCCCTGCCGCTATTCCGTGTGGCTGTAAAGTCATTGAGCATAATTACTGGAATTCCCTCTGTTATAGCAAGCTATATTGTACGTGTTTTTAAAAAAAAATAAGCAACTAAATACCTTATTTTACAGCGCTGCTCTGCGGTCACAGGACCTCTCGGTTGATGTGAGAGGGAAATCTCAGCCCCTCCCACTAAAGTCCTTAGATCAGGGAAGGAGAGCGGCGGGAGGTCATGTGATCGCACAGCGGTGCTGTAAAATAAGATATTTAGCTAAATAATAAAAATGAAAGAAAAAACACACACACTGTACAATATAGCTTGCTACAACATTCCAATAATTATGCTCAGTGACTTTACAACCATTTTAAGGTTCCATTCACACTTGTACGACTGCAAATTCTGGCGACTTTGGAGTGCAACTTTGAGGCAACTTTGGATAGGTGCGAAAAGGATGTGAATTGTAGTCCCTCTGCAAAGTTGGACCCACTGTTTCATGTAAAACATTCAGGTACGACTTTCATGTAACTTTTGAGGGTTAACATGGACCCCAAGTTGCATGAAAGTTGTACCAAATTAGTGCATGAACTACTTTGAAGTCGCTGCAACTTTAAGCCCACATATATGAATGGTTATCATTGGAAAACATATGGTACGACTTGTCATGCATTTTGATGTTAAAATTTGTATGACAAGTTGCACAAGTGTGAAAAGGGGTGTAAGTTCTGCCTCATGCAAATGAGTTGGTCTCTAGAATAATCAGAAGATGGAAAAAGAGCATGAGTTATATGAAATGATTGATTGAGAAAAGGGGTGATATGTACCATAAACCGCACATAGAAGGCTTGGAGGTCCCAAGAACTGCACATAGTAGTAAGCAGTGGGAGATCTGAACCTGCTTCATACAGGGTAGAGGGATGAGAGATTTAGGAGGCTGAACATGAAGGAAAGGGGTGAGAAGGCCAAAGATCTACACACACGGTAGGAAGTAGAGTATTTGAGGAGATGAGCATGGAGGAGAGGAGAGAGAGCTGAACAATGAAAAGAGGATTGGGAGATTTGAGGCATTTATACAGAGAGGAAGTTTGAGAGATCCTAGTAGCTAAACATAGTGGAGAAGGATGAAAGGTGTGAGAAGCTTCAGACTGAGTAGAGAGCTGAACAAGGGGAAAAGAGTGAGAGGTCTGTGAAAGTTCAGACAGAAGAGAGGAATTGGAGGTCACAGGAGCTGCACACAAAGGAGAGGGCTAAGACGTTTATAGGACGTGCACATAGAGGAGAGGGATGTGAGGTAACAAGAGCTGCATATAAATGAGAGGGTTGAGGGGTCAAAGGAGGTACTGTACAAACAGAGGAGAAGGTTGAGAAGTCTATGGAGTTACTTACAGAGGATAAAGTGCTAGGTCTAAGGTAGGGTGGCCAGACATCCCCGGTTTCCAGGGACAGTCCCCGGATTGAGAACAGTCCCCGCACCAAGTCTGTCCCCAGTTTTGTCCCTGGATTGGATTTGAACAGGGGCTGGGGCAATTTCAAAGACAGTCAGTGCAGAATAAAAAAAACTTATTCTGAATTACACCCCCCCCCCCGCTCTGCCGCTCCTTCTATCTTAGGGGGGTGTATTTTTTTATATTATCTGTGCCCCTTTCTGATGATCATGTGCTGGTCGGAGGGACTATTTCTTCAGTTTTGGGTGCATGCCCATTCAGCTCCGCTCACATGTTCTTCTACCTTGGCTCAAGTCCCGGCCAGCCACCTGCCTGCTTATCTCCTTGTCTTACCTGGTGGAGTGATCTTCCTCCTCTCCCCACCCAGTAGTAGCCGGGGGCCCGGAGAGTAAGACTCGACAGGCTGTGAGGCGGGCGGTGGCGGCGATGGGCAGAGAGACGCTGATTGCCGCCATTACTAGTTGAAAAAAAATATATACATGTCCCCGGATTTCATTTAAAAAATACGGTCACCTTAGTGTAAGGGATTGCATACAGAGAAGAGTGTTGAGATGTTTATGAAGGTGCACACATAGGACAAGGGTAAGAGGTCTTAGGAGCTGCATATAAAGGAGAGGTTTGAGAAGTCTAAGGAGGTGCATACAGAGGATTGGAGAAAGAGGTCAAATGAGGTGCACACATAGGAGAAAGCTGACAGATCTGAATATTTGGTTGAGTGGAGCTGCATACAGATGAGAGGGTTGTAAGGATATGCATACATAGGAGAGAGGTGAGAGGTCTGAGGAGGTGCACACATAGAGAAGGGCTAAGAGGTCTATGGAGCTGCACACAAAGGTGAGAGGTCAGACGTCCAAAGATAATCAAAGAGAGAGAATTGAGATTGGCTTTGGATGGCAGCATCTTTGAGTGTAATCTTTGAATCCTCCACAAATCAACACAGAAAGACTTCTTTCTTTATACCATCTGTTGTTGAACATGCTGAGTTGGCCTGCTTTTCCCACATACACAGAAAAAAGCAAAAATGTGCATTCAATTTGTGAAAAGCCATGTATGTTGTAATGACTGGGACTCAGCGCTTGGTAATCTCTTAGATCAGAGGTCTCCAAACTGCGGTCCCGGGGCCAGATGCAGCCCTTTGCTTGCCTTTATCAGGCCCTTGGGGCACTATTCATCTCACTGATATCAGACACATTCTGCCACCTACAAAATCATACTTGGGGAAGCACACCCTAAAAATGGGTTTACATTCAAGATGGTGCTGCTATAAGACCATCAAACAATACAAAATAGATTACAGTGCACACATACAAAAATGACATAAAAATCCTGCAAGGCTATTTTACAAATAAAAGGACATATTTAAAAAATATGGGGATTTGGTCACACTATATGGTCATATAGTGCTAAGCCCACTTACTACTCTTTCATCCTTCTGACACTATTGCTAGTGTAGGACCTACTGATAATGGGGTACTTTGATGCAGTAAGTGGGCTTAGCACTATATAACCATATAGTGTGACCAAATCCCCATATTTTTTTAATATGTTCAGGTGTTTTTAAAATAGCCTTGCAGGATTTAAATGTTATTTTTGTATATGTGCGCTGTAATCTATTTTGTACATTCTGCCACCTGACACCAACGATGGGGCACCATTTCTCCCGCTGACACCAATAATGGGGCACTATTCTTCCCAATGACACCAATAATGGGGCACTATGCCTCCCAATGACACCAATAATGGGGCACTATGCCTTCCAATGACGGGGCACTATTCCTCCCAATGACACCAATGATGGGGCACTATTCCTCCACCCAATACCAAATGTGGTGGTGGTTACGCCCACCGAATTCGCTACAGTCTAGCCACCCTAAAGTCTGAAGGACAATAAACTAGTCCCTAGTTTAGGAAGTTTGGAAACCCCTGTCTTAGATAATAGGCAGGCCTGTACCGTTGAACTGGATGGACTTGTGTTTTTTTTTCAACCTGACTAATTATGTAACTATGTAACTATGTTAGTTGCTTAAGAGGACACTCACCCATCACTATATGAGCAATGCTCAGTCGAGGAGGAATGATCACCAACTGCTTCTGCCAAGGTAAAAGAAAAAGGACTCGATGCATACCTCCCAACGTTTTGAGATGGAAATGACACCTATTGGCAAATGTATGTAGGCATAGGACACACCCCCTGCCACACCCCCTTTAAAGGAGAATTGTACAAAAATAAATGATTGGTTAAACCCACAAGTGCTTTTTACCGCTACTATTTCTTTATATTGGCTTTTAAAAATGTACAAATCCAACAATTTAGAATTTGGATGAAAGGTTTATCACTGTAAAATACTTTTGGATAGATAAATATTGCATTTTATTTACAACTATATGGATCAGACCAAAATGAGGGACAAATAAGGTGGAAAGAGGGACAGAGAGACTTTGTTCCAAATGAGGCACATGCTGATGTCACCTGACTGTCTGGAAGGGAGGATTTGGGAATGTTAGAGCTCCACTTTAATTTATTATTTAGGCCATGTGGGGCATAATACATTTCTGTATTGTCATTGTGCTCCAGTAAGTACACTCCACACATGTTTATTTGAAATAAATTGCTTTTTCCCCCATCCACAAAATCTACTGGTTACGGCTCCAAGCATATAGAAGCCCAAATGCAGGTGCTCGTATGTTTAGCACTGGACAAGATCCAACAGCTGCTGAAACGAGCTTCGACTTTTGAATTACTGTCCTTTACGTTGTAATAATAAGCTCTGGAACTTTACAGACTCTGTATTATTTTTAGGTAAGAAAACATTGTAAAGTTCATGTTTTATTGTTCCTTGCAGTTGTATAAATTGCACTTGGCCCAAAAAAATTTGATTCCCACTGTGTGAACCAGGATCGGAGAATGTTGATTTTCTCTCACTTATAAACAATAGGAAGATATGTTATACAGGGTCAGAGTTTTCCACTGAAGATCAAAATATATAACTCACGTTTAATAACAGTGTGGTATAGATCATGAAAGCATCTTGCGGCCGGAGCACAGATTAGGTTACAGTGCACAGCGAGGGATATTCTTTAATATACCGCAAGCACTAATACAGCGTTTGATCGAATGCATAATTTTAGGCAATTATTGGTTATGGAGCTGCTACTGTGCAATGTCATCAAGATGTAACGGTTTCCCACTCAAGTGTAAAATAGCATTCCTCGTCTCAGCTACAAGACATTCTGGCCTACAGTAAAGGTATAAAATACAACTTAATAAAACCCAAAACCCCAACAAAACCAAAACCATATCAGAATAATAAATTATTGGTCAGATCAACGGGTTTAAAACACACAGACCTTGCTGGAAAGTCTTGTCTGAAATCAATATTAGGGAACAATGAATTTTACATGTGGTTCTGTGGTAAAAATTCAATTTTTATTACATTAACTCTAGAAAATGACCTTGGACTCCCACTGACGAGGTAGGGAAAATAAGAAATAAACATACTGAGAGTTTAGTGGTAATAGCCAGCAATGATTAATTATTGTAAGAGTACTGTTTAAACTTGAGATCTGCTGCTATAGTGTTTTTCGCCTATAGGATGGATTTACACTGGTGCATTGCATTCATTTAGGATAAAATGTGTTTTAACCGCTTGCCGACCGCCGCACGCCGATGTACGTCGGCAGAAGGGCACGGCTGGGCATATTGGCATACAGGTACGTCCCCTTTAATATGCACAGCCGTGGGTTGCGCGTGCGCTGCCGGCGGCGCGCTCGCGACCCGGTCGGGTACTCCGTGATCGCACCCGCGGGATCGCCGATCGTTGTTAAAGCCTACACACGCCCGTTTTTCACAACGAGAAAAACGACGAGAAAAAATAGAGCATGTTCCAAATTTTTTAATGCCCATTTTTCACGTCGCGAAAAATGCTCTGGAGCCTACACACGGTCGTTTTTAATGACCAAATTAAAAAATTGCATTTTTCTTGTCATGAAAAACGGTCGTGTGTATGTGGCATAAGTCTTTTTTGGGTATGTCTCTACCAGCTTTACACATCTAAAGAGTGACATTTTTGCCCATCCTTCTTTGCAAAATAGCTCAAAGAGAGCATCTGTGAACAGCACTTTTCAAGTTTTGCCACAGATTCTCAATTAGATTTAGGTCTGTACTTTGACTGGGCCATTCTAACACATGAATATGCTTTGATCTAAACCATTTCATTGTATCTCTGTCTGTATGTTTAGGGTCATTGTCCTGCTGGAAGGTGAACCTCCGCCCGGTCTCAAGTCTTTTGCAGACTCTAACAGGTTTTCTTCTAAGTTTGCCCTGTATTTGGCTCTATCCATCTTCCCATCAACTCTGACCAGCTTCCCTGTCCCTGCTGAAGAAAAGCATCCCTACAACATGATGCTGCCACTTCCATGTTTCACAGTGGGGATGGTGTTTTCAGGGTGAGGTGCAGTGTTAGTTTTCTACCACACATAGCGTTTTGCTTTTAGGTCAAAAAGTTCAAGTTCAATCTGACCAGAGCACCTTCTTCCATGTTTTCTGTGTCCCCCACATGGCTTCTCGCAAATGGCAAACAGGACTTATGTAGCGCTACCCCCAGTTAAGAGAGCCGCTGAGTTTTGTTTCGGGCCCTGCATACAGCACCGCCAACCCCCGGCAATCTACTCAACCCACACTGGCACAGTTAGTCTAGGGATTGTTACCTCGTAACGGTCTATACCTGATTATACACAATCTGGCAGTATTGATAGATAACCACTATCTGCAAAGATGACACTAATACCAATGTGATAAAATATAACTGGATTTATATTTTGGTATAAGGATTCAAAGTTAAACACATCACATAGTATACATGCAGAGCCCTGCAGCAATAAACATATTCTTCAGTGATAGTGCAGAGTGATCACCCGCCACGTGCAACTATCTTCTTTCCCTATGCGCAATATGACGCAGCAACAAAGTTTTAACCCCCACCCTGATCAGGCCTGACCCAGATTAAAACTCAGTCCCTTATGAGAACACTTCTTCGCATGCAACTTGATCGGTGGTGCACTTTCAGGAAACAATATTTGTAATCCAAGGGATAGTAAATAACAGGGTGGGCCAAGGCAGTCACTAGGCCCAACAAAGTAAAAGTATAATGAAGTGAGCAAGTGCTCACTCACCACTCCGGACGCGATCCCAGTCCGGGCTTCCATCACTGTGTATCCACACACAGTGTCTCCAACGGCCGGGTCTCCGGTCCAGCTGACGTCAGTAAACTCGAGCAGGAACAGGTGCCACCCAGCCTCCGCAGTGGGGTGGAAGGCTCTTTGGTCAGTATGCAAGGCCCAGGCTTCAGGCCTTACACAGCAGCAGATCCACACAGGGAGTCCTGTTGCTTGCAGCCCGGTGTCCAAAGAGGCCGAGCCTAGCCTCGCCCTCTTCTTATATAGCCCCACCCATGAGTCTCTGCGGTGGCCCAATGCACCCTGGGTGCCAAACGGGGTTCTGGGTAATGTAGTCCAGGGGCCTTAAAGGAGACCCTGCTACACACTCCCCCCACTTAAACTCTTTGGTCCCCGAAGATAAAAGTTAACACATACTACGCACATTTGACAAAGCTGCGTATGATGTTGGCAGAGGGAGTTCCCACCAAAAACGAGGGGGTGGACTCCCTTGCCCACAGGTCACACTGTCATTCGTGGCCTGCCTAGCTGTGCCAGCGGGTGAGTTGGGGTTGCCCCCCACTAAATAAACAGTGGAGGGATCAGGGTCTTCCACACTCCTCCTGAAAAAGAGAAAAGACAAGGGCGCAGCAGCCTGGTGTGATATCGTTTAGGATAATTTATTTAAAATTAAAGCAATAGAAAGGTACTCACAAAACTAGTACAAAAGTTCGCATTGTACAAACAGTGCCTTGGAAGCTGCAGCATGTGAACCCAAACCACACTTCGACCGATCAAGGAGACCGTGACGGGGCGCACTATCGGCTGACACGTTTCGAAGTGTAAAACTTCTTTATCAAAGCCACACCACACTCCTCCTGGCAGTGACCACAGTGTCTTCTGAGCTCTCTGGTCTTTGGTTGGAAAAGCCTGGGCATACCGGGTGAAATGGTCGGTTATCACCAGAACATTTCCTAGTCCACTCAAGTCGTGTTCGAGGCAGAGAAAATCAATGCATACCAAATCTAGTGGGCTTTGACTTTGTAGATGGCCCATTGGGGCAGCTTGGTGGGGAAAAGTCTTCCTCTGGATGCAGCGTGTACAGGAGTGGCAGTATTCCTCGACTTCGGCCCTCATGCAGCTGGAAGGTCCTTTCCGCTCCCAAGTGGCCATTGTCGTGCAGGGCGACCAGGACGGTCCCTCAATGTTTCTCGGGCAGAAACAGTTGCCATTTGTCTTCTAGGTCATCAGAGGGGCCCCTTCGGTAGACCACTCCCTGATGTACCTGCAGCCTGCCCCATTCCTTCCTCAGCAGACGAGCTTCCTTTGAAGGGTGGCGTAAGAGTTTATCTGGATCCTGACTCTCCAGGGCTTCCAGGACCAATCTTCCTATGGGGTCTTCCAATTGGTCGCACCTCAACTCCTTCTTTGACAGTTTTGGCAAGTCAGCCTCCTCCAGCTGGGTTACCCCACAGTATTGTTTGGGGACCCCTACTACAGTGACTCCTATCTCTTCTGCTCTTTAACCGCCACTGGCCTGGAGTTCAGCCCCCTGACAGAGGGCCCGCACCCCATCGGGTGCCACTTGGGTCCAGTCTTCTGTACTGCTGGTGGGAGCATGGGATCTCCTTGACAAGACGTCCACATCTCGATTTCCAGCCGGAGGTCTATATTTCAGGCTAAAGTTGAACGCAGACAGGGCTGCCAGCCATCTGTGTCCTGTGGCATCCAGCTTTGCTGTGGTGAAGAGATAAGTGAGGGGGTTGTTATCAGTCTTCACAGTGAATTCGGCCCCATACAAGTAGTCTTTGAGCTTGTCGACTACAGCCCATTTGAGGGCCAGGAACTCCAACTTGTGGGTGGGGTAGTTCTTTTCCGAGGGGGTTAGACTCCTGCTCACATATGCAACGGGTCGCAGTTGCCCTTCATGCTCCGGATAGAGCACTCCTCCCAAGCCATCATGACTGGCATCCACATGGAGTTCATAGGGTTTCTTTGGGTCTGCATAAGCCTGGACAGGGGCAGTTGTTAGGCTTTTCTTCAACATCTGGAAGGCCTCTTCACACTTCTTGTTCCACTGGTCCTTGACTGACTCCCCCGGCTTGCTGGGGCCCGAGTCATCCTCTTCTCCTTCCGTCTTGAGCGGCTCATTTAATGGTTTTGCAACCTGGGCAAATCCTTCCACAAACCTCCTGTAGTAGGAACAGAATCCCAAAAAGGATCGGAGTTCTGTCACAGTGGTGGGCCTAAGCCAGGAGGTGACTGCCTCCAACTTTTCAGGGTCTGTAGCTACCCCTTCTTCGGACACTATGTGTCCCAGGTAGTTGACGGATGACTGATAGAACTGGCATTTTTCAGGTGAAAGCTTGAGTCCCTCCTCACTGAGCCTTCTCAGAACCTTCTCCAGTCTCTCCTCGTGCTCTTCCAGTGTTCTCCCAAAGACAATGATGTCATCCAAGTAAATAAGAACTTTGATGAGGTTCATGTCTCCTACAGTCTTTTCCATAAGGCGTTGAAAGGTGGCTGGAGCTCCAGTCAGACCTTGGGGCATCCTGTCAAACTCAAAGGACCCCACAGGAGTTATGAAATCTGTCTTCTCCTTGTCTTCTGGATGCATAGGGATCTGATAGTACCCGCTCTTGAGATCCATTACACTGAACCACCTTGCTCCGGACAAGCTCTGTAAGGCATCCTCTATTCTCGGGGTGGTATACTGGTCAGGTATGGTTCTCCAGTTGAGGGTCCTGTAGTCTATACATAGCCTCAATGACCCATTCTTCTTATTGACCACCACTATCAGAGAGGCATAGGGGCTTCTGGACTCCCAGATAACACCGGTTCGCTTGAGCTCGGCGAGCTGTTCCCTCAAATCTTCGAGGTCCGCCAATGGGACTTGCCGGACCCTCTCCCTGATGGGCTTGTCTTCCTGGAGGCGGATTCGGTGGGTGGCACTCTTTGCACACCCCACATCGAACTCATCTTGGGAAAAGATCCTTCTCCACTTGGTCAACTGGGCCTTTGCTCTCTCTTTCCAAGCCCTTGGCAGGTTCGGGTTCTCCATGCAGAGCTTCTCCCAAATAGTCCTTTCTCCATCTCTCTTCTCCACATCTGACAAGACAACCGGGGTAGCAGGGCTCACCTGGCCCAGTAACATCCTGGCTGAGATTTCCATCGGACCATCTGTAGTATTCCTGACACTCACAGGTACTTTACAGTGTGCCTTCTTCAACGGGACCACTTCTGGGACTACTTCTAAGCCTGAGTGTTCTTCCCTTGGGTCAGGTTCCAACATGACAAAGGGCCCAGGCTGCTCCCAAGTGAGCTTCAGAGTGGCTCTGAGACAGGTTACTTCGCCGGGTTGCAGCACTATTCCTCTTCTTCCCAGCCTCCAGACCTTTCCTACCCCCTCTTCCGGGGCCTTCTGCTCTAAGACCAGTCGCTGGTAGGCTGTCTTCAGCATCGGGTGGATCTTGGTGACCGTGGGGTCCTTCTTTTGTACTAGAGGAGCCAAAAGTCTCAGAACCAGGTCCGTGTTGGTCCCTATTATTATGGAGCTCTTGCTAGCTCCAGGCGGTCGGGGGCATACCACAGCCAGGGTGTCGAACACTTCAGCTTTCCCGGCTACAGATGGATCAAAGGTCAGTTTTATGGACAGATAGCCATCATAAGGGAAGCTCCTGGTCCCAATCCCCCATATCTTCAACTCTTCAATCTTCTGGATGGGTAAGTGGCTTAGATGCTTGTCATAAAAGTCTCTGTATAACAAGGTCACATTTGCCCCAGTATCCAATATGGCTCTTGTGTAAACTCCCTCCACCTGGACAGGTACTATGGGTGAGGGGCCTACCAGCTTCTCTGGATACTGCTTCGAGGGGGTTTCTTTCTTTTGATCCTTGCATTTCCCTTTGGACTTTAGTCTCTCTTGGGCTTGGTATGCATTGATCTCCCTCCTCTTAATGGGTGTAGCTACCCGCTGAGGGATACTATTCTCCTTCTTTGGTGTGTATTCCCGCTAAGGAACACTGTGTTTCTTCTGAGGGGTGTTGTCCCCTCTCTTTCTACCCTTCTCATTCAGTTTGGAGCTCACTGGAGATGATGGGCACCCGGTTGACTCCTTCACCGGGGCCCTCTGAAGTTTTCCGCCGGCTTGCGGTTATTCATCTTTTTCTTCTTGGGACTGGAACACACTTTGGCGATATGACCAGCCCCTCCACAGTTGAAACAAATCGCATCCCCCCAATCTTGCAAGGATGCGGGCGCTGAGGTGTCGGGAAACAGCTCCTTCCTCTGACTTTCCCTCTCTGGTACCCCTTGATCCTTGGCCATCAGGGAGGTCAGCATCCCCAACACTTGGGACATCTGCGACTTCAAGGTATCCACCTCTGAGTCTCTCTCTAGGGTCATGGCCGTCCTGACCATCACCGCCGGAGGATGGGTTGGCTCAACTGTTTGGTTCCTTCTTTCGTCTTCCAGCATAGCCTCTTCCTCTCTGACCACTCGGATTAAGTCGGGGTACTCTAGGCTCTTCCCGTCCTGTCGAGTGCGTAACGCCAATGCGATGGGGTCCAGGGGCTGAGCTCCCCGCAACACCTGCTGAACACGGGCCTCATCCACCTTCCTTGGATCGATTCCCTTCTTCAGTATAATTTTATGCAGGATCTTATCCAGATGCCTCATGAACTCTGACAGTTTCTCTCCTGTCTTTTGGTAGCAGTGTTCCAGCTGGTACGTGAGCTCAGTGACTTTCTCTGTTCCACCGAACACATTCTGCAAAATGTCCAGATAATCCTGTGCATCACAGTCTTTCTTGCTCAGCTTGAGGTTGCCTCCAAGGCAGGCCCCTTCAGACTCTCTGTGATTCTCTGTTTCTTTCGGTGTTCTGGGACTTCCCATTCTTCTAAAGCCTGAGTGGCACAGTCTAACCACTCCTCAAATCCCTCTTCCTCCGAAGGTACAGGCTTCCTTGCAGAAAATATCCTAAGTTTTCTGTATCCCGACATCGGGTAGTCTGTAGGATCCTTTTTACACTGGGCTACAATCTCCCCCAGGACCGCGCATAATTCTGCGCTGAGGGTGGCCGGTGGTGACCCGGAACTCTCTTTCTTATGCTTTCCTGCTTTTGGGGACTGCACTGGAGATATCTGTGGAGGTGATGGAATTGGTGTCTGAAACCATCCTCCCCTGACTGGCAGCGCATGTATCAAGCTATAGGTCTCATCATCCATTGCTTTTATGCTTGGACTCTTGAAATGCTCTGGGATTTCATTCTTCCATTCTATTAGTGCGTGGGTCAGTGAAGAATTCGACCTGACATCCATGACCCACGCTCTCTGGTGTGGGGACAGCGACATTACTAGCTGCTTTACTGCCGCTTCTTGCCAGATCCCCGGGAGTTCAATGACTACTGCCGCGGCTGAATCGGTGCCAGCCACCGCGCACCACCGTTCCACTTCTAATGGGTCCATGCCGGTACTTTTGGCGCATTGCTTGCTGTATCAGGATCCCAAACTCGAGAGCCCCCACGTGCAGTGTCATCTTAAGAGCATTATAGGACCCCGGGCAATACACCGCACTGGGGCCCTGTCTTCACAATCACGCACGAGAATTTTTTACTGACAAAAATCATGACATTTACTGACAGAACCACATGTTTTTACTGACACTGCAAAAAGGTACCTAAAATGACAGTTTTCTGTGCCAAACAGTGCAAATGTCAGTATTTAAACTATAAACACATAGATCATGCTATGAGCAATGTGTTTAAAGCGGTTGTAAACCCAGATACAATTTTTTTTTTTAAATCACCTGCAAGACAAAGCCATAATGAGCTAGTATGACTAGCATACTAGCTCATAATGCATCACTTACCTTAGATCAGGACCCCCGAAGCCATCCTCGTCCCCCGCTCCATCCGCAACCATCGCTCCTCAGATACCCGGAAGGTTACTTCCGGGTATCGCCGCTCCAGCCAATCACAGCGCCGTTGCGGCGCTGTGATTGGCCGGAGCGGCAAAGACGTCACTCCGCGCATGCGCGCGGGAGCTGTCTATTCCGGCAGAGCCGGAATTGTGAATGGGATTAACCCTGTGAATGCACTGTTGTCTACGGCGCGCATGCGCCGTAGACATCGGTGCATGTCTTTTTTTGCAAATATCTCCTAAACCGTGTAGGTTTAGGAGATATTTCTTGCACCTACAGGTAAGCCTTAATCTAGGCTTACCTGTAGGTGTTTGTTTACAAAGTGGGTTTACAACCACTTTAAGTTAAACAAAAGTAAAAAAAAAACATTTCTTCATTGACATGAAGGTCAGGTTACTATAACCCAGCCAGCACAGAGTTTCCTCTTACATCAGAGTCTGCAGGATGCCCCCTTACAGTGGAAGGGAACTCTTATGTAAAGGGGAATGCTGCAGATCATGATGAAAGGGGAAACGCTGATGTAAGGGGGGCTCTGGTGACCAGAGACCACCTTATATCAAAGTCCACTGCTTTCTCTTCACATCAGAGTTCCCACTTACATCAGAGCAACAGACCACCCCCCGATCTCTTTGTGCAAGCTGCACAGTCAGCCAGACAGCCACTCACCGTACGACACCGACCAGGGCACTCCGTGTCTGTACTGGCTGGTGGCTGGGCAGGTTACAGGCTCACGAAAACCGGCACTGCCGACAGGGGTCCGACTCCGCCACACTCTGCTTCAAGCCTGCTGTGCTGTCTGCTCTGACCACTCTACTCTGTCCATTCACCCTCAGCTCCTCCTGCTTTTTTTTTTTTAAGTCTGGCAGGTGTGGCTAACGTCATCATCGGCGGACAGACAGAGGCAGCACTCGTGGAGGATCGGATCTTCTCGGCGATTTCCGCAAACTGCGCATGTACAGTTCTGACCCGCCGCTTCCCACCATTTTTTACTGGGGTCGCTGGGCAGCCGGAGGGGCCCCCCAGGCAAGTGTGGCCCCCGGGCAACTGCCCAGCGTGCCCAATGGAAAAGATGGCCCTGCCCACGTGTAGTGCTACCCCCAGTTAAGAGAGCCGCTGAGTTTTGTTTCGGGCCCTGCATACAGCACCGCCAACCCCCGGCAATCTATTCAACCCACACTGGCACAGTTAGTCTAGGGATTGTTACCTCATAACGGTCTATACCCGATTATACATGTAGCGGGGTCTTTAAATTTAGGTGATACTTATCCTGTTCGCCACCAGTGTCGAAAAAGTTTAGAGACTGCAGAGCAGACTGGATGTGGGGTCGCCATATCCACGCAGACAAGGTGCGCATCTGCAGGAAAGATGGAGAGGAGGCGGACTATTCGATTGAGGTTTTCGATAAGCATCAGAAGCCTTTGTTTTTGCCTGACCCAAGGTTTTATTTGTGAGAAGAGACTCACTTGTTTCCTGTGAAAAGTTTCCGGAGGTGTTCTTGCCGGAGCATCGAACTGTACCCTAGTTTTTTATTTGGGTTTTTGTTTTTTTCTACTCTTTGGAGGAATGAGAGCTGTTTGTTTGTTCTCTCTTCTTCACAGTTCAAAGACAGAGACTTTGGGGGTAGAGTCAGAGTAGGAAAGCAGGAAGATTGAAGATTTCACCAAGTGTCATCACCGTGGCATCGTCACTAGGTGGCGGTGTTGCGCAACGGCTGTTGCTTGTACATTTGCCTCACTTTACTTATTGGAGCGAGTGGGTCTCTCGGCTGATAGACCCATTCATTCCAAATTTACACAGAATGTCAGGATGTGGTTTTCCTTGCGAGTTGTTTTTTTCTTTCCCTCTGCAGGAGATTCGTCTGTCAAGACTACTGAGTATGGGGTGGTTCCTTGACAGAAACGGGAGGGATTGTATATGTGTACATGCTTAGAGGATTTAAAAAAAAAAAAAAAGTTTATTGTTTATGTTCCCCTTCCCTTTGAGCAGGTCTTGGTATGATTGAGGTTAAAATTTTAGGGATGCCTCTGGGGTCAGATTCATGTCACCACCTTTGGGAGACATAGGTTCGCACCAGACGCTGGGGACCAGCGTCAAATCACAGGGGGGAGTATGTAGCGGGGTCTTTAAATTTAGGTGGGGTACACCTGGGTGGAAGTTCAGGTGTGTAGGTATGGGAGTAATGACCATTTGTATTCGTGGAGGATTGGGTGGTGTAATAATCTCCTTGGCCGGTGGGTGGTGAGTGCCCGCAGGCTCAAGGTAGATTCACTGCGATAGTGCTGTCCTTTTTGTCCCTTCTCGGAGATGGTACGGCGAGGGCGGGGAACCTGCCGTGGCGTCATTGGAGAGGATAAAAGGGGGAGACGCCCTGGTCATGAGGTCTTGCTCTTCTGGAGGTTCTTCATCACGCGCCCAGGCACCTTAGGCCTGGGTGCGGGCGGTTCCGGATTCCGGCTCAGGTGCCCTAGGCCTGACCAGAATGGAGTTGGAGTCCATCCCAGGCACCTTCAGCCTGGGGTGAGGTACTAAACCAGGAGGCCTGGGGCCCAGTGACTTCGACTGGGTCCCGCGAGGGTGGAGAAGTTCGAGGGTCCCTGAAGTGGATGGGGCCCATGTCTGAGGTGAGGAGGCCGGGGACGTTACCCATTCAGAGAGTCTGGAGCAGCATCAACCCAGTGACGGATGGACCTCTGGTAACTCCCTTGGAGGGACATCTTCCCCTGATAGGGGCCGCAACGCAGCAAAGGTACTCCTATCTACGTTCTCTTGAGTCGCTGGTAGAGACTCTCAAGTTCTAAGTCCTTTCAAGATATGGCTATAGTAACAGCTGGCAAGATCACAGTGGTTTAGCTGAGAATTAGGATAGTGCCTCGACCTGCTCATCCCCTGTATCAAAATGTTATCAAGTCGCAACCAGTTGGCTACTGAAGCACTGTTTATTGTGGGAAATGCAATAAAACAAGAGTTGGACTGTGATCGGTGTGTGGACCTCTGGTTAATGGGAGCAAAGAGAAGTGTTGGCACAGCAGGACTTGATCCTTTACAGAAGCACATAGGCCCGAGGAAATATCTGGTACTGGCCTTCACCTCACCCACAGTTATGGGGAGGACATGGGCCGTAGCGCATCTCACCCTGTCGTGTGTGATACTCTTAGAAGAAAGAGATGGGGTGAGGTCGCTACATACACAATCTGGCAGTATTGATAGATAACCACTATCTGCAAAGATGACACTAATACCAATGTGATAAAATATAACTGGATTTATATTTTGGTATAAGGATTCAAAGTTAAACACATCACATAGTATACATGCAGAGCCCTGCAGCAATAAACATATTCTTCAGTGATAGTGCAGAGTGATCACCCGCCACGTGCAACTATCTTCTTTCCCTATGCGCAATATGGCGCAGCAACAAAGTTTTAACCCCCACCCTGGTCAGGCCTGACCCAGATTAAAACTCAGTCCCTTATGAGAACACTTGTTCGCATGCAACTTGAATGGTGGTGCACTTTCAGGAAACAATATTTGTAATCCAAGGGATAGTAAATAACAGGGTGGGCCAAGACAGTCACTAGGCCCAAAAAAGTAAAAGGATAATGAAGTGAGCAAGTGCTCGCTCACCACTCCGGACGCGATCCCAGTCCGGGCTTCCACCACTGTGTATCCACACACAGTGTCTCCAACGGCCGGGTCTCCGGTCCAGCTGATGTCAGCAAACTCGAGCAGGAACAGGTGCCACCCAGCCTCCGCAGTGGGGTGGAAGGCTCTTTGGTCGGTATGCAAGGCCCAGGCTTCAGGCCTTACACAGCAGCAGATCCGCACATGGAGTCCTGTTGCTTGCAGCACGGTGTCCAAAGAGGCCGAGCCTAGCCTCGCCCTCTTCTTACATAGCCCCACCCATGAGTCTCTGCGGCGGCCCAATGCACCCTGGATGCCAAACGGGGTTCTGGGTAACGTAGTCCAGGGGCCTTAAAGGAGACCCCGCTACACTTATGATGGCTTTCTTTCAACAATGGCTTTCTTCTTGCCGCTCTTTCATAAAGGCCGGATTTTTGGAGTGCATAACTAATAGTCGTCCTGTGGACAGATTCGCCTCTTGGCTGCTTCTCTGATTAATGCTCTCATTGCCCGGCCTGTCAGTTTAGGTGGACGACCATGTCTTGGTAGGTTTGCAGTTGTGCCATACTCTTTCCATTTTCGGATGATGGATTGAACAGTGCTCCGTAAGATGTTCAAAGCTTGGGATATTTTTTTATAACCTAACCCTGCTTTAAACTTCTCCACAACTTTACCAATGACCTGTCTGGTGTGTTCCTTGGCCTTAATGATGCTGTTTGTTCACTATGGTTCTCTAACAAACTTCTGAGGGCTTCACAAAACAGCTGTATTTATACAGAGATTACATTACACACAGGTGGACTCTATTTTCTAGTTAGGTGACGTCTGAAGGCAATTGGTTCCACTAGATTTTAGTTAGGGGTATTAGAGTAAAGGGGGCTGGATACAAATGCATGCCACACTTTTCACATATATATTTGTAACAAATGTTAAAAACCTTTTTATCATTTTCCTTCCACTTTACAATTATGTGCCATTTTGTGTTGGTCTATCACATAAAATCCCAATAAAATACATTTACGTAGGCTCTTATAGGCTTCAAAATATGTGGGCTTGTGGCACAGAGCATTGCACTACGAGCCCACCCAGGTGTTATAACAGTGAATAAATATTTGCTGTTGTAACACTGATGCTCAATCCGGCCAATCAGAAGCAGGTCTGAGACCCGTTTTCTGATTGGTCGAAAAGAGAAGAGTCCAGATTGGCCGCCGAGAAGGAGGAAGCGGAAGCCAGAGCCGTTGCTTGTGGAGACTGAGGAAGGGAGAGCCACATCGCTACCGCCGCCTAGAGTGCGGGAGAAATGCTGATGGGGTAAGTGCATCAGACCCGCCCGTTGGCCAGCCGACCAACTGGGGGGGGGGGGTACTGTTTGCCGCCTCCCCAAAGAAAATTACCACGACTGCCACTGCTTATTTAATAAGAAGGTATTGCACTTACAGAGTAAAACTGGTATAAAAGCAAACACGATTCCCAATAAACACAGGTGCATTGATTGTGCGTGCTGACGTCACACTGCTAGCTCCGTCTGACACACTTCTCCTTAAAAAGCAAAAATTGGGATTGAAGGCTGTGTCGCACATTTCACAGAGCCTACCTTTGGAACTACAGAGGTGCTGAGAGGAGGAGTTTCAGGCAGAGTCGGTATATGAATCACTGTCTGCAGGCAGCAAGGTACCATGGGATATCTAGTTTTTAGAAATGTAACATAAACAGCAAAGGAGAAACTGCAAAGCTAGTAGGGAATCCAGGAAATTGTGGAATGAGATGGCCAACAGACAGGCAGAACTCACAACATGAAAGGAGAATTTTTAAAGTAATCTTATATTGAATTGCCAAACTGTTTGTATTGTTGATACAATGATGATGTTACAAAATTAAAGTGTATGCTGTAACTATAGATCTCCTTTAGGAGGCAAGATATTTTGGGTTGCAGCAGGGCTACAGATTGGCACCATTAACACAACACTAAAGTACTTGCCAATTCGAATTTCAGCATGAAATAAACAAATCAGAATTAACAAGACTCAAAATGGAAAATAACTTTTCTCATACATCAAGATAAACACAACTGTCTTTTATTTAGCGCGGTGTCAGACAGGAAGATATCTGTATGATACATTGTAAATTTACTCTGGCCCAACTGAAGCAGAATTGATTTACATCACTTGAGATAGCTGTGATAGAAAATGTTTATGATGTTCATGAATGTCTGGATACAACTGTCCTGTGGGGATGAATGCAGCTTCCTGCTCTATTTCATACATTGTCTGTTTAAACAAATGATGCTCTGTATTGGGCTACATATGCTGTTTATATGAAAATCCGTTTCCTGGCTTGGAACCCATTCATACTTCTTCTAGTAGCAGATTGTCAATCCACCCAAAGCTCATGTATCAATTTGTGGGTGGAATGCCCCGTACACACGATCGTTTTTAATGTCATTTTTTAAACCAACGTTTTTCTCCTCGTTTTTTTTCATGTTTCCTCTCAAGCCTGCCTTGCGTGCACACCATCATTAAAAAAAACGATCAAGCAAAGCGCAGTGACATTCAACACGTACGACGGCACTATAAAGGGGAAGTTCCGTTCGAATGGCGCCACCCTTCATGTTAGTAAAGTTTGTTGAGCGACGATTCGCGCTTTTCAGTCCGTTACTGTGTAATGAATGTGCTATCTCCATTACGAACGCTAGTTTTACCAGAACGAGCGCTCCCGTCTCATAGTTGCTTCTGAGCATGCGCGTTTTTTTTCACGTCGTGAAAGCATACACACTATCGTTTTTCACGTCGTTAAAAAAAACGACATGAAAAACGACGTGAAAAAAGAGAGCATGTCCGGAATTTTTAATGGCCGTTTTTCACGTCGTTAAAAATGCTCTGGAGCCTACACACGATCATTTTTAATGGCCATTTTTTAAAATGGCATTTTTAACGGCATGAAAAACGATCGTGTGTACGGGGCAGAAGCTGATGGACCGAATTGTTTGTTATCTTCTTATATCTCTTGGGGATGTTTAAGCTTCTGAATTCCAAGGCAATCACACATCCTGCAGCCATCACATGATAGTATTCTTATTTTATTGTTTTTATTTTAGAGGATTTAATGTTAACAGTTTACACAGCACTTTACAACATAAAAAAAGACAGTATATTTACAATACAATGCAAAACAATAGGGTAAGGAGGGCCCTGGTTGTGAGAGCTTACAATCTAAAAACGAATGGGCAAATTATGCAAAAGGTAATAATTGTGGGGGGGGGGGGTGAGTTGACTGAAAAAAGTAAAAGTTTAGCTGTTAGGTAGCAGTGGGATAGGCTAAATAGATGTGTTTTGAGGGATCACCTGAAGGTGGACAGAGTACAAGATAACTGAACAGAATGGGGAAGGGACTACTAGTGCATGGCAGAGAGAAGTCCTGCAGGTGACAAGAAAGCTAGCATGCCGGAGGTCTTGGGAGGAGCAAAACGGTTGGTGATGTTGCTGAGGAAAACATGCAAAAGCCATCCCCAACTCTGCCCAGATCTACATCGTTGTTGTGTCTATAGTGTTAGATCAAAGATGAGGTTGGGTTGAAAGTTGAGAGGCAGCCAAGGTGTTAACATTATCAGGGATGTTAAAGTCTCTAAGAATGATGGTGGATATTTCAGAGAGAAAGAGGTATCCAGGCAAAGAAGACATCAAGGAAAGGTGACACTGATCCTGGAGGCAGAATCATGGCAATTCTCAGAGAAACTGGATAAAAAAATAAAATAATGTACTTCAAAAGAGGAGAGGAATAGAGAGGTGTAGGAAGAAACTGAAAAGTGCTTTGTGGGGATAGAATGATTCCAATTTTCTTCCATCCATTGGGTCTGGGTGAGTAAGTCCAGTTAAGGGCCACCATGGGAGAGGGCAGCTGGAGAGGCAAGTAGATTAAAGTGGTTGTAAAGGCTCAAGGTTTTTTACCTTTGTGCATTCTGTGCATGCAGGTAAAACATTTTCTGTCTGCAGAAGCGCCCCCAGCCCCCTCTAAAACTTACCTAAGCCCCATCTCGATCCAGCGATGTGCACGAGAGCCTCGTCTCCCCCACGTCTCTCCCTTCTCATTGGATGAGACAGCAGCGGTAGCCATTGGCTCCCACTACTGTCAATCATAGCCAATGAGAAGAGAGCAGAGGCGGGCCCGAGCCACACTCTGTGTGTAAATGGACACACAGAGCGGCAGCTTGGGAGCGAGCCTGCTCAGGTGCCTCCATAGCAAAGTGCTTGCTATAGGGATACAAGACAGGAGGGAGGGGCTTGGAGCGCCAGTGGGGGGACATGAGAAGAGTAGGATAAGTGCTGCTCTGTGGAAAACATTGCACAGAGCAGGTTAGTATAACATGTTTGTTTTGTTTTTGTTTTTTAAAAATACCAAACAACACACCTTGAATGTCACTTTAAAGGAGTCAGAGTTCATTGACAGAGTTGAGCTTTTTACAGACAAAGAAGGCACGTGAGAAGGTAGCACTGGTTCTTGGCGGAAGGATAATAGACATTAGAGTGGGTGGATTGTGGCTGCTGCCAGAGGACCCTAGGTGTGAAGGGGAAAGTTATATAGGGGAGGGCAAGGATTAGGGGAAATCTTCCAAGAAGATAGAAGACACGGGAGGGTGAGGGAAGTAAGATGTGAGTGGGATTTATATGAGGGCACATATTTTATTAGTCAACAGTTTAAAGATTTTATAATGCTTAAGACCGGTTCAAAAACAATTTTTTGTAAAGAGGCATAAAGTTAAACTCCAGCCACAATGCATTTTTTTTTCTTTTTGATAGATAAAGGAAATGTTATAACCTTCTGTCAATTTTTTATTGCCATCTGTGTCCCTGTTAGGAAAAGTGCACCTCACTTTCTGTTATGCTGACCAAACAGAGTAAGCAAATGTCCTCTCTTGCTGTCTTTTGCTGTCCCTTGCTGTCTATGTGGGACAATAGACAATAAAACGATAGCAATTAAGACCTGACAAGTTTTTACCCTTCCAAATTTTACTTAAAAAGCCTTATTACTTCATGTGATTCTTGCTGAAGAGACTTTACCCACTTGCTGTCTCAGTGACCACACAGGAAGTAAAAGTAAAATTTCCCCAATGGCCAACCCCTTCCTTCCATTCCCTGTACAAAACTAAAATACTGTAATAATATTGGCTGGAGATATATTGAACCCTGCTCCAAAGGCATAGGAAGGTGCTTAGGGGAACACATGTAGTTGTATTTGAGGAAGTTTCAGGAAAAGTACCCACTGACCACCAATGAATTGGGCCCCTTTTCCCACCTACACCAATGAATAGGCGTTCTTTACCCATTCACACCAATATAATGGGGCTATTTCCTACCGAACACCATTGTGAAGATTATTTTGACTACAAATGTAACAGGGAAATTTACACTGACCAGCAATGTAACCGATTAATTTATTCTGACCACCAATTTATCAAGGGAATTTGCACTGTACCACCAATGTAAAAAGGGAATTTTCATTGACAACCAATGTAACAGAGCTATTTACACTGACCACCATTACATTAGGGGCATTGGTAGATAGTATAAATGCCCCTGTTACATTGGTGGCCAGTGTAAATGTAATTTTATATTAGTGGTCTGTGCTAATACCGCCTGTCATAGAATATTATGAGGTATGCTTTAGACATGTGCATGACGAAAAAAAAATTGTTTTGTTTCGCTTTGATTCGTTAATCTAGTTATTTTGTTTAGTTCAATTTGGTGGATTCGTTCAATTCAGTTGATTCGTTCAGTTCGTATTCGGAATTCATATTTGGAATTCATATTTGGAATTTTCGAATTTTCCAATTTTCTTCGAATTTACCAATTTTTTTGATTCGAAATGTTTAAATTTAAATTTTTTCGAATCGGTCGAAACAAAAATGTTATATTGTTTTATATTTGAATGCAGCAAAGTGAACAAACAAAAGAAAAATCTTCATTAAATGATTACAATGACTCTTTAACCACTTGTCCACCGCCCGCCATCAAATGACGGCGGGAGGAAGACCCTGTTGTTCTGCGCGGACGTCATATGACGTCGCGCCTTCCAAAGCCACTAGGGGGCGTGCGTCGCGTCCCTGGGGACCCGATGCGCATGCCCGGCGGCCGCGATTGCCGCCATGCACCCGCGATTGCCCAGTAACCGAGCAGGACCGTGGATCTGTGTGTGTAAACACACAGATCCACGTCCTGTCAGGGAGAGGAGACTGATGGTGTGTCCCTTGTACATAGGGACAACCATCGGTCACCTCCCCCAGTCAGTCCCCTCCCCCCACAGTAAGAATCACTCCCAGGGAACACATTAACCCCTTGATCGCATCCTAGTGTTAACCCCTTCCCTGCCAGTCATGTTTATACAGTAAGCAATGCATTTTTATAGCACGGATCGCTGTATAAATGTGAATGGTCCCAAAAATGTGTCAAAAGTGTCCGATGTGTCCGTCGCAATATCGCAGTCACGATAAAACATTACTAGTAAAAAAATAAAATAATAAAAATGCTATAAATCTATCCCCTTTTTTGTAGCTGCTATAACTTTTGCGCAAACCAATCAATATACACTTATTGAGATTTTTTTTACCAAAAATATGTAGAAGAATACATATCGGCCTAAACTGAGGAAAAAAATTGTTTTAAAAAAAAAATATGGATATTTATTATAGCAAAAAGTAAAAAATATTGTGTTTTTTTCAAACTTCTTTTTTTTATAGCGCAAAAAATAAAAACCACAGAGGTGATCAAATACCACCAAAAGAAAGCTCTATTTTTGGGGAAAAAATTATAAAAATTTCATTTGGATACAGTGTAGCATGACCGCGCAATTGTCATTCAAATTGTGACAGCGCTGAGAGCTGAAGAATGGCTTGGGCAGGAAGTTGGTGAAAGTGCCCTGTAGGCAAGTGGTTAAACCCCTTGGCTTAACAAAAACAGCATTATTTTAAAATGGTACTCCAATAACACACACGGTCTTTGATTTCAGCAATTATGTGTAGTTAGAATTCGACTGGAGTTCAATTTAATTCAATTTGATTCGAATTTCAGTTCGAATTTTCGAAATTCTGACAAATTTTGTTACGTTATTCGGAGCATTCGTTAACATTTGTTTACATTGTAATTCTGGTATTCAGATATATGCGAATATTTGAATAACTAAAAATTTATCAGAATAATAATTCAGAACGAAACGAACCGCACATGTCTAGTATGCTTTTTTGGTTTTGTTAACCTTTTTGTCTGAAAATACAGTTGATCTTTGTTTGCCCCAAGCATGTTTGAAATTCCCAGGTTAATGTTAAATGTATGCATCAATGAGAGGTTATATGTACAAAAAGGTTCAAAAAACTTTTTATTACTGCTTTTAACAGGATCAATGCAGTTAATTTTTTTTAAGTGACTCTTTTAGCCTCTCTACTTCCGATGCTAATTCTGGTGATCTGATAGCATACAAGGGGGGCACAGCACAGGTGGCCTAAGTGGTAGGGACTATAAATCCAAACTATTCTATAGGCTCTTTGGTTTTAGAATATTAGTTTGGTTTGGCCTAATGAACTTTCAAGTCTGCGTCGGAGGAACAATATGTGAACTTACATCACAGGTGAAAGAGTTAAACTCTTCTCTGCAGTAGCAGCCCATAGTTGCATTCTATCTGAGAACATTTAATCCCAAGCAACCATCCCAAATAGATATTCTGGTTTACAAATACTAATCCCTTCTTTTTGACTGCAAAACACTGCAATAAATCACCTTTGACATTGTTTGCTTCATTTCAAAATCATTTGAAGCAGTGAAATAGAAAAATTAATTTTTCTGTTTTTTCACTACTGTTTTTATAAAAGAGAACATATGGTTAATTGTATCTCCACATTCAGAATGCTACTGGACACATCCAGTGAACCACTTCAGCTTAAAAGCTTTTGGTGCCTACCGTGCACGACTGTTGACATTATGAGATTTAACACAGACACTGTAAATCAGGATAACTGCTTGTTCTTTTGTTAATAAAAAATCGGTCTGTTTTTTTATACATTACCATTGTTCCAAATCTTATCTTTTGAAGGCAACTGCTTTACTGGGAAGCAGAGTGTGCTAAATCTTTTAACCAGTAAAAAAATCTATTATAGGTATAACTAAAATCCAGGTCTCTGGTCCCCATCTTAAAGGAGAAGTCCAGCCTGAGCTTTTTAGGCTGGGCTTCTCCTCTGGGTCAATTCGTTTTGCACTCTTGTGGCCCATTTTCTGAAGTCCGCTCTCCGCTGATGGCACTGCCATCAGTCAAGGCAGCGCATCATCCCGACTTCCAAGTCTGGATCCGCCAGCTGCCTTGATTGATGGCAGTCTCAGCGTCTCAGCAATACGCACACCTGTCCTTACTACCAGAGCACATCCTGTACCCAAATACCCCCCCTGAAACTTCCTAGCCATACTGACCAGCTCGCTGGTCCGAAATGCCCCCAAAAAGCCAGTGAAAAAACAGTCTTGAATAAGGCAACTTCGTAGCTGAATGAACACAGCAATCCCAGCCATGCCAAATTGGCCTACAAATTAGCAAAGACCACCGGCCTCCTACCATCCTTGCGTTTTTGTGACTACCGATATCCTTTTACTGCCTGTCGAACCCAAAATCACCCTGCCCTGTAACTTAAAGAAAAAAAACCTAAGTCTGCCAGCTTCTTCTCTATAGTGGACACCGACACACCCCGTACCATGTTCCTAGAGACAAAATAAAGGACCCTCATCCTTCCCTCCGACTGCACCTGATCCACCCATGCTAGCCACCAGACCTACCACCATTGACGCCATAACTCACGACCTCCTTATTGTCTACCCCAGGGAGGTGAACAGCTTATAGAAAGATGTTCAAATGTAGGCAGCGAAGCACCCTGTGATGCAGCAGTCTTAGACCGGGTTGGGACGAACTGAGATGCAGTCACTGACTTGAACCACTCCCATGTAGTCACAATTCAACCTAATTAAAATTTTCAAACAACTCGCCCCAGATTTTCATGGCCAGTACTACCGGAAGAAGCACCAAGAACACCCTGTTACCAGAAAAACTTGTGTCTAACCAGGAACGCGGCCAATGTGCCGCACTCAAACGCCTTGGTAGAAAGCCCCATAACCTGATGACCCTGTAGCATCTGTACAAAAAAAACTATTTGAGGTAGCTCACCCCCCCTCCCGACATACAAACCGACCTCCCATCATACTCTATCAATATGCGTGCCACACTCTCAAGTCCTCCAGATGTTTCCGATTAAGACAGAGAAAGTGTTTAGAGGACTTAACCCCCGCCAAAGCAGCCGATAACTGGCTGCAAAAACCCAGCCCATGGGGATAATGCAAAATTAACTCACCCAACGGTGATTGTAGCTTTTAAAGCTGTAATTTTGTGCAAAGCCAATGTCCCACGGATCTCCGCCTTGAGGGCCACCCATGTATCCTCTGGCAACCGACACTCCATTGTGTCCGCAACAATCACTATACCTGAAACAAACTAAACATGGTAGTCTGACCCTCCTTCATGCCCTCCGCCAAGGGAATACCGACTCTGCCCTAAATGTGCTGTAATATAGACACAAGTATCCCACACACCGTAGCGGAAGGGGTCCACAGAACGGAAATCATCCAATTAATGGATGACGGAATTCAACCCTGATAGTTCCCGGACCACCCATTCCACAAAGGAACTGAACATCCCGAATAACGCGCAGGAACCTGAGAAGCCCATGGGTAAGCAATGATCTACGTAAATTTCATCCTGCCAGCAGCACCCCAGCAGGCGGAAACTGTCCAGGTGTACGGGGAGCGAGCAAAAAAAAACCGGAGTCAATGTCCGCGTTCGCCCTCAGAGACCCGTCTCCGTAGCGGTGAACAATGGATAAGGCGAAATGTGTGTGCCTCCTACTTAGTCACCACCCCTCGAGGTGAAATCCCTAAATCCGGCAAGGCTTCACCACGAATGACCCGCCCATGCGACCCCCGCTATCTCCATACCCAGCTGTAAAGAGACCACCCCTGGATGTTGTAAAGCGGAACGCAACTACCGTGTAGCCGCCCTCAGGGAAACAGAGAACCCCCACAGCAACCGCACAGCCTCACGATCTTGATACCAAATTAGGAAAGGCTGCGACATTGTTTCCCCCATGCCGAGATTCCACCCCTTACCACCGCATCAGAGGGGGGGAATCCGTTAGCTCCGGACAGTGACGCCGGGCGGGCAGAGGAAGCGTATGCATGCTTCCTGACACCCTGCCCGCCGAGTTCCACCTACGCCGCGGATTCCGTCCACGAGAAGAGGAGAATGGGAGGAGAAGGAGGACATGGAGAACAGCCCGAGAGGATCGGTATGGCGCGAGGGACAGCTGTAAGCACTGATAGCCGCGAGAGGGAGAGAAGGAGAAGCGACTGTCATGCAGGGAGATCGGTGCTTACAGCTGTCCCTTCCGCTGCACCGATCATCCTTGGCTGTGAACCAAGGGACAATCATCCATGTGTGCAGGGTGGGTCACAGTGGTCCCCCCTCCCTCTGGAAGCCCGTGTGCAGTGAATACCCTGCACCCATGGATGACACGCCACTGGCCCCACTGTACGTGTTTTATAAAAAATATTTAGATTTCTACCTTATTTCAGAGCGACTCCCAGTGCTCACGTGACTTCTCACTGCTCTCCTCTACCAGTCTGACAGCTACAGCGGGAGGGGCCAAGAACTCCCAATGATGTCAGCCAGGAGGAGAGGAGGAGAGCAAGACGGAAGTCGGCAGTCACGTGAGCGCTGGGAGGCGCTCTGAAATAAGGTATAAATCTGCATATTTTTTATAAAACAGGTACAGTGGGGCACATAACATTATCTAACAGAGGGGATTGTATGAATATAACACAGTAAATTTAGCAGCAGGAAGCGAAGAGGCGGGGGGGGGGGCAGAGTGGCACTTACATGAGCTGACAGGCAATGGGGGAGGGGAGAGAGGACAGAGGAGAGACAGTAGATGACAGAGGTATATAAACTGACCATGATGTCAGAGCTCAGCAGCCATGATAAGCTGTGGTCAGTTTACGGGGGGGGGGGGGGCGCAGAACCAGGCAGGATCAGCCAGGTATTTCAGGTGATACAGGGGGCCAAATTACACAGCACAAGCACTGTGCTGTTATGTATGCTTAAAGGCAGGGGTCTCCAAACTATCTAAAGAAAGGCAGTTTACTGTCCTTCAGATTTTAGGGGGGCGCGAAATGAGGTCATTGGGAGTAAACAATGTGGAAATAAAAAAACATGCACATACAAGATACATGTTACATGAAAAAAAAAAAGAAAATTGCAAGGAATTCCTTGCAATTTCCTGTTTTTTCATGTGACATGTGTATTGTATGTGCATGTTTTTTTTATTTCCACATTGAAATTAATAGTATGTATAAATAAACGTTTCTACATTTGATACAATTACGTGTCCACATTGGTGCCTTTAAAGTCCCTTCCCAACTTTCTCTTTTTTCATTTATTATTGGGATGTGGCACCCTTTGACACTTGGATAGCCTAGGCATTTCTGATAGAACTTGTACCAAATCGTATCCAACTGTAATGTCTGCCTTAATTTGTTAGAGTGCTGCACAAACTGTTGACGCTATATAAACCCTGTATTATAATAATAATAATAATAATAACTCAGGGGAATGCATGGCAAGAACAATTCTCAGCATGCTTGGGCCACACTATGGCCAGAATTGGTTTTTCACTGCATTTTGTGGTTCATGGTTCAATCCATGTTTGGAGATCTGCTAATAAAAAATCATCCACAGTATACACCACATTTCCAAGCTTATAAGATAACATGATGGAGAGTTTAATGATTGGAAGAAAAAACATCTACTGCCAAAAACAGCTGCTGTAAAAAAGTCCAGTGTGCATGAGGCCTTAAAGTTGATCCAGACTGCCCCTTGGTAGAATGGGCATCACTTCACAGTAGTGTTACTTCAAGATGCCAGGTGGCTGTCTAACACCTTCTGCAAGGAAGAAAAGAGGAGGCAGTGATCTTCAATGCACAGGATAGAAGCAATGAAAATAACAATACATTCCTAAATAGACTTCACAACTGAAATTCAAGAATGCACAGTCCACCAATCAAGGTTTAGAGGTTCAGCTCAGTTTATAATGAAACAAAAGACCTACAAACCAAAATCACAATGGCTAAAGGTTTTTTTTGACAGAAGAGGCATGCAAATTCTACATGCCAAAAAACATTTTTCCCTTGCTCCTTGTGATTTTTTTTTTTCAGTTCTGTGCACATTACAAGACTTTATTCTCAGAATGCAGAAGACAGAGCTGGGTGCCAAGACAAAGTACCTCCCGAGCAGGTGTGCAGCGGTTTCATAATCAGTAGCCAGCCATCCAGCTACTGAGGAGGATTGTCACAAGACCTGAAAGAGGCTACAGTGGAGGTGGCATTGGAAGGGCATGCAGTGGTGACAGCAGCCTGAACCTTATCACTGGAGTACATTCAGAGTTAGGTTTAACACAATGTGCAAGAATGCTGAGTGTTCTCGACTGTAGGTCCAATTTTCTTAAATAACTAGACTTGGGTTCAAGTAGATAAGCATTAGATTTACAGGGTTATATAAGGTTTACAGTTGAAGTTGGGTTAAGGATGGTTGTAGCTTATTTACGTCCAGACATGAGTTAAGGCTCGTACACACAATCGGATTTTCCGACGGGAATTGTGTGATGGCAGGCTGTTGTCGGAAAATCCGACCATTTGAATGCTCCATCGGACAATTGTTGTCGGATTTTCCGCCAACAATTGTTGGTTAGCATGCTTTAAAATTTTCCGACAACAAATGTGTGTTGTCAGGATAATCCGATCGTGTGTACAGAAGTCCTTCGGAAAAAAATCCAAAAGTACAAACACGCATGCTCAGAAGCAATGCTAACCATATCACAACATAGTAGTTTCGTGTTTGTTGGCCGAAAATTCTTTGCCGTTTGTATGCAAGGCAAGTTCATGGCCAATGCCCTTTGGACAAAAGTCCTACGTAGGGATGAGCTTCGAGTTCGAGTCGAACTCATGTTCGACTCGAAAATTGCCTGTTCGCCCGTTCGCCAAACAGCGAACAAATTGGGGTGTTCGCGGCAAATTCGAAAAGGCTATGGGAGAAATCTAAAGTGCTAATTATAAAGGCTTATATCAGGGATATGCAATTAGCGGACCTCCAGCTGTTGCCAAACTACAAGTCCCATGAGGCATAGTGAGACTCTGAAAGCAGCAAGCATGACACCCAGAGACAGAGGCATGATGGGACTTGTAGTTTTGCAACAGCTGGAGGTCCGCTAATTGCATATCCCTGGCTTATATGCAAGTTATTGTCATAAAAAGTGTTTGGGGACCCGGGTCCTGCCCCAGGGGACATGTATCAATGTAAAAAAAAGTTTTAAAAACTGCCATTTTTTCGGGAGCAGTGATTTTAATAATGCTTAACCACTTAAGCCCCGGACCATTTCGGGCCATTAGGACCAAGCCTGTTTTTGGGATTCGGCACTGCGCTGCTTTAACTGTAAATTGTGCGGACATGCAATGTTGTACCCAAATGAAATTTGCGTCCTTTTCTTCCCACAAATAGAGCTTTCTTTTAATGGTATTTGATTGCCTCTGCGATTTTTATTTTTTGCGATATAAACAGAAAAAGACCGAAAATTTTGAAAAAAAATGATATTTTCTACTTTTTGTTATAAGAAAAATCGAATAAACTAAATTTTAGTCATACATTTAGGCCAAAATGTATTCAGCCACATGTCTTTAGTAAAAAAAATGTCAATAAGCATATATTTATTGGTTTGCGCAAAAGTTATAGCGTTTACAAACTAGGGTACATTTTCTGAAATTTACACAGCTTTAAATTTATGACTGCCTATCTCATTTCTTGAGATGCTAAAATGGCAGGGCAGTACAAAAGCCCCCCAAATTACCCCATTTTGGAAAGTAGACACCCCAAGGAAATTGCTGAGAGGCATGTTGAGCCCATTGAATATTTTTTTTTTTGTCCCAAGTGATTGAATAATGACAAAAAAAAAAAAAAAAATTACAAAAAGTTGTCACTAAATGATATATTGCTCACACATGCCATGGTTATATGTGGAATTGCACCCCAAAATACATTCTGCTGCTTCTCCTGAGTACGGGGATACCACATGTGTGGGACTTTTTAGGAGCCTAGCCACGTACGGGACCCCGGAAACCAAGCACCGCCTTCAGGATTTCTAAGGGCGCAAATTTTTGATTTCACTCCTCACTACCTATCACAGTTTCGAAGGCCATAAAATGCCAAAATAGCACAAAACCCCCCCGAATGACCCCATTTTGGAAAGTAGACACCCCAAGCTATTTACTGAGAGGCATGTTCAGTCCATGGAATATTTTATATTTTGCCACAAGTTGCGGGAATATGACAAACTTTTTTTTTTTTGCACAAAGTTGTCACTAAATGATATATTGCTCACACATGCCATGGTTATATGTGAAATTACACCCCAAAATACATTCTGCTGCTTCTCCTGAGTACGGGGATACCACATGTGTGGGACTTTTTGGGAGCCTAGCCGCGTACGGGACCCCAAAAACCAAGCACCGCCTTCAGGATTTCTAAGGGCGCAAATTTTTGATTTCACTCCTCACTACCTATCACAGTTTCGAAGGCCATAAAATGCCAAAATAGCACAAAACCCCCCCGAATGACCCCATTTTGGAAAGTAGACACCCCAAGCTATTTACTGAGAGGCATGTTCAGTCCATGGAATATTTTATATTTTGCCACAAGTTGCGGGAATATGACAAACTTTTTTTTTTTTGCACAAAGTTGTCACTAAATGATATATTGCTCACACATGCCATGGTTATATGTGAAATTACACCCCAAAATACATTCTGCTGCTTCTCCTGAGTACGGGGATACCACATGTGTGGGACTTTTTGGGAGCCTAGCCGCGTACGGGACCCCAAAAACCAAGCACCGCCTTCAAGGTTTCTAAGGGCATAAATTTTTGATTTCACTCCTCACTACCTATCACAGTTTTGAAGGCCATAAAATGTCAAAATAGCCCAAAACCCCCACAAATGACCCCATTTTGGAAAGTAGACACCCCAAGCTATTTGCTGAGAGGCATGGTGAGTATTTTACAGCTCTCATTTGTTTTTGAAAATTAAGAAAGACATTTTTTTTTCTTTTTTTTTTTCTTTTTTTACATTTTCAAAACTTTGTGACAAAAAGCGAGATCTGCAAAATACTCAACATACCTCTCAGCAAATAGCTTGGGGTGTCTACTTTCCAAAATGGGGTCATTTGGGGGGGTTTTGTGCCATCTGGGCATTCCATGGCCTCCGAAACTGTGATAGGCAGTGAGGAGTGAAATCAAAAATTTACACCCATAGAAATCCTGAAGGCGGTGCTTGGTTTTTGGGGTCCCGTACGCGACTAGGCTCCCAAAAAGTCCCACACATGTGGTATCCCCGTACTCAGGAGAAGCAACAGAATGTATTTTGGGGTGTAATTCCACATATGCCCATGGCATGTTTGAGCAATATATAATTTAGTGACAACTTTTTGTACATTTTTTTTTTTTTTTTTTTGGTCATTATTCAATCACTTGGGACAAAAAAAAAAAATATTCAATGGGCTCAACATGCCTCTCAGCAAATAGCTTGAGGTGTCTACTTTACAAAATGGGGTCATTTGGGGGGGTTTTGAACTGTCCTGGCGTTTTATGCACAACATTATGAAGCTTATGTCACACATCATCCACTCTTCTAACCACTTGAAGACAAAGCCCTTTCTGACACTTTTTGTTTACATGAAAAAAAATTATGTTGAACCCCCAAACATTATATATTTTTTTAAAGCAAAGGCCCTACAGATTAAAATAGTGGGTGTTGCATTTTTTTTTTACACACAGTATTTGCGCAGCGATTTTTCAAACGCATTTTTTGGGGGAAAAACACACTTTTTTTATTTTTAATGCACTAAAAAACACTATATTGCCCAAATGTTTGATGAAATAAAAAAGATGATCATAGGCCGAGTACATGGATACCAAACACGACATGCTTTAAAATTGCGCACAAACGCGCAGCGGCGACAAACTACATTCATTTTTAAAAGCATTTAAAAGCCTTTACAGGTTACCACGTTAGATTTACAGAGGAGGTCTACTGCTAAAATGACTGCCCTCGATCTGACCTTCGCGGTGATACCTCACATGCATGATGCAATTGCTGTTTACATATGACGCTAGACCGACGCTTGCGTTCGCCTTTGCGCAATAGCAGGGGGGGACAGCGGTGCTTTTTTTTTTTTTTATTATTTATTTGGCTTTTTTATTTTATTTTTAAACTGTGCCTTCCATATTTTATTTTTTTACCATTTTTATCGTTATCTCAGGGAATGTAAATATCCCCTATGATAGCAATAGGTAGTGACAGGTACTCTTTTTTTGAAAAAAATTGGGGGGTTAGACCCTAGATCTTTCCTCTGCCCTCAAAGCATCTGACCACACCAAGATCGGTGTGATAAAATGCTTTCCCAATTTCCCAATGGCGCTTTTTATATCCGGGGGGGGGACATTCCCTCCCACTGCTTATAAAAGCAGTCTAGAGGCTAATTATCTGCTAGAATTGCTTTTACATGAAAGCCGGCTGCTGGCTGAAAAGAATGATACCAAGATGATACCTAAACCCACAGGCATCATTCTGGTATAAACATTCAAAGTCCAGCAACATACCAGTACGTTGCTGGTCCTTGTTGGACATGTATTGTAATCTTTTTTTTCATACAGCCTATTGGCTGAACGAAAAAAAGAGATTGATTGGTGGGTATGCCCACCATTAGAATACCTCCCTTCATCCACCCACTTCTAATGATGGGCATATATGCCGAAGCATGGGGGCATCCTCCCGCAAAAAAGTTATGCCGCGTACACACGGTCAAGCCTTCGTCGGAATTTCGACCGTATGTACGCGGCATAAAAGGTTATGCCGCGTACACACGGTCGGACTTTTCCACGGGCAAGCCTCCGTTGGAATTTCGACCGTATATACGCGGCATTAGGAGCAAAATCGCTCCTCCGCCCCTGCTGCCCCCATGCTTCGGCATATATGCTCTTTTTTTTAATTGTGGTGGTGAAATCACCTCCTACAGCGTTGGAGTCACGGCTTTATGTATCGTGGGAGCAAACGCTGTTGCTGTCAAGATAAATAGATCCGCGCTGCAACTGAATGGCGTACCTGCTAAGCAAATGGTGGTTAACATTAAAACAAAGTAACATTACAGTACAACAGTAAGACCTTACCATGCCATACCTGCAAAGCAAATACCAAAACAAAACCTAGTAAAAAATAAAAAAATGTTTTAACGCAACCTGTGCCTAAAATATATATATGCCGAAGCATGGGGGCATCCTCCCGCAAAAAAGTTATGCCGCGTACACACGGTCGGAATTTTCCACGGGCAGGCCTCCGTCGGAATTTCGACCGTATGTACGCGGCATTAGGAGCAAAATCGCTCCTCCGCCCCTGCTGCCCCCATGCTTCGGCATATATGCTCTTTTTTTTAACTGTGGTGGTGAAATCACCTCCTACAGCGTTGGAGTCACGGCTTTATGTATCGTGGGAGCAAACGCTGTTGCTGTCAAGATAAATAGATCCGCGCTGCAACTGAATGGCGTACCTGCTAAGCAAATGGTGGTTAACATTAAAACAAAGTAACATTACAGTACAACAGTAAGACCTTACCATGCCATACCTGCAAAGCAAATACCAAAACAAAACCTAGTAAAAAATAAAAAAATGTTTTAACGCAACCTGTGCCTAAAATATATATATGCCGAAGCATGGGGGCATCCTCCCGCAAAAAAGTTATGCCGCGTACACACAGTCGGAATTTCGACCGTATGTACGCGGCATTAGGAGCAAAATCGCTCCTCCGCCCCTGCTGCCCCCATGCTTCGGCATATATGCTCTTTTTTTTAACTGTGGTGGTGAAATCACCTCCTACAGCACTGGAGTCACGGCTTTATGTATCGTGGGAGCAAACGCTGTTGCTGTCAAGATAAATAATTCCGCGCTGCAGTTGAATGGCGCACCTGAAAACAAAAAATTACATACCTGAAAAGCAAGCATGATAAAACATTGCACAATAGAATACAGTAAAAAAGAGCAGAACAATAGAGAGAAAATAGAGAGAGAGAGAGAACAATAAAACAACAACTATTTTTGGTTTTTTTATTTTATATTTTTTTTGTGTTTTGTTTTTTACGTTTTTTTTTTCTTTTTTACACTTTTTTTTGTAACTTTACAACTGTAATGGTTCGGGTCTCTCAAAATGTAATGGCATCTTGGGAGACCCTGTGTAAGTGTGTCCTTGTCTGTGAAATGCTGTACCCTACGCTAAAACTTCACTTTTGAGTGGTAGCGTTCAAAACATTCACCTTGGCAAAGACCAGGCTTGTCAGGACAGAGTGGACAAAAACTACGGGTGTCACGCCTAAATCCGCGCTTGCTACAGACACGACATCTTTTTTGGGGGTGGCTTTGGGTAGGGGTACTCGGGAGGACATACGAATAATGCCTCTCATGCAGCCGGCTTACTGCATTTGGTTGGGGATGGTGAGGTGCAGAACCGCCTGGATACAGGAGTTCTGTGACTATCTCATTCTGGAATTTTAGAAGAGATAACGTCCCGCCTGAAGCTCTGTATAGCACATGAGCGTTCAGCAAAGCCAATTGGAATAATGATAGAGACACTTTTTTGTACCAGCGTCTCGCCTTACGGTCAATTAGATACGGCGCCATCAACTGGTCGTTGAGGTTCACCCCTCCCATATTTTGGTTATATTCGTGGACACAGAGGGGTTTCTCCACAACACCAGTCGCCGTACGAATTTGGACTGTCGTGTCTGCATGAAGGGAGGTAAGAAGGAAAACATTCTTATTGTCCCTCCACTTCATAGCGAGCAAGTTATTACACTTCAAGCAGGCTCTCTCCCCCAGCCTAAGACGGGCATCTACAAGCCGCTGGGGAAAGCCCCGGCGATTAGGTCGCACGGTGCCACATGCTCCAATCTTATGATCAAACAAGTGACTAAACAGTGGCACGCTCGTGTAATAATTGTCCACATACAAGTGGTACCCCTTTCCGAATAAGGGTGACACCAAGTTCCACACTATCTTGCCAGCGCTCCCTATGTAATCCGGGCAGTTGACCGACTCAATCTGACTGTCTTTTCCCTCATAAACCGTAAAGTTCACTACATAGCCTGTTGCCCTGTCACAGAACTTGTAGAGCTTGACCCCGTATCTGGCACGCTTGCTGGGAAGGTACTGCTTGAAAGACAAGCGGGCAGAAAATTTAATCAGGGACTCATCAACGCAGACAACTTGATCGGGAGTAAACAAGGCTGCAAAACGTTCGTTGAAGTGGTTTATGAGGGGCCGAATTTTATAGAGCCGGTCGTATTCAGGGTCCCCACGTGGACGACAAAGTTCATTGTCGTTGAAGTGCATGAACCGCAAAATCTGCTCGTATCGTGCCCTGGACATGGAGGCAGAGAACACGGGCATGTGGTCAATTGGGTGCGTGGACCAATAAGCACGCAATGACGGAAATTTATGTGTGCCCATGTTGAGGGAAAGGCCCAGAAAGGTCTTAAATTCGGAAACCGTAATTGGTTTCCAATTTCTGGCAATTTTAGGCAACTGGGGGTTAGCGGCGATAAATTGACCAGCATATAAATTACTCTGGTCCACAATAGATCTATAGAGATCTTCCGTGAAAAACAGCGAATAAAAATCAATTGGAATAAAATCAGCTGTTTCCACCTGAATACCGGGTTGGGCAGTGAATGGGGGAAGTACGGGTTCTGCAGAAGTGGTGGGGACCCAATCAGGATAGGCGAATTCTGCAGGAAGGGCAGTATGGGCACGACGGGCCTGCCTTTGTCTTCTTGGTGGCAGCGGGACACTACTTGTGCTTGCCACCTCGCCAGCTTGAACTGCACTTATGGGACTCGCCACGTCACCAAGTGTTACTGCAGTGCTGGATGTACGTCCAGGCTGTACTAGGCCGCTGGTGCTTGCCAGTTCACCAGAAGGAATAGCGGCGCTAGTACTACTCTGCTCCATGATACGAGAGACCTGCGGTTCTTGCTCCTCAACAACCTCAGAAGATCGGGATCGGGTACGCCTGACCTTAGCAGGGACCTCAACTTCGTCGTCAGAGCTATCTGACGTGGGGCCGCTGACGTCACTGTCTTCTACGGGAAGATATTCTGAGCCTGAATCTGACAGATACGTGACCTCCTCTTCACTATCTGTCATGCTCAGAATCTCGTAGGCCTCTTTACTAGTGTACCTTCGTCTTGCCATTTTGGGCTCTAAATTTAGGGGTACACTAGTAAGATTCACAGGAAAAAAAGCACCTGACTGTCGTCAGCAAATATATCAAACGCTACAAAAAAACTGTTAGCGATCGCAGGGATCAGGCCTGTCTCTGTGAACGCTGCAGTTATGTGTGTTGTGTTTGGTAAGTGACAGTGATCGATCGATACTGCACTTGGGTGGGCTGGGCTGGGCTGGGCTGGGCGGAGGGGCTAAACGCAGGCGCTAGCAGGTATCTGGGCTGATCCCGCTAACACTGCGTTTTTGGGAACCCTAAACCGCTGGGGATGCTAGTATAGATCTGATCAGATACTATACCACTAAGGGGGGTGTATGCTTTGCGCGTGGGTGTTAGCGTTACTGGCACTAACCTAACACTGCCTGGGGCGACACAGACCCTCTCTGGCGCTAAAACCTAATTGATCTCACCCGCCGGGCGATCAGGGGGGTTAAACCTTTATTGGGTTATATACGGCGGGTGCCCTGATGCTATAAAAAGCAAACTAATCAACCAGCGTCACCCGTAACCTTTATATGGTGATCACTGGTGAAAGGGTTAACTAGGGCCAATCAGGGGGTTAAAACCTTTATTAGGTTAAATATGGGGGTACCTGACACTATATAAAAACCTGACGGGTAACCTAAATAACTAAATAACTTACTGGCTAACCAGTGACACCAGTGACGCTTATACGGCGATCACTGGTGAAAGGGTTAACTCTAGGGGCAATCAGGGGGTTAAAATAATATATGGGGGTACCTGACACCAATAAAAACCTGCGGCGAACCTAAAAAAAAAATAACTGCCTATCTAAAACACCAGCGACACGAATACAGCGATCGGAAAAACAATCGCTTAGTGACGCTGAAGTTAGGGGGTGAAAGGGTTACCTGGGGGGTGATCAAGGGGTTAAACCTTTATTAGGGGGGGTTAGGGGGCTACCCTGGACCTAAAGGGGCCTAATCCTAACTGCCCTGCAACTTTTTACTATCACAGATGACACTAAATGCAGTGATCAGTAAAATAAATGATCACTGCAATCAGTGACACTGTGATTGGGGGCTTTGGGGTGACCTGGGGGGTGATCTGGGGGTGACTGGGGGGTGATTTGTGTGCCTATGTGTACCTACGTGTCAGTGGACTGTTGGAGCACTAACCTCTGTCTTCACTCCTCGGCGCCGGGAACGAAAAGACCGCGGCGAGGGAGATGACATCACTTCCTCCAGCCTGTGTTTACATCACATGGCGGAGGAAGCAATTTCATTGGCCGGGAGCGATCGCGAGGGGGGGGGCGGAATCGAGCGGCCGCCCCCTCATGCCTGATCGCTCCCGAACACTTAACGGCCGCTCACTGCAGTGAAGGGGGGTCCGGATGGACCCCCCAACTGCACAAAGGCGATCACGTAGATCTACGTGATTCTGCCTGTCCGTGCCATTCTGCCGACGTAAATCGGCGGTGGGCGGTCGTTAAGTGGTTAAAGTGAAACAATAAAAGTGAAATTTTCCTTTAAATTTCGTACCTGGGGGGTGTGTATGATATGCATGTAAAGTGGCGCATGTTTCCTGTGCTTAGAACTGTCCCTGCATAAAATGTCATTTTTGAAGGAAAAAAAGTCATTTAAAACTGACTCGCGGCTATTAATGAATTGTCGGCTGCCGGCAATACATACAAAAGTCATTGATAAAAATAAAAAAAAAGCGTGGGGGTTCCCCAGAATTCAATTACCAGGCCCTTCAGGTCTGGTATAGATATTAAGGGGAACCCTGCCGCAAATTTAAAAAAAAAATGCGTGCGGTTCCCCCAAATATCCATACCAGGCCCTTCAGATCTGGCATGGATTTTAAGGGGAACTCCACCCCAAATAAAAAAAAAATGGCGTGGAGTCCCCCCAAAAATCCATACCAGACCCTTATTCGAGCACGCAACCTGGCAGGCCACAGGAAAAGAGGGGGGGGACGAGAGAGCGCCCCCCCCTCCTGAACCGTACCAGGCCACATGCCCTCAACATGGGGAGGATGTCCCCATGTTGATGGGGACAAGGGCCTCATCCCCACAACCCTTGCCCGGTGGTTGTGGGGATCTGCGGGCGGGGAGCTTATCGGAATCTGGAAGACCCCTTTAACAAAGGGGACCCCCAGATCCCGGCCCCCCCATATGTGAATTGGTAAGGGGTACATTGTACCCCTACCATTTCACGAAGAAAGTGTCAAAAAATGTAAAAAAAAAACACACAAACACCTTGGAAAAGTCCTTTGGGGTGGAGTTCCCCTTAAAATCCATGCCAGATCCTCGCCGGGCGGGCAGAGGAGGCGTACGCATGCTTCCTGACACCCCGCCCGCCGAGTTCCACCTACGCCGCGGATTCACGTGAGCGCTGGGAGGCGCTCTGAAATAAGGTATAAATCTGCATATTTTTTATAAAACAGGTACAGTGGGGCACATAACATTATCTAACAGAGGGGATTGTATGAATATAACACAGTCATTTTAGCAGCAGGAAGCGAAGAGGCGGGGGGGCAGAGTGGCACTTACATGAGCTGACAGGCAATGGGGGAGGGGAGAGAGGACAGAGGAGAGACAGCGGATGACAGAGGTATAGAAACTGACCATGATGTCAGAGCTCAGCAGCCATGATAAGCTGTGGTCAGTTTACGGGGGGGGGGCAGCAGAACCAGGCAGGATCAGCCAGGTATTTCAGGTGATACAGGGGGCCAAATTACACAGCACAAGCACTGTGCTGTTATGTATGCTTAAAGGCAGGGGTCTCCAAACTATCTAAAGAAAGGCAGTTTACTGTCCTTCAGATTTTAGGGGGGCGCGAAATGAGGTCATTGGGAGTAAACAATGCATGATCTTAAAAAACATGCACATACAATATACATGTTACATGAAAAAAAAAATTAAAATTGCAAGGAATTCCTTGCAATTTCCTGTTTTTTCATGTGTCATGTGTATTGTATGTGCATGTTTTTTTATTTCCACATTGATTTTAATAGTATGTATAAATAAACGTTTCTACATTTGATACAATTACGTGTCCACATTGGTGCCTTTAAAGTCCCTTCCCAACTTTCTCTTTTTCCATTTATTATTGGGATGTGGCACCCTTTGACACCTGGATAGCCTAGGCATTTCTGATAGAACTTGTACCAAATCGTATCCAACTGTAATGTCTGCCTTAATTTGTTAAAGTGCTGCAGTAAGACAGTGATCCGACTTCTGAGGCAACTTCCATTGAAATCAATGGGTACAAGTCGCCTAGAAGTCGGATTGAAGTCGTACAGGAACCTTTTTTGAAGTCGGAGCAACTGCAGTCGTGTACATTAAGATGGCTCCATTCACTTCAATTAGTTTTAAAAACAGGGCGACTTGGGGCGACTTCAAGTCGCCTCCCGAGTCGCCCCTGTCTGAACCGGCTCTAAAAATTATACTGACATATTTTGCCCTTCTACTTTTTTATGTATTTTTTTATATAGTAGTAGAGCTAAGGGGGAAAAAAAACATTTGAGACTGAGTAAGGGAGGGTTATCCCCTGTCAGGTTTTTTTTTGCCATCTGTGTCCCATTGGGGAGATTTCTCTTTACTCTGTCCCATAGGAAAAACAGGGAGTGAGGAGATCCCTGGTTGTCACCAGAACTAGTGTCCCCACTGGAAGACTTCTCCTCTATTACTGTTCTGGGGACAACCCAAAATTTGGGATTTTCTTTTGCTTTAAATTTTTGATGCTAATGGTAAACATGGCAAATAGAGAGGGTGGATCTCTCTAATGAGGGCGCAAACAGCAATAAAAACCTGACAGGCGTTCTAATCCCTTTCCACTCTATCCAAAATGTAAAAAAAACTTTTCACTTTAGTTATATGTAAATTATTTTATTTTTTTAGACAAATGGATTTTTTTTTAGGAAAAATAGCAACTTGAAACTTTAAAACTTTAGAGTTACAAAATGTTAAAAAAATAAACAAATACCACCCTCTGGAAAAGAATACTGTTCTCTTTTAGTTTATTTCCCTGGCATCCTGCTGTGCTCTGTGGTTGCTTCCCCTGCCACTTTAGGGCACAGTAGTGGTGTAGTGGTCAAAGAATGGAATGCCGGTGCGCCTCAGGGGATGCAGCCAACACTGTATCTTGGCCTAGGCCATCAAGGCCCAGACCTAGGGCAGCACTTTGCAGGGGGGCAGCATGAAAAGAGTCCCCGCCAGCTTGCGCTAAACTTCTAGTGTAGCGCCAGTCTTATGAGGTGGACTGGGCCGCACGACAAATCGGTCGCACTGCTGCTGGTATGATAGGGATGGTGCAGACACAAGGGACACTGACATTGTCACCTATACCTGGCAGGTAGGTAGTAGGACTCTCCTGCAATCCTTTGTTTGTGTCAGTTGTACATATTAAGGAATCCTAATTTTATTTCTGTTGATTGCTGATGAGAAAAATAAACAGATGGATTTTTTTGTTCCTGCCCCCAATCCTTCCTTTGCTCAATGCCTGGACCACATACCTTCATCACTGTGCTACATGTTTTCTGCTGCACCACTGGCATAGTTACATAGTTACATAGTTAGTCAGGTTGAAAAAAGATACAAGTCCATCCAGTTCAACCATAAAAAAAAAATATATATCGTACAATCCCATATACCCAATTCTATACCCACAGTTGATCCAGAGGAAGGCAAAAAACCCCAGCATGGTTATATCCTCTTAGTCCTACATAAAATTTAGCAGAAATTTGTGCTTAACCACCTCCCGCCCGGTCAATAGGAGATTGACCTCCGGGAAGTGATTCAGTTATCCTGACTGGGCGTCATATGACGTTCAGCAGGATAACAGCCGCCGTGTCCCCGTGGGGGTGCGCATCGCGGCGATCAGTGGTGCGGTGTGTCAGTCTGACACACCGCAACACCGATCTCTGTAAAGAGCCTCCGGCGGAGGCTCTTTACCACGTTATCAGCCACGTCCGATCCCGGATGATCACGATGTAAACAGGAAAGAGCCGTTGATCGGCTTTTCCTCATTCTGACAGACGCGAGTAGAGGAGAACCGATCGGCGGCTCTTCTGACAGGGGGGTTCGCGCTGATTGTTTATCAGCGCAGCCCCCCCTCGGATTCCCACACTGGACCGCCAGGATGCCACCCAGGACCACCAGGGAAGCACCTAACATGTGGATGGCCAGGTAAGTCCCCCATGGCCATCCACATGTACAAATATATGCACAACATATGCCAATCAGTGCCCACAAATGGGCACTGACTGGCACCATCATGGCATGAACAAAACTTGTGATGCCCAGCAATGCCACCGACCAGTGTCCATCAGTGCCACCTATCAGTGCCCATCTGTGCCCATCAGTGCCCGCCCGTGCCACCTATTAGTGCCACCCATAAGTACCCATCATGCCACCTATAAGTGCCCATCAGTGCCACCTATGAGTGCCCATCAGTGCCGCCTATGCGTGCCCATCAGTGCCGCATACCAGTGCCACATATCAGTGCTTATTAGTGCCGCCTATCAGTACCCATCAGTGCCGCCTATCAGTGCCCATCATCAGTTCCACTTCATCAGTGCCACCTCATTGGTGCCACCTCATCGGTGCCCATCAGTGCCACCTTATCAGTGCCCGTCAGTGCAGCCATATCAGTGCCCATCATTGAAGAAGAAAAGGTACTTATTTACAAAAAAAATAACAGAAACAAAGAAAAACATAGTTTTTTTGAAAATATTCGATCTTTTTTTATTTGTTGCGCAAAAAATTTAAATTGCAGAGGTGATCAAATACCACCAAACAAAAGCTCTATTTGTGGGAACAAAATTATAAAAAATTTGTTTGGGTACAGTGTAGCATGACCGCGCAATTGTCATTCAAATTGCGACAGCGCTGAAAGTTGAAAATTGGCTTGGGCAGGAAGGTGTATAAGTGCCTGGTATTGAAGAGGTTAAAGTAGATATCCCCCCCCCCCCAAGGCCCTCAGAACTAGTGTCCCCACTCGAAAATTTCAGGGCAGGTCTTAAACAGGAAGGGGTGTGGCCTTGACAGAAAGGGGTGGATCATATTTAAATTATGGGTTGCACGAGTTTAGTCAGGCCTAGGGCAGCACAAAACCTAAATACACCACTGGATGCAGCAACATTCCCTGATGTATCGAATGTGAAGATTCTGCCAGAGGTTGAAGCTCCTGAACCAAGTAAAAGGAAAGGACATCTGACCAGGTGAGCATAAACCCCTTTCTTTTGAAGGTGGTGCTTTTTTAACTCAGCAACAGAGTTTACTTTACATACAAAAATACCTGAGAAGAAAAGAAGTAAAAAAAAATTGTACATTATCTCTTTACATCTTTCAAGTTTCAGTTTGGACAATTTTTTTCCCTATTAAAAAAATTTAATAAAAATCCAACATAGAGCACAAAAAAACAAAACAAAAAAAAATAGCCATTTGAAACCCCTAAAATTCTTTGAAGAAGGCTTAAACCGCTATAATTTTGCTTTCCCCATTGACACAAAGTGGAATTTACTAAACACCTGCAAATTTCAAAAAAATTTCCGCAAACTGATATCAGCCAATCTGACTTTTATCCTTAATGACCTCTAGTCATAAGATTGCCCAATGAGTTCTTTATCCTTGCTGGAGCCCCCATTTATATAACTTACTAAATCTACTAGAGAATATTTAACAGAAAGGCTCAGAAAGCAACGCTTTTTAAATGAGTGAATTCTTTTTTTTTTTGCTGTAGACAATTTTTTTTTTTGGTATGGTTAGCCTAATTGTTTAGCTTATTTTACAAGCAGAAATTGTTAACACTGTAGTTGCAAATTGCCAGCTTTCGCTTGTCATTCCTGCGCCAAAAGTGAAACTGATATACACAAAGTATTGGCGCTAAGCATTTTAATCTATCCTAACCTCACATTTGAGCCACGGTTTATATAAACATGGCTTAATACATGGGACGTTTAAATGCTATATATTCTCTTAAGATTAGTGCGTTTGTTTCAGACTGGAGCTGTACTGTTTAGAAAGCTTGCATACAGAATAATAACCATTTTATTGCGGTTTACACTGTGACATATAAGAGGCTCTATATTTATACACCATAAATCAGATGTTTCTTTTCACACAGCCAATTGTACATTCTTTGAGTGTGACATTGCCTTTAAAATATTAATGTTTAAATGTTTATTTGTAGTTTAATTACATTTTCTAAACGGACTCTTGGACAAAGTACCGTTATGTACACAAAATGCATGATTTAATGCACATGCTTTTAAAAATTATTTTCAGACAACTAACATCACACATACTGTGAATGAATCCCTCTTCGGAATTATAATGGTTTCCCCCAATTCATCACTATTATTTGGAACAATAATGCTGCAATATACACCAATCAGCCATAACATTATGAATAACATTGTTTATCTTGTTACAATGGCACCTGAAAGTGGGTGGGATATATTAGGCAGCAAGTGAACATGTTGTCCCTGAAGTTGATGTGTTGAAAGCAGAAAATTTGGGCAAGCATAAGAATTTAAGTGAGTCTGAAAAGGGCCAGATTGTACTGGCTAGAGGACTGGGTCAGAGCAATTCCAAAACTGCAACTCTTGTGGGATGTTCCTGGTTTTGCAGTAGTCAGGACTAGGGTTGAGCGGACACCTGGATATTCGGGTTCGACGGGTTCGGCCGAACTTCGGAAAAAAGTTCGAGTTCGGGACCCGAACTTGACCCGAACTTGACCCCGAACCCGAACCCCATTGAAGTCAATGGGGACCCGAACTTTTGAGGGCTAAAATGGCTCTAAAAAAGTAATGGAAAGTAATGGAAAGGGCTAGAGAGCTGCAAATGACAGCAACATTTTGATAAGAGCATGGCAAGTGCTCTGCAAACAAATGTGGATAGGGAAATAACAACTTAAAATAACATAAAATACATAAAAATAAAAAATAATAATCTTGACCTAGGAGGACGAGGTCCATATGGAGTAGGAGGTTCAGGTGGCGGTGGATGTGGCGGTGTAGGTGGAAGCGGCGGTGGAGGAGGACAAGGTAGCCAACACTGTTTTTTTTAAAATTAGGGTACACCCCAAAAAAGTGAGAGAGATCAAAAATACAACAATGGCTGGGTAAGGCCGGTATACATGTCTATTCTGCACAAGGTACGGACAAGTGCTGTGGGATCAATGCCTGGTTCATTTTAATGAACGTGAGCTTGTCCACATTGGCTCTGGACAGGCGGCTGCGCTTGTCTGTGATAACACCCCCTGCCGTGCTAAATACACGTTCAGATAATACACTGGCTGCAGGGCAGGCCAGCACCTCCAAGGCATAAAGGTCAAGCCATGTGCCCAATTTGGAGACCCAGAAGTTGAAGGGGGCAGACCCGTCATTCAGTACGTGTAGGCGTGTGCACACATACTGCTCCACCATGTTGGTGAAATGCTGCCTCCTGTAAGACATTCCATATCAGCTGGTGATACTGGTTGTTGTGGCGTGCTGACAAAGCTTTTCCACATTTCGGCCATGCTAACCCTGCCTTCTGAGGTGCTGGCGGTGCCCCGGCTGCATTCGCGACCTCTTCCTCCTCCTCTGCCTTTGCCTTGTGCTTCTACTGTGCCCCCACTGTCAGGTGGGAATGCCACCAGCAGCGCATCTACCAGCGTGCGCTTGTACACGCGCATCTTACAATCACGCTCCAATTAAGGACGGTACGTTGTCCTTGTAACAGGGATCCAGCAGCGTGGCCACCCAGTAATCAGCACCTGTTAAAATGTGGGCAACTCGGCGGTCGTTGCGGAGACACTGCAGTATGTAATCGCTCATGTGTGCCAGGCTGCCCAGAGGCAACGAAAAGCTGTCCTCTGTGGGAGGTGTATCGTCTGCGTCCTCTGTATCCCCCCAGCCACGCACCAGTGATGACCATGAGCTGGTCTGGGTGCAACCCTGATGTGAACAAGGTTCCTCCTCCTCCATCTCCTCCTCCTCATCCTCCACCTCGTCATCCTCCAGAACTGTGCCCTTGCTGGACAATTGTGTACCTGGCGTTTGTTGGTGCAGGAACCCACCCTCGGAACCACTTGTGAATGACTGCCCTAAAAGCCTTGGAAATGATCCCTCTTCCTCCTCCTCCTCCTCCTGTGCCACATCCTCTTCCATCATCGCCTGAAGCGTTTTTTCAAGGAGGCATAGAACTGGGATAGTAATGCTGAGAACTGCGTCATCGGCACTGGCCATGTTGGTGGAGTACTCGAAACAGCGAAACAAGGCACAGAGGTCTCGCATGGAGGCCCAGTTATTGGTGGTGAAGTGGTGCTGTTCCGCAGAGCGACTCACGCGTGCGTGCTGCAGCTGAAACTCCACTATCGCTTGCTGCTGCTCACACAGTCTGGCCAACATGTGCAAGGTGGAGTTCCACCTTCTGGGCACGTCACATATGAGGCGGTGAGCGGGAAGGCCGAAGTTATGCTGCAGCGCTGACAGGCGAGCAGCAGCAGGGTGAGAACGCCGAAAGGGCGCACAGACGTCCCACACTTTCTGCAGCAGCTCTGGCATATCGGGGTAATTTTTAAGGAACCCCTGCACCACCAAATTCAGCACATGCGCCAGGCAAGGCATGTGCGTCAAACCGGCTAGGCCCAGAGCTGCTACGAGATTTCGCCCATTATCGCACACCCACAGGCCGGGCTTGAGGCTCACTGCCACCAACCACTCATCCATGTCCCTCCACAACTCCTGCGCGGTGTGGCGTTTTTCCCCCAAACAGGAAAGTTTTAAAACTGCCTGCTGTCGTTTACCCCTGGCTGTGCTGAAGTTGGTGGTGAAGGTGTTACGCTGACCGGATGAGGAGGTGGTAGAGGATGAGGAAATGGAGTAGGAGGAGTTAGCAACAGGAGGCAAACTGCAATCCTCAGTGGTGGAAGGACATGCGCCAAACTGATATCCGCCTCAGGCCCAGCCGCCACTGCATTTACCCAGTGTGCTGTTAGGGAGATATAACGTCCCTGACCATGCTTACTGGTCCACGTATACGTAGTTAGGTGGACCTTGCCACAGATGGCGTTGTGCAGTGCACACCTGATTTTGTACCCCACTTGGTTGTGCAGGGAAGGAATGGCTCGCCTGGAAAAGTAGTGGCAGCTGGGCATGACGTACTGTGGGACAGCCAATGTCATCAGGCTTTTAAAACTCTGCGTCTCCACCAGACGGAATGACAGCATTTCAAAGGCCAGGAATTTTGCAATGCTGGCATTCAGGGCCAGGGATCGCGGGTGGGCAGGCAGGTACTTCCTCTTCCGCTCCAGTGTTTGGGAGATAGAGAGCTGAACGATTCCATGGGACATTGTGGAGATGGTTGGCGACCTAGGTGGTAGTGTTGCTGGCAGATCCTCTGTTTGCGGGGTGGCAGGTGCCACTGTCACTACAGAGGTGGATGAAGAGGCTGAGACTGCAGCAGAAGAGAAAGCAGGAGGAGTCAGAGACCTTTCTTGGTTTTTGAGGTGTCTACTCCACTGTAGCTCGTGCTTTGCACTTAGATGCCTTGGTCATGCAGGTTGTGCTCAGGTTGAGAACGTTTATGCCTCGCTTCAGACTCTGATTGCACAGCGTGCAAACCACTCGTGTTGTGTTACACTATGTGATTATTCTTGCTCTGTGTCTTTAAGATCTCTCCCCTTCTTTCTAGCTGAACTCTCTCTCTCACCGTAGTTCTTTATATATCTCCTCCACTTCCTGATTCTGGTCATTACTCCTGTATATCTTCCATGCTAAACATCTTACATGTGGCTTACAACTGCCACGTTTTTCTACCTATGAATATCCATCATTAAACGGAACATTTGAAAGGATTCATCGTCTGTCATCCTAACTGTGAGTTTATTCATTGAGTTAAACTGCCTGTATCGATGCAAGGGATAATATCAAACCAGCTTGAGTAAGGCCTACTTAAACCTGGAGATGAACTTTATCGCTTTGTAGTTGAGACAGAACAGTAGAAAAACAGAGTTTCACAGCCTTACAAGATTTCTGCATGTCAGTACTGATACAGACAAGATTTACTGCCCTCATAGCAAGACAGAAGGGACAGAGCAGCACATGGCAGCCTTATAGCCTGAGACAATCTGCACAGTGTCATATTTCAGCACACAGATCCTGCCTGCTTTCACAGTCAGTCTGCTATCATGAGTGACCAAGCTTCTGCATGTGAACTCACATCTCCTTCCTCACAAGTTCCTGAAGAAACTGAGTTACCCAAACGCTCAGTTAAACCCACCTGGAAAGTAATGGAGAATTATGAAGCTTCAAGGACTGAATTGTCAAATAGCTTGGAATTAGTCTGGGAGAAAATCCTTGCTGAAGCCAATACAGTGTCTGTTGAACGTGAACTACTGACACTAGAGGGCGCCATTAAACAACTTTCTGCCTCATATGAGCTTTATCAGCTTACCAGCATCAAATTCACTAATGTCTTACAAAACATGAAGTCAGAAAATGCGATGATGCAATTAAAGCGCGTCAATGCTCTCAATATTGAAAGAGACAGTTTTATCCTGCAAACCAGATTAAAGGCAGAAGCAAAAATAAAGCTGTTACAGGACACTGCATCTCACATCTGTTTCCACCAGACGTTCTAAAAACTCGTCAAGATCTCATAGTTCAAGATACTCAACACTCAGTGAGCGACTTATTAATGCCCGCGCTGAAGTGGAAGCCAGCAAAGTGCAGGTGGCATATGCAGAAAAAAGAGCAGAGTTGGAAGCGCAGTCAGCACGTCAAAGAGCAGAGTTGGAAGCGCAGTCAGCACGTCAAAGAGCAGAGTCGGAAGCGCAGTCAGCACGTCAAAGAGCAACAATGGAAACCTTAAATGAACAGTGTAAACATGACGCAGCTATGGCAAAGCAAGCTATCAGTGCAGACGAAGGTGCAAGTGAGAAAGACAGCATTAACCTAAACATAGCAGATATGGAAGACCCCCTCAAACGCACTAAAGACTATGTCCTAAGCCACTGCAGTGCACACTCCATTGTCTCCAATGCTCCCAACTACATAGAGACTCCTTCACAGCTTCAAGTTAAAGAGGTTCCAGCAACTTCCTGCACTCAAAATCACTCCACTGCATTTCCTACCTGCCTACCTTGCCTGCCTTCATACGTCACAGAGCATCAGCGCAAGCTTCAAGCAAGTCATCAATCTCCAGTCATTGGTACAGCCTTGAATCAACGTACCATTGGAACAACAGACTTCAAGCAAGCAACTCACCTGGATGCATCTGCTGCACCATATTTCCCTGTGTCCTTTAACAACAATGTCAAAGATAACGCAATCAGCACCATACAGCCAACAGCATCTCACATAAAGACGGAGACAACTGAGACAGAAGAGTTTGTGAGGTACATGCTTCGCAGAGAGCTCACAAAGACTGGTCTTACAAGTTTTGATGACCAACCTGAGAACTACAGAAGTTGGAAATGTGCCTTCAGAACTACAATCAGCAATATTGGCATTACAGCTTATCAAGAATTGAATCTGCTGATCAAGTGGCTTGGTCCTCTATCTGCTGCACGTGTTAAGCCATTAAGATCGGTTTTCATGGACAATCCTACTGCAGGCCTCACAGCTGCATGGGAGCGACTAGAGCAAAGTTATGGCAGTCCAGAAGCTATAGAAAATGCTTTGTTCATGCGTCTGGAAACTTTCCCAAAGATATCTGGTAAGGACAACAAGGAGTTCCAGAGACTGAGTGACCTTCTCCTTGAGCTTGAGCTAGCCAAGACAGACCCAAAACTACCTGGACTCAGTTACCTTGACACTCCAAGAGGGGTAAACCCAATTGTCTCCAAGCTCCCGTATGGTTTGCAAGAGAAATGGACTGCACTAGGGTCATCATACAAAAGAGAGAACAAGGTTTCCTTCCCTCCATTCTCTTTCTTCTGTGAATTCATCAGGAAAATTGCAGAGACCAAGAATGATCCAAGTTTTTCCTATGGTGAGTACAGCCTCTTCTCACCCTTTCCTAAGAGTACCAGTCTTCAGGGCAACTATAGAAACCATAGAGGCCCAGTGTCCGTGAAAAAGACTGACATCCTTCCCACTCCTACCACAGTTCTGGCCACGAACAAACAGAGTAGGAAGATTGAAAACCCTAACAGAGAGTGTCCCATACACAAGAAGCCACACCCCCTCAATAAATGTATCGGCTTTAGGAAAAAGCCTCTGGAAGAGCGCAAGGAGCTTTTAAAGACATTTAGGGTATGTTTCAGGTGCTGTGCTTCTACAGAACATTTTGCAAGGGACTGTAATGTGTCCATCAAGTGCATAGAGTGTGGCTCTGAAGAACATGTGCAAGCCCTCCATCCTCTTGAGCCCAGCTCTGCACAACCTGCCAACGCTCCTCCTAGGTTAACACATGGCGGGGAGAATACAGACCAAGTGCCTAATTCTACCATCATTTCTTCATCCTGCACTGAAGTTTGTGGAGAAGACCGCTGTGGTAAGTCCTGTGCTAAGATATGCTTGGTGAACATATACCACAAGGATCAACCAGAAAAGTCTCTAAAGGCATATGCTATCTTAGACGATCAGAGCAATCGATCACTTGCAAAATCGGAATTGTTCAATCTATTTGAAATAAAAGGCGAAGCTCATCCTTACACCTTGGGTACCTGTAGTGGAACTATAGAGGTTTCTGGAAAAAGGGCTCATGGACTCATGGTATCTTCTCTCAAAGGTAACTTGCAATTACCCTTACCTACACTTGTTGAGTGCAATCAGATACCTGCTAACAGGGAAGAAATCCCTACTCCAGCTGCTGCTTTCCATCACCCTCACCTCAAGGTAATAGCAAATGAGATACCGCCGCTTGACAAAGATGCTCAGATCCTTCTTCTGTTAGGAAGAGACATTCTAAGAGTTCACAAGGTACACAGACAAGTCAGTGGACCCCCAGATGCCCCATTTGCCCAGCGCACGGATCTAGGGTGGGTCATCATAGGCAATGTCTGCATAGGCAAAATGAAAAGACCTACCAACATTTCGTCATTCAAGACAAATGTTCTGCCAAATGGCCGAAACACTTACTTTGAGCCATGCCCACATCACTACTGGGTGAAAGAGAAGATAGCCAGCCACGAATGGCAACATGGTATCTCAGGTGACACAAGCCCTTTCTCCTGCCATGATGGCGACTTCGGCTCTACAGTGTTTAAAGCAACCAGTGAAGATGACATACTGGTTCCTTCAATGGAAGACAAAGAATTCATCAAGGTAATGGACAATGAGTTCTTTCAAGATGACTCCAATAACTGGGTAGCACCCCTACCCTTTCGTCTCCCAAGAGAGAGATTGCCCAACAACTTACAGCAGGCCATCAGTAGATTCTCCTCCTTAAAGCGAAACTTAAGCAGGAAACCAGAGATGCAAAAGCACTTTGTGGACTTTATGCAAAATGTATTTGACAGAGATCATGCAGAGCCTGCTCCCCCACTAAAGGAGGGAGAAGAATGCTGGTACCTTCCATCCTTTGGCGTGTATCACCCACGCAAACCAGACCAAATCAGAGTTGTCTTTGATTCCAGTGCTCAGCACGAAGGTGTTTCTCTTAACAACATGCTCCTTACTGGACCCAACTTGAACAACAGTCTAATAGGAGTCTTGATTCGTTTCAGACAAGAGCCTGTAGCAGTAATGGCCGACATTCAACAGATGTTTCACTGCTTCATCGTCAGAGAAGACAACAGAAACTACCTCAGGTTTCTATGGCACAAGGACAATGACCTCAACAAGGAAGTTATAGATTATCGCATGAAGGTACATGTCTTCGGTAACAGTCCTTCCCCAGCAGTGGCAACTTATGGGCTAAGGAAAACAGCTCAGACTGGAGTAGTTGAATATGGATCTGATGCCCGTCAATTTGTTGAAAGAAACTTCTACGTTGACGACGCACTTAAGTCCTTTCCAACTGCTAAAGAAGCAATTGATCTTCTCACCAGAACAAAGGAGATGCTGTCTGTAGCAAACCTTAGACTGCACAAGATTATATCCAACAGCCAGGAACTTATGAATGCCTTTCACTCTGAGGACTATGCCACTAGTCTAAAAAACCTTGACTTAGGTACAGATGTGCCTCCTGTACAGCGAAGTCTGGGTTTGTTGTGGAACATCAAGCAAGACAAATTCACCTTCCAAGTGTCAACTTGTGACAAACCCTTCACTAAGAGAGGAGTCCTGTCCGTGGTGAATAGCATCTATGACCCACTGGGTTTCCTTGCTCCAGTTACCATTCAAGGTAAGATTTTACTAAGACAGTTGTCTACTGAGAACATAGACTGGGATACTCCCTTGCCTAGTGAGAATCAACACAAGTGGGAAAGGTGGAGATATTCTTTGAAGTCACTAGAAAAACTTCAGATTCCCCGTTGCTATGTTCCAGGATCCACTTCAACCGCTAACCGGAGAGAGATTCATATTTTCTCTGATGCATCAGTTGAAGCTATTGCTGCAGTAGCCTATTTGAAGACCTCTGAACTGAATGGAGAATCACACTGTAGTTTTGTCCTAGGCAAGGTAAAACTCACTCCCAAGCCTGCACATACCATACCAAGACTTGAACTTTGTGCAGCCGTGCTAGCAGTAGAAATTGCAGAGGTCATACAAAGTGAAATGGACACTAAAATTGATTCTTTCACCTTCTATACAGACAGTAAGGTAGTACTTGGTTACATAAACAACCAAACGAAACAATTTTATGTGTTCGTCAGCAACAGGGTTGAACGTATCAAGAGATTCTCTCTACTAAGTCAATGGCATCACGTTCCCACTGAACTCAACCCAGCTGACTGTGGGACCAGAGCCGTGTCACCTGCTGCTCTTCAGGACAGCTTATGGCTGTCACCTCCAAGGTTTCTGTGTGAGGACTCCCACTCACCCACTATCGACACCACCTATGGACTAGTAAGCCCTGAAGATGATAAGGAAATAAGAACTGTGAACACCTCACTCCACACTTCTGTAAGTACAAAACAGAAGCTGCGGTCACACCGTTATGAGCATCAATGGAAGCAGGTGCAGCATCTAGCCAATGTGTTCTGGCATCGCTGGAAGAAAAAGTATCTTCACCACCTTCAAGGTCGTAACAAATGGCAAGCATCTAAGATGAATATTAAGGTTGGAGACCTCATCCTTCTAAAAGACAAGAAAGTTTGTCGGAATGAGTGGCCTATGGATCTTATTACTAAAGTTATGCCCAGCGACGATAACAAAGTCCGGAAGGTAGAAGTCAAGGGAACCAAGGGAGGATCGACACGAACCTTTAGTCGACCAATCACAGAGTTAGTACTCCTTTTGCCAGGTGAGTGACTTGTGCAAGGACTAGCCATGCTGTTGGCACGGCGAGGAGTACATTGCTGCCATCTACAGGTTCTACTCAGAACTTTGGAATTATTTGAAGACATCATACTGTGACTTTATGTTCTTCATCCTGTTGAACTTACTTTTATTATTTGCTTGTTGCATGTTTTTCATTACAGGTTCCAGGACATTCGTCAGTATTGGACTTTTTGAAAATATATATTTTAGTTTAAGGTTATGAAATCTAAAGATTTCAGACGGGGAGTGTTGTGTTACACTATGTGATTATTCTTGCTCTGTGTCTTTAAGATCTCTCCCCTTCTTTCTAGCTGAACTCTCTCTCTCACCGTAGTTCTTTATATATCTCCTCCACTTCCTGATTCTGGTCATTACTCCTGTATATCTTCCATGCTAAACATCTTACATGTGGCTTACAACTGCAACGTTTTTCTACCTATGAATATCCATCATTAAACGGAACATTCAAAAGGATTCATCGTCTGTCGTCCTAACTGTGAGTTTATTCATTGAGTTAAACTGCCTGTATCGATGCAAGGGATGAATATCAAACCAGCTTGAGTAAGGCCTACTTAAACCTGGAGATGAACTTTATCGCTTTGTAGTTGAGACAGAACAACTTGTGTCTTGTCATCAGCACAATGCTGTGTTTGCTCCTTCTGTTCTAATAAGGTGGGCAAAAGAAATGCATAGGTCAAAGCTTGGGAATAAAACAATGCAAACTACAAAAAAAAACAAAAAAACAAGGCACACTCCCTAAGCAAAGACATGTGGATTGCAGCATGTAAAAAGCCCTGGGTATGTACAGGGATTTATCATTAAAACCTGTCCAGAGGCACAGTGTGATTAGCTGCATGTGTGTGCTGTGTGCACTGTGATACCTTTAGCACTAGGGATGGGTGCTTGCAAAGATGAAAAATATCTACTTTTTTATCTTAATTTATTGTGTGCATGTGTGGTTTTTGGAGGGGGAGATATATTTAGGATAGTGAATTGGATGTGACCTGGCACACACGGATTGTCCACTTGCCACGTCACCTGCCACAAGTTGTGAATTGTCATTTGCCACGTCACCTGCCACAAGTTGTGGATTGTCCACTTGCCACGTCACCTGGCCACATCACCTGCCACAAGTTGTGGATTGTCCACTTGCCACGTCACCTGGCCACGTCACCTGCCACAAGTTGTGGATTGTCCACTTGCCATGTCACCTGGCCACGTCAACTGGCCACATCACCTGCCACAAGTTGTGGATTGTCCACTTGCTACGTCACCTGCCACATCACCTGGCCACGTCACCTGCCACAAGTTGTGGATTGTCCACTTGCCACGTCACCTGCCACGTCACCTGGCCACGTCACCTGCCACAAGTTTTGGATTGTCCACTTGCCATGTCACCTGGCCACGTCACCTGCCACAAGTTGTGGATTGTCCACTTGCCACGTCACCTGCCAGGTCACCTGCCCACGTCACCTGCCGCAAGTTGTGGATTGTCCACTTGCCATGTCACCTGGCCACATCACCTGCCACAAATTGTGGATTGTCCACTTGCCATGTCACCTGCCACAAGTTGTGGATTGTCCACTTGCCATGTCACCTGGCCACATCACCTGGCCACGTCACCTGCCACAAGTTCTGGATTGTCATTTGCCACGTCACCTGCCACAAGTTGTGGATTGTCATTTGCCACATCACCTGCCACAAGTTGTGGATTGTCCACTTGCCACGTCACCTGCCACAAGTTGCAGATTGTCATTTGCCATGTCACCTGCCACACGTTGTGGATTGCCCACTTGCCAGGTCACCTGCCACAAGTTGCTTGTTCAAATCTAACAACATATTGGTCAAATTCCAATTATATTTCAGATAACATCAATGCTAGTGGTGTATTGGATTGGATCAAGGGCTCATTAGGGTATATAAATGGTCTATGAATCATTGCAGGCAACTCCAATTTTTTAAAATATTTTTTTAATGTTTTTTCATCATTTGCCATCATTTTTTAGATTTTTAATGTCAAAAAAATAGGGCACCTTTAAAAACGTTTATAAACAAAAACGCGGCAAAACGCCGGTACCGCGTTTAGCCACTTTTAGCCGCGTTTGGAGTCTGAAACGTGGAAATGTTCGGCGTCTGAACACATTTTTTTGCTTTCAAAGAAACGCTGTTAAACGCAACTGCCTAAAAACGGCAATAAACGAGACTGTGTACATGGTCACATAGGATAACATTGAATGTGTTATGGGGCAGTTGAAAAAAGTGCCCAACTGCCTCTGAACACGCGTTTAACACCGTCCCGTGTGCATGGGGCCTTACACACATGGCGACCTCCATCCCTAAATTAGTTTATAGAAAAGGAGAGCTATGGGACTTTAAATAAGGCACCGCCATGTCAGATAAGGACAAGAACCTCATAAAATTGAAGTTACAGTACATGATTTATTGTTACATTTGAGGAAAATATTGTATCAAATAGATAGGTAGTCATATGACTTACAGTAAATATGCTGCTCATAGCCTGCAATACAAATAGGAAGTAGACATAATAAAAGTACATGATAAAATGAATAGGTTAAAAAACATATAATATAGGAACAGGTAACTTTTGGCATCTAGTGGCACTCAACACATTTCCTGGCATTACAGCCATTCATCAGGAGAGTTATGACGCTTTTCTCCGTCCTTGGAGGGTTCCCCCATCTCAACCCCAGGGGAGACATCATGCCTGTACCCCCGCTTTCCTTGGCGGACACCGGACTTGGCCTTGAGGCTGTGCAGTAAGTTTCCCAATCTGTCTCCACCTTGTTGGGACATAGTCTCCTTGTCCTCCCTTATTCTAAGGGCATTATCATTAACCCCTGTCCATTTTTCTTTCCAGTATATTGCTTGATAACACTCCTGATGAATGGCTTTAATGCCAGGAAATGCGTTGAGTGCCACTAGATGCCAAAGGTTACCTTTTCCTATATTATATGTTTTTTAACCTATTAATTTTATCATGTACATTTATAATGTCTACTTCCTATATGTATTGCATGCTATGAGCAGCATATTTACTGTAAGTCATGTCACTACCTATCTATTTGATACAATATTTTCCTCAAATGTAACAATAAATCATGTACTGTAACTTCAATTTTATGATGTTCTTGTCCTTATCTGACATGGCGGTGCCTCATTTAAAGTCCCATAGCTCTCCTTTTCTATAATATATTTAGGATAGTTGCATTCATTTAATTTAAAGGTCATCATTGGCCTGTTGCTGTTTGAATTTTTTGTTAAGAAACATAGAATGAAGAGATTACGTTTGTGCCACAAGAACATATCCATGACAGCTGAAAGACGCTTCTGTAGTCCTCAGGAGCCATTTAACCGATTTTCCACCGTATAACTTACATATACGGGGGCAAAGTGACACTTCTGCGCAGAATCATGTACCTGGTATGTGTCTCTGCACTTCCAGGTAGAGGGTCTGCTCACACTGTGATTATACCCAGCGGGAGCTGATCAGCGGGTACCGCAGACTTGATGTCCGCCAGCACCCGCTGATCTTTTGGTACTGATGGAGAACCGCTGTCTGCCTATATAAACAAGGCAGATTGCTGTTCTGTCTGTAGGGAAGGCATGGATCCTGTGTTCCTGCAAAGCAGGAACACAGATCCATGCCTTCCTCTAGTAAAAGCACCTCCCACAGTACACAAAATAACTAGCCAGGCACACATTTAACCATTTGATCACCCCGATGTTAACCCCTTCCCAGCCAGTGTCATTAGTACAGTGATAGTGCATATTTTTTAGCACTGATCACTGTATTACTGTCACTGGAAACAAAAAGTGTCAAAAGTGTCAGTAAGTGTCCGACTGTCTGCTGTAATATCCCAGTCCCACTGTAAGTTGCTGATCGCCGCCATTACTAGTAAAAATAAATAAATAAATATATCCCAAAGTTTGTAGATGCTATAAACCAATCAATATATGCTTATTGGGATTTTTTTTTTTTATAAAAATATGTAGCAGAATAAATATTGGCCTAAAATGATGAAGACATTTTATTTTTTTCAATATTTTTATTGGATAGGTTTTATAGCAGAAAGTAAAAAATATTGTTTGTCTGTCTTTTTTTGTTTGTAGTGCAAAAAATAATGATCAAAAACCACCAAAAGAAAGCTCTATTTGTGGGAAAAAAGGACATACGTTTTACTTGGGTACAGCATCGCACAACCACACAATTGTCAGTTAAAGTAACACAGTGCCGTATCGTAAAAAATTCTCCTGGCCATGAACGGGGTAAATCTTCCGGAGGGAAAGGGGTTAAAGATCATTGTATCAAACTACCTAAAAGCTATTAAAAACGACTCCAACGCATTTTGTTAAAACAGCGAAATGCCATTGAAATCTCCCAGTTGTCAACAAAATTTGGGGAAATAAAAACTCAAAAAATCTATTTCCTTCATCCCTGTTTACAAAAAACATGTACTACAGCTTTTGTGTTTTTCCCCACACAATATAAGATGTGCATATTTAAACACTAACAGTACTAACATATACCCAAAAACATTAGTGAAAAATCACATTTCCAGCTTGGAAAAAACATGTGTTAGTATGTTCACTGTTTGTACATTGGAACCTGTGCAAGCGTATCCACTTGCATCACTGTCACATAGTAATTACTGTATGGATACAATTTGCTTTTTGAATCACTGATCTGGAACAAATATGCAGACAAGGACTTCTGGCTAATAATGATGCACACAGAGTTTTAAGAAGGAACTCAGCAATAGCAATTATTTTTTTTCTCTGCTGAGTGGTTTACTTTAAAGCATAACTCCAGAAAATCTAAAAATTCTCTCTTGTAGTGGCTCTGTGCTCATTTATTGGAGGGGAGGGTAAAAACACTTTTACTGACCCGATCCCCTGCTCCTGTGGATGACAGTGCTTCCTTATGCCACAATGGTGGACTCTACCTTCCCGATATCATGTCCAATGATGTCAGGCCTTAGACCACTGGATCGTGGGTGAGAAGGTGCTCTGGTGAATGGTCTAGCAACACAGGGGATCGAGTAAATCTTCTTCCCCCTAGACCAAAATGATCAGTTAAATTGGAATTCTAATCTTCCCCAAATTAGTCCGAAAAGTGCTCTCTCCCCCCTCCTAACACCTATTGTGACTAACCTTGTTAAGAAGGATCTGTTTCAGGCCACTCTGGTACAGTTATATGATCCAATGGGTCAGCTAGCACCAGCTGCAGGGAGAGGAAAGAACACTCATTAAAGGCTAATTATGCCTGGGAGTGGTGATGGTTTACTGTGGTCCACCCATTGTGGGCACTTCCTCTTCTCCCCTGCAGTGTCAGCTGGCTGACACAGGGGAGACGGATCACGTGAGTGGACTGCAGCAGGTGGAAAATAGTTACGTATACGGATCTTTCTTACACACATTAGTCAGAATAGGTGTTAGGAGGTGAAAGGGAGCGCTTTTAAGACTAGATAGGGAAGACCCAGAATTCCACTTTAACACTTGCAGTGCGGGTGCAGCCCTACTGCAAGGGAGACTTTTGAAGTTTCCTGGAGTTGGGCTTTAAGCTGTTATAATAGTGCAGGCTTACCTTTCAGAGATAGGAGTGTAAATTTATTTAGCTGTATTCCCTCCCTGATAGAGGCCCTCACAGAGGTTGGCCTATCTCCTGCCTGACTTCAAGTCTGACGTCTGGTGATCACTTTGCATTTCTGAATGAGGTTAAAACTCTCAGTTGTCCACACCTTTAGCAACTTGACAGAAAGAAATAGGTAGGCCTTACAGCCTCGCAAACAGCCTGACACTTTTACTCTGACATTGATAAAATACAAGGAAATTATAAAAAATGAAGTACGTACTGTATATTCATAAGGGGTACAATTCCACTATTATAACCATTACACTCTTAAATTCTCTTCAATCTGTCCTTGGTTTTTGAAGATGTACTGTCCTTGCTGATAAAGATGTCCATCTTTAAACACTATACAGGCTTATACTGGACCATTATTCTGGTGCCCAGTGACACATCTTCTATATGGCTTCACCATCATTGATGTCAACTCTCTTCCTATGTCAACGCCATTGAAACAGTGTACCAACATCATCAAACAATCCTCATTTTTTTGTGGGCATTTATTCATAATGCACCCAGTGCCTCCCACCCTTTTGATTGACAGTAGGAGTCCTATGAAATCATAAGAGCTGCATAACTGGTTGAGTGAAGCGCAGCAAACATTTAGAAACATAAAACAAGGTGCCTCTGATTATATCCATTCGGATGAAACATGTTAGGCTGGCCAACGCAAGCACGCTGAGAACCGCAGATATATTTATGTCATGATGATCGTTATTTCCTGTAAGTAGAATACATTAAAGTCGGTCATTTTTACCTTACAGGCTTCACTATGCTGGTCTTTCTTCTTTATTCAGTTAATACTTCCTGTTGAGGACTGCATAACATCTTCATCCTATACCAAGTCCTGGATGCCCTTCTAATGCTGGGGATGCTGACCATTTTTTGATATTGACCCATCAAGTTTGGATAGCTGAGTCCATCATTGACCCTCTGCAACCATACATACATCGTTTGTGTTTATTTACCTTCTGGTAAGCAGATTGTGAGCACGGTTGGTGTGGTGTGCTGTGTCTCTGCACACTGAAGTTTTGGTGGTGGTTTCTTCATCAGTTTCCATATCCACTTCATCTTATGCTGTCTATGCTGATTAGTGCACCTGGACTGTTATTCACAATTTATTATTAAGCACTGCATTTTTGGACTAAACATTTAGAAACGTTCTGCACAGGTAAAAAAAAAAAAAAAATACGTTACTCTTATATATAGCTTTGGCACTGGTCCTGGTCTACACTCCAAACCCACAAGTTTGTGGACCCCTAACCATTACAACTATATGAGCTTGTTGGACATACTATTCCAAAACCATGGGCATCTATATGGAATTGTTACACACACATACACATGCTCACACATGTCTTTTGCATATAACAAACTCCTTTCATCTAGGAAGACTTTGCACAAGATCTTGGAGTGTGTATGTAAGGATTTGTGCCCATTCAGCAAAAAGAGCACTTGTGAGGTCAGGTACTGATGTTGGATGCGAAGACCTGGCTCGCACTTGCAGTTCCAATTCATTCCAAAAATCTTCAGTAGGGTTGAGGTCAGAGCTCTGTGCAGGCCACATGAGTTCCTTCACATCAGACACAACAAACCAAATATTTTTTAGGCCTTATTTTGCACTTCTGAACTCAATAAGGGGGGGGGGGGTCACATAATTTTGGCAATATGGTGTAGGTGTTATGGGTAATTTTTCCTTTCAGATCCTTTTCCATACAAGGACCAAAATCTGAACAAAATTTTAAATGATTCACTGTGAATTACAGAGCTATTACATATTATAATATAAACCCACAAGAATAAATGAAACAAATGCATATTACTTCATTGCTCAAAATGTTTTCGTTTTTCATTATTTATTCTTTTCCTAAGTATTAGTGAAGACAAGTTTTTTTTTTTTATTATTTGCTACTTGGCACAATATTGTCGGTTGATATTATTTAAGCTTTAATAATATGCCCCCCTTCGAAGCACATTTTACGCACTAATTGTTCTGTGCTATTTGGTATTCGTTTGAAGAACGTGACCAAATTTGTTCACAAAGATTTTCCTTATAAGGTTTAGAAACTATTTGTTTTCACTGATGGCATTTTTGAAGTTGTTGGTTACTTGTGCTCTTTTTTGTCTTTGTGTTGTGAAGCTGAATGACTGAAACAAGACACATCTAGAGAGTTGGCTGAAGATCAACCGGAACATTTTGTTTTGCTTCTAAAAAATGTTAGATTAGAAGAAATCTTCTTTCCTCTTTTTTTTCGAACTGTGTGCTTTTCATGTGGGATGCGTTGTACTTATGTTTTGCTTTTGGATACCAGGAGCGGAATGTTTCTTCGTCCTTTTGGCATGCAGACTGATGCTAGACGGTGGACAGTCCAAATTTAAAGAACTGGGTGGACAAGAGAGGAATTCTAGACTGAATGTGTCTCCTAAATTAGTTTTTAGTGAAGTATCTTTTTGGATCTGTTAAAAACAGAAGTTACAAATGATAAAAATGGGTGCTGTTTTTTGTTTTGAGGATGAGGAACAACTGGATACAGCGTACAGCCAAAGGTCGGGGTCGAGAGTAATAGAATCCTGGCACTAAACACCCGTTTATCTTCTGTAATGAAGCTCTGCCAAACCATATATATACAACGTAGTGAGGAGGAGAAAGTGTCTGATGCCTCTCCAGAGTATCCATGAGGGCTTCTGTTTAGAAGATAGTTTCTTAGGTAACATAATAACATATTAGCAGTATTTCTCATTTAACACAAGATTTGGCTGACTTATGGTGTGAAACCTCACACATGACATTTGAAAGAATTAGAATAACAACCCAAACTCCCAAGTGAATTTTAAAGCTTTTTTCCTTCTTAAAGGCCTATACCATGCTGTGTTTAGGCAGGCTAAAACTGGTAAAGTACCACAATCCAATATATATGCAGACAAGTAAAACACATATAACTATGTAATTGTGATCTGCTGAACCAAGACTGATTTGGCGAAATGGCCTTTCCCAAATAAACATGTAACCAGGTACTTTACTACAGTATGTAGCTGTTTCTCTCTATATACAAGTCACCTAGTGGAGCAATTTCCTTTTTTTAGCCACAAGGGAAAGAACAGTGTGAGTGTAATAATTTGGTCTATGAGCTACAAGCCCCAATAAACTCTGGGAGCCGGAGGAGTTCCAAGAGGGGTATATATCAAACAGCCTGGGAAGGAGCCGGGGCTGTTGGTGCCAAGTGCGGGTCGGTGTGGCTGCTCCGGGGAAGCTGCGGAGAAGAACATTAAAAGGCCCTGGTGCTTAACACAACTGCTGAGCCCGCTGACAGAACTGTGTGCCCTGCGTGTCACAACAGCACTACACCACTACTCTGCAAACGAATACTGGTGAGCCCACACACTCTGCGTATCCTCCTGATAAGGCTCCATGGTTTTCGGATAGTGGCCACAGAGGGACTAGCACAATAGCACAGCATACCAATCTGGGTCCATCATACGTCAAGTCACTACTGGGGTTTCAGTGCTTGTGCACTCTGGGCCGCTCTGGCCACACTGCGTGCCAGGCTCATGTGAGGAGGTCAGTGTTCATTGCCACATTAGGGAGGCCCCTCCATCGCTACAGATTGCTACTACAATCCATGGAGTTGGTGAGCAGGTGTCTGTAAACAGGGAAAGACATACTGTAAGCAGAAGTAACTTTTATCCACTCCTCCTCCAACCCAGTTTAATACTTTCAGTGCTTTTAGCAGACCGGGTCTCACTGGTTCATTGCTCTTAACAATAGCTCTTCAGTTGGCCCAGTCTGTTGCACTGCACACTGAACCGCAATCTATAATTATCCATCTTACGGCATGCAGTTATATTAAACACCTTCTAGTGTACCAACATTACCAAAAGGCCCGAACATCAGCTGGCAGAAGAATTACTTTGAAGAACTGTGAATTGGTTCCTTTACTTATTCAGTTATTGAGTTGCTGGTTGTGATCAAATATTTAAAGTTTAGTGGTGGCCTAGACCTAGCTTTTCTGCCACCAGTGTTCACCAGCAGCAGCATAATCTCTAATATTGTTAGTACTAACCTAAGGCTGCCTGTTGTCACACTAATAAGTGGGGAGGCTATTGTTTTTGTTGACCCAGGCAAAGTCTGACATTTCATGCCTGCATGTCTATTGTGGAATCAGGTTTACTTTAATTGGGTACTTCACACTGCTGTTGAGCAGGAAATTGTTATTTCTTTTTGGTGACTTTGCTAACCTGTTTCGTGTTTTAACGCTTGACCACTCAGTGCCAAAAGTTTGTACATTGCTACCTCTTTGTGTGCGTGTAACCTGGAGTTTCAGAGGGTCTGAGGCTTTTAGCTAGGTGGAGGCAGGACATAATACAACCAGCGGCTCCTGTGGTGGTAGCGCTATATATATGTATATATATATTTAATTTAACCACTTGCTGACTGTCTCATGCTGATATATGTTGGCAGAATGGCACGGCTGGGCAGATTAACGTATATATACGTTGCCCTTTAAGACACGGCAATGTGGGCACGCGTGCACCTGCCACGAGCTCTGTGAGTGTGACCGCCGGTCCCGCGGACTCAATGTCTGTGGGGATACCCGCAATCGTCTCACGGAGAGGAAGAACGGGGAAATGCTACTGTAAACAAGTATTTCCCCATTCTTCCTAGTGACAGGACACTGATCACAGCTCCCTGTGATCGGGAGCGGTGATCAGTGTTGTGTCACACGTAGCCACGCCCCCTACAGTTAGAACACATCCCTAGGACACACTTAACCCCTTCAGTGCACCCTACAGGTTAACCCCTTCACTGCCAGTGTAATTTTTTCAGTAATCAGTGCATTTTTATAGCACTGACCGCTGTAAAAATGACAATGGTCCCAAAATGGCATCAAAAGTGTCCAATGTGTCCGCCATAATGTCACAGTTACGATAAAAATCGCAGATCGCCACCATTACTAGTAAAAAAAAAAAATATTAATAAAAATGCAATAAAACTATCCCCTATTTTGTAGACGCTATAACTTTTACGCAAACCAATCAATAAACGCTTATTGCGTTTTTTTTACCAAAAATATGTAGAAGAATAAGTATCAGCCTAAACTGAAGAAAACATTTTTTTATATGTTTTTTTGGGGATATTTATTATAGAAAAAAGTCAAAAATATTGCATTTTTTTTTTTAATTGTCACTCTATTTTTGTTTATAGCACAAAAAATAAAAACCGCAGAGATGATTAAGTACCACTAAAAGAAATCTCTATTTGTGGGAAAAAAAGGACGTCAATTTTGTTTGGGAGCCACGTCGCACGACCGTGCAATTGTCAGTTAAAGCGACGCAGTGCCAAATCGCAAAAAGTGCTCTGGTCTTTGGCCAGCCAAATGGTCCGGGGCTTAAGTGGTTAAACAGGACCTTTCAGTAATTTTACAAGTGTGCATGAATTTATTTCTAATATGTTATAATATACAGCATTAGTATCATTAAAAAAACTTTACCTTTTATTACTTTTATTATTAAAAAGCAATCCTTGATCTCCAGTCATGTGACTTGGCCTAGACTGACATTGTCATTAGTCTGCTGCAGGAAGGAGGAAGCATACCCTCAGTCTCCTCTTCCCCAGTGATAAGACTGCAATGTTATAACTTTGTATAAAGTCACAGAGACTACAGCAAGGGACTGATCTGTGTAAGACATTAGTAAACACAGCCAAGAACTGCACAGATACCAGGATTTACATTTTAATCCAGTACCCTAGTGCCTGAACCTTTTGAGGGGAAAAAAAAGCAGATGAAAGCATTGACGGGGGAAATACTGTGATATCAGTGAGAGGAAGTGTAGTTCTTTCTATTATTCCAGACTTTCTCAACCTTTTCAACATGGAGGAACCCTTGAAATAACCTTTCGGTCTCAGGGGAACCTCTGTTAAAAATGGCTATATCTACAACTCATGATACATTGGTGTAATGGTCAAAGTGCTCCTTACATCTGTGGTCTTGGGGAAGAATTCCCCCCCTACATATAGCTAAAAAGATCATTGGTGTCCCTGGGAACTTATTTGAGAGGCAAACATTGGTCATTGCTCAAGGAACCCCTAGCAACCGTTGGAGGAACCCCTGGGTTCCACGGAACCCTGGTTGAGAAACCCTGTATTATTCATTGCAAAGAACCCTTTAGCTTTTTCCTGAAAGGAAAAACAACATAACATGTATGCAATGAATATAGCAATGTCCAGTATATAAATACATGGCATAATATCTGCAAAGTAAATTGTATTGAAATTCCATTTATGAGTGCATTGGGAAAATAACTCAGGTTTGTGGTAGGCATGTTAAACTAAATATCTCATTAATTTTTTTAATTGTTGAGAGAGGTTTCAGTTTAATACAGAGGTCATTGTAAAGAATTTTGCAATTCTATTTAGAAAAGCATACTCAGAGATGGAATGTTTCACAATTCAATTAATTATAGAGAGGGAAATGTGATGTTTATTATAAAAATAAACAGCGCGGGAATATACATTTGTTTTATATAATAAAGCATTTACTTATAATGATGTTATTTATTAAGACAATATAACATCACAATCTTTTAATTGTAATCTTTTTTTTTTTTCTTTTAATAAAACAATATAACATCACAAATGCATTGCAGAATTTAAATAGCTGAAGCACACAACTATTTTTATTGCAATAAATCGCTACTATACTAAATCATATATATATATATATATATATATATATATATATATATATATATACAGTAAGTATACAAATAGCAGGGAATTTTCAGACCTATATTAAACTACAAGGTATGGCGACCGCTAATAACACTTAAAGAATAACTCTACTTTCATGGGAAAAAAATATACCACATAAAATAGTATATACAGTATAGCATGTGCAATTACTAGACAAGCCATTTTGTAATTTAGTGTTACTAAAAATTACCTTTACTTGATCATTCTGCAGCAGTTTTTCTGTAAAATGCAATGCAATATGGCAACCTGAAGGCGTTCTGTACATAGCTGGTGTACAGACCGGCCCCAGAAATTTAATTTCCTGCTCGTGTGATTGGTTCAATGATTTCCCCAGAAGTCTACACAAAGATCAAATTTTAGGCATCACCTGCAATAGGGATTTCAGTTTTGGTAAGATACTCCCCAAAGGTTAAATACATATAAAGGGAAGTTGACACTCGGTGGCGAAGCTAGACATTCTTTCACCCGGGCAAAGACTCAGTTTGGCTTCCCCCCCTCCTCAGAGAGAAGTTCTCTATTCACACACTCCCAGCCCCCTGCCCAGAGGGTGAAGTGTAATATATACATAGATATGCCATAGGATGGTAATAATAATATACAGTATATATATTAGTCATTTCAAAGTTTTGGTAATGGTTATTTCAAGCCTTATTTCTGTATTAGGATGAGCGTCGCCAGGGAAGAATAAGTGAACCAAGAAGCGGGTCTTTATTAAGGCCTGCTTCTGTGTGCTCTTCTTCCTTCCTGGTGGCGTCCCTCCCAACCTGCCTGGGGCCAAGGCTTGGAATTTCCACATAAAGCACTGCTGCTTTTTTTCTGGTATAGCAGCCAGGATTGCCACCTTTTCTTCAAGACAATTTTTATTATTTTTTAATATACACTAGGATTGTAAAAGACCTGGGACACCTCTGGGTGCCCCTCGTAGCTCACCACAGTGAACAGTGGATGTGGCCAAATTGCATTAACGGTTGGAGGAGCTTAAAGGAGCATGGTTATATAAAACAAAAGCATTCTTGTACCCGTAAAATATACTACTTATTTTAAACAACTGTCAGTGTAAAAATTTGAACTTAGCTTTCCTTATAAGTTGACAGTGTCAGTAAGTAGCGCAGTGAACGGTGTGTGGACAGTGTCAGTAGGGTAGTGAATGGTGTGTGGACAGTGTCAGTAAGGCAGAGGACATTGTGGACAGTGACAGTAGGGCAGTGGATGGTGTGTGGACAGTGTCAGTAGGGCAGTGGATGGTGTGTGGACAGTGTCAGTAGGGCAATGGCAGTAGGGCAATGGCAGTGTCAGTAGGGAAGTGGGGGTTGTGCGGACAGTGTCAGTAGGGCATTGGCAGTGTCAGTAGGGCAGTTGACGGTGTGTGGACAGTGTCAGTAGGGCAGTGGACAGTGTCAGTAGGGAAGTGGAGGGTGTGCGGACTGTGTCAGTAGGGCATTGGCAGTGTCAGTAGGGCAGTGGACGGTGTGTGGACAGTGTCAGTAGGGCAGTGGACAGTGTCAGTAGGGAAGTGGAGGGTGTGCGGACAGTGTCAGTAGGGCATTGGCAGTATCAGTAGGGCAGTGGACGGTGTGTGCACAGTGTCAGTAGGGCAGTAGACGGTGTGTGGACAGTGTCAGTAGGGCAGTGGACGATGTGGACAGTGTCAGAAGGGCAGTGGATGGTGTGTGGACAGTATCAGTAGGGTAGTGGATGGTGTGTGGAAAGTGTCAGTAGGGCAGTGGATGGTGTGTGAACAGTGTCAGTAGGGCCATTGGACAGTGTCAGTAGGGAAGTGGAGGGTGTGCGGACAGTGTCAGTAGGGCAGTGGACAGTGTCAGTAGGGCAGTGGACAGTGTGTGGACAGTGTCAGCAGGGCAGTGGATGGTGTGTGGACAGTGTCAATAGGGCAGTGGACGATGTGTTGACAGTGTCAGTAGGGAAGTGGACGGTCTGTGGACAGTGTCAGTAGGGCAGTAGATGGCGTGTGAACAGTGTCAGTAGGGCAGTGGACAGTGTCAGTAGGGAAGTGGAAGGTGTGCGGACAGTGTCAGTAGGGCAGTGGACGGTGTGTGGACATTGTCAGTAGGGCAGTGGACGGTGTGTGTACAGTGTCAGTAGGGCAGTGGAAGATGTGGACAGTGTCAGTAGGGAAGTGGACGGTCTGTGGACAGTGTCAGTAGGGCAGTGGAAGGTGTGGACAGTGTCAGTAGGGAAGTGGACGGTCTGTGGACAGTGTCAGTAGGGCAGTGGATGGTGTGTGGACAGTGTCAGTAGGGCAATGGCAGTAGGGCAATGGCAGTGTCAGTAGGGAAGTGGGGGTTGTGCGGACAGTGTCAGTAGGGCATTGGCAGTGTCAGTAGGGCAGTGGACGGTGTGTGGACAGTGTCAGTAGGGCAGTGGACAGTGTCAGTAGGGAAGTGGAGGGTGTGCGGACAGTGTCAGTAGGGCATTGGCAGTGTCAGTAGGGCAGTGGACGGTGTGTGGACAGTGTCAGTAGGGCAGTGGACAGTGTCAGTAGGGAAGTGGAGGGTGTGCGGGCAGTGTCAGTAGGGCATTGGCAGTGTCAGTAGGGCAGTGGACGGTGTGTGGACAGTGTCAGTAGGGCAGTAGACGGTGTGTGGACAGTGTCAGTAGGGCAGTGGACGGTGTAGACAGTGTCAGTAGGGCAGTGGATGGTGTGTGGACAGTATCAGTAGGGTAGTGGATGGTGTGTGGACAGTGTCAGTAGGGCAGTGGATGGTGTGTGAACAGTGTCAGTAGGGCCATTGGACAGTGTCAGTAGGGAAGTGGAGGGTGTGCGGACAGTGTCAGTAGGGCAGTGGACAGTGTCAGTAGGGCAGTGGACGGTGTGTGGACAGTGTCAGTAGGGCAGTGGATGGTGTGTGGACAGTGTCAATAGGGCAGTGGACGATGTGTTGACAGTGTCAGTAGGGAAGTGGACGGTCTGTGGACAGTGTCAGTAGGGCAGTAGATGGCGTGTGGACAGTGTCAGTAGGGCAGTGGACAGTGTCAGTAGGGCAGTGGACGGTGTGTGGACAGTGTCAGTAGGGCAGTGGATGGTGTGTGGACAGTGTCAATAGGGCAGTGGACGATGTGTTGACAGTGTCAGTAGGGAAGTGGACGGTCTGTGGACAGTGTCAGTAGGGCAGTAGATGGCGTGTGAACAGTGTCAGTAGGGCAGTGGACAGTGTCAGTAGGGAAGTGGAGGGTGTGCGGACAGTGTCAGTAGGGCAGTGGACGGTGTGTGGACATTGTCAGTAGGGCAGTGGACGGTGTGTGTACAGTGTCAGTAGGGCAGTGGAAGGTGTGGACAGTGTCAGTAGGGAAGTGGATGGTCTGTGGACAGTGTCAGTAGGGCAGTGGATGGTGTGTGAACAGTGTCAGTAGGGAATTGGAGGGTGTGCGGACAGTGTCAGTAGGGCAGTGGACAGTGTGTGGACAGTGTCAGTAGGGCAGTGGACGGTGTGTGGACAGTGTCAGTAGGGAAGTGGACGGTCTGTGGACAGTGTCAGTAGGGCAGTGGACGGTGTGTGGACAGTGTCAGTAGGGCAGTGGATGGTGTGTGGATAGTGTCAGTAGGGCAGTGGACGGTGTGTGGACAGTGTCAGTAGGGCAGTGGACGGTGTGTGGACAGTGTCAGTAGAGCAGTGGATGGTGTGTGGACAGTGTCAGTAGGGCAGTGGAAGGTGTGTGGACAGTGTCATTAGGGCAGTGGATGGTGTGTGGACAGTGTCAGTAGAGCAGTGGACGGTGTGTGGACAGTGTCAGTAGGGCAGTGGATGGTGTGTGGACAGTGTCAGTAGGGCAGTGGAAGGTGTGTGGACAGTGTCATTAGGGCAGTGGATGGTGTGTGGACAGTGTCAGTAGAGCAGTGGACGGTGTTTTGACAGTGTCAGTAGGGCAGTGGAAGGTGTGTGGATAGTGTCAGTAGAGCAGTGGACGGTGTGTGGACAGTGTCAGTAGGGCAGTGGAAGGTGTGTGGATAGTGTCAGTAGAGCAGTGGACGGTGTGTGGACAGTGTCAGTTGGGCAGTGGACGGTGTGTGGACAGTGTCATTAGGGCAGTGGATGGTGTGTGGACAGTGTCAGTAGAGCAGTGGACGGTGTGTGGACAGTGTCAGTAGGGCAGTGGATGGTGTGTGGACAGTGTCAGTAGGGCAGTGGAAGGTGTGTGGACAGTGTCATTAGGGCAGTGGATGGTGTGTGGACAGTGTCAGTAGAGCAGTGGACGGTGTTTTGACAGTGTCAGTAGGGCAGTGGAAGGTGTGTGGATAGTGTCAGTAGAGCAGTGGACGGTGTGTGGACAGTGTCAGTAGGGCAGTGGAAGGTGTGTGGATAGTGTCAGTAGAGCAGTGGACAGTGTGTGGACAGCGTCAGTAGGGCAGTGGAAGGTGTGTGGACAGTGTCATTAGGGCAGTGGAAGGTGTGTGGACAGTGTCATTAGGGCAGTGGAAGGTGTGTGGATAGTGTCAGTAGAGCAGTGGACGGTGTGTGGACAGTGTCAGTAGGGCAGTGGAAGGTGTGTGGATAGTGTCAGTAGAGCAGTGGACGGTGTGTGGACAGTGTCAGTAGGGCAGTGGAAGGTGTGTGGACAGTGTCATTAGGGCTGTGGATGGTGTGTGGACAGTGTCAGTAGAGCAGTGGACGGTGTGTGGACAGTGTCAGTAGGGCAGTGGAAGGTGTGTGGACAGTGTCATTAGGGCAGTGGACGGTGTTTTGACAGTGTCAGTAGAGCAGTGGAAGGTGTGTGGATAGTGTCAGTAGGGCAGTGGATGGTGTGTGGACAGTGTCAGTAGGGCAGTGGAAGGTGTGTGGATAGTGTCAGTAGAGCAGTGGACGGTGTGTGGACAGTGTCAGTTGGGCAGTGGACGGTATTAGTAGAGCAGTGGAAGGGGTCAGTAGGAGAGAGGTTGGTGTCAGTAGGACAGTGGACGGTGTCAGTAATTCAGTGGACAGTGTCAGTAGAGAACTATTGACATGATTGCTATAAGTAAATGGTGCTGTGGTGACACGTCTTAGGGGGTATGGAAATTTAGGCCTGCATCCATAGTATCTTCTTAGTCTTCCGGGTTGAATGACAATATAAAGTGAATTCATATCTTACTCTGTTCTGAAGAAATTGCTGCTTCCCTAACCATGCACTCTCTCATACAAATTGTTAAACTGGAGGATCAGATTTCATTATAATCACCTGAGCATTGTCAGTGTTGTATTTGATCTCTTGCCCCATATGGACTTACCTGTACATTCTCTGGTTTAACCCTGGTTCTAGCTGCAGTCATGACTCTTTTTTCTTTCCGTAGGTGATTCTGAATAATGTAAAAGTGAACTGAGCAGCTAAATAGCTGCTGGATTGTTTTTACATGTAAAGAAAAGTAGTTTAATCAGATGCTTTTGATGGCAGAGGAAAGACCTGGGGATCTAATAGATCCCAGATCTCTCCACAAAGAGGACTTGTCATGCTCATTTCTATCACAAGGGATGTTATTCATCCCTTGAGATAGCAAAAAAGTTGATTAAGAAAAATAAAAATAAAAAATAATTTAAAAAAGGCTTACCAAAAAAAAACTTTTTGCAGGAGATGCCTTTTCGTTTGGCTTGTAGTCGTCTGGGAAAAGCCATAAGCCTTCAGACTGCCTGCCACAAGGGCAACATTTGATTTTATTTGACATTTTTAGAAAATCTAAATGGTTGCATGGCTAAGAAAGAAAGAAGGGAAGGAAGGAAGAAAATAATCTCTTATTATAGTTACACAGAGATGAATAGATAGATAGATAGATAGATAATTATATTTATACTGTTTTCATAGAGTTATGCTGTTGGTGGAAAGAAAGAAAGAAAGTGAAGGGAATAATCTCTCATTATAGATACACAGGGATAATTAGATATGATCAATAGATAAATAGATAGATTGATAGATAGATAGATAGATAGATAGATAGATAGATAGATAGATTTAGCAACATTTTCCTCCTGGTTTGCTGTGACTGGTTCATATAGCAGTAGGTATACACATCTCTCTTGACTTGATGATAAATCTTTTCCTTTCCAGTCTCAGAGGAAGGAGTGGAGATGTGTTAATAAATGGTAAGTGGCAGTAAGAGAACACACGGCCGGGCTGGCTGATTCTCCTGGGTAGAGAGAATAATGTAGCTGGCCTCTTTTATGTCATTCTCTGGAAGCTATTATATTGTCCAGAAATGGTGGTGAATGTTTCAAGGGCTCCTGGTTCTCTGTGGCACATCACCTTGCAGTTCCCCTGAAATTGTTCGTGAATCAGGTTTCCTGTGGTAAGGAGCACTAGCCCTCATGTTACATTAGTGCTTACAATGTACAGTGCTCTGAACTCTCTCTAGAAGGACTCCGGTGTCACAATGAAAAATGATAACACGCTCATAAAATAACAACCACATGTTCTCTGTGATGTGTCTTTCTGCTTCTGATAGTTCTGCTTGGCTGAAGATTTATTCCTAACATCCCTACATGGCCCTCATTGTAGACCAGCTACTTCTGTCCATGGAGCGATCACTGTGACCAGTGGCTTGGCATTTTCAGTTCCATGTTTGCAGTAAGGGCCCATACCTTTTAAGGACCACCTGGAGCATAATGTGCATGTCCGTTGAGGTGGGGTGCCAGGTGAAAAAGCATTAAAAGTAGACAACTTTGGCATGTGCCAAAAGGGCTGCTGTTTGTAAAACTATGTATGATATTGCAAGTAAAAATAGTGCATGCATGCTTATGTGTAACTAAGCAGGGATTACCTCATTTAGTAGTTGGCCCCTCCCATGAGTGGAGTCAGTAGACATTTTATAAACTGTAGCAGGTGGAGCCCTGGTCAGATGGGAGCATGGGAACAGGTCACCCCTTATTTACATTGTATAGGTCTGTGAATTGGCCGGAGAGAGAGCCCTTTGGTACTGGGCTCTGGATGAGGAGACATGGTAGGGGGCTTACAGAGGAGAGAGGATGGGAGAATTTGCTGAATATTATTCTGAGTTATTTACAGTTGATCTGTACTGGATGTCTGAAAAGTGACATAAAGAAATGGCTGTAGGAATGTTAACCTGTCGTTCAAAGTAAAGTGTTGGAAAAGCATCCTGTTTGGACATTCTTTATTCAAGTTGGTGGGCCTCAGGCCTGAAGTTTGTGATACACAATATGGCAGAGTTTCTCCTAAAGACAGATGTGTCAATACTCTATCTCATGAAGATGCGGGGCTGAGTATTGGACCAGCTTGATGGGAAACAGCAGTGCATCCAGGATGCCCACATGTATACTATACATGTAATTATGTATGTATGTATACATACTGTATATGTGTATGGGGGCAATTTGGGGCAACTTATTAAGGCATTTGCGCCAATTGTCTGGCAGTGTGTATGTAGGTGTGCCAAACTTATAACAAAACTAGGATGCTTTCATTATTAGTACCCACGTGTGCAACAAATTTAAGTAGTTCCTATTCGGGGTACCTCCAGGGCAGGATTTCCCTTTAGGCAAGGTAATCCGCTATGACACTAGAGGGGTGACACCATCAAGCAGGGCTGCCGACAGGGGGGTAGCACCGGTCCTCTTGTAGGGGGCCCGAACAGTAGGGAAAACCAGTTGTAAGGAAGACAGGGAGGGGGATTGGTGCGGGGGGAGCAATCACGGGAACAATGCCCTGTGTTTGTGTCTTTCCCTGCAGCAGCTGAAAGCTGGCGGGAGGGAGTGGGAGAGAAACCAGATTTCAGCTGCGGCTGGGAGATACACAGACACAGTTCATCATTCCTGTGATTGCGCCCCCTGCTGCACCTAGGGTTGCCACAATATCAGCCTGGACTGAGGAGCTGTGGGGGTCTTTGTGGGGGAGGTTTCACCGGTACCCCACTACCGCGCACTGACAGGTGCTGCTCTCCCCAGTGTCTATCCTGGTCTCCCCGGTGACCTGCACTCCCCACTCTCCTCTTCCCAGACAACAGCTGGCTGGGAACCCTGATGGCTGTGCCTTGTTCCCTGGAACATGTTTCTCTTCTGAACACCGACATCACTCTGCTGTTCAGAGCCAGGGTAAAGGTGTCCCTGCTGGAGACAGATGTGCTAAAGAAGACCCGGCCTCGGGGGACCTTCAGTACTAGAGCCCGGGATGTGGTTAGTGGAAGCTGGGGGCTGGCTATGAGCTGCAAAGGGGACCTGTCTTCCGCCAGTAGTTGTAGAACCAGAACTTCCAGCGTGCTCTGACAGCTTCTGGTGGACTTCAACTTCCACAGGAGCTGGAGGGACCTGAATGGGATTCACCTGGACAATCCAGGTTTTGAATAATGTATCCAAGTTTCAATCTGCCTGAAACCTGGACACATTATTCAGACCAGACCAGAGGCATAGCTTCAGGGGGCCAGTGCAGCTTTCCTGTCACACCTGGACAGGAGTGATGGCAGGCATTTACTATACCATTCATCTGTATTTTCCTCCTGCAAGGACTAAAGGTAGTTTTTTTCTTCCTCTGCCTCTCACTTTCATTCAGCCACTGCAGGAGGAAAATACAGGTGAATGATTCTAGAAAATGCCCCCCCCTCCTCTTCCTTCTGCTGCTCCAGGCCCATGTGTGCTCCCCTGGTCCACCCACAGCGCTGCTGGTTCCCCTCCTCGCTTCTCCTCTCCCATCTGCTGCCGTGGGGGATGTTTCAGGATGGAGGGTGGAAGAACGGGCTGGTAAATATATAATTTACCAGCCCCTTCCTTTTCAGAATAGACACAGTGAGTGATCAGTGCCAATCCCCCACTGTGTTCATTTAAAACTGAAGTATAGTAAATTATGTGTCCGCTAATAATGATTTTAGTGTATTTTATGTAAAAATACAGGGGTGGTGGGGGGATGCTGCTTCAGAATTCTCTGCCTATAGGCTTCTGCGATGTAAATCTGGCCTTGGATACCTCTACTGTATGGCCCTATTGTTGCAGCAAGTTCATAAAGTAATAAGGCCATATCAGTAATAAGGTGGAGGTAAGTAGAACCTCTTCCATGTTGGAGTAAATCGTTGACATGTTACATGTGTAATTATTGTTTCACTTCTTTGAAACTATTGTAGCGGGGTGTCACTTATTGATATGCTATAAGGACTACTTTATATGCAAGTGAACCCAGATCCCTCCGGAACTCTATTTGACAATGTACTGATTACTGTTTGACTTGGAAGGAAAGGTGCATGGTTGGACTTGTGGTATAGGGAGAAATGGACTCCAATGCCGTGGATGCTATATAAGACTACTATACCCATAGTGCAGCTGTACGCCCACAGTGCATTGCCCGGTGCACGATCTGCTGGGGTAGGGTTATTTGAGTGGAGGAGGAGCGACACATGCTCTTTTTGGACATCGCCCGCCCAGCAAGTCGGAGCCTATTGTGCTTGTCTAGGCCGGAGAGCCTGGGCCTACCGAATCCGGAAAGCCTGTTCGTCTCAGGGAGAGGGATCTCATCCGGAGAGCCTGCTGAAATCTCGGAGCACCCAAGAGTCGATCCATCTATCGACTTCCATACGGTTGTCTGAGGGACCGGAGACTACGGGTGGTGGAGAGATCGTGTGCCGGAGCACCAGCAACAGAACCAGCCGAATGGACTGGGCCTGGTCGGGTGAGAGGGCACTTGCCCAGGACTTTTAACTGTTATCAGGCCTGTGATCCTTTGGTTAGGGCCCGCCGCCATCAGAGCAGTGCATTGCACACCAGGGGACAGCGTGTTACGCAGTAACTGTGTGGTTAAGGTTGGGCATTTTATCACCTGTGACTTCACGCCCTAAAGTATAGACGGAGTTAAGCTAACGTTATTTGATATCCCTTGGATTACAAATATTAAGTGCACCAACGTTTTGCTAGTGAAGATTCCTTTCATTGGAGTGACAGTGTTTGAAAGTAGTCAGGCCTGACTGGAACTCACGATGACACTGTTTGGGCGCCATATTGCCCACGAGCGGGAAAGCTCGCGAGCATAGTTATTTCAAAGACATTTAGAGTGTATAAGATTTTATTATATTTTGGTACCTTTATATGTTTACCACTTTGGCTTTTGCAGGGCTCTGCATAAGAAACGAGAATTGAATTAACCTGACATTTCTTATACAGTAAAATACTTTTATGGTTAAGCAAACATGTGTGTGGAGTGTTAATTGTTACAGGGAGACAGCCAACACAGGTAAACCAATTCTGAACTGTGACTGTATGCTCTATTGCGGTATTGTAGTTCCTATTGCTATTGGGTTCCACAATCCCATCTACAGACAGCTGTGCCAGTGGAGGGTTAAAGCCAGTTTCTGGGGGTTGACAGCAGTACGGTACAGACCCAAAACAATACCGGTAGTGCTACACTATTTTGCAACAAAATTCATCCAAAGCATAAACCTATTGATTTAACAGCTTCCCAAATCTTTCTTCAGAAGGTAAATTGTCGTTGACACTCCAGATGGCCAGATGGAAGAAGTCCCAGGACCTGCTCCACAAGCAAGTGACATGAAGGGTCTCTGGTCTGGCCCCCTGATTGGTTATTTATAGGCACCATGCCCTTTAGAAGCTCAGTACCCTGGAGACAGTTGAAGAAAATTAAGGGGAAATACATTTTTGTGTAAACGGAACAGGCTATCTCTAATATCCCTTCTACTGCTGTGCCAGTGACAACCGAAAAATTGTGAATTTCCCTTCCCTGTCTGTCCTGGTAACAATAGTTGCTGTGACAAATAGTGAGGATTGATTTCCACATTTGGGGCACAGGAAGCAATAACCCCATCCTGCCCCCTCCTTGTGGCCCTTTAACTGGGTCTTAATGCAGGCAGGCAGGAAGGACTTCCTGATCACAGAGTTATTAGGATTGGTTGTTACAGTGGTCACTTGATCAGAAGCCTGCCCCACTGGCACTTGATCATCAACAGAAAATGGGAGCTCAGCTATGCAATCACTGTGCAGGTAGCTTGCAGTGAACTCACTCTTAGCACAGAAGCCTCTGTCACCATGGATGCATCTGTGCAGTCGCTGCGTGTTAAGTCCCATTCTCGCTGTCACCAAATATCGTTTACGTGGTCAGAAAGGGGTAAGGGTATACCCCAGTCAAACTAAAATTTACTTGTAAACATACAAAGATGACACCCAATAACTGTGTGGTCCTCATTTCCATTTTGGCATTCACATTAGGTTGAAGGAACTCGTTAAGCATAACAAATACTTACCTCTATGGTTGGCAGTCTGTTAAATCTTCTCTCACTTTAGCCTCAACATGCTTCCTGTCTCCTGTAAAGATGTAGAGGCTAGTGGGAAAAAACATTGCACCCTGCAGGGGACACACTAACTGGATAGCAGCAGCATCTGGAGCTCTTTAACCACTTAAGGACCAGACCAATACGCAGCATAATGACCAGGCCCCTTTTTGCGATTCAGTACTGCGTCGCTTTTTGCAATTCGGCACTGCGCGGTCGTGCGACGTGGCTCCCAAACAAAATTGGCGTCCTTTTTTCCCCACAAATAGAGCTTTCTTTTGGTGGTATTTGATCACATCTGCGGTTTTTATTTTTTGCGCTATAAACAAAAATAGAGCTACTTTTTTCTATAATAAATATCCCCAAAAAATATATAAAAAAAACATTATTTTTCCACAGTTTAGGCCGATACGTATTCTTCTACATATTTTTGGTAAAAAAAATCGCAATTGGCGTTTATTGATTGGTTTGCGCAAAAGTTATAGCGTTTACAAAATAGGGGATAGTTTTAAGGCATTTTTATAAAAAAATATTTTTTACTAGTAATGGCGGCAATCAGCGATTTTTTTCATGACTGCGACATTATGGCGGACACATCGGACACTTTTGACACATTTATGGGACCATTGTCATTTTTACAGCGATCAGTGCAATGAAAATGCACTGGTTACTGTAAAAATGACACTGGCAGTAAAGGAGTTAACCACTAGGGGCGCTGGAGGGGTTAAATTTGCCTAGGGGCGTGTGTCTAACTGAGGGGGGCGTGGCTATGAGTGACACGTCACCGATCTCCGCTCTGATTACACAGACCGGAGATCGCTGATATTGTCAGTAGGGGAGCGGGGAGATGTTTTGTTTACACTAACATCTCCCCGCTCCATGCCTCCGTGAGACGATCGCGGGGATCCCGACTCACGAGGAAGGCAGGGGGGTCGCGAGCGCGCTGCCGCCTGCGGCGTGCGCGCGACCCCGACGTCGGCAGTTAAAGGGCCATGTACAGGTACGTGATTGTGCCTGTACGAGCCTTTCTGCCAACGTATATATACAGTGAGGGGTCCTTAAGTGGTTAAGAGAGCACAGATTTGACAAACTCACCTGCTGGTTAATGTTAATTATGATAATAAGAATATTATTTTCTTTATGGCCCCAGTGTCATGTCTGGATCTAAGCACTACAGCCCTCTGTAGATCTCACATAATGCTATAAAAATAGGCAGCATCTCCACCCACAAGCACCAGGAAAAGCCTGCTGAATCTGACCACAACGGATTACATAAACTCACACTAAAAGAATGTGATTTTGAGTGAAATATGTAGGCTGCCATTGCTAAATGGCGTCCTCCTGACTTAAAAGCCCCCCATCAGGCAAGTTCCAACCTCTCCCATTGCTGCCTACCTTAAACCTCCCTCCCAAATGTACTTTAAAAACATTTTTTTTTTACAATGCACAGCCTATTTGTCTTTAGTAAAACAACCCCCATGACTTACATGGCAAACATTTTAGCAGTGGTCGGCCGAAACTCAAGCCGCGGTGGTCCTGTTTGGGCAATTGTGGAATAATTTCTGGCTGAACAATGACTGTATCCATCCAGATGAAGTCACTCTTGGAGTAAGGTGACCAGATTTTTAGAAAGAAATCCAGGGACAGATTTTTTTTTTACTAGTAATGGCAACAATTAGCGACTCTCTGCCTGTCACCGCCGCCGTCCACCTCACAGCCAGTCAAGTCTCACCCTCTGGGCCCCAGCTACTACTGGGTGGGGAGTGGAGGAAGATCACTCCGCCAGGGAAGGCAAGGAGATAAGCAGGCAGTCGGCTGGCCGGGACTTGAGCCAAGGCAGAAGAACATGCGAGTGGAGCTGAACGGGCATACACCCGAAACTGAAGAAATATTCCCTCCGTTCCGACCAGCACATGATCATCAGAAAGGGGCACAGATAATGGAAAAAAATACACCCCCCTGAGCTAGTAGGTGCGGCGGAGCAGGGGTGTGTAGTTCAGAATTTTTTTTTTTATTATTCTGCACAGACTGCCTTTGAAATTGCCCCAGCCCCTGTTCAAATCCAATCCGAGGACAAAACAGGGGACAGACTTGGTCCAGGGACAGTGTCCTCAATCTGGGGACTGTCCCATGAAACCGGTGATGTTTGGTCACCCTATCTTGGAGCACTCAGGCAGCCGCAGGAGCTGTGGCTGTCTAAATACAACAACTTGCAGTGTAGATGAGACAAATCTAAACATGTATGGCTAGCCTTACACAGCATTGGAGCCAGTAGATTAGCACGCCAGATAAACAAATAACATTTCAAGAGGAATCATGATTTTGTTTTAATTAGTAGACTTTTTCCATGTACAGTATTCCAGCATCTTAAAATGTATTCAGTATTTTCAGATAAACCACTCTTTCCTTAAAATAAAGATATCAAGTTGTTATGAGCTACTGTGTATATTTATTTAGCTACGTTAAACATCTGGTTCTGTTATTGTGTCTATGGGATTAGAAGTGGATGTCATGACCAGCCGTGTCATATCAATAACTCCACGTTAAGCAAAGCTGAGCATGTGGGAAAATCCCAGGTACTAGTATTAAGGAGAACACAAAGTTATCGTCTTCTTCAGCCAGATCCTATGTGTTTAAGATATATGACCTCTAATGTAGGATTGGGTTACCTTCTTCAGCCTCCAGTTACTGGCTAGAAAAGGAAAAGAGGGATTTGTTACTCAGAAATTATTGTGTGGTAGACAAATGGCTTATCGGCACCTGAGTATGGACTGCGATCTGTCTTAAACAGAAAAACTTTATTTTATGGAATAAGTTCTGTGTTTGTAAGGTAAGGTGAGGTAAGTCATTAAACATTACATGTAAAACCAGCCCTGATTAAGCTTATACAAAAAAAATCAACGTTCAATTTTAAACTATTATAACTAAAAAGGCTTGTTTGAAATAAAGGATTCATATTTTTCCTATTATTTCATTGGGATAGAGAAGGGAAAAGTTTTATGGGATTTTATTACTGTCTGAGGCCTCCTTTCTAAGGACATCCCTCACTATTTGTCACTGGGAGAGGAAGTGAGGGCCACAGAGAGCAGCAAGAAGAAGGTTGTATTATTATTATTATTATCCCTTTCATGACTTAAGCCGTGTACACACGATCGTTTTTTCTGATGAAAACAGTCCGATGGACTTTTCTCATCGGACAAACCGATCGTGTATGGGCCCCATCGGTCTTTTTTCCATCGGTGAGAAAAAATAGAACATGTTTTAAATTTATCCGACAAAAAACCCACGCATGCTCAGAATCAAGTCGACTCATGCTCAGAAGCATTGAAATTCATTTTTCTCGGCTAGTGTTTTACGTCACGGCATTTTGGACGGTCGGATTTTTGACTGACGGATTTTTGACTGATGGTGTGTAGGCAAGACTGATAGAAGTCATCTTCATCGGATTTCCGATGGAAAAATCCATCGGATTAGAATCCATAGGAAATCCGATTGTGTGTACAGGGCTTAAGCCTATTTCTGACATTTGGTGTTTACAAGTTAAAATCCGTAATTTTTGCTAGAAAATTACTTAGAACCCCCAAAAATTATATATATTTTTTTAGCAGAAAATCTAGAGAATAAAATGGTGATTGTTGCAATATTTTATGTCACATAGTATTTGTGCAGCGGTGTTTTAAACGCAACTTTTTTGGAAAAATTAACTTTCATGAATTAAAAAAAAATTAAAAGTAAAGTTAGCCCAATTTTTTGTATAATGTAAAAGATGATGTTACGCTGAGTAAATAGATACCAAACATGTTATGCTTTATAATTGCACGCACTCGTGGAATGGCAACAAACTACGGTACCTAAAAATCTCATAAGGCGATGCTTTAAAAAAAAATTACGGTTTCCAGGTTAGAGTTACAGAGGAGGTCTACAGCTAGAATTATTGCTCTCGCTCTGACGATCGCGGCGATGCCTCACATGTGTGATTTGAACGCCGTTTACATATGCGGGCGCGACTTCCGTATGCGTTTTCTTTGCTGCGCGAGCTCGCGGGACAGGGGCGCTTTAAAAAAAAAATTCCTATTTATTTTATTTCTTTTTAGAATATAAAATTGTGTTTTAAAAAAAAAAAAAATTGATCACTTTTATTGCTGTCACAAGGAATGTAAACATCCCTTGTGACAGTAATAAGTGGTGACAGGTACTCTTTATGGAGGGATCGGGGGTCTAAAAGACCCCCAATCCCTCCTTTTGCACTTCAAAGTATTCAGATCGCCTTTTTCGGCGATTCTGAATACTGTGTATTTTTTTAAATCCGGCGCCATTGGCAGACGAGTAAACCGGACGTGACATCATGACGTCACTTCCATGTTTACTTTGAAAAGACTGAATCAAAGCCATTCGTGGCTTCGTTTCAGTCTCTCTCTAGGCGCCGGAGGTGGCGCATCGTGGATCGGGTCTCCCAGTGGGACGGGAGGCCCGGTAAGAGCGGCGGAGGCGGCGGGAGGGGAGGATGACCCCTCCCGCTCCTCCGGGATAACAAGCGAGCAGCTTTTAGCTGCATCGCTTGTTATCCCTGGAAAGCCAATCGCCGGCTCTAAAAAATTATACTGGGATGATGCCTGCAGCTGCGGGCATCATCCCGGTATAACCCCCGAAAGCCGAGGCCGCATATCTGCGTACGTTTGGCAGGAAAGGGATAATTATTATTATTATTATTATAATACAGGATTTTTATAGTGGCAACAGTTTCCACAGTGCTTTACAATATAAGGGAGACAGGTATGATTCAATACAAGAGGGTTAGGGGGGGCCTGCTCTTAAGAACTTACAATCTAATAGGGAGGGGCAAGTGATACAAAAGGTAATAACTGTGAGGGGATGAGCTGATCGAAGAATTATACGTTCAGTAGTTAGTTAGAGGTGGGATAGGCTTCCCCGAAGAGAAGATCTGTCAGGCATTACCTAAAGGTGAGCAGAGTAGGAGACAGCTGGGCAGATTGGGATAGGGAGTTCTAGAGCAATGTTTCTCAACTCCAGTAATTAAGTACCCCCAACAAGTCATGTTTTCAGGATTTCCCTCAGTTGAAACGGCTGTGGTAATTACTAAGTCAGTGAAACTGATCAAATCGCTTGTGCAAAATAATGGGAAGCCTGAAAACATGACCTGTTGGGGGTACTTGAGGACTGGAGTTGAGAACCATTGTTCTACAGAATGGAAGAGGTTCTAGAGAAATCCCGGAGGTTTGTCTTTAGTAAATCAACCCCAATGACTTACATGGCTCCAATTTTAGCAGTGATCAGCCGAAATTTGAGCTGCGGTGGGCCTGTTGGGCAATGAACATGTGAGGATGAGACAAAAGAACTAGAGAGCAGGAGGTGTTTGTAGAAGCAGAGAGGACAGTTGGGGAGATATTTTGAGATAAGATTGGCGATGTACCTTGGGGCAGAGTTGTGAATGGTGCTTTTAGCTGTAGATACACTTTAAAAAAAATGTAGCTTATTTTTTTTATGTAGATGACACTTCAGCTTGGGAGTAAAGGGTCAGAGGTCATCTGAAGTTTTGCCTTGCCACTTGCCTGACCTCACACCATTCTTACCTTCTCTTAAGAATGTCAAGAGAGAATAGTTTGAGAATGTAAACAGCTACAAGACTCTGTTATTTAATTCTGATATGTACACTAAGCCCTCGTTCACAATGTGATTTGAAGCACTTTTCTATAAGGGCTTTAACGCTCGACATGAGGATTCACTTTGCATGTTATGGTTACCGTTCACACCTGAGCACCTTGTTGCTTGAAGCTTGTTGCTCAAAGATTTGAAAAGTACATGAGATTCTTTGAAGTACAGTCATGTGGTTTTGGCCTCTATAGACTTCTACCAAGAAATTGTGGTTCTATTTTACTAAAGTATATAGGGAAGGGAAGCTCAACCTCGTGGCCCACCGAGCCGTCTGATGTGGCCTGCGACCCTAAACCTATGGCAACCCATACAGCTTTGTTCGGGCGCATACCACTCTATTGAATGATTGCCGGTCCTCCATAATCCTGGTGGCTGCAATACATAAGCTGCTATTGCAGCCAGCTCCCCGTTCTTCTCTTTCTTTTCTAACACACGGACAGTTGACTGGATTACATCTAGTACTAGTAGCATCCATATGGGGTTCTGAAGGTGGATTCTCATTGTTGTGTGATGAGCTTTGGGTCATTCCGGAAGCATGTGAGTGCAGTATGTGTAATTTTATCTTTGCTTGATAAAGAAGATGATTGCACTACTACGGCATGCACTTCCATGGTATGTTGGTTTTTGTTTAGATTGTTAACAGTCCTTCATTTGGAAATTCAAGGGATGGCTGCAAAGTCCCTGATATGGTCAAGTCTAGAAGACTGGCTCAGAGCTTTTTTGGCTGGTCCCATCTGAGTGCGAGAGTGGGATTAATGGTGATCTGGTTAATAAAAAATTAGATTTTTGGAAATGTGATTAAACAGCGGGTAAACGTTCAACGGGAATTGGTTTCACAGAAAATTATGATCTTGATTGTTGTTTAAAATCTTCGTTACGCTATTTAAAATAAAAAATTTTTAATTCAGAACCATTTCATTGCAGCCCGTGACTGGCTACCAAATCACTTATGTGGCCGCACTCGACAAAATGTTGAGCACTCCTGATATAGGGCAAAGGGGCATGATCAAGCAAAATGTATATTTAAAATTTAAACAGCACAACACTAAGTTTTTGAAATATTGTTTAGACTATTGTAGTCTAGTGTATTTCATTGACTAGCTGGCCAGTCCTTTTTTTTTTTTTAGTAAAGCATTGATGTGCACATTCTGGACAAAACTTAGACCTCATTCAGATGGGCACTGGCACCTATACTTGTGTGAAGGAGACAATTGTTTTGGCCTCTGGCCGCTTCTGCACGGCTGTCAATGAGGCTGTGTCTGTGCAGCCACTACATCCAAATCCATCTCAATAGACTGTCTGCAGCAGTAAAGACACCAAAAGAAACACCCCCTGCACGCAGTATGGGTGCCAGCACTCATCTAAAACAAGGCCTTATAGGAACCAGGGGCACATAAACAGCATTATTTGGATGTTCAATGCACACACGAAAATCACTGTACCCATTCAACATCAGCGTAAAATCAGCTATATAAGTTTAAAGTGATTGTAAAGTCTTGATTTTTTTCTATAAAAATAACAAACATGTTATACTTACGTCCTCTGTGCAGTGGATCTGCACAGAGCAGCCTAGATCCTCCTCTTCTGTGATCCTGCCTCTCCCTTCTGTTGAGTGCTCACACAGCAAGCAGCTTGCTATGGGGGCACCCGAGCTGAGCTGCAGCTCCATGTGTCCATTCAGACATGGAGCTGCAGTTTGGCCCCGCCCCCTCTCTCTACTGATAGGCTAGCTGACTTTGATTGACAGCAGCGGGAGCAAATGGCGCTGCTGCTGTGTCCCAGACAATCATGAGGGGACTACCAGATGTCCGAGACACTCGTAGACATCGCTGGACAGAGATGGGGCTCAGGTAAGTATAAGGGGGGCTGAGGGGGGCTGCTGCACACAGAAGGTATTTTATCTTAATGTATAGAATGTATTAAGATAAAAAAACCTTCTGACTTTACAACCCCTTTAAGGTTTACGATCAATAGAAGAATATTGGTGGGCCTGGGTTCAGGACACAGTGGGTTTAATTCCATTGGGGATTCGATCCCCTCCCAGCATGTTCTTATAATCATCTTGACACTCAAAGTCGACCAACTGATTGATGCGCATGGGGGCCAAGCATGTGGTTGCTCAACTCACAGTTTTAACTCGTGGATACCTACATGTCATAGTCAATGAACATAATGTAAGTGAACCGTATCTGTGGTAAAGTTCACACTGGAGATGGTTGTACATATATGAATTGCTAACTATCTTGCATTTTGTAATTCTTTAGACTTAACTTTTCTGTAAGAACCCTGATGAAGGAAAGGATTTCCCGAAACGCATCTGGTTCAGGAATTTTTTTTTCTCATTGACAGTTTTAATTGTATCCATATGTATATGTCCTATTTATATGTCCTATTTATTTGTATTTTGAATAAAATTACTTGTCATATCTATACATATTCTTTATTTTGTATGTAGTGCATAAGTGAAATTGGTCTGTGAACTGCTAATGTTTTCAGGGAACACTGAACCAGTGTTCCAGGTAAAAGGTTTACCCAACTTATATTGAAGTAGCATACAAGGCAAGACTTTTCTTCTCATTTTGGATAGAGTAAGGGAGGGTTATAACCTATCATGTTTTATTTTTTACATCTGATTTCCCTTCACTTCCTTTTCCCATAGCCAAATAAGGTAGTGAGCAGTGGCGGCTGGTGCTCAAAATTTTTGGGGGGGCGCAAACAAACTGAAAAAAAAAAATCAATTGCCACCACTGTGCCCATTAAACGCAGCCACTGTGCCCAAACGCCACCAGTTTGCCTCCTTAAATACAGCCAGTTTGTTTCCATATACAGCAAGTTTGTCCCCATATATATATAACCAGTGTGCCCCCATATATACAGCCAGTGTGCCCCCCATATACAGCCAGTGTGCCCCCATATACAGCCAGTGTGCTCCCATATACAGCCAGTGTGCTCCCATATACAACCAGTTTGTCCCCATATATAGCCAGTTTGTCCCCATATATAGCCAGTGTGCCCCCATATATATAGCCAGTGTGCCCCCATATACAGCCAGTTTGTCCCCCATATACAGCCAGTTCCCCCCATATACAGCCAGTTCCCCCCATATACAGCCAGTTTGTCCCCCATATACAGCCAGTTCCCCCCATATTCAGCCAGTTTGTCCCCCATATACAGCCAGTTCCCCCCAAATGCAGCCAGTGTGCCCCCATATACAGCCAGTTCCCCCCAAATGCAGCCAGTGTGCAACCATATACAGCCAGTTCCCCCCATATTCAGCCAGTTTGTCCCCATATACAGACAGTTCCCCCCAAATGCAGCCAGTTTGTCCCCCATAATACAGCCAGTGTGCACCCATATTCAGCCAGTTTGTCCCCCATATACAGCCAGTTCCCCCCAAATGCAGCCAGTCTGCCCCCATATACAGCCAGTTCCCCCCATATTCAGCCAGTTTGTCCCCATATACAGCCAGTTCCCCCCAAATGCAGCCAGTTTGTCCCCCATAATACAGCCAGTGTGCCCCCATATTCAGCCAGTTTGTCCCCCATATACAGCCAGTTCCCCCCAAATGCAGCCAGTTTGCCCCCATATACAGCCAGTTTCCCCCAAATGCAGCCAGTTTGTCCCCCATATACAGCCAGTTCCCCCCAAATGCAGCCAGTTTGTCCCCCATATACAGCCAGTTCCCCCCATATTCAGCCAGTTTGTCCCCATATACAGCCAGTTCCCCCCAAATGCAGCCAGTTTGCCCCCATATACAGCCAGTTCCCCCCAAATGCAGCCAGTTTGTCCCCCATATACAGCCAGTTCCCCCCATATTCAGCCAGTTTGTCCCCATATACAGCCAGTTCCCCCCAAATGCAGCCAGTTCGTCCCCCATAATACAGCCAGTGTGCCCCCATATTCAGCCAGTTTGTCCCCCATATACAGCCAGTTCCCCCCAAATGCAGCCAGTTTGTCCCCCATATACAGTCAGTTCCCCCCAAATGCAGCCTGTCCCCCCCCCAGCCCTGCACTTACCTTCCTCGGTCCGCGCCGTCCTCGATATGTTCTCCCGCCCTCGATGTCGCTTCAGCCAATCAGGTCACCGGTAACCAGATCCGGTGAACCTGATTGGCTGAAACCTCCACAGTCTTCTCCAAGGAACGCACCCCCGTGCGTACCTGGGAGGAGTTTTTGGAAGCCGAATACAGCGTGAGAGCTGTATTCGGAAAGCCTATCAGAGCCGCTGGCTCTGATAGGCACTTCCAAGCCACACCCACCGCCGGCCGCCGCACTAATTCATATGGCCGGCGCTCACCAGGAGGCCGGCCATATGAATAGTGGGCAGCGCGGCAGCGGTGACAATACATAGATTCATGCAATGCATGAATCTGTGTATTGTCTTTCAGTGGCGATGCGGGAGCGAGAGGGGTCGGCGCTCCGGCGCCCTCTATGGACGCACCGCCACTGGTAGTGAGAGAAAATCCTTTAAACATGGTGGAATCCCTGGTTGTCTGGTTACTGTTCTGGGTACAAACCCAAATTTGGGAATTTTTATTACTTTCACTATTAAAGATAATGGTAAACAGGACAAATTGAGAGGTCGATTTATCCTAAGGAAGACAAAAACAGCAATAATAACTTGACAGTTATTCTAATCCTTCTGCACTCTGTCCAAAACTGAAAAAATATTTTGCCTATAGTTGTACTTTAATCTGAGGTTTATGTAACCCATAAAGATGTAACCTAGCCAGACTCAAAAGGCTTTTCACAGTATACCTTGAGGTAGTGCAGCTTATTATCATTAAGATCTTTATCTGTATTGTGCTACTTCCAACCTATCCGTTTCCAGGTAAAGTTGAGGATAGTTGCCCTAGATTGGTATGCTCAGAATACCAGCTAGCCAACAACAATGAGATTATAAGGAGTGCCTGGGTGAAAACTCAAAATCCATTGATTTGTAAACATTTTAAGCTGGAGCTCGAGTTACCTCTTTTTTATTTTTGGCTATATTGAAGAGGAAATAGGATCTACTGTATGTTTTCTTTCTTTGCGTTCATGGTCCCCTCTAGGGAGACTTCCTTCTACTTCCTGTCTTATCACTGGGACAGGAAATCAGGAGATATCTCTCTTACAAAGAAGCAGGTAGAAAAATAAAACACTTGTAGCGATACCCCCTAGAGGGCTGCTGGATTAAATTTGGGTCCTGCCGTTACCCCACCTTTCACCGTCCCAGAACTAAGAGTCTATGTTAGGAAGTTTTAGATAGATGTGAGTGTCAGTCACTTCAGTCTTTTTCCAATGCTTTATTAAACAAACATGCAGTAGTAAAAGGATAGAGGGTTAGGGGAAGTTCAGATACCTTGTTTGCAGATCACAGATTACTTTCTTGGATCCAGAGGACAAACAGCTTTCTGTCCCTGGATCTTGCAACAACCGGATAGGCCTCTCACACCGACCTAGCAGCCGGTATGAAGCACGGACAAGTCTCTGCCACAGACTTAGCGATACGTGGAACTCCTGGATAATCCTCTGCGGCAGGATTGTTTAGCCCGTAGTCAGTTAGTTGTAGATCAGCTGCACAGTACCAGAACCTTTTAGCCATCCGGCAGTACTGTGAGGTAGGTTAACTTGGGTGCATCCTCAAAAAGAAGTCACCAGGCCCTTCCATCCTGAGAAACCAGCCTTCAGCCCGGTTCTCTCCAGCAAGAGTCCCCCCCTGGAATCTTCTCAGTTTGAGTGGCTTCTTCCGCGCAGGCAATACAGCATAGGACCACCTTCAGTTAAGTAGGCCCCAGACAGACTTCTGGGCCTACTCGTAGTAACACAGCCTCTAGCCAGCAGGGCCCGAGGTAAAAAAGAGAAACTGCCACATACCTTAGGCCAGGAGGGCCATGAGGTCAGAGAGAAATAATCATGGTGTCTGTTCCTTAAATATCCTCTCCCAGAATGCACAGCAGTAAGAACACTCCCACTAGGCTGTTTCTGGGGAAAGAATAGTCAATACACTTAGCTTGTTGTATTTCTCACATTGGCCTGTGGGGACAGTGACACCTACTGGCAACAGTGAAAAGTGCGCACAACACAGCCAAACTGGAATAGAAGCAAAATCAACTTTATTAAATCACTATGTACAGCTCAAATAACACTAAATTTACAGATAGCCCCTATTCTTCAGGAACAGGGCGCTACACACTTTTTACATACAACATTGAGAATTGGGGGTAAGTGTTAGGATATCTGTCAGATTTTAACTCCTCTTCAGATAGTGGTCATGAGGCCAGAAAGTAAAGTGGAATCTCCCCAACAAGGAAAGTTCAAAGTTCCAAACCTTTTTATAATTCTATCCAAAACATTTCAACTGTTTTGGCTTAGATTTCCAGTTTCATTTTCAATTTTACATGGGGTGTACCTTCAAGATTTATTTTTAGGTTAGTCTAACATGCCATGGTATTTATTTTACTTTTCTGCTTTTGTTTTAAAAAAGGTCTTGTATTGCAATTGTACATATAAATTTAGTTTATTCCCAAGCATGGTAAATAAACTAAAAAAAATCCCACTATATACTTTTTTTTAATGCAGTTTATGATATAGACCATTAATTTTCCATGTAGTCAGCAAAATGCTAACTCCCTTTTAATTTATTTACTTTACAGACATCATAAAAGTTAGTGGAGTTGTTTTCATCCATAGCTGCTGTTTGATCTTCCGAGGGTAACAGTCCTTTAAGGACAGCAATGAGTCTAGAACATGGCAGTTTTATGTTGAAAGATTTACCTTGTACTTAATTGACAGTTAAGTTTCAAATTCAGCCAACAATGATATAAATCAGAAAGGTTTAAAAGGCCTTTTAGGTTAAATTCTCTAGAAAAAAAAAACTTAGGTGGTCACATAATTCAAGGTTTTATGTTAAGTTTATTTTAATGAACTTTTACACCGCATGGTCTCTGGAATATGTTACAAAACATTTTGTTCTACAAGACAAATTAGCTAAAACAAGCAATAAAACATGACACTAAACATAATTGAACATTAAAAGTTTTTCCTGGAGCTGAGGGTTATAAGACAATGACCTGTGTTGATTGTTTTCCTTTCTGTATTGCTGTTTTATTTTTATCTTATTGTACAAATTAAGGATTTTTTTTTTTTCACATTTAACCTTAAAAATAAATTATAGCTTATTTAAGAACAGAAGTTGTTTACATGTCTTATTCCATCACATATCCCAAAAATTAAAATAATTATTTTGTATTACTTTATGTCCCCACAGCCAGATGCCTGTTGTTTTTGACAAACTTCTGTAACATGCATGCAGACTCTGACTATCTTCTGTAGAATGCCTGCGGTCACTGACCATCTACTCCAGGACCAGTATATCTGCAGTTTAAAATGAAAATTTTGTGACATTACATACACTGAAAATTATATGCAGCCTTTGGTTATGTTAAATGAAGCCACAATTATCAAGTTTTACCCCCATCCCAGCTCTACTATCCCAAATTAAAAAGAAAAAAAAAAAGAAAAGAAAAAAAGATACCAAGCTTATGCTAAAATATACTTTAATATACAATATACCAGAATTATCAAATCAAGTCCTCCTAAAAAAAAAAAAAAAATTTTCGGTAGACACTGGCAGTGCCTCTCTTTTATGGTATCCTATTCATAGCTATAGCCTTTTCTCCCTTCATAAAAAAATATATAGCTTAGAGAGCATGTCCTACTCCCACTGGTGCATTTTCCATTATGTAAAATAAATGTATAATTGTTGAAATCATTGTGTGCAATAAGGGCAGTGTATTGGTGATTCATTTTATATGGATATACAAGGATGAGTTGCAATGAATTACTATTATTATTATATAGGATTTATAGAAAAGGGGGGGGGGGGGGTGAATGGCAAATGTATGCTTGTGCCACATCCAGTATATATGAGAAAAGAAAAAAGAGGTTCCCCTGGGTGGACTTTTAAGGCACTGATAATATTAAATTCCAAATATACGGGATATTGAAGTAAAAAATTGTTTTTATTCACAATTATACATATTTATCAAAAAATGAAATATTAAATTAAAATATACAGTTCCAAAGATTGTCACCATATAGGTAAATACATGAAAACCTTCTTTACACCCAATTTTTTTTTTTTTGGGTGTAAAGAAGGTTTTTATGTATTTACCTATATGGTGACAATCTTTGGAACTGTATATTTTAATTTAATATTTCATTTTTTGATAAATATGTATAATTGTGAATAAAAACTATTTTTTACTTCAATATCCCGTATATTTGGAATTTAATATTATCAGTGCCTTAAAAGTCCACCCAGGGGAACCCCTTTTTTCTTTTCTTATATAGCAGGGATATGCAATTAGCGGACCTCCAGCTGTTGCCAAACTACAAGTCCCATGAGGCATAGCGAGACTCTGACAGCAGCAAGCATGACACCCAGAGGCAGAGGCATGATGGGACTTGTAGTTTTGCAACAGCTGGAGGTGCGCTAATTGCATATCCCTGTTATATAGGATTTATATAGCGCCAACAGTTTGCACAGCGCTTTACAACATAAGGGCACACAGTACAATTACAATACAATTTAATACAGGAGGAATCAGTGAGATCCCTGCTAGTTAGAGCTTACAATCTAGGAGGGAGGGTGTAACGAGTCCCCAAATATCAAGGGGATTAACGCCGTTTACGATGTCCCCTCTCCTGGACACACATCCACTCGCTATTAATCTTCCACAGCCAAACGACCCCTTCCCATAGGAACCAATCCCTCTGGAAGAAACGAGACGCACTCTGTATTCTTCTGGGGTAGAATGACTTCTTTATTGAGAAACATTGTAACTTTATACACAATTCAATACACATTAGTTAACATGAACAAGGGTCCAGCTCCATCCACACCTTACAAGACTCAACACATCATCCTGACTTCTGCTAGGCTTCACAAGATCCCACACAATAGAATATAACGATCCCCAATACACATCTTATCACAAAGTGTTGGCAGCCAGTCTGTCTGCCGGATACCATACACACAGGCATAGTGAACAATAGAATGCAAATCACCTTAATTCCTCCCAGCAATGATTACACAAAAGGCAGGGGCTGGGGGTGATGACATTAGCATCTAACAGTATGTGTCCCAACATCAAGAAGGCGTCACTTTTCAATTACCCTGTTGAGGTCATAATCAAACAGTAAATAGTTCTTTGCAGGAATCCTGAGGAATATGGTGGATCAATATTACAGACCCAATCTAGATACAATGTATGTGCCACATTGAATATGGCTATCACAGACCATATTGGGGTTTTCATTCACCCTGTGCCCCTAATAGAGACACAGGGTGGTTGACACATAAGAGGCATTGGGGGAGCTGAAGCAAGGGTATCTCATACTTTCTAAGCGATTCTGAGTTCCCCGGGCCTTCCCGTTACATCTCTCCCCTTTCGGCAGGGGACTAACAGAGGAGGGGACCCCAGACGGGTTGACTCCGAAGTTAGTCCATAGGTCCCTTCTTCTAATGCCGGTATCCACACAGTACCCAAAATAAATTTCTCCAAACAGAGCATTACTTACCCAGCCAACCTCTGCCTCTCTCAGAGAACATACCCGCCGCTGGGGAGAGGCCTGGACTGGCCCTTCTCCCTGGAGTCCTTTCAGCCACTGGAGAGAAGACAGGGTGACTGGGCTCAGTCCGTCATGCTGTTGGGGTTCTGGGTCGACTGCCCGGCATCCCTGAGGTATACAAGTGGAGACTGAAGTCCCATCCACTTGTGGTAGGTGAAAATCCCCCAGTGCTTGCAAAGCAAGGCTGACATCCTCCTGTCTCAGTGTCACACCATTCTCTGGGGCTGTGTCAGTGGAGACCGAAGTCCCATCCACTACCACAGGAACTCCCTCTTCTGTTAGTTGGGAGCAGAGGCCCGCGGCGCTCTGCTCTGTTGCCAGCTCTTGTGCTGGGTTGCTGTGAGTGGAGACCACAGTCCCATCCACCGATATCCGCTCAAGTGGCAGTTGTGTGCAGCGGCCAGTAGCATTCTGCCCTGCTGCCAGTGATTCAGCCGGGGGTACAAGCTTTACCACCTCAGCTTGTTGCTGGAGAGATGGGCCAACTGCCCCGGCTCCCTGAAATTCCACAGTTGTTTCCGGTGCTGGGCAGAGGTTGCTAGCACTCTGCCCTGTTGCCAGCACTTCTGCTGGGGACTCCACCCCATCTGCTCTGGCTAACTGTTGGGGAGGGAAAAGGGCTGCTTCTCCCCCCTGCATCTCTGAAATCCCCTGGGAAAGAGGAACCATCACCTTCTCATCTCGGGCCTCCAAAACTGCCACGGGTGTAGAGCAGGGGTCTGCAGTACTCTGTCCTGCTGCCAGTACTTGGGCAGGCGATGCATAATCCATAACATCCTCTGAACAGTCCCTTAAGTCCATACCTTCTGTAATCTGTAGGTGGGAAGATAAGCCAACTGCCCTAGCTCCCTGGAACTCCATATCATCCACTTCAGCTTTAGGGATGGCAATCTTCAGATTTTCCACTGCCGATTCTTCAGCCAGGCTAGCTCCCTGGAACTCCATATCATCCACTTCGGCTTTAGGGATGGCAATCTTCAGATTTTCCACTGCCGATTCTTCAGCCAGGATTTCATAGTTGTCAACTGGTATTTCCTGATAGTCCCAGGCAAAGGGGGCCCCACCCTGCTGCTGAGTAGAGTCTAGCAGCTGTTTGTAGGCAATCTCCAGCTCCCATTCCTGAACGGCCAGAAACTCCAAATCTTCCTGTGCCCAGTGCCCTTCCGAGACATTCAGTCTTTGCTCTCTGTGCTCCATTATTTCCTCCAAATGCCACTCCTGATCACTCCCAAAGTCAGGGTCACTGGACAGCCCCCAATACAACAATCCCAGGCCATCATAGTCAAAGCCTTCTGTGGGGCTGTCATCCGCTGACCATGGGCACTCTTGGGCTGCATACCACCGGAGGGCTCTGTAGCTCTCGTCCAACCGCATCTCTGCCCTGATCAGCCTGCTTAACTCAGCTGTCCACTCCTGCTTTGGTTGTTCCCCCAATAACAGCACTCGTACTTCATACTGCGACCAGTACCTTACATGGATGGAGGGGAGAGCTTTTCCCTGGTGTTGCTGCTCGAGAGCTAGCACTTTCTTCCAGAGTTCGCAGCGGATTGAATCAGACCATCCCAGCAGGACCTCCTCTGATACTGGTCCTCTATGCTGTATCTGCATCTCTCGCAACCTCCTTCTGAATTCCTTTTCCATGTCGGCTGGTATCTGTATCTCTCCTCTCCTTTCAGTTGGTGCTGCTTTTTTAGGTGTTGTCTCCGATTGCTGTATTTCCGCCATTCTCTGCTCATGTTGCCGCTCATCCTGCCGCTCGATGTCTCTAATGGCTTCCTGTATGGCGGTCTCTGATGGGTTAGCACCATATAATGCCAACCGCTGTCGCACTCGTTGCTGAAACAAATCTTCAACTGACCAGGGTCCTGCATCACCCTCCTTCGGCTGCATAGCTGGTCATTCACTGTGGTGGTTTGGAGTGTCCCAGGAACTGGAGGGAAAATCCCGCTGCTGCCAACCAATGTAACGGCACCCCAATCTCAAGGGGTATTAACACCGTTTACGATGTTCCCTCTCCTAGACACACATCCACTCGCTACTAATATCCACAGCTAAACGACCCTTTCCTATAGGAGCCGACCCCTCTGGAAGAGACAGAGTGCGTCTCGTCTTCTTCCAGAGGGGTCGGCTCCTATAGGAAAGGGTCGTTTAGCTGTGGATATTGGTAGCGAGTGGATGTGTGTCTAGGAGAGGGAACATCGTAAACTGCGTTAATACCCCTTGAGATTGGGGTGCCGTTACAGAGGGTCAAAGTGATATAAAAGGTAATAGCTGTGCGGGATGAGCTGATGGAGAAAATAAAAGTACAGTTGTTAGGTGGGGGCAGAATAGGCTTCTCTGAAGAAAAGGGTTTTATGGGATTGTCTAAAATTGGACAGAGTAAGAGATAGTCGGACAGATTGATGTAGGGAGTTTCATAGGATGGGAGAGGCTCTGGAAAAATACTGGAGATGAGCATGGAAGGAGGTGATGAGGGAGCTAAAGAGCAGGAGGTCTTGGGAGGAATGAAGAGAACGATTAGGTTGGTATTTTGAGACTAGGTTAGTGATGTAGCTGGGGGCAGAGTTGTTGATGGCTTTGTAAGTTATTTTTTGTATTTTGAACTTAATTCATTGAGAGAGAAGAAGCCAATGGAGGAATTGAAAGAGAGCAGTAGAAAACACGGAGCGATTTGTAAGATGGATGAGTTTGGTAACAGCATTCATGATTAGGGATGAGCCAAACACCCCCCGGTTCGGTTCGCAGCAGAACATGCGAACAGGCAAAAAATTTGTTCGAACACGCGAACACCGTTAAAGTCTATGGGACACAAACATGAAAAATCAAAAGTGCTAATTTTAAAGGTTAATATGCAAGTTATTGCCATAAAAAGTATTTGGGGACCTGGGTTTTTTCGGGAGCAGTGATTTTAACCACTTAAGCCCAGGACCAATATGCAGCATAAGGAACAGGCCCCTTTTTGCGATTCGGCACTGTGTCGCTTTAACTGACAATTGCGCAGTCATGCGATGTGGCTCCCAAACAAAATTGGCGTCCTTTTTTTCCCACAAATAGAGCTTTCTTTTGGTGGTATTTGATCACCTCTGCGGTTTTTATTTTTTGCGCTATAAACAAAAATTGAGCGACAATTTTGAAAAAAATGCAATATTTTTTACTTTTTGCTATAATAAATATCCCCAAAAAATATATAGAAAAAATTTTTTTTTCCTCAGTTTTGGCCGATACGTATTCTTCTACATATTTTTGGTAAAAAAAATCGCAATAAGCGTTTATTGATTGGTTATTGATTGGTTATAGCGTTTACAAAATAGGGGATAGTTTTTTGGCATTTTTAGAAAAAATTTTTTTTTACTAGTAATGGCGGTGATCAGTGATTTTTTTCGTGACTGCGACATTATGGCGGACACTTCGGACACTTTTGACACATTTTTGGGACCATTGTCATTTTCACAGCGATCAGTGCTATAAAAATGCACTGGTTACTGTGAAAATGACACTGGCAGTGAAGGGGTTAACCAGGAGGGGGCGCTGTAGGGGTTAAGTGTGCCCTGATGTGTTTTACTTACTGTTGGGGGCGTGGCTTAGCGCGTGACGTCACTGATCGTCGTTCCCTATGACAGGGAACAGACGATCAGTGACAGGCTAACTAGGAAGCACGGGGAGAGGTTTGTTTACACTCACCTCTCCCCGTTCTTCCTCTCTGTGACCCGATCGTGGGACACCAGCGGCGATCGGGTCCGCTGTTCCCGCGGGGACGATCACGGAGAAGAGGACCGGGTCGCGAGTGTGCTGCCGGCGGCGCGCTCGCAACCCACGGCTGGGCTCTTAAACAGGACATACCTGTACGCCCATGTGCCCAGACGTGCCATTCTGCCAACGTACATCGGCGTGCAGCGGTCCTCAAGTGGTTAATAATGCTTAAAGTGAAACAATAAAAATTAAATATTCCTTTAAATGTTGTACCTGGGGGGTGTCTATAGTATGCCTGTAAAGTAGTGCATGTTTCCCGTGTTTATAACAGTCCCTGCACAAAATGACATTTCTTTTTTTTTTTTATTCTCTTTATTGAAGTTTTTGCGTTTTTGAGATACAAAACAGGGCCTTTGGGGCATACCCCGGCCAATCCTTGCACATAACCACGTGCACATAAAAGAAAAAAAAAAAAAAAAAACAGAGGACAACTTATCATCACATCTTAGCATTAAATATATCTAGCTAACTTAACAGGGACACCTCTCGGGGTACACATGGTAGGATTACAACAGGAGTTATTATTCCTTGCGGGACCTCTACTTGTTCCTAGATGTCTGGGTTGGGCTTATCAGGAGCATGCAGGGGTAGGTGCTATTAATTTGAGCGATGCTTGCACCTCCATTTATTTATTCAGAGTATGGACCTTAGCTCCTATCAGGACTGATGAGTACAGAGGAGATCTTACGAGTTACTCCTCTTGAGGTCGGTCATCTGTTGTGGACTCTGAATCAGTCCACAGATGCTAGACTTTTTCATATTTTTTGGGGCATCCACGAGACAGATACGTCGCTTTATAGAGGGGCACCACTGTGTTGACTAAATGTTTCCATGAGGTCAGGGTGGGGGGGGGGTGGTTGACTTCCACTTCAGTACTATGGCTTTCCTTGCATAAAACAGGAGGATACCTATTAGGGTACGTGGGGCTTTGGCAAGTGCCAGTTGCCCCACCAGGCCAAGGAGGCATACACTAATTGTCAGCGGAATAGAAATGGTAGTTAGGCTGTGGATAAATTGCGTTACCTCCCGCCAATAGTCCCAAATCTGTAGGCAGTCCCAGAATATGTGTGTGAAATCTGCAGGAGTATCAGAGCATCTCCAGCAGTTAGCTGGCAGGGCCGGGTATATGCGGTGGAGGCGTTGGGGTGTGTAATAGATCCTGTGGAGGATTTTGAATTGTATCAGTTTGTCCCTGGTAGCCACCAGCGGCTGAAATGGGTAGTCCCACATATCTTCCCAGTCTTCGCTGTCCAGCTCCTGCACCTCCGCCCGCCACAAACCACGCAGACCATCCAGACCCTCCTGAATGGACGGCAGGAGTGCTCGATAGATCTGGGATAGGGGTTTTGAGAGCTCAGCATCATCCAGGAGAATCTCCAGGGTGTCAAGCTCCAGCCGAAGCTGAACCGACTTGAATTGCGAATTGAAGGCGTGGCGGAGCTGCAGGAACCTGAAAAAGAAAGAGTTCGGAAGCTGGAATTTATTCTTCAACCTATCGAATGTAAATAGCCCCAGCTCATCGCAGATATCCCTCAAATACTTGATGCCCTTGCCGGCCCACAGACCCGGATCCTGCAAAGAGTGGAACTCCCTGAGCCTCGGATTGCACCAAAGTGGTGTGTTGGGGGACCATCTGGCCTTTGCCAAGTTAGGTTTAATCACTACCGTGTGCCATGCCTTAATGATCGCTTTCATAGCTAGGGTCGAGGGTACCGCAGAGCCCTCCGACCCCCTATAGAGTGCATTGCGGAGGGCCTCAAAAGATCCTAGGTGTGCCGCCTCCAGGACAACTGACGCATTGGTGTCATCCGAAACCAGCCAGTTATGTGCATGGGTGAGCATTGCTGCTAGATAGTAGGTGTGAAAGTCTGAGCAGGCAAGTCCCCCCTGTGTCCATGGTCTACACAAAATCTTTTTACTAAATCTGGCCAGGTGTGATTACCACAAGAAGGAAGCTACTGAGGAGTCTAGTTGCTGGAGAAGAGACTCGGGGATCCATACCGGAGAGTGCCGTAAGATGTACAGCAAGACCGGGAGTAGTTTCATTTTTATTAAATTAATTCTCCCTATCAGAGATAGTGGGAGGTTTGACCAAGCCTTCAGTTTTAGTTTACACCACTGCAGCACCGGGGACAAGTTAAGTTTGAAAAAATCTTTAGTGTTGGACGAGATATTTATCCCTAGGTATATGATGGTATCCGCCCATTGTAGAGGTAGGATCACTCAGCCTCCTTGCCCCGGGGTCTATGGGTAGAATTAGTGATTTGCTCCAGTTGGTTCTGAGGCCAGAGAGAGTCGCGAAACGGTCCAGAAGCCGAAGCGCCCCGGCGAGCGAGGGACCGGGGTCCCTGAGGAAGAGAATCAAATCATCGGCATACAATGCCAGCTTCTCGGTCACCGAGCCGACCCGTATTCCAGACACCTCCCCCGACCTCCTACAAAATGACATTTCTAAAGGAAAAAAATGTCCCTTTGGGCCTGGTATGAATATTAAGGGGAACCCCAAACCAAATGTTTTTTTTTTTAAATGCATGGGGGTCCCCCCAAATTCCATATTAGGCCCTTCAGGTCTAGTATGGATATTAAGGGGAACCATGCACCAATTTTTTTTTTTAATCGTGTAGGGGTCCCCCTCAAAATCCATACCAGACCCTTCAGGTCTGGAATGGATTTTAAGGGGAACCCCGTGGCAAAATTGAAAAAAAATGGCGTGGGGTTCTCCCCAAAAATCCACACCAGACCCTTATCCAAGCACGCAACCTGGCAGGCCGCAGGAAAAGAGGGGGGGACGAGAGAGCGTCCCCCCTCCTGAACCGTACCAGGCCACATGCCCTCAAGGATGTCTCCATGTTGATGGGGACAAGGGCCTCATCCCCACAACCCTTGCCCGGTGGTTGTGGGGGTCTGCGAGCAGGGGGCTTATCGGAATCTGGAAGCCCCCTTTAACAAAGGGGACCCCCAGATCCAGCACCCCCATGTGAATTGGTAAGGGGTACATTGTACCCCTACCATTTCCCCCAAAAAAGTGTCAAAAATTTTAAAAAACCACAGTACACAGCTTGGGACAAGTCCTTTATTAAAAAGAAAAAGAAAAAAGAAAAAAAATGATTCCAGCGATGTAATCCAGTCTCGATCTCCAGCGATGTAAATTCATTCTCGATCTCCAGCGAGGGTACGACGCCGACACGATCCTGCCTCCACCGGAGGCACCCGATGAATGACACGCTCAAGCCTGACAGCTCTGATATAGCTGAGGGAGGGGCCACCCGTCAGTGTGTGGGTGACCCCTCCCCCCTCTGACACAACGGGGAAAGGCTGGGGTTACCCAGTGACATGTACGGGTAACCCCGCCCCCTGTGACGCAACGCGGGTTTGAATGATGAATGATGAATGATTTTATGAATGATGTGTAGTTACAAAGTAGCAGCTTCTTAAGCTTAGGTGAAGCATTACACAGCACTTCCTATGGGCAATGCTAGGGGGTGGATTTACTAAATGAAAATGGGCTGTTACCTTGCATATAAAGTTGCACCTTGCATGGGAATTTCCCCCAGTGCTTGATGACTGAGGTGAGACTTTGTTGACTTCCATCATCCAATCATGTACAAGCAAAAATTATATATTTTTTTTATTTTCCTTGCATGTGATTGGGTATTCTTTGCAAAGTCAAATTTCACCACATCTACCAAGCTCTGAGGCAAAGTCCCTTGCATATTCCAACTCTCTTTGAGAAGTGAACAGCCTATTTGCCTACAGTAAATCAACTCAATCTACCAAGCTCTGAGGCAAAGTCCCTTGCATATTCCAACTCTCTTTGAGAAGTGAACAGCCTATTTGCCTACAGTAAATCAACTCAAGGAAGACACACAACACATGGACAGAGAATGAAAAAGATGTGTGCTATATGATTGCCAGTCATAGCAGGATGCCACATAATGAGAAGATGCTGGCAAACCAATTTGGGTTGACTGGAGGATGCCCTAAAACAATGTGCATGAATATTGAATTTGGGAATCTGCAGTGTCCCCATGATATTTAGTGTTGCAGGTTGACTCCTTCAAAATAATACCAGAACTCCGCCTCCTCAAATCTGCCTAACTGGAATTCAATCCAAGTTCAAGTGGCTTATTTGCACATTTTTACCTATTCTTTTTGGCATTACAAACTCTTTTCCATATGGGAGCACCAAAAGCATAGCAATAGACTCTGTAGTTGGCAATTTTCTGTCTTCCAATGTTTAGGCCTCCCATATCAGAAAATGATCTCTCTCTATGATTATTGATGGATAAATCAGCTTGGGTCATATTTGCTAAGGGTTTGGCAAATTCCGGTCAAGTCTATGGTAAATGGGGGTGCATCTTGTTGGTAAAATCTTGTCACTTTACAGGCCGATAGGAAAACTATTGTCATTAAAAAGGCATGGGAGACTAGGGAAGACCTTAGAGAACATGTACCAAAGCAAAATATTTATTTTTTCTAATACAGCAGGGAGAGGCTCTTTTCATGCATCTTCAAGAGCAACATTGAAAATACACAGATTCTTTCATCAACATGCTTGGGGGGGGGGGGGTACTCTCATGCTGCACATGGTGCTATTGAACAGTTCAATTTTCATGGACACTGTCAGCGAAAGTGTACACTGGCAGTGCATATTTGCCTGTGGAATAAAAAAAAATATTTTACAGTTTGGTTTACATACAGCAGCAGCACCTCAATATGATTTCCTTCAGTTTGGAAAAATAGAACCTTTTTGTACGGCAGATAGAAGTTGGCTTGCAATTTGCTGAGGCTGTCCCTGTTTCCATTTATGCAAAACTGTTCTGTCACTGGCTAATTTCTGCAAGCTCTCATTAAGAATTAAGAGGCTGCAGATGATAAAGCAGTGTAAAATTGTACAGCAGCAGGACATTTTTAATGAGGGAGAATAGACCAAAATGTACTAGAGACAAAGAGCACAGGAAGGTGTTTTACTACAAGACTTAAAGCAGAACTAAACCCTCCTATCCTTTACAACCAAGGAAACTGCCATCTTGGCCCCTGTTTGGTCTGCACTTGCCATGGCACTTCACATGTGTTCAGTTAAAATACCAGCCATTTGATGGCTTGACAGTGGGATTAGAGCACAAGCAAAAGTGACAGTTGTCATTCACGGCATGCCGTGAATGTACCTGTTTTGGGAAACCATTGAAATTGATGGGTTTAGTTCTGCTTTAACCAACCACAGATAACACAGAAATGCAATAATGGCCAGCAGCTGGAACATTTTTAAGTAGCAGCATTACAACCTTGGGCACCATGTGGGCCAGCTGCTTGTGCATCATCCTTGTTTTCCCCCTCTCTATACCTCTTTGTCAGCACTGGGGTCACATTAGCTGAGAAAAACTGAGGGAGAAGAGAAACCCTGGAATACCAGTCAGTACCAGCGTACAAAGGTCTGTTTGCTTTATAAAAAAAAATCACTTCCATAGTTGGGTGTTCTACAAGTGTGGATGGTGCTGCATTAGTTTAGCTTTTTACATTTGATAATGTGGTTCTTTGAGATTGTGCAGAATTGTAAAGCATGTCCTGAAAAGTTGGCCTAGAGCATTGTAGTTTTAACACCCCAAACTTAAAAAGGCTGTCAACATAAAGTAAAAATAAAAAACCCATAAAGGAAATGAAAACTCCAAAATACCACTCCTGGAACAAAAGCCCCCTTTCCTTTAAAAGAGAAGTATGGGTTTTTTTTTTTTAGATTCATACTTACCTCGGTGGATGGAGCATCAGACAGAGGCTCCATCTGTCCCCCGGCGTCTGTGCACTGAGAACCGAGCCACCGAACACTGCCGCTGGCTCAGTTCTCACAGATTCACGAGAGGAAAGCTGCTGACTGTCAGTCAGCGACTTTCCTCTCTGCTTCTCCACGCTCATTGGAGCGCTGAGCCGTGGAGGGGCGGGGAGAGGCTGTCTCAGCATGTCAGCGGCTCGTTGAGACTGCCATCAATCAGGGCAGTTGGCGGATCTCGACTTCTAAGTCGTGATGACGCGCTGCCCCGACTGATGGCAGTGACGTCAGCGGTAGGGATGAGCTTCGTGTTCGAGTCGAACATACGTTCGACTCGAACATCGGCTGTTCGATCGTTCGACGAAGATCGAACGATTTGGGCCGTTCGCGCCAAATTCGAGTGACGCGAACGGCCCACAATGCACTACGCCATCGCAGTGTCATCCAGGCGCTGTGATTGGCCAAGCATGCACTGTGACCCCGCATGCTTGGCCAATCACAGCGCCGGCAGCGAGGAGAGCAATGATTGGCCACAGGCAGGATGCCTGTGGCCAATTATTGCTGAGGGTGTTTAGTACACGCCCCACACTATAAAAGGCCGCCAGCACGGCGGCCTAGTGTAGTGTGTTCCGGAGCAGGGAAAGAGCAGCATAGGCAGGGACAGTGACTTTTATTTCTTTCTTGCTTAACCTGGATTCCTTTAGTTTAGGGAAAGAGAAGGATAGGTAGGGAGAGTGTCAGTGTGTTTTGTGCTTGTGCTATAGTGTGCTTAAAAAAAACATTTTTTCTAGGGACAGAAAACTGTAGGTAGGGAGAGTGTCAGTTTCTTTCACTGTGCAAGTCCTTGTTTCTAGGGACTGGGAAGGACAGTGAGTGAATTCTCCTTGTGCTATAGTGTGCTTAAAAAAACATTTTTTCTAGAGACAGAAAACTGTAGGTAGGGAGAGTGTCAGTTTCTTTCACTGTGCAAGTCCTTGTTTCTAGGGACTGGGAAGGACAGTGAGTGAATTCTCCTTGTGCTATAGTGTGCTTAAAAAAAACATTTTTTCTAGGGACAGAAAACTGTATGTAGGGAGAGTGTCAGTTTCTTTCACTGTGCAAGTCCTTGTTTCTAGGGACTGGGAAGGACAGTGAGTGAATTCTCCTTGTGCTATAGTGTGCTTAAAAAAAAAAAATTTTCTAGGGACAGAAAACTGTAGGTAGGGAGAGTGTCAGTTTCTTTCACTGTGCAAGTCCTTGTTTCTAGGGACTGGGAAGGACAGTGAGTGAATTCTCCTTGTGCTATAGTGTGCTTAAAAAAAACATTTTTTCTAGGGACAGAAAACTGTAGGTAGGGAGAGTGTCAGTTTCTTTCACTGTGCAAGTCCTTGTTTCTAGGGACTGGGAAGGACAGTGAGTGAATTCTCCTTGTGCTATAGTGTGCTTAAAAAAAACATTTTTTCTAGGGACAGAAAACTGTAGGTAGGGAGAGTGTCAGTTTCTTTCACTGTGCAAGTCCTTGTTTCTAGGGACTGGGAAGGACAGTGAGTGAATTCTCCTTGTGCTATAGTGTGCTTAAAAAAAACATTTTTTCTTGGGACAGAAAACTGTAGGTAGGGAGAGTGTCAGTTTCTTTCACTGTGCAAGTCCTTGTTTCTAGGGACTGGGAAGGACAGTGAGTGAATTCTCCTTGTGCTATAGTGTGCTTAAAAAAAACATTTTTTCTAGGGACAGAAAACTGTAGGTAGGGAGAGTGTCAGTTTCTTTCACTGTGCAAGTCCTTGTTTCTAGGGACTGGGAAGGACAGTGAGTGAATTCTCCTTGTGCTATAGTGTGCTTAAAAAAAACATTATTTCTAGGGACAGAAAACTCTAGGTAGGGAGAGTGTCAGTTTCTTTCACTGTGCAAGTCCTTGTTTCTAGGGACTGGGAAGGACAGTGAGTGAATTCTCCTTGTGCTATAGTGTGCTTAAAAAAACCATTTTTTCTAGGGACAGAAAACTCTAGGTAGGGAGAGTGTCAGTTTCTTTCACTGTGCAAGTCCTTGTTTCTAGGGACTGGGAAGGACAGTGAGTGAATTCTCCTTGTGCTATAGTGTGCTTAAAAAAAACATTTTTTCTAGGGACAGAAAACTGTAGGTAGGGAGAGTGTCAGTTTCTTTCACTGTGCAAGTCCTTGTTTCTAGGGACTGGGGAGGACAGTGAGTGAATTCTCCTTGTGCTATAGTGTGCTTAAAAAAAACATTTTTTCTAGGGACAGAAAACTGTAGGTAGGGAGAGTGTCAGTTTCTTTCACTGTGCAAGTCCTTGTTTCTAGGGACTGGGAAGGACAGTGAGTGAATTCTCCTTGTGCTATAGTGTGCTTAAAAAAAACATTTTTTCTAGGGACAGAAAACTCTAGGTAGGGAGAGTGTCAGTTTCTTTCACTGTGCAAGTCCTTGTTTCTAGGGACTGGGAAGGACAGTGAGTGAATTCTCCTTGTGCTATAGTGTGCTTAAAAAAAAACATTTTTTCTAGGGACAGAAAACTCTAGGTAGGGAGAGTGTCAGTTTCTTTCACTGTGCAAGTCCTTGTTTCTAGGGACTGGGAAGGACAGTGAGTGAATTCTCCTTGTGCTATAGTGTGCTTAAAAAAAACATTTTTTCTAGGGACAGAAAACTGTAGGTAGGGAGAGTGTCAGTTTCTTTCACTGTGCAAGTCCTTGTTTCTAGGGACTGGGAAGGACAGTGAGTGAATTCTCCTTGTGCTATAGTGTGCTTAAAAAAAAACATTATTTCTAGGGACAGAAAACTCTAGGTAGGGAGAGTGTCAGTTTCTTTCACTGTGCAAGTCCTTGTTTCTAGGGACTGGGAAGGACAGTGAGTGAATTCTCCTTGTGCTATAGTGTGCTTAAAAAAAACATTTTTTCTAGGGACAGAAAACTCTAGGTAGGGAGAGTGTCAGTTTCTTTCACTGTGCAAGTCCTTGTTTCTAGGGACTGGGAAGGACAGTGAGTGAATTCTCCTTGTGCTATAGTGTGCTTAAAAAAAACATTTTTTCTAGGGACAGAAAACTGTAGGTAGGGAGAGTGTCAGTTTCTTTCACTGTGCAAGTCCTTGTTTCTAGGGACTGGGAAGGACAGTGAGTGAATTCTCCTTGTGCTATAGTGTGCTTAAAAAAAACATTTTTTCTAGGGACAGAAAACTGTAGGTAGGGAGAGTGTCAGTTTCTTTCACTGTGCAAGTCCTTGTTTCTAGGGACTGGGAAGGACAGTGAGTGAATTCTCCTTGTGCTATAGTGTGCTTAAAAAAAACATTTTTTCTAGGGACAGAAAACTCTAGGTAGGGAGAGTGTCAGTTTCTTTCACTGTGCAAGTCCTTGTTTCTAGGGACTGGGAAGGACAGTGAGTGAATTCTCCTTGTGCTATAGTGTGCTTAAAAAAAAATTTTTTCTAGGGACAGAAAACTGTAGGTAGGGAGAGTGTCAGTTTCTTTCACTGTGCAAGTCCTTGTTTCTAGGGACTGGGAAGGACAGTGAGTGAATTAACCTTGTGCTATAGTGTGCTTAAAAAAAACATTTTTTCTAGGGACAGAAAACTGTAGGTAGGGAGAGTGTCAGTTTCTTTCACTGTGCAAGTCCTTGTTTCTAGGGACTGGGAAGGACAGTGAGTGAATTCTCCTTGTGCTATAGTGTGCTTAAAAAAAACATTTTTTCTAGGGACAGAAAACTCTAGGTAGGGAGAGTGTCAGTTTCTTTCACTGTGCAAGTCCTTGTTTCTAGGGACTGGGAAGGACAGTGAGTGAATTCTCCTTGTGCTATAGTGTGCTTAAAAAAAACATTTTTTCTAGGGACAGAAAACTGTAGGTAGGGAGAGTGTCAGTTTCTTTCACTGTGCAAGTCCTTGTTTCTAGGGACTGGGAAGGACAGTGAGTGAATTCTCCTTGTGCTATAGTGTGCTTAAAAAAAACATTTTTTCTAGGGACAGAAAACTGTAGGTAGGGAGAGTGTCAGTTTCTTTCACTGTGCAAGTCCTTGTTTCTAGGGACTGGGAAGGACAGTGAGTGAATTCTCCTTGTGCTATAGTGTGCTTAAAAAAAACATTTTTTCTAGGGACAGAAAACTGTAGGTAGGGAGAGTGTCAGTTTCTTTCACTGTGCAAGTCCTTGTTTCTAGGGACTGGGAAGGACAGTGAGTGAATTCTCCTTGTGCTATAGTGTGCTTAAAAAAAACATTTTTTCTAGGGACAGAAAACTCTAGGTAGGGAGAGTGTCAGTTTCTTTCACTGTGCAAGTCCTTGTTTCTAGGGACTGGGAAGGACAGTGAGTGAATTCTCCTTGTGCTATAGTGTGCTTAAAAAAAACATTTTTTCTAGGGACAGAAAACTGTAGGTAGGGAGAGTGTCAGTTTCTTTCACTGTGCAAGTCCTTGTTTCCAGGGACTGGGAAGGACAGTGAGTGAATTCTCCTTGTGCTATAGTGTGCTTAAAAAAAACATTTTTTCTAGGGACAAAAAACTCTAGGTAGGGAGAGTGTCAGTTTCTTTCACTGTGCAAGTCCTTGTTTCTAGGGACTGGGAAGGACAGTGAGTGAATTCTCCTTGTGCTATAGTGTGCTTAAAAAAAACATTTTTTCTAGGGACAGAAAACTGTAGGTAGGGAGAGTGTCAGTTTCTTTCACTGTGCAAGTCCTTGTTTCTAGGGACTGGGAAGGACAGTGAGTGAATTCTCCTTGTGCTATAGTGTGCTTAAAAAAAAACATTTTTTCTAGGGACAGAAAACTCTAGGTAGGGAGAGTGTCAGTTTCTTTCACTGTGCAAGTCCTTGTTTCTAGGGACTGGGAAGGACAGTGAGTGAATTCTCCTTGTGCTATAGTGTGCTTAAAAAAAACATTTTTTCTAGGGACAGAAAACTCTAGGTAGGGAGAGTGTCAGTTTCTTTCACTGTGCAAGTCCTTGTTTCTAGGGACTGGGAAGGACAGTGAGTGAATTCTCCTTGTGCTATAGTGTGCTTAAAAAAAACATTTTTTCTAGGGACAGAAAACTCTAGGTAGGGAGAGTGTCAGTTTCTTTCACTGTGCAAGTCCTTGTTTCTAGGGACTGGGAAGGACAGTGAGTGAATTCTCCTTGTGCTATAGTGTGCTTAAAAAAAACATTTTTTCTAGGGACAGAAAACTGTAGGTAGGGAGAGTGTCAGTTTCTTTCACTGTGCAAGTCCTTGTTTCCAGGGACTGGGAAGGACAGTGAGTGAATTCTCCTTGTGCTATAGTGTGCTTAAAAAAAACATTTTTTCTAGGGACAGAAAACTGTAGGTAGGGAGAGTGTCAGTTTCTTTCACTGTGCAAGTCCTTGTTTCTAGGGACTGGGAAGGACAGTGAGTGAATTCTCCTTGTGCTATAGTGTGCTTAAAAAAAACATTTTTTCTAGGGACAGAAAACTCTAGGTAGGGAGAGTGTCAGTTTCTTTCACTGTGCAAGTCCTTGTTTCTAGGGACTGGGAAGGACAGTGAGTGAATTCTCCTTGTGCTATAGTGTGCTAAAGCATTCCTCATCAACCATCTTTGAAATCCTTGTTTTTTGGACAGTCAGGGAAATTGTCGTTGTGCTATTCTGTGCAAAAGCAATCATCCTCAACCATATTTAGAAATCCTTAAGTAAAGGGACAGAGAAGGACACCTGAAGGTAGCCCTTATTGCTTTTTTCCCATCTCCCTGCAGGCCATCTATTAGAATGTCTGGAAGGCAAACAAGGAGAGGCAGACAGTCAGGAGGCAATAAAAGAGGGCAAGCAGGCTCTGTGTCTGGGGGCAACAGTGCTGGTCGTGGACGCGGTGCATTGTCATCAGCACATGGCCATGGGACACGCTTGTCCTTCTTTTCGGCAGCTGGACATGTTGAGCCACATCATGCCGAAGACTTGGTAGAGTGGATGACCAAGCCCTCCTCCTCCTCCTCATCCTCTCTCACCCAGGCTCAGGGTACTGGCAAAGCAGCTGCCAAAGCGTCCTCTTCCCTGTTATCAATGTCAGACTCATCATCAGTCACTCCTTCCCTAGACCCACCATGTCCTCCTCCTGAGGAGTCCCCCGAACTGTTTGAGCACAGTGTTGGGTACATGCTCCAGGAGGATGCCCAGCGTTTCAAAGGGTCTGATGATGAAACCCAGCTACAGGAAGGCAGTAGGGTGAGAGCAGACAGAGGGGATGCTCAAGAAGGACACCAATCTGGCAGTCATGTTCCAGCAGCTGCAGCATACTGCCAGATTGGCTCCAGTGATGAGGAGGGAGGGGATGATGAGGTCACTGACTCCACGTGGGTGCCTAATAGGAGAGAGGAGGAGGAGGAGGATGAGGAGGAGGCACATCTCCAACGAGGCAGGATGCCCTTTGGTGGCCAGCGTAAGGGCAGTACACCGACGGAATCACACCGCAGAGCTCCGCCTGTGCAGGGCGCTGCCTCTGCCCGTCATTCAAAAAGTTCCTTGGTGTGGGCCTTTTTTGAGGCTAGTGCATCAGATCGCACAGCTGCTGTTTGCAACATATGTCTCAAGCGTATATCGCGTGGCCAAAACATCAGCCGCTTGGGTACCACATGCCTGACCAGACATATGTTGACCTGCCATGCAGCTCGTTGGCAAGCCTACCTCAAAGACCCACACCAAAGAACAAAGCGGACCTCTCCTTGCACCGCATCAGCTGGGATCTCCAACCCCACTATAACTTCAGTCCTCTCTGAAACATGCACTGAGAGGAATGAAGGTGTAGAATTAGGTGTGTCACAGCCAAGTACTTGCGGCCACTCTGCTAGCAGTACACCGACGTCCGATTCTAGCAGGCAAATTTCCCTGCCCCAGCTGCTGGACCGTCGAAAGAAGTTCACTCCCAGCCATCCACATGCCCAGCGGTTGAATGCTAGCTTGGCTAAATTGCTAGCGCTTCAACTGCTGCCTTTTCAGTTGGTAGACTCGGCCCCCTTCCGTGAGTTTGTGCAATGTGCGGTTCCTCAGTGGCAGGTTCCCAAACGCCACTTTTTCTCACGGAAGGCTATTCCGGCTCTCTACCGGCATGTGGAAGGCAATGTCTTGGCCTCGCTGGACAGGGCGGTCAGCGGTAAGGTGCATATTACCGCTGACTCATGGTCCAGCAGGCATGGACAGGGACGTTACCTTTCTTTCACGGCCCATTGGGTCACTCTTTTGGCAGCTGGGAAGGATGCAGGACAAGGTGCAGTAGTGTTGGAGGTTGTCCCACCGCCACGCCTCCAAAATGCTACTACTGGTTGTGACACACCTCTCTCCTCCACCCCCTCCTCTTCTTCTTCCTCCATGGCCTCTTCCTGTGGTTTGTCCTATGAACCAGCGGTGCTCCGTAGCCGTTCACGGGGCTACGCAAGTACGCAGGCAAAAAGATGCCATGCCGTGCTTGCGCTGGTGTGTTTGGGGGACAGAAGCCACACTGGGGCAGAGGTCCTGTCTGCTCTGCAGGGCCAGGCCGAGAGGTGGTTGACGCCACGCCAGCTTAAGCCAGGAATGGTGGTTTGCGACAATGGCACCAACCTCCTCTCCACCCTTCGACAGGGACAACTGACCCATGTGCCCTGTGTGGCTCACGTCCTTAACCTGGTGGTGCAGCGGTTCTTGGGCAGGTACCCGGGCTTACAGGATGTCCTGAGGCAGGCCAGGAAAGTCTGTGTGCATTTCCGCAGATCTTATAATGCCAGTGCTCGCCTGGCTGAGCTGCAAAAGGAGTTGAACCTGCCCAAGAACCGCCTTATATGTGACATGCCCACCAGGTGGAACTCAACGTTGGCCATGCTGCAGCGGCTGCACACGCAGCAGAGGGCCATCAATGAGTACCTGTGCGACTACGGCACCAGGACAGGGTCAGGGGAGCTTGGTTTTTTTTCTCCACGCCAGTGGGGCATGATCAGGGATGCATGCACTGTCCTGGCACCATTTGAGGAGGCCACGAGGATGGTGAGCAGTGACAGTGCATGCATCAGTGACACTGTACCTCTTGTCCACCTGTTGGAGCACACGCTGCATGGAATAATGGACAGGGCACTTGAGGCAGAACAGAGGCAGGAAGAGGAGGACTTCCTTGCCTCTCAAGGCCCCCTTTACCCAGACAGTGTTCCTTCTGTCCCACCCACCGCACAGGAAGAGGAGGAGGAGGAGGAGGAGGAGGAGGATTGTGTCAGCATGGAGGTGGAGGCTGGCACTCAGCATCATCAGCAGCAGTCTTTTAGGGATGATTTACAGTCCCAAGAAACCAGTGGACTTGTACGTGGCTGGGAGGAGGTGACTGCGGATCATGTCGTCCTTAGTGACCCAGAGGACTCCGGAGCGAATGCCTCAGCAAACCTACGCTGCATGGCCTCCCTGATCCTGCAAAGTCTGCGGAAGGATCCTCGTATTCTTCGGATCAAGGAGAGGGACCATTACTGGCTGGCCACTCTCCTTGATCCACGGTACAAGGGTAAGGTTGCGGACCTTATGTTACCGTCGCAGAGGGAGCAGAGGATGAGACAACTCCGGGAGGCCTTGCAGAAAGGTCTGTGCAACGCGTTCCCAGAGACTGGGAGGTTACAAACTCCTGGTCCTGGACAACGAGTTGCTGAGGCTTCGGCCAGTCAAAGAAGGAGCGGTGGGGAAGGTGGCCGTCTGACCGATGCGTTCAGACAATTCTTTAGTCCGCAGCCCCAAAGTATGATCGGTTCCAGCAACCATCGCCAGCGTCTGATAAACATGGTGCAGGAATATCTAGGGGCAAGGTCAGACTTGGACACCTTCCCCACCGAAAATCCTCTGGCTTACTGGGTCTTGAGGAGGGATCACTGGCCAGAGCTTGCACAGTATGCAATTGAGCTACTGGCCTGTCCTGCATCCAGCGTTCTTTCGGAACGCACATTCAGTGCTGCTGGAGGATTTGTCACGGATCACAGGGTGCGCCTGTCCACCGACTCGGTTGATCGACTGACTTTCATCAAGATGAACCAGTCTTGGATCACCACCAGCTACCACACACCTGATGCTGATATAACAGACTAATTGATTTTAACATGTCACATCCCTTCAAGACTGATGCTGATGCTGAGTGCCTGTGCTGTTATGTTGACTGGCTATCCTCCTCCTCCGAGTCCTCAATGATACGATTGATGATGATAGCTTGGAAGATCATTTTTGTTTATGGGTGCCGCCACCAGTGGCTAAGGCCCAATTTTTCAGCCCCTGTTTTACAGGGGCGTGTACTTACAATTTTTTTAGCAATAATTTGCCATAGGGCTCATTGCTGTGCTCCAAGTACAGTATCTGTGAGGGGTTGGAGTGTTGTGGCACCAGTGCCTAAGGCCCAATTTTTCAGCCCCTGTTTAACAGGGGCGTGTCATTACAATTTTTGAAGCAATACTTTGCAACAGGGCTCATTGCTGTGCTCCAAGTACAGTATCTGTGAGGGGTTGTAGTGTTGTGCCACCAGTGCCTAAGGCCCAATTTTTCAGCCCCTGTTTAACAGGGGCGTGTCATTACAATTTTTGAAGCAATACTTTGCAACAGGGCTCATTGCTGTGCTCCAAGTACAGTATCTGTGAGGGGTTGTAGTGTTGTGCCACCAGTGCCTAAGGCCCAATTTTTCAGCCCCTGTTCAACAGGGGCATGCAATTACAATTCTTGATGTAATAATTCACAGCAGGGCCCATTCCTGCACCCACCAAGAGTAAGTCTGAGGGCTTACAGTGTTGTGGCAACGCCACCACCACCACCACCACGAAAGGCCCAATTTTTCAGCCCCTGTTCAAAAGGGGCATGTAATTACAATTCTTGATCTAATAATTCACAGCAGGGCCCATTCCTGCACCCACCAAGAGTAAGTCTGAGGGCTTACAGTGTTGTGGCAACGCCACCACCACCACCACCATGAAAGGCCCAATTTTTCAGCCCCTGTTCAAAAGGGGCATGTAATTACAATTCTTGATCTAATAATTCACAGCAGGGCCCATTGCTGCACCCACCAAGAGTAACTGTCAGGGCTTACAGTGTTGTGGCACCAGCACCACCATCAAAGCCCCAATTTTTACTACCACTGTTCAACAATTATATGTAATTAAAATTCCTGATATAATAGTTGACAGCAGGGCGTTCCAGCACCAACCAAGAGTAACTGTGAGTGCTTACAGTGTTGTGCCAACACCAACAACTAAGGGGCCTATTTCTGCAGAGTATATACGGCAGGTCCCTACTTTCAAACATCCAACTTACAAACGACTCCTACTTGCAAACGCAAGAAGACAACAGGAAGTGAGAGGAAATCTACCCCTAGGAAGTAAAATTCTCTCCTGTAAGAATAAATATGGGAGAAAGGTGTCTCCTCTGTACTGATGCTTTATCAGCAATCCTTGTTTCAAGAAAAACACCACATTTCAAAAACAGTTGTCATTGGGACGGAAAGTGAGGTGAAATGTTCTGAACAGGGGCACAGACAGCAAAACAAATGTTACAGGGGTGATAACCCTTACCTATGTTTTCCAAAAAGTTTAAAAATAGATTTTTGGGCTGGAGCTACACTTCAACAATGTACCTGTTCAAAATTACAAACACATTCTACATAAGAACAAACCTACAGTCCCTGTCTTGTATGCACCGCCTGTATACGGCTGTTCAGAGTATATAGGGCCTTTTTTATTTTATGTGCGGGGTTCCCCTTAATATCCATACAAGACCCAAAGGGGCTGGTAATGGGCTGGGGTAGGGGGGGGGTCATGGGGTAGCTATGCCATTTTTCTTAAAGATTTTCATCCATATTACCGGGACCAGACATTACATTAAAGCCGCAAGCAGTTTTAAATGGCTTTTTTTTCCTTTAGAAGTGTCATTTTGTGCAGGGACAGTTCTAAACACGGGAAACACGTGGCACTTCACAGGCATACTTTAGACACCCCCCAGGTACGATATTTAAAGGAATATTTGACTTTTTTTTTTTCACTTTATGCATCATTAAAATGACTGCTCCCGAAAAACGACCGTTTTTAAAACTTCTTTTTGCATTGATACATGTCCCCTGGTGCAGAACCCGGGTTCCCAAACCCTTTTTAGGACAATAACATGCATAATAGTTGTTATAATTAGCACTTTAGAATTCGAACGTTCGCATCCATTGTATTTAATAGGGTTCTAATGTTCGTACGAACTTTCGGTCCGTTCGCGGGTTCTGGTGCGAACCGAACCCGGGGGTGTTCGGCTCATCACTAGTCAGCGGAGAGCGGACTTCAGACCGATCTCCGCTAAAAACAGGTCACAGGAGTGCAAAACTAATTGCACTCCTGTGACCCTTAGGAGAAGCCCAGCCTAAAAAGCTCAGGCTGGACTTCTTTAAAGGGAAAAACATAAGTTTAACCTAAAATAAAGGCTCTATCAATAGAAAGTCAAGTTAACAATGCTACAGAATATAACAAAAAAATAAACAAACACTCCAAAAACCCACCTCCTGAAACAAAAGCTTTTTCTTTTTTTTTAAAGGGGGGCCTAGCAGCAAAAAAAGAAATAAAAAAATATTACTATGGATGAGAAAGCAAACAAAACTCACTGCTCTTCCACAAAATAATATGACAGACAAAAAACCCTCCAATAACAATAACTAGGGATGCACCGATACCGATACTGGTATCGGTATCTGTGCCGATACTAGGCATTTTTACAAGCATCGGTACTCGTGAAAATGCTCCGATACCGGTAACCGATACCGGAAGTGACGTCGCGTGGGCGGGGCCGGATTCCAGACAAGGCCACCAGTGGCCCCAGCCCCGTCCTCCTGCGGCAACTTCTCAGCTCTCGCGGCCGCCCCCCCCCCGCACTAACAACTAACATAGCCCAGACTAGTGAGCAGCAGAGCACAGCCGCTGCTCGACATGGAGCTTCCTGGATCTCACCCTTCCACAGAAACCGCTTTGGATTCTGCGCCCTGTGTGTTGGAGGGCCCCCGCATACTGGACTGCATGTCCCCCGGGTTACATCCAGTGTTAAGGTACTAGCGGTAGTCCGCTATATGATCCAGGTATTTACATCAGCACTGACTCACTTTGGGAACTGTTCGCTCCTCCCTGCCCTAAGGAACACAGGGGATATTTCAAGTGTTTCATCTGTTACCATCATTTATCATTGGATTGGATTTTAATCTTATTTTGTGGCTGAATAAATGTTTGATTTTTTCCACATCACCAAGAGACAGTCTGTACATGCTTGTTGTTTCCCATGAGCGCAGGATTTTAGTGTGTTGTTGTACTCTTGAAGATGATGTGCATGTGTGTGTGCCACTGTGCCAGGCCCAAGCAGAAAAGCATAGAGATATAACAAATAAAGTGTAATAAAGTGATTTGTGCAACAGCCTGTTGCACAAATCACTTTATTACACTTTATTTATGATATCTATGGCTGCTATGCATATTTATAAAATCCATATTTAGCACTATATTTAAATGACTGCTTGCTTCTGCTTGAGCCTGCCACACACGCACAATCACACTTAAAGTCATCATCATGTGCGATTGTGCGTGTGTGCCAAGCAGAAGCAGCCAATCAAATATAGTGCTCAATATGGATTATATAAATATGCATAAAACAAAAAAAAAAAATATGCATAGCAGCCATAGATATCATAAAATAAAGTGTAATAAAGTGATTTGTGCAACAGGCTCATTAACCTCCCTAGCGGTAATCCCGAGCGTGACTCGGGGTTGTTTTTTTATGCTAGGATCGGTAACCCCGAGTCACGCTCGGGGTAGACATTGCAGAGCTCGCAGCGGAGTTTCCCTACCTTCTCCTGGCGATCCAGCGATGATGTCCTCTGCTGTGATCGCCAGCGAGATCTCCGGCGAGTGTCGGCACTTTCGACCCCATCTGACTTCCTAGTTCCGTTCCCTGCGAGCCGCAGCGGCGCATGGGAGCGGAACTGGGCGGCAAATTCAAAAAGGTAAACACATAGTATACATACAGTATACTGTAATCTTACAGATTACAGTACTGTATGTAATAATTACACACCCCCTTGGTCCCTAGTGGTCTGCCCAGTGTCCTGCATGCACTTTTATATAATAAAAATCGTTCTTTCTGCCTGTAAACTGGGGATTGTCCATAGCAACTAAAAAGTGTCCCTTTATGTCAAAAGTGGTTTTAGACCAACTAGAAAGCAGCGATAATAAATTAGAATCACTCGCAGAATTGAGCGATAGCGATTTGTGGGGAAATTCGTCATCAAACACTAAATCTAATGACAGCGACAATTCTGCAACTGAGCAAATTTCAGTGTTTTTGATTTGATTACATTATTGAATAATTTTTATTATAATTAGATTACTATTTTTTATAATTATTTATAGTTATTATATTATATTATAATTTATAATTTTGTGTTTCATATTTATCATACCCGGGATGTTTACTAGACTCTGGTTTGCTTAGGTTTAAGTAAGTAATTACTAAGAATCGCAGGCCTATAATACATAACACCAAATTTTCATGCAAAATAATTGTACCGCTTTTGGTACATAATTCCAGAAAGAATCATACCGCCAGGGAGGTTAAAGGGGTTGTAAAGGATTTTTTTTTTCTTTTTTAAAAATAACAAACATGTTATACTTACCTCTACTGTGCAGCTCGTTTTGCACAGAGTGGCCCCCAACCTGGTCTTCTGGGGTCCCTCGGCGGCTGTCTCGGCTCCTTTCAGCAAGAACCATGCCTGCAGTCCCTGACAGTCTCCTGTACCATGCCTGCAGTTCCTAACGGTCTCCTGTACCATGCCTGCAGTCCCTGATGGTCTCCTGTACCATGCCTGCAGTCCCTGACAGTCTCCTGTACCATGCCTGCAGTCCCTAACGGTCTCCTGTACCATGCCTGCAGTCCCTGATGGTCTCCTGTACCATGCCTGCAGTCCCTGACGGTCTCCTGTACCATGCCTGCAGTCCCTCACGGTCTACTGTACCATGCCTGCAGTCCCTGACGGTCTGCTGTACCATGCCTGCAGTCCCTGACTGTCTCCTTTACCATGCCTGCAGTCCCTGACTGTCTCCTGTACCATGCCTGCAGTCCCTGACTGTCTCCTGTACCATGCCTGCAGTCTCTGACTGTCTCCTGTACCATGCCTGCAGTCCCTGACTGTCTCCTGTACCATGCCTGCAGTCTGATGGTCTCCTGTACCATGCCTGCAGTCTCTGACTGTCTCCTGTACCATGCCTGCAGTCTCTGACTGTCTCCAGTACCATGCCTGCAGTCACTTCTGCCTGTTGCCTCCTCCTTCCCTCTACCAGCTGTCACCCCTGCCCCCATGTTTCCCAATAACCCTCCTATCCCCATCCTCTTCCCCCCAGCGATCACAGCCTTTTCCATCCCAACTCTCCCAACTCTCCCAGCCCACAATCCCTATTTCACCCCACCCTCAACTACCGCCACCTCCCAAACCACCCCTCTTCCTAGGCGATAGGTATCTGTAATTGGTATCGGCGAGTACATGATGTCAAGTATCGGTACTCGTACTCAGTGTCAAAAAAGTGGCATTGGTGCATCCCTAATAATAACAAAAAAGACAGCAAAGGGGGTTGATTGCCTAAAGAGATAGCAATTAGAATTAAAGTAATACCTTAACTAATCCTAATGTTTTCCTAAGCAGTCTGTTAGCTTTCTCTATCCTTTCCCTGCAACAGTTTCAATACAGTCACGACGACTGCTTTATAGTGAGGGGTTGGCCTAGCCAAAAGCCCCTTTATTGGCACTTCTAAGCCTACTGGCCATTGTTAAAAAGTTTATGCAGCGCATTATGGTTAAAAAAGTCTCCTGCACAAGCTGCACGTAAATTCACCGGGATAGCAAATCACAAATGTGAAAGATTCACCTTGAAGCCATGGCAGTGCTGAACCCAAACCTCATCCCTACTAGCCATACATTTCATATAAATTCTTCATATGGGATTTGTGTGTCTCAAACTTCTTCTAATGGCAGTGAGATAAAATATCCTTCTAAAAAGCAAAAGCAAAGACATAAAAGAATATGGTTTAGTTTGTTCCCAATTAGGGCCAGTACAATGTGGTTGCAGTTATAGAGACTTATTGATTTTTATGGAAAGAATATTCTTTCCTTGCCATTGTTGTACTGACTTCTTGTAATATATATTACCGATATTAATGTCATATTTCTTCCCATGCTTTATTTAAATAAACAAAACCAGAAGTTTTTGCCAATTTCTCATTTTTTGTATTGGATATCCTGAATGAGGATGAATAAAAAACGAGCAGTTTTGGACTGTTATAAAAAAATATGTAAAACATAATGGAGATTCCTACATGAGATGTAATGGGAAACATATATAGGTTCTGTTATACTCCAATACGACAAAATATTCAACAGGAAAAGGACTGAAATATTAACTTGTGGCTTAGAAATATAATTTGATGAATTTGTGTATCAAGAAACCAACCTGAGCTAGCATTTAGAATGGCACTGAACATATTTCTTTGATTGAATTTCAGAAGAATGTTTTAAAATGTAAACAAGAGAATGAGAAAAGGAACAAAATTGGGTCATTATTTTTATTGGCTTTTAACTACTAAGTCTTTAAGTGTTGGCTTAACTAACTAACTAAAAAAAAAACTCAGCAGAATTAAAATGAAGTTCATCTGTGCTACCTCCAAAATTTTAAAGAAAAATATAGATCTGATGAAATCAAATTAGATCAAGGTAAGTCACCTTCGAGTTATATCTATGGTTCTGGGTGAAAGTAGGGAAAGCTTGGTGGCTTTAGCCTCGTACACACGACCGGTTTTCTCGGCAAGAAAACTGCTGGGAGAGCTTTTTGCAGAGAAAAGCGTTTGTGTGTATGGTTTCTCAACAGGAAAACTGCCGGGAATCTCGACGAGAAAAATAGAGAACCTGCTCTCTATTTTTCTCGTTGGGGTTCTCGGCAGAGTTTTCCTGCCGAGAAAACCGTTTGTGAGTATGCTTACCTGTCCCAGGTAAGCCCGCGCATGCTCGATGAGACTTCGACGCATGCGCAGTAGCATACAAGGGTAGTGTAGGGTGTAGCAAGATGGCGGCGACGGCATCGAATGTGGCGAGCGCCGGCTCGACGTAGTCGATGACGTCACCGCGTTCTTGCCAATCAAAAGAACGGCGGTTCTTTTGAATGGCCATCTGTACACAGGGCTTGGCAAGGCAACCTTGCCAGGAATCCCGTCGAGAAAAATCCCGACGGTTTTCAAATAGGCGGGATTCCCGCCCGTGCATAAAGGGCTTAAGTCCCTAATATACTTCCTAGAGTTGCTGTATTAGATTTGTTCCCCTTTTAGAGCCTTTTTAAAGTTGGCATAGGCTTCCTCCATTGACCTACGGTTGTTTAACAGATGCAGTGCCTTGAAAATATATTCATACCCCTAATTTACTGGTATTTTATATAATAGACCAACACAAAGTGGCACATAATTGTGAAGTGGAAGAAAAATGATAAATGGTTTTCAAAACTTTTTACAAATAAATATGTGAAAAGTGTTGCATGCATTTGTATTCAGCCCACTGGAGTCAACACTTTGTAGAACCACCTTTCGCTGCAATTACAGCTGCAAGTCTTTTTGGGGATGTCTCTACCAGCTTTGCACATCTAGAGAGTGACATGTTGGCCCATTTTTCTTTGCAAAATAGCTCAAGCTCTGTCAGATTGGATGGAGAGCGTCTGTGAACAGCAATTTTCAAGTCTTGCCACAGATTCTCAATTGGATTTAGGTCTAGACTTTGACTGGGCCATTCTAACACATATGCTTTGATTTAAACCATTACATTGTAGATCTGGCTGTTTGTTTAGGGTCATTGTCCTGCTGGAAGGTGAACCTCCGCCCTAGTCTCAAATCTTTTGCAGACTCTAACAGTTTTTTTCTAAGATTGCCCTGTATTTGATCCCTCTTCCCATCAACTCTGATCCCAGCTGAAGAAAAGCATCCCCACAACATGATGCTGCTGCCATCACCATGTTTCACAATGGGGATAGTGTGTTCAGGGTGATGTGCAGTGTTTTCTGCCACGCATAGCGTTTTGCATTTAGGCCAAAAAGTTAAATTTTGGTCTTATTTGACCAGATCACCTTCTTTCACATGTTTGCTGTGTCTCCCACATGGCTTCCTCGCAAACTGCAAACTGGACTTTTTATAGCTTTCTTTCAACAATGGCTTTCTTCTTGCCACACTTCCATAAAGGCCAGATTTGTGGAGTGCATGACTAATAGTTGTCCTATGGACAGATTCTCCCACCTCATGCCACGTACACACGACCGTTTTTTAAAATGGTTGTAAACCCACTAACTTTTTTTTTTCTTTTTGGCCAACCTGTAAGAGAAAGGCATAATGAGCTATTATGACTAGCATAATAGCTCATTATGTACCACTTACCTGAGATCGGGGCCCCCGAGGCAGTCCGCGTCCCTCTGTCCAGCCGCAGACATCACTGCGGCGATAGCCGGAATGTTACTTCCGGGTATCGCTGCACCAGCCAATCACAGCGCCGCTCCGTCGCTGTGATTGGCCGGAGCGGCGGAGACGTCACTCTGCACATGCGCGCGAGAGACTTTTCATTCGGCTACGCCCAGCGATTAATGGGAAGTAGCCGATTTTGTGAATGGGATTAACCCCATGAATGCGCCGTTGTCTACGGCGCGCATGCGCTGTAGACAGCGGCGCCTGTCTTTTTAGTAAATATCTCCTAAACCGTGTAGGTTTAGGAGATATTTCTTGCACCTACAGGTAAGCCTTAATCTAGGCTTACCTGTAGGTGCAAGTTGAAAAAGTGGGTTTACAACCACTTTAATGTCATTGAAAAAAAATGCATTTTTCTCGATGTGATTTTTCGTGTTTCCTCTCAAGCCTGCCTTGCCTACACACTATCGTGGAAAAAAATGTTTGAGTAAAGCGCGGTGACGTATTACACGTACGACAGCACTATAAAGGGGAAGTTCCATTCGGATGGTGCCACCCTTCATGTTAGTAAAGTTTGTTGAGCGTCGATTCGCACTTTTCAGCCTCGTGCTTTTCAGTCCGTTACAGCGTGACGAATGTGCTATCTCCATTACGAACGCTAGTTTTACCAGAACGAGCGCTCCCGTCTCATACTTGATTCTGAGCATGCACATTTTTTTTCACGTCGTTAAAGCCCACACACTGCAGTTTTTCATGACGAGAAAAACGACGATGTAAAAAAAGACGTGAAAAATTAGAGCATGTTCCAATTTTTCTCGTCGTGATTCTCTGCGTTTTTCTCGTCGGGAAAACTGCTGGAAAGCCCACACACGATCATTTTTAATGACCATTTTAAAAAATGTCACTTTTCTCGGCATTAAAAACGGTCGTGTGTACGCGGCATAAGCTTTGGATCTCTGCAGCTCCTCCAGAGTTACCATGGGCCTCTTGGCTGCTTCTCTGATTAATGCTCTCCTTGCCCGGCCTGTCAGTTTAGGTTGATGGCCATGTCTTGGTAGGTTTGCAGTTGTGCTATACTCTTTCCATTTTCGGATGATGGATTGAACAATGCTCCGTGAGATGTTCAAAGCTAGGGATATTTTTTATATAACCTAACCCTGCTGTAAACTTCTCCACAACTTTATCCCTGACCTGTCTGGTGTGTTCTTTGGCCTTCATGATGCTGTTTGTTTACTAAGGTTCTCTAACAAACCTCTGAGGTCATCACAGAACAGCTGTATTTATACTAAGATTAACTTACTCACAGGTGGACTCTATTTACTAATTAGGTGACCTCTGAAGGCAATTGGTTCCACTAGATTTTAGTTAGGGGTATCAGGGTAAAGGGGGCTGAATACAAATGCACACTTTTCAGATATTTATTTGTAAAATCATTTATAATTTTCCTTCCACCTCACAATTTTGTGCCACTTTGTGTTGGTCTATCACATAAAATCCCAATAAAATACATTTACGTTTCTGGTTGTAACATGATAAAATGTGGGAAGTTTTAAGGTGCATAAATACTTTTTCAAGGCACTGTATGTAACCCAAAAATTCTTAAAGTGGTTCTAAAGGCTTGAGGGTTTTTACCTTCCCCCAAACCCCCCTAATACTTACCTGAACTCCATTGTGATGCAGCGATGTGTTCGAAAAGCCTTCGGCTCTCCAGGGACTCTCCCTCCTCATTGGCCAATAGCTCCCACTGATGTAAATTACAGCCAGTGAGCCAATGAGGAGAGAGAGGGGGCAGGGCGGAACCTGTGGCTCTGTGTGTGAATGGACAACCAGAGCAGCAGTTTAAGAATGTGCCTGCTCTGGTTCCCCATAGCAAGCTGTTTGTCCTGGGGGCACTCGGCAGAAGGGAGGGGCCTGGAGCGCTGCTGGGGAGACCCGAGAAGAGAAGGATCCAGGCTGCTCTGTGCAAAAACACTACACAGACCAGGTAAGTATAACATCTTTGTTATTTTAAGATAAAAACAACAAGCCTTTACTATCACTTTAATTGTAGAAAAAAAACTTTATTAGTAACCAAAATATCATGGCTTCTAGTGCTGTCAATTTCAGCCAGCGAGCCAATGAAGAGAGAGAGGGGATAGGGCCGAACCACAGCTCTGTGTGTGAATGAACATGCAGAGCCGTGACTCCGGAGTGAGCCTGCTTGGGTGCCCCTTATTGCAAGCTGCTTGCTTTGGGGGCAATGGGCCGGAGGGAGGGGCCAGGAGCACCGGCAAGGGACCTAAGAAGAGAAGGACCGGGCTGCTCTGTGCAAAACCACTGCATAGGGCAGGTAATAATAACATGTTTGTTATTTAAGAAAAAAATAACCTTTAATATCACTTTAAGCTGGCCAAACACTGACTTTTTTTTCATTCAGCTTTCACGATGAAAGAAAAAAATCTAGCAGAATCCTTTAAACATGCTAAACAGAGCAGATGGATGATCTCCCATAGCACATATAGTATTTTGAAAGGCAGCACAGGTGGCAGTCAAAATATTTGAACAGTGGCTACATCTGATTGGATGCAGTCGCTTCTTGGCTTACAATTTTCCTCCCTGCGCCTTTGATTTTTCAATTGAAGGATGTTAGGGAGAAGGGTACCACCAGGACCATCCAAAAAGCAAATTATGTCTGGTTCCTGATGAACCGCCCAAAATACTGTGGGAAAAAATTTGGAGTTTTGATTTACCAAAATGTAGGCAAAACGAAGAATATGATTAGTGAATTGCATTGGAGTCTTTGGGGAATGTCTTGATAAGATAGATTTTGGTGGCTTTTAAAGTGATAGTAAATTCTCTTTAAAAAAAAGTGCCTATGCAGGTTAGTGCCATAATGGCATCTTTAACCACTTAAGCCCCGGACTATTTGGCTGGCCAAAGACCAGGCCACTTTTTGCGATTCGGCACTGCGTCGCTTTAACTGACAATTGCGCGGTCGTGCGACGTGGCTCCCAAACAAAATTTACGTCCTTTTTTTCCCACAAATAGAGATTTCTTTTGGTGGTATTTGATCACCTCTGTGGTTTTAATTTTTTGCGCTATAAACAAAAATATAGCAACAATTTTGAAAAAAATGCAATATTTTTTACTTTTTGCTATAATAAATATCCCCAAAATATATGTATAAAAAAAAATATTTTTGCCTCGGTTTAGGCCGATACGTATTCTTCTACATATTTTTTGGGAAAAAAATCACAATAAGCGTTTATTGATTGGTTTGTGCAAAAGTTATAGCGTCTACAAAATAGGGGATAGTTTTATGGCATTTTTATTAATAATTTTTTTTTACTAGTAATGGCGGCGATCAGCGATTTTTATCATGGCAGACACATCGGACACATTTGACACATTTTTGGGACCATTGTCATTTTTACAGCGATCAGTGCTATAAAAATGCACTGATTACTGTAAAAATGACACTGGCAGTGAAGGGGTTAACCTGTAGGGGGCGCTGAAGGGGTTAAGTGTGTCCTAGGGAGTGATTCTAACTTTTAGGGGGTGTGGCTACGAGTGACATGTCACTGATCACTGTTCCCGATGAGAGGGAACAGACGATCAGTGACATGTCACTAGGAAGAACGGGGAGATGTTGTGTTTACACTGACATCTCCCCGTTCTCCAGCTTTGTGACCTGATCGCAGGACACCAGCGGACATCGAGTCCGCGGGTCCCACAGGCACGGTCACGGAGCTTGCGATAGGGTCACGAGCGCGTCGCCGGCGGCAAATTAAAGGGGACGTATATATATGCCCATTTGCGCAGCCGTGCCATTCTGTCGACGTATAAGTTCGTGCGGTGGTCAGCAAGCGGTTAAAATCCACTGTGTTGTTGATGCCTTGCTGCATAAAGTGTTTGATATTTCTGGGATTGTTGAATACCTCCTTGCCTGCTGTGGTTCCACCTGCCAGGTACATCTTATAGTAAAAAAATACAGCCTACGATGGAGGGGGGGGGGAGCAGGTATCCACCCCACAAGGAAGTGCTGGATACCTGCAGTGACTGTCAATAAGCAATGTGAGTTTTTTTTAAGAAAGTATACAGCATTTCTTATGTAAAAGTTTTTTTTTAAATTAAAATAAAAAAGAACAAAGTATGTCATACTAACCTGCTCTATGAAAAGTGACCACCAGTAGGGGAACACATCAGTAACATAATTAAAGGATTCAAATATCAATAGCGTGTCCAATCACGTCAGGTTAAAACATAAAGATCCCCATTTTTTGAAATTCTACCCGATAGAGCCCCTCCAATCTTATAAATTTGAGACGACTGGTCTCATACAGTGAGACATTCTGGATTTATACATTGAATACATTGGTACCCCATGGATTGAAAGTGGAACTAGATATTAATTGTTTTATAGATAATAATTAAAAGGATTTGATATTAGAGCTGTTTTTATTTTATTTTTTTACAGGAAGGTACAGGTTATAGTCATATTTTTAGGAAAATTGGGGGAAAATCGCGCTAACCCGTGACCAATCACTATGACAGTAATGGGGTGAATGAAAATTAACCAATGAAACACACTAAAATCTATTAAAACTAATGAATGAAATCAAAAGTATATGTACAAAGAATAAATTATAAATATATGGTGTACTGTGATCTACATCAAATATATATAATAGTCCATCAAAGAAATCCTTGAATGAAATCCAAATAAATAACACCAGTGCTTCATGTGAAAATCATATAAAGTGTTGTGTCCACATTCAACTGTGACGTTCCACCACCAAATAGCAGGATTTCTCCTTACCAGCTGTACACGACCCCCCGTGACAGAGGGTCAATATATGCAGAAATCAAGTAGTTTCTCCCACGAATCACCGCAGCACACAGCACATAAGATTCCTAAAGCACCAACCTCCGGTTTTTATCAATGGGCAGATATGTATGAAAAGAATGGAACACACTCCACATAGTGCATTAAACTTTTAAAAATTTATTCCATTAAATTTAAGTTGCACTTACGCTTATGCAGTTTAAAATTGCCTGTTTACGTCTGGTGTGCCGGCCGTAGCACATTCAACAGACACCCATCCTTGTCGGAAGTGTTAGAGGTGACGTCAGCGCGCCGCTCCGCCCTACGTCCGTTTCGTAAAAAACGTACTTCTTCCAGGGGCACGGGGCAGCGCACTGCGTCACCTCCATTTATACTACAGAATAACCAAGCCTCGTTCTGGATCCAAACCATCCACTGGACATGTGCAGCCACTCTAAGCGTCACTACAATGTGAACGCTGGCCGCATACATTACCCTGATTCGCTGGATTACTGAGGGACACATAACACGTCCATGGACCCCACCTTAACCCACAGAGCATCCCCAGCGCCACTGTGGCTCGGACCCCATAATGTATTGTATGTGCTAGCCAAAGCACACATAAACTCATAGAGAGACTTGGCATAAATTATACATTTTGTCCACAATTGGTCAGATCTAGCCCAATAATCAATTCAAACTGGACCGGAAATCTGATCAATGAAGAAATAGGGGCCACTCCGCAACCGCGGCTGGAGTGACACCTAGTGGACACTTTTCAAAACATTCCCCATAGACAGAGACCAACACACTGAAGGTGTCAGTCCATGTCCCGTAGAGATAAAAAATCATGTCTTTCCAACAGGATCTGACTGTTACACCAAAATTGCATTTGAGCAATTCAAAAAAATGTAAAATTAAAATTGTGACTGGCTGGCGTGCAGAAAGAACACAAGGATACACATCAAAAAACACTTAATGTAAAAATACACTTATCCACAATGATCAAACGACCCAAGCCCAATGATTGGACCGGAAGTCCGGTCATTGTGGATACGGGTGCCACTCTCCGGCCGCAGCCAGAGTGACCCCTGGTGGACAATATGCAGATGGTTCTCCAAATGCATAGACAAAGCACTAAAAAGTGCCCGTCCAGGTCCGGGAAGAATACAAAAATGTATACTCCCAAATGCATCCAATTGTCTCCTGCATATTACATTTTAAATATCTAAAATTAAATTAAAACTAAATCCAAAAATAAATTTGTCAAATGTTCAATGGGAATGTGAACCACTGCTTCCAAGGCCTTATTTAAAGATTACATAAGGGACATATATTCCATTAATATAGAACTCTCTAGATCTCAATCTCGGCATCACTGCTGGATAAGGAGAGAAAAAAAGATGTCGACTTCAACTATGACATCATAGTGGACCGCATGGGAACATATAGACACCCGCTTTGAACAGAGAATCGTGATATGAAATATTATGGTATAGGGACTAACCCATAGTGCTAATGAACCCAATTACCAAGATTAATTGAGTGATGCTCAATAATGCTATAACTAAAAATTGTGTACAGTGATGACACTAACTAATAGTCCGTGGATGTGTGAGGAACACAAAACGAGGCCTAATTAGTGCACTGCAGCACCAAGTGATACATCACATAAAAATTACGTGACTCTACATAATTATAACAAAACCATATTCAAAAAATAATTATACAATTACAAAATTATAAAATATACAAATATTATAATAACTTATATGTGATAGTGCATCGACTAATAAACCGTTGCATATACATTCAAGAGTTGTTAATAAATGCGTAGACATCTGTGTCGACGTTTAACCCAAAAGGGACATAAGTCTTTAATCTATGTATCCAAGACATTTCTTGTTTGGAAATCTCCCTCACAAGTGAGCTCCCCCTCCAATGGGGTTTATATTTATCTATCCCCATATAGAGAGTATTAGACGGATCCCTCTGGTGTACTTCATCGTAATGTCTAGAGACTGAATGCTTAGGAAACCCTGCCTTGATGTTGCTGATGTACTCATTCAATCTTACTTTTAGAGCCCTTTTAGTCCTCCCCACGTATTGCAACCCACATGGGCATTGAATGAGGTAGACTACTTCCTCTGTGGCACAGGTGATAAACGATTCCACTTTGAACACCCTAGACGTGCTAGTGGACGTAAAGTTACAGATCTTTCTGTCTTTACACCTGTTCATGGAGCAAACTCTACAGGTCTTGCAACAGTAATAACCCGTGAGGTTTTGAAAAAAGACCCTGTTGGCTTTTGGAGGATCAGAAACGCTGGGAGCGATCCTATTGCCAAGCGAAGAGACCCCCTTAAAAATGATTTGGGGTTTCGCTGGCAATATGGCTTTCAAAACTTGATCGCTTTCCAAAATATTCCAGTGTTTCTGTATCAGCTGTTTCACCTTGCGGTGTTGTAGAGAATACGTTGTAATGAAAGGCATGGAGATCTTTTTAGTCCCCGTTTGGTGTGATTTATCTACCAAAAGCAGAGACCTATCCATCTCTCTAATTTCCTTCACCGTCTGGGCTAATGCTTGAGAGTAGGGATGAGCTTTGTGTTCGAGTCGAACATACGTTCGACTCGAACATCGGCTGTTCGATCGTTCGACGAAGATCGAACGATTTGGGCCGTTCGCGCCAAATTCGAGTGACGCGAACGGCCCACAATGCACTACGCCATCGCAGTGTCATCCAGGCGCTGTGATTGGCCAAGCATGCACTGTGACCCCGCATGCTTGGCCAATCACAGCGCCGGCAGCGAGGAGAGCAATGATTGGCCACAGGCAGGATGCCTGTGGCCAATTATTGCTGAGGGTGTTTAGTACACGCCCCACACTATAAAAGGCCGCCAGCACGGCGGCCTAGTGTAGTGTGTTCCGGAGCAGGGATAGAGCAGCATAGGCAGGGACAGTGACTTTTATTTCTTTCTTGCTTAACCTGTGTTCCTTTAGTTTAGGGAAAGAGAAGGATAGGTAGGGAGAGTGTCAGTGTGTTTTGTGCTTGTGCTATAGTGTGCTTAAAAAAAACATTTTTTCTAGGGACAGAAAACTGTAGGTAGGGAGAGTGTCAGTTTCTTTCACTGTGCAAGTCCTTGTTTCCAGGGACCTGGAAGGACAGTGAGTGAATTCTCCTTGTGCTATATTGTGCTTAAAAAAAACATTTTTTCTAGGGACAGAAAACTGTAGGTAGGGAGAGTGTCAGTTTCTTTCACTGTGCAAGTCCTTGTTTCCAGGGACCTGGAAGGACAGTGAGTGAATTCTCCTTGTGCTATATTGTGCTTAAAAAAAACATTTTTTCTAGGGACAGAAAACTGTAGGTAGGGAGAGTGTCAGTTTCTTTCACTGTGCAAGTCCTTGTTTCTAGGTACCTGGAAGGACAGTGAGTGAATTCTCCTTGTGCTATATTGTGCTTAAAAAAAAAATTTTTCTAGGGACAGAAAACTGTAGGTAGGGAGAGTGTCAGTTTCTTTCACTGTGCAAGTCCTTGTTTCTAGGGACCTGGAAGGACAGTGAGTGAATTCTCCTTGTGCTATATTGTGCTTAAAAAAAACATTTTTTCTAGGGACAGAAAACTGTAGGTAGGGAGAGTGTCAGTTTCTTTCACTGTGCAAGTCCTTGTTTCCAGGGACCTGGAAGGACAGTGAGTGAATTCTCCTTGTGCTATATTGTGCTTAAAAAAAACATTTTTTCTAGGGACAGAAAACTGTAGGTAGGGAGAGTGTCAGTTTCTTTCACTGTGCAAGTCCTTGTTTCTAGGGACCTGGAAGGACAGTGAGTGAATTCTCCTTGTGCTATATTGTGCTTAAAAAAAACATTTTTTCTAGGGACAGAAAACTGTAGGTAGGGAGAGTGTCAGTTTCTTTCACTGTGCAAGTCCTTGTTTCCAGGGACCTGGAAGGACAGTGAGTGAATTCTCCTTGTGCTATATTGTGCTTAAAAAAAACATTTTTTCTAGGGACAGAAAACTGTAGGTAGGGAGAGTGTCAGTTTCTTTCACTGTGCAAGTCCTTGTTTCCAGGGACCTGGAAGGACAGTGAGTGAATTCTCCTTGTGCTATATTGTGCTTAAAAAAAACATTTTTTCTAGGGACAGAAAACTGTAGGTAGGGAGAGTGTCAGTTTCTTTCACTGTGCAAGTCCTTGTTTCTAGGGACCTGGAAGGACAGTGAGTGAATTCTCCTTGTGCTATATTGTGCTTAAAAAAAAAAAAAATTCTAGGGACAGAAAACTGTAGGTAGGGAGAGTGTCAGTTTCTTTCACTGTGCAAGTCCTTGTTTCCAGGGACCTGGAAGGACAGTGAGTGAATTCTCCTTGTGCTATATTGTGCTTAAAAAAAACATTTTTTCTAGGGACAGAAAACTGTAGGTAGGGAGAGTGTCAGTTTATTTCACTGTGCAAGTCCTTGTTTCTAGGGACCTGGAAGGACAGTGAGTGAATTCTCCTTGTGCTATATTGTGCTTAAAAAAAACATTTTTTCTAGGGACAGAAAACTGTAGGTAGGGAGAGTGTCAGTTTCTTTCACTGTGCAAGTCCTTGTTTCTAGGGACCTGGAAGGACAGTGAGTGAATTCTCCTTGTGCTATATTGTGCTTAAAAAAAACATTTTTTCTAGGGACAGAAAACTGTAGGTAGGGAGAGTGTCAGTTTCTTTCACTGTGCAAGTCCTTGTTTCCAGGGACCTGGAAGGACAGTGAGTGAATTCTCCTTGTGCTATATTGTGCTTAAAAAAAACATTTTTTCTAGGGACAGAAAACTGTAGGTAGGGAGAGTGTCAGTTTCTTTCACTGTGCAAGTCCTTGTTTCTAGGGACCTGGAAGGACAGTGAGTGAATTCTCCTTGTGCTATATTGTGCTTAAAAAAAACATTTTTTCTAGGGACAGAAAACTGTAGGTAGGGAGAGTGTCAGTTTCTTTCACTGTGCAAGTCCTTGTTTCCAGGGACCTGGAAGGACAGTGAGTGAATTCTCCTTGTGCTATATTGTGCTTAAAAAAAACATTTTTTCTAGGGACAGAAAACTGTAGGTAGGGAGAGTGTCAGTTTCTTTCACTGTGCAAGTCCTTGTTTCTAGGGACCTGGAAGGACAGTGAGTGAATTCTCCTTGTGCTATATTGTGCTTAAAAAAAACATTTTTTCTAGGGACAGAAAACTGTAGGTAGGGAGAGTGTCAGTTTCTTTCACTGTGCAAGTCCTTGTTTCCAGGGACCTGGAAGGACAGTGAGTGAATTCTCCTTGTGCTATATTGTGCTTAAAAAAACATTTTTTCTAGGGACAGAAAACTGTAGGTAGGGAGAGTGTCAGTTTCTTTCACTGTGCAAGTCCTTGTTTCCAGGGACCTGGAAGGACAGTGAGTGAATTCTCCTTGTGCTATATTGTGCTTAAAAAAAACATTTTTTCTAGGGACAGAAAACTGTAGGTAGGGAGAGTGTCAGTTTCTTTCACTGTGCAAGTCCTTGTTTCTAGGGACCTGGAAGGACAGTGAGTGAATTCTCCTTGTGCTATATTGTGCTTAAAAAAAAACATTTTTTCTAGGGACAGAAAACTGTAGGTAGGGAGAGTGTCAGTTTCTTTCACTGTGCAAGTCCTTGTTTCTAGGGACCTGGAAGGACAGTGAGTGAATTCTCCTTGTGCTATATTGTGCTTAAAAAAAACATTTTTTCTAGGGACAGAAAACTGTAGGTAGGGAGAGTGTCAGTTTCTTTCACTGTGCAAGTCCTTGTTTCCAGGGACCTGGAAGGACAGTGAGTGAATTCTCCTTGTGCTATATTGTGCTTAAAAAAAACATTTTTTCTAGGGACAGAAAACTGTAGGTAGGGAGAGTGTCAGTTTCTTTCACTGTGCAAGTCCTTGTTTCTAGGGACCTGGAAGGACAGTGAGTGAATTCTCCTTGTGCTATATTGTGCTTAAAAAAACATTTTTTCTAGGGACAGAAAACTGTAGGTAGGGAGAGTGTCAGTTTCTTTCACTGTGCAAGTCCTTGTTTCCAGGGACCTGGAAGGACAGTGAGTGAATTCTCCTTGTGCTATAGTGTGCTTAAAAAAAACATTTTTTCTAGGGACAGAAAACTGTAGGTAGGGAGAGTGTCAGTTTCTTTCACTGTGCAAGTCCTTGTTTCTAGGGACCTGGAAGGACAGTGAGTGAATTCTCCTTGTGCTATATTGTGCTTAAAAAAAACATTTTTTCTAGGGACAGAAAACTGTAGGTAGGGAGAGTGTCAGTTTCTTTCACTGTGCAAGTCCTTGTTTCTAGGGACCTGGAAGGACAGTGAGTGAATTCTGCTTGTGCTATATTGTGCTTAAAAAAAACATTTTTTCTAGGGACAGAAAACTGTAGGTAGGGAGAGTGTCAGTTTCTTTCACTGTGCAAGTCCTTGTTTCCAGGGACCTGGAAGGACAGTGAGTGAATTCTCCTTGTGCTATAGTGTGCTTAAAAAAACCATTTTTTCTAGGGACAGAAAACTGTAGGTAGGGAGAGTGTCAGTTTCTTTCACTGTGCAAGTCCTTGTTTCTAGGGACCTGGAAGGACAGTGAGTGAATTCTCCTTGTGCTATATTGTGCTTAAAAAAACATTTTTTCTAGGGACAGAAAACTGTAGGTAGGGAGAGTGTCAGTTTCTTTCACTGTGCAAGTCCTTGTTTCTAGGGACCTGGAAGGACAGTGAGTGAATTCTCCTTGTGCTATATTGTGCTTAAAAAAAACATTTTTTCTAGGGACAGAAAACTGTAGGTAGGGAGAGTGTCAGTTTCTTTCACTGTGCAAGTCCTTGTTTCAAGGGACAGAGAAGGACACCTGAAGGTAGCCCTTATTGCTTTTTTCCCATCTCCCTGCAGGCCATCTATTAGAATGTCTGGAAGGCAAACAAGGAGAGGCAGACAGTCAGGAGGCAATAAAAGAGGGCAAGCAGGCTCTGTGTCTGGGGGCAACAGTGCTGGTCGTGGACGCAGTGCATTTTCATCAGCACATGGCCATGGGACACGCTTGTCCTTCTTTTCGGCAGCTGGACATGTTGAGCCACATCATGCCGAAGACTTGGTAGAGTGGATGACCAAGCCCTCCTCCTCCTCCTCATCCTCTCTCACCCAGGCTCAGGGTACTGGCAAAGCAGCTGCCAAAGCGTCCTCTTCCCTGGTATCAATGTCAGACTCATCATCAGTCACTCCTTCCCTAGACCCACCATGTCCTCCTCCTGAGGAGTCCCCCTAACTGTTTGAGCACAGTGTTGGGTACATGCTCCAGGAGGATGCCCAGCGTTTCGAAGGGTCTGATGATGAAACCCAGCTACAGGAAGGCAGTAGGGTGAGAGCAGACAGAGGGGATGCTCAAGAAGGACACCAATCTGGCAGTCATGTTCCAGCAGCTGCAGCATACTGCCAGATTGGCTCCAGTGATGAGGAGGGAGGGGATGATGAGGTCACTGACTCCACGTGGGTGCCTAATAGGAGAGAGGAGGAGGAGGATGAGGAGGAGGCACATCTCCAACGAGACAGGATGCCCTTTGGTGGCCAGCGTAAGGGCAGTACACCGACGGAATCACACCGCAGAGCTCCGCCTGTGCAGGGCGCTGCCTCTGCCCGTCATTCAAAAAGTTCCTTGGTGTGGGCCTTTTTTGAGGCTAGTGCATCAGATCGCACAGCTGCTGTTTGCAACATATGTCTCAAGCGTATATCGCGTGGCCAAAACATCAGCCGCTTGGGTACCACATGCCTGACCAGACATATGTTGACCTGCCATGCAGCTCGTTGGCAAGCCTACCTCAAAGACCCACACCAAAGAACAAAGCGGACCTCTCCTTGCACTGCATTAGCTGGGATCTCCAACCCCACTATAACTTCAGTCCTCTCAGAAACATGCACTGAGAGGAATGAAGGTGTAGAATTAGGTGTGTCACAGCCAAGTACTTGCGGCCACTCTGCTAGCAGTACACCGACGTCCGATTCTAGCAGGCAAATTTCCCTGCCCCAGCTGCTGGACCGTCGAAAGAAGTTCACTCCCAGCCATCCACATGCCCAGCGGTTGAATGCTAGCTTGGCTAAATTGCTAGCGCTTCAACTGCTGCCTTTTCAGTTGATAGACTCGGCCCCCTTCCGTGAGTTTGTGCAATGTGCGGTTCCTCAGTGGCAGGTTCCCAAACGCCACTTTTTCTCACGGAAGGCTATTCCGGCTCTCTACCGGCATGTGGAAGGCAATGTCTTGGCCTCGCTGGACAGGGCGGTCAGCGGTAAGGTGCATATTACCGCTGACTCATGGTCCAGCAGGCATGGACAGGGACGTTACCTTTCTTTCACGGCCCATTGGGTCACTCTTTTGGCAGCTGGGAAGGATGCAGGACAAGGTGCAGTAGTGTTGGAGGTTGTCCCACCGCCACGCCTCCAAAATGCTACTACTGGTTGTGACACACCTCTCTCCTCCACCCCCTCCTCTTCTTCTTCCTCCATGGCCTCTTCCTGTGGTTTGTCCTATGAACCAGCGGTGCTCCGTAGCCATTCACGGGGCTACGCAAGTACGCAGGCAAAAAGATGCCATGCCGTGCTTGCGCTGGTGTGTTTGGGGGACAGAAGCCACACTGGGGCAGAGGTCCTGTCTGCTCTGCAGGGCCAGGCCGAGAGGTGGTTGACGCCACGCCAGCTTAAGCCAGGAATGGTGGTTTGCGACAATGGCACCAACCTCCTCTCCGCCCTCCGACAGGGACAACTGACCCATGTGCCCTGTGTGGCTCACGTCCTTAACCTGGTGGTGCAGCGGTTCTTGGGCAGGTACCCGGGCTTACAGGATGTCCTGAGGCAGGCCAGGAAAGTCTGTGTGCATTTCCGCAGATCTTATAATGCCAGTGCTCGCCTGGCTGAGCTGCAAAAGGAGTTGAACCTGCCCAAGAACCGCCTTATATGTGACATGCCCACCAGGTGGAACTCAACGTTGGCCATGCTGCAGCGGCTGCACACGCAGCAGAGGGCCATCAATGAGTACCTGTGCGACTACGGCACCAGGACAGGGTCAGGGGAGCTTGGTTTTTTTTCTCCACGCCAGTGGGGCATGATCAGGGATGCATGCACTGTCCTGGCACCATTTGAGGAGGCCACGAGGATGGTGAGCAGTGACAGTGCATGCATCAGTGACACTGTACCTCTTGTCCACCTGTTGGAGCACACGCTGCGTGGAATAATGGACAGGGCACTTGAGGCAGAACAGAGGCAGGAAGAGGAGGACTTCCTTGCCTCTCAAGGCCCCCTTTACCCTGACAGTGTTCCTTCTGTCCCACCCATCGCACAGGAAGAGGAAGAGGAGGAGGAGGAGGAGAAGGATTGTGTCAGCATGGAGGTGGAGGCTGGCACTCAGCATCATCAGCAGCAGTCTTTTAGGGGTGATTTACAGTCCCAAGAAACCAGTGGACTTGTACGTGGCTGGGAGGAGGTGACTGCGGATCATGTCGTCCTTAGTGACCCAGAGGACTCCGGAGCGAATGCCTCAGCAAACCTACGCTGCATGGCCTCCCTGATCCTGCAAAGTCTGCGGAAGGATCCTCGTATTCTTCGGATCAAGGAGAGGGACCATTACTGGCTGGCCACTCTCCTTGATCCACGGTACAAGGGTAAGGTTGCGGACCTTATGTTACCGTCGCAGAGGGAGCAGAGGATGAGACAACTCCGGGAGGCCTTGCAGAAAGGTCTGTGCAACGTGTTCCCAGAGACTGGGAGGTTACAAACTCCTGGTCCAGGACAACGAGTTGCTGAGGCTTCGGCCAGTCAAAGAAGGAGCGGTGGGGAAGGTGGCCGTCTGACCGATGCGTTCAGACAATTCTTTAGTCCGCAGCCCCAAAGTATGATTGGTTCCAGCAACCATCGCCAGCGTCTGATAAACATGGTGCAGGAATATCTAGGGGCAAGGTCAGACTTGGACACCTTCCCCACCGAAAATCCTCTGGCTTACTGGGTCTTGAGGATGGATCACTGGCCAGAGCTTGCACAGTATGCAATTGAGCTACTGGCCTGTCCTGCATCCAGCGTTCTTTCGGAACGCACATTCAGTGCTGCTGGAGGATTTGTCACGGATCACAGGGTGCGCCTGTCCACCGACTCGGTTGATCGACTGACTTTCATCAAGATGAACCAGTCTTGGATCACCACCAGCTACCACACACCTGATGCTGATATAACAGACTAATTGATTTTAACATGTCACGTCCCTTCAAGACTGATGCTGATGCTGAGTGCCTGTGCTGTTATGTTGACTGGCTATCCTCCTCCTCCGAGTCCTCAATGATACGATTGATGATGATAGCTTGGAAGATCATTTTTGTTTATGGGTGCCGCCACCAGTGGCTAAGGCCCAATTTTTCAGCCCCTGTTTTACAGGGGCGTGTACTTACAATTTTTTAGCAATAATTTGCCATAGGGCTCATTGCTGTGCTCCAAGTACAGTATCTGTGAGGGGTTGTAGTGTTGTGCCACCAGTGCCTAAGGCCCAATTTTTCAGCCCCTGTTCAACAGGGGCATGCAATTACAATTCTTGATGTAATAATTCACAGCAGGGCCCATTCCTGCACCCACCAAGAGTAAGTCTGAGGGCTTACAGTGTTGTGGCAACGCCACCACCACCACCACCACGAAAGGCCCAATTTTTCAGCCCCTGTTCAAAAGGGGCATGTAATTACAATTCTTGATCTAATAATTCACAGCAGGGCCCATTCCTGCACCCACCAAGAGTAACTCTGAGGGCTTACAGTGTTGTGGCAACACCACCACCACCACCACCACCACGAAAAGCCCAATTTTTCAGCCCCTGTTCAACAGGGGCATGCAATTACAATTCTTGATCTAATAATTCACAGCAGGGCCCATTGCTGCACCCACCAAGAGTAACTGTCAGGGCTTACAGTGTTGTGGCACCAGCACCACCATCAAAGCCCCAATTTTTACTACCACTGTTCAACAATTATATGTAATTAAAATTCCTGATATAATAGTTGACAGCAGGGCGTTCCAGCACCAACCAAGAGTAACTGTGAGTGCTTACAGTGTTGTGCCAACACCAACAACTAAGGGGCCTATTTCTGCAGAGTATATACGGCAGGTCCCTACTTTCAAACATCCAACTTACAAACGACTCCTACTTGCAAACGAAAGAAGACAACAGGAAGTGAGAGGAAATCTACCCCTAGGAAGGAAAATTCTCTCCTGTAAGAATAAATATGGGAGAAAGGTGTCTCCTCTGTACTGATGCTTTATCAGCAATCCTTGTTTCAAGAAAAACACCACATTTCAAAAACAGTTGTCATTGGGACGGAAAGTGAGGTGAAATGTTCTGAACAGGGGCACAGACAGCAAAACAAATGTTACAGGGGTGATAACCCTTACCTATGTTTCCCAAAAAGTTTAAAAATAGATTTTTGGGCTGGAGCTACACTTCAACAATGTACCTGTTCAAAATTACAAACACATTCTACATAAGAACAAACCTACAGTCCCTGTCTTGTATGCACCGCCTGTATACGGCTGTTCAGAGTATATAGGGCCTTTTTTATTTTATGTGCGGGGTTCCCCTTAATATCCATACAAGACCCAAAGGGGCTGGTAATGGGCTGGGGTAGGGGGGGGGGGGTCATGGGGTAGCTATGCCATTTTTCTTAAAGATTTTCATCCATATTACCGGGACCAGACATTACATTAAAGCCGCAAGAAGTTTTAAATGGCTTTTTTTTCCTTTAGAAGTGTCATTTTGTGCAGGGACAGTTCTAAACACGGGAAACACGTGGCACTTCACAGGCATACTTTAGACACCCCCCAGGTACGATATTTAAAGGAATATTTGACTTTTTTTTTTTCACTTTATGCATCATTAAAATGACTGCTCCCGAAAAACGACCGTTTTTAAAACTTCTTTTTGCATTGTTACATGTCCCCTGGTGCAGAACCCGGGTTCCCAAACCCTTTTTAGGACAATAACATGCATAATAGTTGTTATAATTAGCACTTTAGAATTCGAACGTTCGCATCCATTGTATTTAATAGGGTTCTAATGTTCGTACGAACTTTCGGTCCGTTCGCGGGTTCTGGTGCGAACCGAACCCGGGGGTGTTCGGCTCATCACTACTTGAGAGTCATAACCCTTTTCTACAAATCTAGCTGACATCATAGACGCCTGAGTGTCAAAAGTGTCAACCCTAGTGCAGTTGCGTCTGAGGCGTGTAAACTGCCCTCGAGGGACAGCCTTCAACCAGGGTTCGTGATGGCAACTATCCAAGGCAATGTATGAGTTGCGATCCGTTGCCTTGAAATATGTTGATGTCACAAATTTGCCATCTTCCACCCTGATTGTTAAATCCAAGAAGTTAATCTGCTCCGTACTGGATTCAAAGTTGAATCTAATGCCCCTTTCATTGTTATTTAGGGATGCCATGAAATTCAAAAGGTCCAAATCTGTGCCATACCATAGGAGGAGGACGTCATCAATATAACGAGCCCAGAGGGCCAATTCTGGCCTCCTAGGGGCATCGATGACGTCCTCCTCCCACTTGGCCATGAACAGATTGGCCAGGCTCGGAGCGTACTTGGCCCCCATCGCCACGCCTCTATCCTGACGGTAGAATTGTTGATCAAACAGGAAATAGTTGTGCGAGGCGGCATAACTCAATAATTCCATGATGAAGTCAGTCTGGATTATTGATAATCCAGAGTCCCTCATTAGATATAACTTCACTGTCTCCAACCTCAAACTGTGAGGGATGATGGTGTATAGCGAAGTTACATCCGCTGTTACCATCCATAAACCATTCTTAGGTGTAAGTCCTGTTAGCAAATTGATCACCTGTTTGGTGTCCTTAATATAAGAGGGAATCCTCCTCACTAGTGGTTGAAGGTAGTGATCAATATATTTGCTCACCCGGGACGTGATTGAATCTATCCCACTCACAATGGGATGTCCCGGGGGGCAAATAAGGCTCTTGTGAATTTTAGGGAGGTAGTAAATAATTGGGATTCGGGGAGCAACAGGCACCAAGAACAGTTTCTCCTTCTTAGTGAGAATACCTATGTGGAAACCCTTGTCCACAATGGTCTCTAGTTCTTTCTTGTACCTAATGGTGGGGTCCCTATTTAAAGGAGTATAAGTCTCACTGTCCCAGACAATCCAATTTAATTCTGTTATATAGTCACAGCGGTCTAAAACCACTATACCACCCCCCTTGTCCGCTGGTCTGATAACCAATGATTTGTTCTGACACAGGGAATCAAGACCTACTTCCAAATCTCGTGACATCTTAGTCTTTTTGACTTTGATGTCTTCGAGATCCCTCAATACCACGTCCTTAAACACCCTAATGGAAGGGGCAAGTGAACCAGGGGGATTGAAGAGTGAAGCATTCGATAGACCAGAATGTTGAAATTCAGTCCTAATCGATGTCCCCTCAGTGATCGGGTTAAGATTCATGTACCGCTGGATGTTAAGCTTACGCACATATTTATGCACATCCATGAAGGTCTGGAACCTGCTCATACCTCTCGGTGGTGCAAATTTCAGACCCTTATCAAGAAGCTTTTTTTCTGGTTCCGTTAGTACCTGTCTACTGAGATTAAATATCCCAGTCCCTAAACTCTTTTTCTTTTTTGCTGACTGGGCATGCCTCCCCCCTCTAGTTCCTCTCTTAACTCTATAGGCCTTCTTGGGCCTTGACTGTTCCTGGGAAAATCCCAATTCTGACTCCTCTGCCCACCAAAAGGTTCATCATAATAACCAAACCTTGGTTGGGCATGGCCTTGGTCATATCCACCCTGGTAATGACCACCACGATATCCTCTCGGTGAGTCATACCCAACCCCTCTCTCATTATACCCCACAGGGGTTCCCATGTCAGACAAGGGAAAGAAACGGTTACGTATGGGGACATTGAAGGCCTGATCTCCCCCCTCCCTATTAGGGTATGGGGGATCTTCCCAATGTTGACTCTGAGAGTATTGGGGTGGTCCCCTTTGGCCTCTATCCCAAAACTGGGATGGGTCCAATCGAGAGTTTTGGATTTGATAATCCCATTTGTGACTATTCTTACTCTTTTTCCCCACTGGGGGTGGTGCTGAGCTCTTTTTAGGTGGCCTCGCTCGATTTTGATTGCTCATTATTTTATTTTTATTAGGGGTATCTCTTTTCGGTGAGGGGTGAGCCTCTCTCCTTAGTTGGGTGAGGGTGGTATTGGCACATGCCTCATTAGCTGTTATCCCTGGGGGCAAGGTATCCATTGCATTGCCTACCTCATTTTGTGACGCCAACTTTCTTTGCCAGGCAAATATAAGGCCAGACTGATAATCCTCCTTATCCCTAATATTTTTTTTCTTTTTTTTTCTTTTTTGATCTCTATCCTCTTTCTCAAGAGTTTTTAAGAGAATCTTTGAGCATTCTTTATACTCCTCCCCCGTATTGAAAGGTGCTAATTTTTCTTTCACAAGTTTGGCCTCAATATCAAGACGTGTGAGTTTCTCACACTTCCTTTCTGTGAGTCATTAAAATATTTGAACCAGCTTGTAAGGTCTGATTCACCTATTTGGGGACTGACCTCCCATTTTTAACTGTACATGTGTATATGAAATATGGACAGATATATGGATATGGTAACATATCATAATATACTGTATATCAGGGGTCCCTCAGACTGTTGGGGGGGGGCGGATCAATGCAGCCTCACCAGTGCCCAGCAACGCAGCCTCACCAGTGCCCAGCAATACAACCTCACTAGAGTCTAGCAGCACAGCCAGCCTCTCCAATGCCCAGCAATGCAGCCTCACCAGTGCCCAGCAGCACAGCCTGACCAGTGCCCGTCTGTGCAGCCTGACCAGTGCCTAGTAATGCAGCCTTACCAGTGCCCAGCAATACAGCCTGACCAGTGCCCGTCTATGCAGCGTGACCTGTGTACAGTAATGAAGCCTTACCAGTGCCGATCTATGCAGCGTGACCTGTGCCAGGTAATGCAGCCATCCTTTTCAGTGCACAGGGATTAGAGAGAGGAGCACTGGGGAACTTACCGCTATCAACAGGCAGCACGAGGAGGATCCTTGTGAAGCTTTCCCATGCTGGAGCGGGCTTTCTGTGTCTCCTCTCCCACCCTAGACAGTGCCCAAGATTGGTCCCGTTTCCCCGGAGTGGAGTCCGCAGGGAATGCATCTCTGTGGGCAGACAGTGCGTTGTGGGGGCTCCAGTGACCCGAAAGGCCAGGAGGGCGGGCTAAAAGACCTTGACGGGTCGTATCTGGGCCACGAGCCGTAGTTTGAGGATCCATGTTGTATATAATATATAGTGAACATAGGCACATATATAGGGCGACTTTTTTGTAATAGTTTATTCTTAATGTGTATATATGATATATCAGTGTAATGTTTAATAATATTTTGTGTAGATGGATTTGTAACAGTTCATCCAGCCATCCTTTAAAAACACCTCTAAAATATGGGATATGAGAACAAATGGTGTAGAAATTGCCTAATTCAAGATCTCTGGAAAGTCAAGTCGTCCTAACGGTAGGGATGAGCTTCGAGTTCAAGTCGAACTCATGTTCGACTCGAACATTGCCTGTTCGCCAGTTCGCCGAACAGCGAACAATTTGGGGTGTTCGCGGCGGGGGGCTTATCGGAATCTGGAAGACCCCTTTAACAAAGGGGACCCCCAGATCCCGACCCCCCCATGTCAATTGGTAAGGGGTAAAAAAACACACAGACACTGTTGGGATAAGTCCTTCGTTAAAAAAAAAAAAAAGATTCCAGCGGTGGCAATCCACTCTCGGTCTCCACTCCAACGCTGTCGGTATCCTGCGATGGATGATCTCCTCTCCAGGTCCAAGCTCCAGTGATGAGATGTCCAGCGCAGTGAGGAACAGCATCCTATCTCCACCGGAGACACTCCAGGAATAATGTCGCGGCAGCTTGACAGGTCTTGTATGTAGCTGAGGACGATGTAACGCAGGGTTCCCTTGCATCAGAGGGGGGCGGGGTCACCTGCACGTCACTGGGTAAGCCCGGGTTTCCCCTTGCGTCAGAGGGGGATGGGGTCACGTGACGCGCCCTCTGATAAATGCCTTATGGGCACACCATAACATTGCAGGGTCAGATACAGAACCAGTGTTTACATCAAAAAATTTAGATAAGCTGTCTGCAATCTTAGCAGCATGAGAGGGCATCTGAAAGACTCGAGCATTAGCAAGCCATATATAGGCAGGGCTGGGAGTGTGCCCCTCCACCACCGTAATTGAAACAGGAGCGTGATCAGACCACGTAATATCATGGATGGTGGAGGAGGACACCGCCTGCAAAAGCATTTTATTAACAAAAATCAAATCAATTCTGGAATAAGAGTTATGTCTAGCAGAATGGAAAGTGTAGTCCCGTTCATTAGCATGCTGGCATCTCCACACATCATAAATGTCCTCAGAATGGAGCAAATGTTGAAGTTGAGGAGGAGGGCATTTCACTCTGGAAGAGGAGTCTAGTGTATGATCTACAGTTAAGTTGTGGTCTCCACAGATTATTAGGGATCCTCTCTGGAGCTTGGCAATCCTGCCATAGAGTCTCTTCAAGAAGCGGAATTGGTGCGAGTTTGGCGCATACAAATTGGCGATGGTGAAAGGTTTGTTATTGAGTTCACCAACTAGAATGAGAAATCTACCTTCTGGGTCAACGTGGGTGTCTATGAGGTGGAAGGCAACCAAGTCCTTTATGGCGATCAGGACTCCCCTCTGTTTGGAGGAAGCTGAGGCCAGAAAAATGTGTGGGAAGTTTTTGTGTGAAAACAGAGGGGGGTTGTCTGCTACAAAATGCATCTCTTGGATGCAGAGAACATCAGCCTGGAGCTTGAGTGCTTCTCTCCAGACCGAGGCTCTTTTGGCAGGGCGATTGAGGCCATTCACATTGAAGCAAACTATTTTAAGCTCCATGTGTGCATAAGAGGTGTATATGAGAGCAGTACCTTATCCTCGTCGAGGGGAAGCTGGATGGGACAAGAATTCGTCAGCAGGCGAAGAATAGTAGGATGGGCATCTCCATATCGGTAGAAGAGGGTTGGATCGATCGCAGGACATAAGAGCGGTGAGAGGAAAGAAAATGAGTCTAAAAAAGCAAACAAAGTAAAGTATAAAAAGAAAACAACAGTACTGTAAAAAATTTGCTCCAACAAGAGCTTGAGGGCAGAGTTGCTGCCCATAACATGGAGGGGAGAAGAACAAAAGCAGCAAACTGCTTAATCCAGGACACGTCAGAAACCATGAACTAGGAATTCACATGTGGGTATCTGGACAGTAGCTTATGTGGTACGTTTCTTGACGCTTTTCCTGTTTTACACCATTTGCCATTCGTACTGGTTGTTGAGCCTCGCAGGGGGAGAGGAGCTCGCAGGTGCATGATCAGGGAGAATGTCCATCGAACTTAGCTGTGCGAGACCCTCCTCCAGCTCCATGATCACAGTGGTTTTACCATCATGCGTAACAGTAAGCTTAACTGGGTAGCCCCAGTGATACGGAACATTGTGGTTGCGCAGGGCCTTTGTCACAGGGAGCAAGGATTAACGCTTTTACATTGTAAACTGTGAAAGATCCGCAAAGAGCTGAATATGAGCAAACTACACAGGAGGTTGTTGGGTCTTGCGGAACGTTAGCATGAGTTGTTCCTTTACTTGATAGAAATGCACCCGCATGAGAACATCTCATGGTATATTATCCGGGAGGTGGGACGGCTTAGGCAGTCTGTGGATGCGGTCCACCTGCAATTCCAAGTCAGGAACTGAGGGGAGGTATTGTTTCAGCAGGTCATGGGTCATATTGTTGGAGCTGTGCGGGGAGTACAGTTTCGAGCAGCCCCTGATTTTTACATTGTTCCTCCTTGACCTGTCCTCAAGGTCAGCGACCTTTGCCCTGAGCCAAGCCAATTCATTAGAGTGATCAGAGTGAGGATCAATAAGGGTGTTGTGAGATGCTGCAAATTCCCCCATTTTGTCCTCAACGTGAGCTACCCTGCTCCCTAGATCATTCATTTCAGTTTTAAAGTTTTTCATTCAGTGCATCAAATCAGCATGCATGGAGCTGCGGAGGGAGACAAGCATGTCTTTGAGGGTTGTATCAGAGACTGCCGCGCTTGTAGTGGGGAACGCTGTAAATGGATCCACGAGTTCTCTCGTGTCCTCCATTGAATCATGGCCTGTGCTCACCTTGGTGGTGTTGTCGTCCAGGTGAGGCTTGGACTTCGCCGGGCTGCGGGTCAGAGGAGGCGATGCCTCCGGAGAGCGTTGCGATGATATGGGCTGTAAGGTCAGGCTAGACGTTGCGGACCGCGAGCTGCAGGAGGAGGAAGGAGATGTGTCCTCCATGCCATTGCCATCTTGGATCGTGCTCCGGCCTTTCGGCAAGTAGAAATCATCAAGTTCCTTTGGCTTGGCCGTCTCTTTTCGCTTGCGGGTCATTCCCAGAGTGGTGCAGGAGCTTTAGAGACCATATGAAGTGAGGTAGAGCGAATGGTGTAGCGGTTCTCGTGCCTGGAGCGGAGTTTGTGATCACACGTCCATGCAGTTGCGCGGTGGCCACGCCCCCCCAGATTTGGAGCCCTTTTTGCCCACATAGAACACAAGTTATTTTTGTGCTAGAGGTTCAGCGGTAGACGAGCTTGAGAATGTGAACGCAAGCAAAGAAAAGCTTAAAAGCTGTCAGAAGTGGGATTTGAACCCACGCCTCCAGGGAAGACTTTTGACCTGAACGCAGTGCCTTAGACCACTCGGCCATCCTAACCTGTGAAGCTTGGCATTTAGGGACCTGTTTCTAGGGACCTGGAAGGACAGTGAGTGAATTCTCCTTGTGCTATATTGTGCTTAAAAAAAACATTTTTTCTAGGGACAGAAAACTGTAGGTAGGGAGAGTGTCAGTTTCTTTCACTGTGCAAGTCCTTGTTTCCAGGGACCTGGAAGGACAGTGAGTGAATTCTCCTTGTGCTATATTGTGCTTAAAAAAACATTTTTTCTAGGGACAGAAAACTGTAGGTAGGGAGAGTGTCAGTTTCTTTCACTGTGCAAGTCCTTGTTTCCAGGGACCTGGAAGGACAGTGAGTGAATTCTCCTTGTGCTATATTGTGCTTAAAAAAACATTTTTTCTAGGGACAGAAAACTGTAGGTAGGGAGAGTGTCAGTTTCTTTCACTGTGCAAGTCCTTGTTTCCAGGGACCTGGAAGGACAGTGAGTGAATTCTCCTTGTGCTATATTGTGCTTAAAAAAAACATTTTTTCTAGGGACAGAAAACTGTAGGTAGGGAGAGTGTCAGTTTCTTTCACTGTGCAAGTCCTTGTTTCCAGGGACCTGGAAGGACAGTGAGTGAATTCTCCTTGTGCTATATTGTGCTTAAAAAAACATTTTTTCTAGGGACAGAAAACTGTAGGTAGGGAGAGTGTCAGTTTCTTTCACTGTGCAAGTCCTTGTTTCCAGGGACCTGGAAGGACAGTGAGTGAATTCTCCTTGTGCTATATTGTGCTTAAAAAAAACATTTTTTCTAGGGACAGAAAACTGTAGGTAGGGAGAGTGTCAGTTTCTTTCACTGTGCAAGTCCTTGTTTCTAGGGACCTGGAAGGACAGTGAGTGAATTCTCCTTGTGCTATATTGTGCTTAAAAAAAAACATTTTTTCTAGGGACAGAAAACTGTAGGTAGGGAGAGTGTCAGTTTCTTTCACTGTGCAAGTCCTTGTTTCTAGGGACCTGGAAGGACAGTGAGTGAATTCTCCTTGTGCTATATTGTGCTTAAAAAAAACATTTTTTCTAGGGACAGAAAACTGTAGGTAGGGAGAGTGTCAGTTTCTTTCACTGTGCAAGTCCTTGTTTCCAGGGACCTGGAAGGACAGTGAGTGAATTCTCCTTGTGCTATATTGTGCTTAAAAAAAACATTTTTTCTAGGGACAGAAAACTGTAGGTAGGGAGAGTGTCAGTTTCTTTCACTGTGCAAGTCCTTGTTTCTAGGGACCTGGAAGGACAGTGAGTGAATTCTCCTTGTGCTATATTGTGCTTAAAAAAACATTTTTTCTAGGGACAGAAAACTGTAGGTAGGGAGAGTGTCAGTTTCTTTCACTGTGCAAGTCCTTGTTTCCAGGGACCTGGAAGGACAGTGAGTGAATTCTCCTTGTGCTATAGTGTGCTTAAAAAAAACATTTTTTCTAGGGACAGAAAACTGTAGGTAGGGAGAGTGTCAGTTTCTTTCACTGTGCAAGTCCTTGTTTCTAGGGACCTGGAAGGACAGTGAGTGAATTCTCCTTGTGCTATATTGTGCTTAAAAAAAACATTTTTTCTAGGGACAGAAAACTGTAGGTAGGGAGAGTGTCAGTTTCTTTCACTGTGCAAGTCCTTGTTTCCAGGGACCTGGAAGGACAGTGAGTGAATTCTCCTTGTGCTATAGTGTGCTTAAAAAAAACATTTTTTCTAGGGACAGAAAACTGTAGGTAGGGAGAGTGTCAGTTTCTTTCACTGTGCAAGTCCTTGTTTCTAGGGACCTGGAAGGACAGTGAGTGAATTCTGCTTGTGCTATATTGTGCTTAAAAAAAACATTTTTTCTAGGGACAGAAAACTGTAGGTAGGGAGAGTGTCAGTTTCTTTCACTGTGCAAGTCCTTGTTTCCAGGGACCTGGAAGGACAGTGAGTGAATTCTCCTTGTGCTATAGTGTGCTTAAAAAAACCATTTTTTCTAGGGACAGAAAACTGTAGGTAGGGAGAGTGTCAGTTTCTTTCACTGTGCAAGTCCTTGTTTCTAGGGACCTGGAAGGACAGTGAGTGAATTCTCCTTGTGCTATATTGTGCTTAAAAAAAACATTTTTTCTAGGGACAGAAAACTGTAGGTAGGGAGAGTGTCAGTTTCTTTCACTGTGCAAGTCCTTGTTTCCAGGGACCTGGAAGGACAGTGAGTGAATTCTCCTTGTGCTATATTGTGCTTAAAAAAAACATTTTTTCTAGGGACAGAAAACTGTAGGTAGGGAGAGTGTCAGTTTCTTTCACTGTGCAAGTCCTTGTTTCTAGGGACTGGGAAGGACAGTGAGTGAATTCTCCTTGTGCTATATTGTGCTTAAAAAAACATTTTTTCTAGGGACAGAAAACTGTAGGTAGGGAGAGTGTCAGTTTCTTTCACTGTGCAAGTCCTTGTTTCAAGGGACAGAGAAGGACACCTGAAGGTAGCCCTTATTGCTTTTTTCCCATCTCCCTGCAGGCCATCTATTAGAATGTCTGGAAGGCAAACAAGGAGAGGCAGACAGTCAGGAGGCAATAAAAGAGGGCAAGCAGGCTCTGTGTCTGGGGGCAACAGTGCTGGTCGTGGACGCAGTGCATTGTCATCAGCACATGGCCATGGGACACGCTTGTCCTTCTTTTCGGCAGCTGGACATGTTGAGCCACATCATGCCGAAGACTTGGTAGAGTGGATGACCAAGCCCTCCTCCTCCTCCTCATCCTCTCTCACCCAGGCTCAGGGTACTGGCAAAGCAGCTGCCAAAGCGTCCTCTTCCCTGGTATCAATGTCAGACTCATCATCAGTCACTCCTTCCCTAGACCCATCATGTCCTCCTCCTGAGGAGTCCCCCGAACTGTTTGAGCACAGTGTTGGGTACATGCTCCAGGAGGATGCCCAGCGTTTCGAAGGGTCTGATGATGAAACCCAGCTACAGGAAGGCAGTAGGGTGAGAGCAGACAGAGGGGATGCTCAAGAAGGACACCAATCTGGCAGTCATGTTCCAGCAGCTGCAGCATACTGCCAGATTGGCTCCAGTGATGAGGAGGGAGGGGATGATGAGGTCACTGACTCCACGTGGGTGCCTAATAGGAGAGAGGAGGAAGAGGATGAGGAGGAGGCACATCTCCAACGAGACAGGATGCCCTTTGGTGGCCAGCGTAAGGGCAGTACACCGACGGAATCACACCGCAGAGCTCCGCCTGTGCAGGGCGCTGCCTCTGCCCGTCATTCAAAAAGTTCCTTGGTGTGGGCCTTTTTTGAGGCTAGTGCATCAGATCGCACAGCTGCTGTTTGCAACATATGTCTCAAGCGTATATCGCGTGGCCAAAACATCAGCCGCTTGGGTACCACATGCCTGACCAGACATATGTTGACCTGCCATGCAGCTCGTTGGCAAGCCTACCTCAAAGACCCACACCAAAGAACAAAGCGGACCTCTCCTTGCACTGCATTAGCTGGGATCTCCAACCCCACTATAACTTCAGTCCTCTCAGAAACATGCACTGAGAGGAATGAAGGTGTAGAATTAGGTGTGTCACAGCCAAGTACTTGCGGCCACTCTGCTAGCAGTACACCGACGTCCGATTCTAGCAGGCAAATTTCCCTGCCCCAGCTGCTGGACCGTCGAAAGAAGTTCACTCCCAGCCATCCACATGCCCAGTGGTTGAATGCTAGCTTGGCTAAATTGCTAGCGCTTCAACTGCTGCCTTTTCAGTTGGTAGACTCGGCCCCCTTCCGTGAGTTTGTGCAATGTGCGGTTCCTCAGTGGCAGGTTCCCAAACGCCACTTTTTCTCACGGAAGGCTATTCCGGCTCTCTACCGGCATGTGGAAGGCAATGTCTTGGCCTCGCTGGACAGGGCGGTCAGCAGTAAGGTGCATATTACCGCTGACTCATGGTCCAGCAGGCATGGACAGGGACGTTACCTTTCTTTCACGGCCCATTGGGTCACTCTTTTGGCAGCTGGGAAGGATGCAGGACAAGGTGCAGTAGTGTTGGAGGTTGTCCCACCGCCACGCCTCCAAAATGCTACTACTGGTTGTGACACACCTCTCTCCTCCACCCCCTCCTCTTCTTCTTCCTCCATGGCCTCTTCCTGTGGTTTGTCCTATGAACCAGCGGTGCTCCGTAGCCATTCACGGGGCTACGCAAGTACGCAGGCAAAAAGATGCCATGCCGTGCTTGCGCTGGTGTGTTTGGGGGACAGAAGCCACACTGGGGCAGAGGTCCTGTCTGCTCTGCAGGGCCAGGCCGAGAGGTGGTTGACGCCACGCCAGCTTAAGCAAGGAATGGTGGTTTGCGACAATGGCACCAACCTCCTCTCCGCCCTCCGACAGGGACAACTGACCCATGTGCCCTGTGTGGCTCACGTCCTTAACCTGGTGGTGCAGCGGTTCTTGGGCAGGTACCCGGGCTTACAGGATGTCCTGAGGCAGGCCAGGAAAGTCTGTGTGCATTTCCGCAGATCTTATAATGCCAGTGCTCGCCTGGCTGAGCTGCAAAAGGAGTTGAACCTGCCCAAGAACCGCCTTATATGTGACATGCCCACCAGGTGGAACTCAACGTTGGCCATGCTGCAGCGGCTGCACACGCAGCAGAGGGCCATCAATGAGTACCTGTGCGACTACGGCACCAGGACAGGGTCAGGGGAGCTTGTTTTTTTTCTCCACGCCAGTGGGGCATGATCAGGGATGCATGCACTGTCCTGGCACCATTTGAGGAGGCCACGAGGATGGTGAGCAGTGACAGTGATGCATCAGTGACACTGTACCTCTTGTCCACCTGTTGGAGCACACGCTGCGTGGAATAATGGACAGGGCACTTGAAGCAGAACAGAGGCAGGAAGAGGAGGACTTCCTTGCCTCTCAAGGCCCCCTTTACCCTGACAGTGTTCCTTCTGTCCCACCCATCGCACAGGAAGAGGAAGAGGAGGAGGAGGAGGAGGAGGATTGTGTCAGCATGGAGGTGGAGGCTGGCACTCAGCATCATCAGCAGCAGTCTTTTAGGGATGATTTACAGTCCCAAGAAACCAGTGGACTTGTACGTGGCTGGGAGGAGGTGACTGCGGATCATGTCGTCCTTAGTGACCCAGAGGACTCCGGAGCGAATGCCTCAGCAAACCTACGCTGCATGGCCTCCCTGATCCTGCAAAGTCTGCGGAAGGATCCTCGTATTCTTCGGATCAAGGAGAGGGACCATTACTGGCTGGCCACTCTCCTTGATCCACGGTACAAGGGTAAGGTTGCGGACCTTATGTTACCGTCGCAGAGGGAGCAGAGGATGAGACAACTCCGGGAGGCCTTGCAGAAAGGTCTGTGCAACGTGTTCCCAGAGACTGGGAGGTTACAAACTCCTGGTCCAGGACAACGAGTTGCTGAGGCTTCGGCCAGTCAAAGAAGGAGCGGTGGGGAAGGTGGCCGTCTGACCGATGCGTTCAGACAATTCTTTAGTCCGCAGCCCCAAAGTATGATTGGTTCCAGCAACCATCGCCAGCGTCTGATAAACATGGTGCAGGAATATCTAGGGGCAAGGTCAGACTTGGACACCTTCCCCACCGAAAATCCTCTGGCTTACTGGGTCTTGAGGATGGATCACTGGCCAGAGCTTGCACAGTATGCAATTGAGCTACTGGCCTGTCCTGCATCCAGCGTTCTTTCGGAACGCACATTCAGTGCTGCTGGAGGATTTGTCACGGATCACAGGGTGCGCCTGTCCACCGACTCGGTTGATCGACTGACTTTCATCAAGATGAACCAGTCTTGGATCACCACCAGCTACCACACACCTGATGCTGATATAACAGACTAATTGATTTTAACATGTCACGTCCCTTCAAGACTGATGCTGATGCTGAGTGCCTGTGCTGTTATGTTGACTGGCTATCCTCCTCCTCCGAGTCCTCAATGATACGATTGATGATGATAGCTTGGAAGATCATTTTTGTTTATGGGTGCCGCCACCAGTGGCTAAGGCCCAATTTTTCAGCCCCTGTTTTACAGGGGCGTGTACTTACAATTTTTTAGCAATAATTTGCCATAGGGCTCATTGCTGTGCTCCAAGTACAGTATCTGTGAGGGGTTGTAGTGTTGTGCCACCAGTGCCTAAGGCCCAATTTTTCAGCCCCTGTTCAACAGGGGCATGCAATTACAATTCTTGATGTAATAATTCACAGCAGGGCCCATTCCTGCACCCACCAAGAGTAAGTCTGAGGGCTTACAGTGTTGTGGCAACGCCACCACCACCACCACCACGAAAGGCCCAATTTTTCAGCCCCTGTTCAAAAGGGGCATGTAATTACAATTCTTGATCTAATAATTCACAGCAGGGCCCATTCCTGCACCCACCAAGAGTAACTCTGAGGGCTTACAGTGTTGTGGCAACACCACCACCACCACCACCACCACGAAAAGCCCAATTTTTCAGCCCCTGTTCAACAGGGGCATGCAATTACAATTCTTGATCTAATAATTCACAGCAGGGCCCATTGCTGCACCCACCAAGAGTAACTGTCAGGGCTTACAGTGTTGTGGCACCAGCACCACCATCAAAGCCCCAATTTTTACTACCACTGTTCAACAATTATATGTAATTAAAATTCCTGATATAATAGTTGACAGCAGGGCGTTCCAGCACCAACCAAGAGTAACTGTGAGTGCTTACAGTGTTGTGCCAACACCAACAACTAAGGGGCCTATTTCTGCAGAGTATATACGGCAGGTCCCTACTTTCAAACATCCAACTTACAAACGACTCCTACTTGCAAACGAAAGAAGACAACAGGAAGTGAGAGGAAATCTACCCCTAGGAAGGAAAATTCTCTCCTGTAAGAATAAATATGGGAGAAAGGTGTCTCCTCTGTACTGATGCTTTATCAGCAATCCTTGTTTCAAGAAAAACACCACATTTCAAAAACAGTTGTCATTGGGACGGAAAGTGAGGTGAAATGTTCTGAACAGGGGCACAGACAGCAAAACAAATGTTACAGGGGTGATAACCCTTACCTATGTTTCCCAAAAAGTTTAAAAATAGATTTTTGGGCTGGAGCTACACTTCAACAATGTACCTGTTCAAAATTACAAACACATTCTACATAAGAACAAACCTACAGTCCCTGTCTTGTATGCACCGCCTGTATACGGCTGTTCAGAGTATATAGGGCCTTTTTTATTTTATGTGCGGGGTTCCCCTTAATATCCATACAAGACCCAAAGGGGCTGGTAATGGGCTGGGGTAGGGGGGGGGGGTCATGGGGTAGCTATGCCATTTTTCTTAAAGATTTTCATCCATATTACCGGGACCAGACATTACATTAAAGCCGCAAGAAGTTTTAAATGGCTTTTTTTTCCTTTAGAAGTGTCATTTTGTGCAGGGACAGTTCTAAACACGGGAAACACGTGGCACTTCACAGGCATACTTTAGACACCCCCCAGGTACGATATTTAAAGGAATATTTGACTTTTTTTTTTCACTTTATGCATCATTAAAATGACTGCTCCCGAAAAACGACCGTTTTTAAAACTTCTTTTTGCATTGATACATGTCCCCTGGTGCAGAACCCGGGTTCCCAAACCCTTTTTAGGACAATAACATGCATAATAGTTGTTATAATTAGCACTTTAGAATTCGAACGTTCGCATCCATTGTATTTAATAGGGTTCTAATGTTCGTACGAACTTTCGGTCCGTTCGCGGGTTCTGGTGCGAACCGAACCCGGGGGTGTTCGGCTCATCACTACTTGAGAGTCATAACCCTTTTCTACAAATCTAGCTGACATCATAGACGCCTGAGTGTCAAAAGTGTCAACCCTAGTGCAGTTGCGTCTGAGGCGTGTAAACTGCCCTCGAGGGACAGCCTTCAACCAGGGTTCGTGATGGCAACTATCCAAGGCAATGTATGAGTTGCGATCCGTTGCCTTGAAATATGTTGATGTCACAAATTTGCCATCTTCCACCCTGATTGTTAAATCCAAGAAGTTAATCTGCTCCGTACTGGCTTCAAAGTTGAATCTAATGCCCCTTTCATTGTTATTTAGGGATGCCATGAAATTCAAAAGGTCCAAATCTGTGCCATACCATAGGAGGAGGACGTCATCAATATAACGAGCCCAGAGGGCCAATTCTGGCCTCCTAGGGGCATCGATGACGTCCTCCTCCCACTTGGCCATGAACAGATTGGCCAGGCTCGGAGCGTACTTGGCCCCCATCGCCACGCCTCTATCCTGACGGTAGAATTGTTGATCAAACAGGAAATAGTTGTGCGAGGCGGCATAACTCAATAATTCCATGATGAAGTCAGTCTGGATTATTGATAATCCAGAGTCCCTCATTAGATATAACTTCACTGTCTCCAACCCCAAACTGTGAGGGATGATGGTGTATAGCGAAGTTACATCCGCTGTTACCATCCATAAACCATTCTTAGGTGTAAGTCCTGTTAGCAAATTGATCACCTGTTTGGTGTCCTTAATATAAGAGGGAATCCTCCTCACTAGTGGTTGAAGGTAGTGATCAATATATTTGCTCACCCGGGACGTGATTGAATCTATCCCACTCACAATGGGATGTCCCGGGGGGCAAATAAGGCTCTTGTGAATTTTAGGGAGGTAGTAAATAATTGGGATTCGGGGAGCAACAGGCACCAAGAACAGTTTCTCCTTCTTAGTGAGAATACCTATGTGGAAACCCTTGTCCACAATGGTCTCTAGTTCTTTCTTGTACCTAATGGTGGGGTCCCTATTTAAAGGAGTATAAGTCTCACTGTCCCAGACAATCCAATTTAATTCTGTTATATAGTCACAGCGGTCTAAAACCACTATACCACCCCCCTTGTCCGCTGGTCTGATAACCAATGATTTGTTCTGACACAGGGAATCAAGACCTACTTCCAAATCTCGTGACATCTTAGTCTTTTTGACTTTGATGTCTTCGAGATCCCTCAATACCACGTCCTTAAACACCCTAATGGAAGGGGCAAGTGAACCAGGGGGATTGAAGAGTGAAGCATTCGATAGACCAGAATGTTGAAATTCAGTCCTAATCGATGTCCCCTCAGTGATCGGGTTAAGATTCATGTACCGCTGGATGTTAAGCTTACGCACATATTTATGCACATCCATGAAGGTCTGGAACCTGCTCATACCTCTCGGTGGTGCAAATTTCAGACCCTTATCAAGAAGCTTTTTTTCTGGTTCCGTTAGTACCTGTCTACTGAGATTAAATATCCCAGTCCCTAAACTCTTTTTCTTTTTTGCTGACTGGGCATGCCTCCCCCCTCTAGTTCCTCTCTTAACTCTATAGGCCTTCTTGGGCCTTGACTGTTCCTGGGAAAATCCCAATTCTGACTCCTCTGCCCACCAAAAGGTTCATCATAATAACCAAACCTTGGTTGGGCATGGCCTTGGTCATATCCACCCTGGTAATGACCACCACGATATCCTCTCGGTGAGTCATACCCAACCCCTCTCTCATTATACCCCACAGGGGTTCCCATGTCAGACAAGGGAAAGAAACGGTTACGTATGGGGACATTGAAGGCCTGATCTCCCCCCTCCCTATTAGGGTATGGGGGATCTTCCCAATGTTGACTCTGAGAGTATTGGGGTGGTCCCCTTTGGCCTCTATCCCAAAACTGGGATGGGTCCAATCGAGAGTTTTGGATTTGATAATCCCATTTGTGACTATTCTTACTCTTTTTCCCCACTGGGGGTGGTGCTGAGCTCTTTTTAGGTGGCCTCGCTCGATTTTGATTGCTCATTATTTTATTTTTATTAGGGGTATCTCTTTTCGGTGAGGGGTGAGCCTCTCTCCTTAGTTGGGTGAGGGTGGTATTGGCACATGCCTCATTAGCTGTTATCCCTGGGGGCAAGGTATCCATTGCATTGCCTACCTCATTTTGTGACGCCAACTTTCTTTGCCAGGCAAATATAAGGCCAGACTGATAATCCTCCTTATCCCTAATATTTTTTTTCTTTTTTTTTCTTTTTTGATCTCTATCCTCTTTCTCAAGAGTTTTTAAGAGAATCTTTGAGCATTCTTTATACTCCTCCCCCGTATTGAAAGGTGCTAATTTTTCTTTCACAAGTTTGGCCTCAATATCAAGACGTGTGAGTTTCTCACACTTCCTTTCTGTGAGTCATTAAACTATTTGAACCAGCTTGTAAGGTCTGATTCACCTATTTGGGGACTGACCTCCCATTTTTAACTGTACATGTGTATATGAAATATGGACAGATATATGGATATGGTAACATATCATAATATACTGTATATCAGGGGTCCCTCAGACTGTTGGGGGGGGCGGATCAATGCAGCCTCACCAGTGCCCAGCAACGCAGCCTCACCAGTGCCCAGCAATACAACCTCACTAGAGTCTAGCAGCACAGCCAGCCTCTCCAATGCCCAGCAATGCAGCCTCACCAGTGCCCAGCAGCACAGCCTGACCAGTGCCCGTCTGTGCAGCCTGACCAGTGCCTAGTAATGCAGCCTTACCAGTGCCCAGCAATACAGCCTGACCAGTGCCCGTCTATGCAGTGTGACCTGTGTACAGTAATGAAGCCTTACCAGTGCCGATCTATGCAGCGTGACCTGTGCCAGGTAATGCAGCCATCCTTTTCAGTGCACAGGGATTAGAGAGAGGAGCACTGGGGAACTTACCGCTATCAACAGGCAGCACGAGGAGGATCCTTGTGAAGCTTTCCCATGCTGGAGCGGGCTTTCTGTGTCTCCTCTCCCACCCTAGACAGTGCCCAAGATTGGTCCCGTTTCCCCGGAGTGGAGTCCGCAGGGAATGCATCTCTGTGGGCAGACAGTGCGTTGTGGGGGCTCCAGTGACCCGAAAGGCCAGGAGGGCGGGCTAAAAGACCTTGACGGGTCGTATCTGGGCCACGAGCCGTAGTTTGAGGATCCATGTTGTATATAATATATAGTGAACATAGGCACATATATAGGGCGACTTTTTTGTAATAGTTTATTCTTAATGTGTATATATGATATATCAGTGTAATGTTTAATAATATTTTGTGTAGATGGATTTGTAACAGTTCATCCAGCCATCCTTTAAAAACACCTCTAAAATATGGGATATGAGAACAAATGGTGTAGAAATTGCCTAATTCAAGATCTCTGGAAAGTCAAGTCGTCCTAACGGTAGGGATGAGCTTCGAGTTCAAGTCGAACTCATGTTCGACTCGAACATTGCCTGTTCGCCAGTTCGCCGAACAGCGAACAATTTGGGGTGTTCGCGGCGGGGGGCTTATCGGAATCTGGAAGACCCCTTTAACAAAGGGGACCCCCAGATCCCGACCCCCCCATGTCAATTGGTAAGGGGTAAAAAAAACACACAGACACTGTTGGGATAAGTCCTTCGTTAAAAAAAAAAAAAAGATTCCAGCGGTGGCAATCCACTCTCGGTCTCCACTCCAACGCTGTCGGTATCCTGCGATGGATGATCTCCTCTCCAGGTCCAGGCTCCAGTGATGAGATGTCCAGCGCAGTGAGGAACAGCATCCTATCTCCACCGGAGACACTCCAGGAATAATGTCGCGGCAGCTTGACAGGTCTTGTATGTAGCTGAGGACGATGTAACGCAGGGTTCCCTTGCATCAGAGGGGGGCGGGGTCACCTGCACGTCACTGGGTAAGCCCGGGTTTCCCCTTGCGTTAGAGGGGGATGGGGTCACGTGACGCGCCCTCTGATAAATGCCTTATGGGCACACCATAACATTGCAGGGTCAGATACAGAACCAGTGTTTACATCAAAAAATTTAGATAAGCTGTCTGCAATCTTAGCAGCATGAGAGGGCATCTGAAAGACTCGAGCATTAGCAAGCCATATATAGGCAGGGCTGGGAGTGTGCCCCTCCACCACCGTAATTGAAACAGGAGCGTGATCAGACCACGTAATATCATGGATGGTGGAGGAGGACACCGCCTGCAAAAGCATTTTATTAACAAAAATCAAATCAATTCTGGAATAAGAGTTATGTCTAGCAGAATGGAAAGTGTAGTCCCGTTCATTAGCATGCTGGCATCTCCACACATCATAAATGTCCTCAGAATGGAGCAAATGTTGAAGTTGAGGAGGAGGGCATTTCACTCTGGAAGAGGAGTCTAGTGTATGATCTACAGTTAAGTTGTGGTCTCCACAGATTATTAGGGATCCTCTCTGGAGCTTGGCAATCCTGCCATAGAGTCTCTTCAAGAAGCGGAATTGGTGCGAGTTTGGCGCATACAAATTGGCGATGGTGAAAGGTTTGTTATTGAGTTCACCAACTAGAATGAGAAATCTACCTTCTGGGTCAACGTGGGTGTCTATGAGGTGGAAGGCAACCAAGTCCTTTATGGCGATCAGGACTCCCCTCTGTTTGGAGGAAGCTGAGGCCAGAAAAATGTGTGGGAAGTTTTTGTGTGAAAACAGAGGGGGGTTGTCTGCTACAAAATGCATCTCTTGGATGCAGAGAACATCAGCCTGGAGCTTGAGTGCTTCTCTCCAGACCGAGGCTCTTTTGGCAGGGCGATTGAGGCCATTCACATTGAAGCAAACTATTTTAAGCTCCATGTGTGCATAAGAGGTGTATATGAGAGCAGTACCTTATCCTCGTCGAGGGGAAGCTGGATGGGACAAGAATTCGTCAGCAGGCGAAGAATAGTAGGATGGGCATCTCCATATCGGTAGAAGAGGGTTGGATCGATCGCAGGACATAAGAGCGGTGAGAGGAAAGAAAATGAGTCTAAAAAAGCAAACAAAGTAAAGTATAAAAAGAAAACAACAGTACTGTAAAAAATTTGCTCCAACAAGAGCTTGAGGGCAGAGTTGCTGCCCATAACATGGAGGGGAGAAGAACAAAAGCAGCAAACTGCTTAATCCAGGACACGTCAGAAACCATGAACTAGGAATTCACATGTGGGTATCAGGACAGTAGCTTATGTGGTACGTTTCTTGACGCTTTTCCTGTTTTACACCATTTGCCATTCGTACTGGTTGTTGAGCCTCGCAGGGGGAGAGGAGCTCGCAGGTGCATGATCAGGGAGAATGTCCATCGAACTTAGCTGTGCGAGACCCTCCTCCAGCTCCATGATCACAGTGGTTTTACCATCATGCGTAACAGTAAGCTTAACTGGGTAGCCCCAGTGATACGGAACATTGTGGTTGCGCAGGGCCTTTGTCACAGGGAGCAAGGATTAACGCTTTTACATTGTAAACTGTGAAAGATCCGCAAAGAGCTGAATATGAGCAAACTACACAGGAGGTTGTTGGGTCTTGCGGAACGTTAGCATGAGTTGTTCCTTTACTTGATAGAAATGCACCCGCATGAGAACATCTCATGGTATATTATCCGGGAGGTGGGACGGCTTAGGCAGTCTGTGGATGCGGTCCACCTGCAATTCCAAGTCAGGAACTGAGGGGAGGTATTGTTTCAGCAGGTCATGGGTCATATTGTTGGAGCTGTGCGGGGAGTACAGTTTCGAGCAGCCCCTGATTTTTACATTGTTCCTCCTTGACCTGTCCTCAAGGTCAGCGACCTTTGCCCTGAGCCAAGCCAATTCATTAGAGTGATCAGAGTGAGGATCAATAAGGGTGTTGTGAGATGCTGCAAATTCCCCCATTTTGTCCTCAACGTGAGCTACCCTGCTCCCTAGATCATTCATTTCAGTTTTAAAGTTTTTCATTCAGTGCATCAAATCAGCATGCATGGAGCTGCGGAGGGAGACAAGCATGTCTTTGAGGGTTGTATCAGAGACTGCCACGCTTGTAGTGGGGAACGCTGTAAATGGATCCACGAGTTCTCTCGTGTCCTCCATTGAATCATGGCCTGTGCTCACCTTGGTGGTGTTGTCGTCCAGGTGAGGCTTGGACTTCGCCGGGCTGCGGGTCAGAGGAGGCGATGCCTCCGGAGAGCGTTGCGATGATATGGGCTGTAAGGTCAGGCTAGATGTTGCGGACCGCGAGCTGCAGGAGGAGGAAGGAGATGTGTCCTCCATGCCATTGCCATCTTGGATCGTGCTCCGGCCTTTCGGCAAGTAGAAATCATCAAGTTCCTTTGGCTTGGCCGTCTCTTTTCGCTTGCGGGTCATTCCCAGAGTGGTGCAGGAGCTTTAGAGACCATATGAAGTGAGGTAGAGCGAATGGTGTAGCGGTTCTCGTGCCTGGAGCGGAGTTTGTGATCACACGTCCATGCAGTTGCGCGGTGGCCACGCCCCCCCCAGATTTGGAGCCCTTTTTGCCCACATAGAACACAAGTTATTTTTGTGCTAGAGGTTCAGCGGTAGACGAGCTTGAGAATGTGAACGCAAGCAAAGAAAAGCTTAAAAGCTGTCAGAAGTGGGATTTGAACCCACGCCTCCAGGGAAGACTTTTGACCTGAACGCAGTGCCTTAGACCACTCGGCCATCCTAACCTGTGAAGCTTGGCATTGGGTGAGACTGATGCTCACAGGTCAATCTAATGTGCCCGTAACTCTGCTGAAGCCTACATGTCAACATTGTCGCTGTTCTGCCAGGAATTTAAAATAAAAATATAAATGCTGAAGGTTACTTGATGGAGAAATTGCGATAGAAGTAGCTTTACCCTTGTCACCATTCCTTGCTACTTTCATAATTTCCAATGCGTTGGAAGGAAAGAACAAAGCCGGATGTTAAAAGTGCAAAGTAGTGATTTAATACAATGACACGCAGAAAGCAAGCGTCTTGCTGTTAACAAGAGATGGCCGTTTGCTTCAAGTACACTTTTCCTTGGATGCAGAATTAGAAAGTGGGTGTTTCTAGTAGATCTTGCCTAATTCAAGATCTCTGGAAAGTCAAGTCATCCTAACGGTTTGACTTCATAATCTAGATAGAGCCCTTAAAAAGTTTTCACCCTTATGTTTCCTTGGGACTTTGGGGAAAAATTCGGATTACACTGCTACGTGAGATACAGTCGCCAAAACTTGCAGAAGGCCCTAGTGAGATTTGAACTCATGACCCCTGGTTGACAAGACCAGTGCTCTAACTCCTGCGACCGACAACACTCACAGGTCAACTGAATGTGCCCGTAACTCTGCTGAGACCTACATGTCAAAATTGTTGGTTCATGTCGCTGTTCTCCCAGAAATTTAATGAAAAAATAAATACGCTGAAGGTTACTTGATGGAGAAATTGAAATAGAAGCAGCTTTACCCTTGTCACCATTCCTTGCTACCTTCATCATTTCCAATGCATTGGAAGCAAAAAACAAAGACGGATGTTAAAAGTGCGTAGTAGTGATTTAATACAAGGACACGTGTAAAGCAAGCATCTTGCTGTTAATAAGAGATGGCCGTTTGCTTCAAGTGCACTTTTTCTTGGATGCAGAATTAGAAAGTCTGTGTTTCTAGTAGATCTTGCCTAATTCAAGATGTCTGGAAAGTCAAGTCATCCTAACGGTTTGATTTCATAATCTAGATAGAGCCCTTAAAACGTTTCCACCCTTATGTTTCCTTGGGACTTTGGGAAAAAATTCAGCTTACACTGTTATGTGAGATACAGTCGCCAACACTTGCAGGAAGGCCCTAGGGAGATTTGAACTCACAACCCCTGGTTGACAAGACCAGTGCTCTAACCCCTGAGCTATGGAGCCCTTTTTAACAGCATAGAACACAAGTTATTTTTTTGTGCTAGAGGTTCAGCGGTAGATGAGCTTGAGAATGTGAACGCAAGCAAAGAAAATCTGTCAGAAGTGGGATTTGAACCCACGCCTCTAGGGGAGACTGTGACCTGAGCGCAGCGCCTTAGACCGCACGGACATCCTGATCATTGAACCTGGGTATTGGGTGAGACTGATGACGCTCAAAGGTCAATCTAATGTGCCCGTAACTCTGCTGAGGCCTACATGCCAAAACAAAAATTCATGTCGCTGTTCTGCCAGGAATTTAAGGAAAATATATAATTGCGATAGAAGCAGCTTTACCCTTGTCACCTTCATCATTTCCAATGCGTTGGAAGGAAAGAACAAAGCCGGATGTTATAAGTGCAAAGTAGTGATTTAATACAAGGACACGTGGGAAGCAAGCGTCTTGCTGTTAACAAGGGATGGCCGTTTGCTTCAAGTACATTTTTCCTTGGATGCAGAATAAGAAAGTGGGTGATTCTAGTAGATATTGCCTAATTCAAGATCCCTGGAAAGTCAAGTCATCCTAACGGTTTAATTTCATAATCTAGAGCCCTTCAAATGTTTCCACCCTTATGTTTCCTTGGGACTTTGGGGACAGATTCTGATTACGCTGCTATACAGTCGCCAACCCTTAACTGTCAGAAGTGGGATTTGTGGAAAGGCCCTGGCGAGATTTGAACTTGTGAACCCTGGCTTACAAGACCAGTGCTTCAACCCCTGAGCTATAGAGCCCTTTTTGTCAGCATGGAACACGAGGAAAGCAAGCATCTTGTTGTTAACAATAGATGGCCGTTTGTCCTTGGATGCAGAATTAGAAAATGGGTGTTTCTAGTACAGGGCTGTCAAACTCAATTTCATCGTGGGCCGCATCAACATTATGATTGGCCTCAAAAGGGCCAGTTGTATCTGTAAGATTAGATTCTCCAGCGCATCCCCTCCCATTACATTAGATGTTAAGACCCAAACCACCATCAGAAGTTGAGTCCCCCACTCTCCCTTACGTCACAGTGCACCCCCTTTCCTTATGCTGCTGCTGGGAAGAAGCTGGATACATTGCTTAAAACCAGAAAGTAAGGGTCTGGAGGAGGACCAGAGGAGGACTGGAGCTCTCCTGCAGCTGCAGGAGAGGTGCAAGGGCCACATGAAATTGCCTGGAGGGCCGGATTGACACCTGTGGTATATGGGAACATAACAAAATCCACCTTTTTAAGGTGAATTGTTTACCTTCTTAATTCCAAAAAGCAGTTTAACAATATATTTATGGATAAGGGCACCTGCACCCATCTAATAGCACTATTAACCAATAACTAAAATGGCGACGGGGTAGTTCCAGGCACAGTGGAGTATAAATAACCTCTACCAACATGGCGCCACTAGCTTCCTGAAGATGCATAATTGTGAAACGCGTTGAGGCATAGCAGTGCGACAGAGGCATGATTCCCGGTCTCTTCTACACGTCATCCTACGATTGGAACACACACCGACTTGGATAAGTGGAGCGACGTGAAGCCAAAAAGCACATTGTGCTGCCTATTAAAAAAAGTTCCTGCACCTTAACAAAAATCACATTGCAGGAACATGCATTGATGTGAATGGGACCCCTAGGAAAAAAGGTTAAATGGACCGTTGTGCATTTCTGCAGATCTGCACAAACTAAAAAGCACATAGATGTGAACTTAGCCTTAGACATTAATGGAAGCCCAGAATGTGCAAATTCAAGATCTGCCATCTCAGTTTTCGAAAATAAAGTCCTGTTAGTCAAAAATACTGGCTCCTTACTTTTTAAGAAATGTATTAATGCATACAAAGGTGCAATAAAGCAGCGTTCCAGAACTTCCGCTCATTTGTCTCCTCCCCCCCTCCGGTGCCACATTTGACACCTTTCGGGGGGAGCGGATACCTGTCTTTGACAGGTATCCTGTCCCCACTTCCGCAAGTCCCGGCCGCGGTGAATTACGTCACAGCTCAGCTCCCTCCTCCTCCCCCCACTGCCAGGCCAGTAGGAGAGCGTAGCGGTGCCTCGTGCATGCGCAGTAGGGACCCGGCTTGAAGCCGTAATGCTACACTGCCGGGTTCCCTTACCCGGGTTCCCTTTCCCTTACCCGGCGACGGCAGCACCTGACAGCTGATGGAAACATCAGCTGCGGTGCCGACATTGCTGGACTCCAGGACAGGTAAATATCCTATTATTAAAAGGCAGCAGCTACAGTTTGTGTAGCTGCTGGCTTTCAATTTTTGTAGGGGTGGGCGGACCTCCTCTTTAAGTTTGGTCTTTTACATCTGCTTTCAGCTTTAATTTTTCCCTGGTAGTGACACGATCCCTCTTAGATCAGACAAGTAATCACTAAAATAATGTGATGGCAACCTAAAGCTATCAGCCAAATCAACCTTGGTTGTGACTACTACAACTGAGCATTAACATGAACCTTTCTGTTACTCAACATATTGACAGTTATTATTTTTAGTCTGACCCATGGGTTTTTACTCAGACTGTTTCCTAGAACAATGGAAAAGAAAAGCTCTACAACTTGGTAGCAATTTCAAAATAAATACGAGAGCTCTTAAAATAAAACAGAGCGTGGCGACATGAAATGTTATTGGAAACAATGAGAGAATCATAACAAACGGCTTAACACTGCTTACATGGATATAAGTAAAAAATTCTGTAAAATATCTTGCAGTAGGTAAACCACATAATCATCGTACATAGTGATGTTCTCACCTGTAGAAAAAAATATGACTCCTATTTAGCAAATAATCATACTTTACCGTATAGCTGGTATCATGGCGGACCACAGTCTGGACCTTGTTGAATTTCTGAGAAATGAATACCTTTCATAGTGGCATATTCAGGGTATGACAGCTATGGCACAGGCCCTAGGTGCTACTTGGAGTGGGGCACATCAGCCATGCCACTCGGCAGCCTTGGTGTCTCGCTTTCCACTTATCCCACTTGGACATCCTGTAGTTTCCAGTACAGGCAGATTTCTCTCCCCGGTTTTCTACCAGTGCTGCCAATCATGCACTTATCAACATGCACAGTTGGGAAGCTCCTGCCCTCCTTCCAGACCTGCTAGGTAGATAGGTGGCTTCTCCTCCTGTAGGTATGTAAGGTAGGACTGTGAAAGATGGACTGTGATGTGTAGGTGGCTGTAATGTAAAGGGAGGCTGTGATGTGAAGGGTGGACTATGATGTGAAGGGGGGCTGTGATGTTGGGGGGGGACTGTAATGTAAAAGGGGGAGCTGTGATGTGATGGGTGGACTGTAATAAGAAGGGGGGATGTAATGTGAAGAGGGGGCTTGGATGTGAAGGAAGTACTCTACTGAGAAAAGGGGCTATGATTTGAAGGGGGGACTGTGATAGGAAGGGGAGATTGTGATGTAAAATGGGGGGTGTGATGTGATGGGTGGACTGTAATAAGAAGGGGAGCTGTAATGTGAAGAGGGGGCTTGTAATGTGAAGGTGTACTTTAATGAGAAGAGGGGCTGTGATGTGAAGGGGGGACTGTGATGTTGAGGGGTGCTGTGATGTAAAGGGAGGCTGTGATGTGAAGGGTGGACTATGATGTGAAGGGGGCTGTGATGTTGAGGGGGCTGTGATGTTGAGGGGGCTGTGATGTGAAGGGTGGACTGTGATGTGAAGGGGGGGCTGTGATGTCATGGGTGGACTGTAATAAGAAGGGGGCTGTAATATGAAGAGGGGGCTTGGATGTGAAGGTAGTACTGTAATGAGAAGAGGGACTGTGGTGAGAGAGGGGATTGTGATATGAAGGGGAGCTGTGATGTTGAGAGGGACTGTGATGGTGAGGGGGGCTGTGATGTGAAGGGGAGACTATGATGTAAAGAGGGTGGGTATGATGTGAAGGGAGTACTGTTATAAGGAGAGGGGCTGTAATGAGAAGGGGGATTGTAATATGGATGGGGCTGAGATGTTTGGAGGAACTGTAATTGGAAGGGTGGACTGTTATGTTAAGGTTGGAGATGTGATGTTTAGAGAGGCTGAGATGTGGAAGAGTGGCTGTGATGAGAAGGGTGACTGTAATGTGAAGGGGGCTGTGATGTGAAGGGGGCTGTGATGTGAAGGGGGCTGTGATGTGAAGGAGGCTGTGATGTGAAGAAAGCTGTTATGAGAAGGGTGGTTGTAATGAAAAGGGGGCTGTAATGTGAATGGTGGGCTGTGATATGAAGGAGGGCTGTGATGTAAAGAGTGGACTGTGATGTGAAGAGGAGGCTATGATGTGAAAGGGGGACTGTGTCAACAAGGGTGAATGTGGTGTGAAGGTGGGCTGTGATGAGAAGGGGCTGTGATTTGCAGAGGGGACTGTGATGTGAAGGGGAGGTGTGATGTGAAAGGTGGTTTGAGGACAATGATGGAAAGGAAGACTGTGATGTAAAGGGGGCGGGGCTGTGATGCAAAGGATTTGAGTGCACAAACATGAGAATTGAACCTCTGTTGAAGAAACCTTTTAGTGATTGAATTTAAATTTAATACCCCCACTGGATAGATGCATATAACAGGCAGTTCAGCTATGTCATATAATGTAGTTTTGCAAAAGTTGTATTAGGTGTACTCTATATGGGAAAAAAAAAAAGTTTAATCTCCAGTTCGAGGGAGACAGTTCTCTGTTATGCAAGGTATGCCTGAGGATGCCGGGAAATGTCTAAGGAAAGTATAAAAAATGAGAGTGCCACAAGTCTCATGTCAAGCAAAGTATAATAATCTTCATAAAATGTCATAAGACAAAGCCAACACGTTCCAGGGGTTCAAGACTACTCCTTCTTCAGTGGCTAACATTTGGAGATTACTAGCGTTGCACCAATACCAATACCGGGATCAGTGCCGAGACTAAGCATTTGCACAAGTACTGCATTTGCAAATGCCTTGATCTTAAAACCGATAACTTCAGACTCGGTTCACATATGTATGTGCCCGGTCCGGTGCAACTATGTTCAGCGGTTCAGGTGTGATTCCAATGCAAATTTTAATGTACATGATTAAAAAATCACACAGGAAGTGGACTAAAATCGCACAGGCCTCTTTTTCAAGTCGCACTGCAGCCGGCCCACACATATGTGAACAGGCTTTAAAAACTCCCGAAAACACACATGAAAGTTGATGTGAAACTGATGTGTCTGCAAGTGAAATCTGTGCGGTTTTCCCATCAGTTTTCATGCATGTGTGAATGAGCCCTAAAAAACTGTCACATGACACTAAAAATAGTTATTGAACCACACATAACCGCCTACAGGGGGAACGTAATGGACTATCTCGGTACTGATACAATGACAAAATTGATATGGTAAAAAAGTAGGATTTTTAAAACAGCTTACCTGTAAAATCCTTTTCTTGGAGTACATCACGGGACACAGAGCAGCATAGTCATTACTATGTGGGTTATATAGAATTACCTTCAGGTGCTGGCACTGGCAACTTCCAAAACAGGAAGTACCCTCCCCTATATAAGCCCCTCCCATCCGGGAGTACCTCAGTTTTGTAGCAAAGCAATACGTGTCCCCAAAAGAGGGGTGGGAGCTCTGTGTCCCGTGATGTACTCCAAGAAAAGGATTTTACAGGTAAGCTGTTTTAAAAATCCTACTTTCTTGTTCATACATCACGGGACACAGAGCAGCATAGTCATTACTATGTGGGACGTCCCAAAGCAATGCCACATGAGGGGGGGGATACACCATACATAAGCTGGGCGCCATCAGGCATGAGGATCTTTTGCGGCCTGCAACACACTGCGCCCAAAGGCGACATCCTCCTGACTTCTAACGTCCACCTGGTAGAACCTAGTAAACGTGTGTACTGAAGACCATGTTGCGGCCTTACAAATTTGCGCCAGGGAGGCCTGGTGATGCACTGCCCATGAAGTTCCAACTGCTCTCGTGGAGTGCGCCCTAACTTTGAACGGAGGCGGTCTACTTCTCAGGCCATAGGCTTGTATTATGACCTGTCGAATCCACTTGGCTAAAGTAGATTTTGATGCTGCCTGACCCTTTCTGGGGCCTTCCGGCAGAACAAACAAAGAATCCGTTCTACGAATCTGAGCAGTGGCTTTTAGATAAGCTTTAACTGCTCTTACTACATCCAAAGAATGCAATAACTTTTCCTCTACCGAGCTTGGTTTGGGGAAAAAAGAAGGAAGAACCACATCCTGGTTCAAGTGAAACCTCGATACCACCTTAGGAAGAAAGGCTGGGTGAGGACGTAATACTACTCTGTCCTTATGGATAACCAGATATGGCTCTTTACAGGACATGGCGGCTAATTCCGACACTCTTCTAGCCGAGCATATGGCTACTAAAAATATCAATTTCCTGGTGAGTAGAACCAAGGAAATGTGCCGCAAAGGTTCAAATGGCTGCTTCTGCAGAACCGACAGAACCAAATTTAGATCCCATGGGCATATGGGAGCCTTAATCGGTGGAATAATACGAGTCACACCTTGCATAAAGGATTTGACAAGTGAATGCATAGCCAGGGGCCTTTGAAATAGTATTGACAAGGCCGAAACCTGGCCCTTGATAGTACTTAAGGCAAACTTCCTGTCTACAGCCCACTGCAGGAAGTCCAGAATTCTGCCTATAACGTACTTACGTGGATGCCATTTTCTGGCCTCGCACCAAGTGATGTACGCCTTCCAAACTCTATAGTAGATCTGCCTGGATACAGGCTTCCTGGCATTGATTATAGTTGATACCACAGAGTTAGAGAGACCTCTCTTCTATAGGATGTGGGATTCAATAGCCAGGCCGTTAAACTTAGAGTTAGTAAGGAAGGGTGGTATATCGGTCCTTGCGAAAGCAGGTCCGGACGACGTGGAAGGGTCCAAGGACTCCCCACAGACATTTTGATGATCTCCGCGTACCAGGCCCTTCGGGGCCACGCTGGAGCCACCAGGATCACCGGCTTCTTCTCCAACCTGACTCTGCGAAGGAGTCGAGGCAACAATTGTAGCGGAGGGAATGCATATATCAGTCTGAACTGATCCCAAGGGAACACCAGAGCATCCGAGCCGCAAGCGAGGGGATCCCTTGTCCGGGAGACAAATCTGTCCACCTTTGCGTTGAATCTGGATGCTAGCAGATCTACATCCGGTGTTCCCCACCGCTGACATATTGCTCGGAAGACCTCGGGATGAAGGGACCATTCCCCTGGGCATAACTGTTGGCGACTCAGAAAGTCCGCCTTCCAATTCTCCACCCCTGGAATGAAGACAGCTGATATACATGGGACATGCTTTTCTGCCCATTCCAGGATGTGACTTACTTCCCTCTGGGCTGCACGACTCCTGGTGCCTCCCTGATGATTGATATATGCCACTGCTGTGGCATTGTCTGATTGAATTCTGACAGGGGACCCTTGGAGTCTGGATGTCCAGGCTACTAGGGCGTACCAGGCTGCTCGTATCTCTAAGAGATTGATGGGCAGGGTTTTTACTACATTTGACCATCTGCCCTGGAGAGACCATTGCTCCAGTACTGCCCCCCAGCCTATAAGGCTGGCATCTGTAGTGACCACCTTCCAAGATATCGGGCTGAAGGGTTTTCCCTTCTGGAGATTCTGGGGGATCAACCACCAGCAGAGACTCTTCCGAACGGAAGGGGACAAAGCCATCGGGAAGTCTAGAGCCTGAACTTTTCCGTTCCATGCTGACAATATGGCCCTTTGTAAATTCCTTGAGTGGAATTGGGCGTATGGTACAGCTTCGAATGATGCTACCATCTTTCCTAGCAGCCTCATGCACAGGCGTATGGACGGCTGTCTTTTTGCACAAAGCAGACGGACCAAGGCCCTCAAAGAGGATACCTTGTCTAGAGGTAAGAAAATCTTCCTCTGGTCTGAATCCAGCCGTAGCCCTAGATATACCAGGTTTTTCACTGGCTGTAGGGCTGACTTGTCCAGGTTGATGACCCAACCGTGAGACTCTAGATACTTGATTGTATCGACAATTACCACTTCTAGCTTGGCAACTGAGTGGTCCATCAACAACAGGTTGTCTAGGTATGCCATTATCGTTACACCCCGTGTTCTTAGATCGGCCAACAGTGGGGCCAGAATTTTTGTGAACACTCGTGGTGCTGTGGCCAGACCGAATGGTAAGGCTCTGAACTGAAAATGGCGCCCTTCTACTGCAAAGCGTAGGAATTTTTGATGACCTGGAAAGATGGGAACATGCAAGTAAGCATCTTTGATGTCGATCGAGGCTAACCATTCCTCCCCTTGTAGGGCAGCGGTGACCGATCGGATCGACTCCATCCGGAAAGACCGGACGTTTAGAAATTTGTTTAGACTCTTTAGGTCCAATATGGGTCTTATGTCCCCGTTTGGCTTCGGGACTGTGAAAAGGTTTGAGTAGAAACCCAACCCCCACTCTTCCATAGGAACCTCCATAATTACTCCTTGGAGCAATAGTTGTTCTAACGCCAATAGGAGAGACCCTCTTTTCAGAGGGTCTCTTGGCATGCCTGACCACATAAAATGGGACGGAGGAGACTCTTTTAACTCCAACTTGTATCCCAGAGTTACTGCGGAGAGCACCCATCTGTCTTTGATCGTCTCCCGCCAGGTCTCTGCGAACAACTGAAGTCTTCCCCCCACCCGTTTGAGTGGGGGCAGCCCTTCATAGGCTTGACTTGGAGGCTGGTTTAGTACCTCTTCGGATCCAGGGCTTTTTATTACCCTGTGGCTGTCCCTGATTTTTACCTCCTGAGTTTGACCGAGGAGGCCGTCGGAACTGCTTAGTAGCAGACGTCGCAGGGATAGGAGAGGTAGTCCTCTTAAAAGATGGACCCCTAGACCTCTTTTTACTCGGTAAGAGAGTACTTTTACCACTGGAAATCTTCTGGATATACTTATCCAGGTCTTCGCCAAAAAGGCGTTCCCCATGAAATGGGAAGCTAACTAAGAGCTTCTTACAGGGAGCTTCAGCAGACCAGTTTTTGAGCCACAGAAGCCTACGCATATGTACCAAAGACAGCGTGAGGCGGGAGGCCTGATGGATAGAATCCTTGATGGCGTCAACCGCAAAGCATAATGCTCTAGGCAGATCAGCCAGAGCCTGGGCCTGCTGGTCTGGCAAATCCCTCAGGACCATTTTCATTTGACCCTTTAAAGCTTGGCAGACCCCAATAGCTGCCACTGCTGGCTGTGTAACAGCCCCTGCTGTGGAAAAAGCAGATTTTAATAAAGATTCCAATTTTTTATCCACTGGATCTTTGAACATTTGAACATTATCTACTGGACATGTCAGTGATTTGTTCACAGAAGAGACGGCTGCATCCACCGTAGGAACATTCCATCTCTGGGTGAACTTTTCCTCCATGGGATAGATCACCGGAAACCTTTTAGGCGGAACAAATAGTTTATCAGGATGTTCCCAGTCCTGGTATATAAGTCCTTCCAATAATGGATGTATTGGAAAGGAGCAATTAACCTGGGGAGCTTTTAGCGACCCCAATGAGGAGACAGCAGTAGTTGATGGTTCAACAAGAGGCATTTTAAATGCAGATCGAACCATGTCAGTTAGGGTCTGGACCCACAATCTTTCAGTCTGCGATGCTGAAAATGGTTCATCTACTGTCGATTCCTCAAAAACAGAGCTAACCTCCTCCTGATCCCCTTCAGGTAGGTCGGTCCCTTCCTGGGACTGTTGCTCTGCCAACAGGCACTCTAATGGAGGTGATGGAGATCTGGCGCGCTTTCTTTCCTGTAGAGAAGAAGCGATCAATGCTGCCAATCTCTGCTCCAATCCCTCCAGAGTTGAGGAAAAAACCTCCTCTGTTATATATGCAGGAGCAGGTGGACTGAGGACAGCGGCAGTACCTGGCACTCCCGGGGGTTCCTTATGGGTATTAACCTCTGATTTCTCAGGGGAGGAGGGTGCAGATGACTGCTCCAGATCCTCAGAGCCCGATGGAGACCCCCTACACTTCCTGAGAGGTATATCTCGGAGTTTTTTAGGCGGCATATTCCTTAGTTCAAAGCTGAGGTATTCCAGCCGCAATACACCCCTTACTGAAATAGTCTAATGCAATTTGCTGCTATGTACATCAGTGGGTGTCTACTAATGCGTCTTTCTGGGGATGCCTGTATCAACCGCCCGCTGTAAGCCCCTATACCATGCTACCAGCTCCTTTTCATGCTCTGTGTCCATAGCAAGCAGCGTGGACTGAGTCCTTTTATCTTGCTGGGACGCCCGCACATGCGCAGAAGCGCTGGGCGCACAGAGCGCGTCATCCGCCAGGCTCCGCCCCCTTTTTTGAAGCTAAACCTTATAAAAGGAAAGCATGTGTGTGCGCGCGTGCACGTGTGCGCTCTTGGCGCCATGTAGGGAGAGGAGCCAGGGTCCCTGTTTCACCAGGACTCGGGGATGGAAGGAAACTACTTGGCAGCATGACAGAGGAATGCAGCTTCCCTGATAGAGAGCTCACTCATCTGCCTGGACTTTCACCATGGAAGGAATAGTCCCAAGAAAAAAGACGTTCCACAGCGGCCTCTAGTGGACAAACACAGGTACCGCACCTTTGTCTTTTTTTTTTTTTTTTTTTTTAAACCTCCTTTATGAAAAAACATTTTCAGGTTTACAGTTTTTTTAAAACTTCCCTTATGAAAAAACATTTCTAGGATTTCTTAGGCATATACAGCTATTAGCGGGAATACCCTTTAGGTAACAGGCAGAAAGACATATTAGGCTTGGGGGTCCCCTCAATAGAACCAAGTTCCTGAGGGGCCCCCACTTACCTTTTCCCCGCCGCAGGACTTTGTTTGGTCCACAGAAGCCCAAACTTCACCTCTCATGGCAGGCATTGTACTAGACCTTCAGGGACCGGGTTCCCAAGGATTCCACTCCCCTGGACCTGTATAGCACCCTGCACAGATAGCCTCTTGGTTTTGGGTATGACCAGAGCTCTGGATCCCAGGGTCCAGCCCTCCTAAGAGAGGCATTACAGGCAAAACCCTGCTCTTCTCTGCAAGGCCCGGGTACCGACCGTTTAGCTATGAAGCTTTTTTGGTCGGATCCGGAATAGCTTGCTAAGGCCCAGAGAACCTGTACACAAGCCCAGATGAATACATGTTAACCTTGGCCAACACCTTAGACACTGGCAAAAAACTGAGGTACTCCCGGATGGGAGGGGCTTATATAGGGGAGGGTACTTCCTGTTTTGGAAGTTGCCAGTGCCAGCACCTGAAGGTAATTCTATATAACCCACATAGTAATGACTATGCTGCTCTGTGTCCCGTGATGTATGAACAAGAAATACTGTTTATTACATATAAAACATACAAAAGTATTAAAAGAAATACACCACAAGAACAACTACTGATGGGTACCCTAGTGAGATTTCTGTTGGAGTGGAGTATGAAATGTTTCCTTTACCGGTTTAGTGGACTAAACCGCTTCTTCAGGAGGAGTGGTCTGTGAAACAAATAATGCAATAAGGCAAAACATAAACATGAATACAAAGCAGTACAGACAAATTTTAATACAAGGCTACAATCATTGTTTGAGATAAGGAAACCTGCTCACCCGATCGGTCGAGGCCGGTTGGCACCAGGAAACTCGAATGGTGCCCCAGCGGCGGACAAGGGGGGTTGTAAATGACAATCTCTAATTAGAAGGTAATAATAAGGTATGTATTAATGATAGACATCCATATTCCCACCTTCTCTAGTCTTCCTATATTAATTTGGATGATGGTACTTTCTTTTCGATTTATTATCTAATATTATGTGAGGCTATACTCAAACTTTGTTATAAAAACAGCTATTGGTTATCGGTATCGACCAGTACTTGGGAAAAAGTTACAGTACTTGTACTCAGTCTAAAAAAACTGATATCAGTGCATTCCTAGAGTGTTGTCATTGTATCTTATGTTACCTTACAATTGTGTGTTCAGTATAAGCAATTGTGAATTTTGAAAACCCGAAACAAGTTGGACTTGTCTACTGATTTTCAACAAAGAATAATAAACCTGTGGAAAGCTCATCCTTGTATACTTTGCTTATATAATACATTTTAAAAATGATCTAGCATGGAATTCATAGCTGCTAGCATAATAAATAGAACAGCAAAAAATGCTACATATGTCCAAACACACTAGTGCAGATGCTGATCACGAACATTTAAATAACTTGGTTGCGTTACTGGGCTCAAGGAGACAGAAGGCTTTTATCCAACATAATATTTTATTTATAACTTCAGCTTACAGGTGACAGTACTAGTTGACACATTTCAGATTTGTCATTAGTCATGTCTTTAGTGGTACTGCTGTGTGGATCTCCATCGGAGAAAAAACCCACGCATGCTCAGAATCAAGTCGACGCATGCTCAGAAGCATTGAACTTAATTTTTCTCGGCTCGTCGGTGTGTTTTATGTCACAGCGTTTGGGACAGTTGGATTTTCGACTGATGGTGTGTAGGCAAGACTGATGGAAGTCAGCTTCATCGGAAATCCGATGGAAAAATCCAGATTTTATTCCATCGGAAATCCGATCGTGTGTACAGGGCTTTACAATTGCAGCAGCCACAGACTGAGTAGACAAGCCTGTTCCCTGCCAGCATCCTTCAGAGAAGGACCTTTGACCTCTGTGTGGAAGCAGCAATGTCCCTGCAGAGGTCTGACACACCCCCTGAAAAGTCAGAACTAGAGTTTTCCAATCTTCAGGGAGCATGAGCTTTGCAGATTTCAGACCTAGAGATCTCATTTATACACATTAATTTTACTATTTAATAAAATAAATATTTTTTAAATTCGATATTTAATAGCATAATTATTTTATTGATGCTGCTTTACACTTTAATTTCCCATGGCATTGTTCAAATTAATAAAAATAAAAATGAAGGATTGTGTTGATGGCTCATAAAATATTTTAATCACAGGTACATACAGTTGTAGAACAAAACTCAAAAATACCAAACAATAGGAAAGAGAGTCAGTTACAACCTAGATCAATATTTCTCATCCAGGGTTCCATGAAACCCTAGGGTTCCTCCAAAGGTTGCTAGGGGTTCCCTGAACTGAAGCATATTGATTTCCCATCTTATGATTCCTGCATGGTTCCAGGGCTTCCAGGAACTTCCAGGGTTCCAGGAACTTTTTAAAACATGATTTAAAACATGGCTAAACTTACAAATAGCAGTACAGTGAATTGGATGTGACCTGACACACACTATAGCACAACATGGCGACCTCCATCCCTAAATTAATTTGTAGAAAAAGGAGAGCTGTGGGACTTTGAGTGAGGCTACCACCATGTCAGATATTCAACGGAAACATAAAATTTACAGTACATAATTTATTGTTACATTGTAAAAAATATTGTATCAAATAAATGGCTAGTCGCATGACTTACACTAAATATGCTGCTATATAGCATGCAATACAAAAAGGAATTCAACATAATAACTGTACATAGTAAGGTAAATGGGTTGAAAAACATTGTAGGGACAGAACTTGGGGCGTCTAGGGGCACTCAACGTGTTTCCTGGCATTACAGCCATTCATCAGGAGTGTTGTAACTTATTATATGCACAGCCCCATGGCCAGGCCCGGTGTCCACCAGGGAAGATGGGGGTGACAGGCATGATGTCTCCCCCAGGGTTGAGACGGGGGAACTCTCCAAGGACGAAGAGCATGACACGGTGGTCACAGCCTGATACAATAGGCTATGTGTGCACAAAAAGTGCATAGTGTTCCTGGAAAAAATGTGTATCAAAAAAGGGGAAGATTAATTGAATGTGTAAAGGTGTAAAGTGTGTGAAATCATGGCAGATATCTATGTGTTCCCACAAGGGGACTACATGAGGGGGTGTATGTGAAATAAAACCAATTAAAGGGTAAAAAAGAAAACATACCAAAAAAGGATTGCTGAGCTCCCAACGAAGGTAACCTATGTGTGGATTCAGTGTGTGCTGTCCTTGTGATTGAATCAAGCAAATGAACCATCGGCTGCTTTAAGGCTGCTATATATTCCCATTCCAAGGGAGGGGCCCCGTTAACGTCATGCTTGATTGGCCATACTGCACAAGAGAGGTGGGGAGGGGATTCCCAGCTGCGTGTGGAGGAGCCATCAGCAGTGGGTCCCCACCCATCTAGTGCATGGCTAAGGATGGGAAAAAAAGACGTTTAAACAACGTCATTGACACCGCTGATGCGGCGTCGAAGCATAACGTCGATGAGCAGGAGGCCAAGCCCCGCCCCCACCAAAAAGTGGGGGGGGGGGACGGACTGCTGCACATCGCAACCCCGGAGACAGAGAAAACACCCAACCCCCCTCAAACCCAAGCTGAACCGGACAAGGGATGGGGGGCAATTTAAAAGGGTTAATGGGTCAAAGATAATACATGGGAAGATATTAACATGGGAATCTATTGGGAATCTATTGGGAATAAGGAACGGATCTGATAACAGATTAATGAACATTGTTGTAGTATATGGGCAATAAACAAGAATTCATGAAGTATGTTGGGTGTGACAGGTCACTGGGAGCGGGTGTCTTCCACCCAAATATTACAAATATTACAAATATTACAAATAGTAATGTTCCCAGACTTAAAGGCTCACTCCACCTTCTGCACAAAGTAATAAATGTGCACACAATGATTAGTAAAGCAATTGTTTTCTTTTGATTGCCTGGAATTTGGCTTCTGCAGAATATTTCTCCATAAGGACCTTCAGTTACAGGGCTGGAGGAAGTATAAATGGATAAGTGCTGTGACATCACCACACTTCTGCTGAATTGAACTCTACAAGTCCCTCTACTGTCATGGCAGATGGTACTTGTAGTTTTTTAATTCACAAAACAGCCAAGTCAAATTTAGATAATGACAGGATTTGGCAGGGAGAAGAACCCCTATATTCTGGGGGGGGGAGTGGGCAGTTTGGGGTGGGGGCTGCAGACTCTGACCATGGTACACCCTAAAGCCTTGTACACACTGCTAGTTTTTTTACATTCAACCCAGCGAGCTGAAAAAAAAACCTGACAGCTTAGGTTTGATTCGCTGTACTAACAATCTAATGTTAGTACAGCAATCTCCCCTGCTGTTCTATTGTGTTCTGACAGGGGGACGGAACACTCCGGTCAGCCAATGGCTGAGAGCGCTGATCAGGAGCTGGTGAGCAGACCTTTTTCGGTCATGCCCCTTCAACAGAAGTCGGCCAAACGGACAGCTTCTGTCAGACCGGCTGCAGTACATGCAGGCTGAATGTTGGCCGGTTTCTATTGAACAGGCCAATGCCACCCGACACGGGGTTTAAACCTGGTTAGAGCCATGACTAAGCACTAAGCATTTGTAGTGCTTTTATCCTTAATTTTAAAATAAAGGCAACGAAAAGTTTTTTTTGGAGTGCGGCTGTCCATACATTTTCTTCCAGTTTTTGGTTAGAAAGGTGGACACATACACAGAGATACCACCCTCTACACTAGCAACAAAACTGCTCTTGTATGATTCAAGGCAATGCTGCAACGTCTATGTGTGATACAACATGAACCATGCAGGTCTCTGGCTCTCATCAGTCCCAGTTATAGTCAGCACTAAAAACAACAGACAGAATTTGATTAAAGTACTGATGTAATCCTTAGAGGGAAAGATTCATCGGCAGTAAGATTTTTCAAACAGGCTCCAGGCAAAGTATAGAAGAAGAGCGGGAGGTTACATCATAAGAGTTTAGATTCAATGGGGACAAGATATGGTTCATGCACTTTTTGGGAAAATACATGATATCACATTTATTCCCTGACATTTCTCTAGAAGGTTAATGTGTGTTTGTTAGGCTGGGAGTCCAATGGGCTAGGGCTAAATATATTGCAGCAATGTACTAACAGGGATCTGGCTGCAAATGATCCTTTGTGGCTCTATAAATATGTCCTTTAAGCTGAAATCCAGTCAACAAGCTAAATACACAAATATGCACAGTTCTTTGCAGTGTATTTCCTTGGAGAAAAAAACGCAGCATGTTCAACTTTTGTTGAATGTACTGGAACGCACTGCAATGGTGTAAACTTTGCCATTGAAATCTATGACATGTAACCTACTGTATGTAGCGCCCTCCTCACTCCCCTCTTCACTTCAGCTCGTCTGTCTCTTGTCTAGGGGTACCTTAGAGGGGAGGGAGCGGGGACACCACGCCTGGCCTTCACCACAGGTGTCAGTGCGGTATAAGCAACGTTCTTGTTTTACCTTCGGGTCAGTGCTGTGCACCTGGAGCCTCCACTGAGATTACCTTGAACAATGTCTGTCAGGAAAAAGCCCCACACCATTAAAGTCCAACACTCCTTTATTCTTCTTGAATGAGCACAATCAGTTGAACTCCCGTGGAGAACAGAACAGAAAAGGAGGTGTGGATGCGAATAGGCCCAGACACAATTGGTTCTCCACTTTCCTTCCTATAAGTGGGTTTCGGTCTCCAAGCGAGGGGGGAATTTCCTTCCAGGCGGTCTCCGGTGGGAGGCTCACCTGTCACTGGCAATCTGCTGCACCCGGTCTTCAAGTGAGGAGCTCCCCCTGGTCCATTACGCCTTCCGGATTTGGGTTCCCAATCCCTGGGTTCCCTAGGACCTCCGTCCCTCACGGAACTCAGTGTTGGGCACTGAGCTCCAGACCTCCATCCGAGTACCTCACCCCAGGCTAAAGGTGCCTGGGATGGAACACGATCTCCGACTGTCCTCTAGGCCTAGGCCGCCTAGAGGATCGACACGAACCACCACCCACAGGCTGAAGGTGCCCGGGACTCGACCCCGTGACAAAGATGGCCGGCCCCTTTATACCCTCTCCCAGCAAGCATGGCAGGTTCCCCGCCCCACCATACCGCTGCCGAGAGAGGACAAAAAGGAGGCCCGGCACACAGCAATGATTCAACCCCAGCCCAGGGCGACAGCGCCACCCACTGGGCCGCAGGGAATTACACATCACTGGTGTCTCTGCCAGGTTTAAATTACACCCGGGAAAGTACATACCCGCTACATGTACATTTTGGATGCAGTAAAAAAACATGCACTGGGCTACATATTGTGTGAACCTGCTCTAAAACTTTCAACTGGTATTGTGTGCGTATGCATGTATATATATGTAGCGGGGTCTTCAAAGTTAGTGGGATACACCTGGGGGTAGAGTGACCCAGGTGTGTAATTATGGCAGGGTTTAGACCCCTTTTGTTATTCGTGGAGGATTGGGTGGTGCAATATTCTCCTTTGCCTGTGGGTGGCGGAGTACCTACAGGCTCGAGGTAGAATCACTACCACAGTGCTACCCTTCTTTGTCCCTTCCTGGAGATGGTACGGCTGGGGCGGGGAACCCGCCGTGGTATCGACGGGAGGAGATAAAAGGGGGAGACGCCCTCACCACGAGGTCTGTCTTCGGGGATCATCTCTTCACGCACCCAGGCACCTTCAGCCTGGGTGCGGGCGATTCAAGGTTCCCGGCCTAGGCGCCCTGGGCCTGGCCGGGATGAAGTTGGGGTTCCATCCCAGGCACCTTCAGCCTGGGGTGAGGTACTATTGAGGAGGCCTGGGGCCGGTGACTTCGACCGGGTCCCGCAAGGGTGAAGTGGTTCCAGGGCGCCCCTTGCGAGGGGACCCGCATCTGAGGTGAGGAGGCTGGGGAGGTCACTCGTTCGAAGACCCGGTGTAGTGTCAACCCGGTGACGGATGGGCCTTCGGTAACTCCCTTGGAGGACATCTTCCCCTGATAGGGGCCGCAACGCAACGGAGGTATTCATGTCAAGACTCCTACAACCCTTGGTCATAGCACAGGGGGTGTAGGGACCCAGATCAGTTTAGTGCCTCGACCTGCTCATCGCACCGTATCATGCCATCGCATTGCCTGTATGTGGAGATACGAAATAAACCAACAGTTGGACTGTGATCGGTGTATGGACTCTGTTAATGGGAGCAAAGGGTGGTTTGGTGGTTTCTGCACAGCAGACTCGGTACATGCCCAGGACACACCGGCCCGAGGAAACATCAGGTATTGGCCTTCACCTCATCCACAGTTATGGGGAGGACATGGGCCGTAGCGCACCTCACTCTGTCGCGTGACATACCCCTAGCTAAAGAGGACAGGGTGAGGCCGTTACACGTGGGGGCTCGCTCGTCCGGGATTGTGTGTGTCTTGGCGATGGAACTGAGAACGTCTGTGTTTGAACTTTGCTGCCCGGAGGAGTTCCGAGCAGGTCGGCCATGTGATTGGCCAAAGTGCATCCCTGCTTGGAGTTGTGGACATGACCCTAAGTCGGGAAAGGCCCACGCGGAGGAGCGTAAAAAGGGAGAGGTCCAGCCGTGTGAAGTACTACATGTGGGGACTGTTAATGCACTGCGCCACGAGGCACCCCATGACTGTGCAATTTGTGGGCGGAGGCTGGCGGAAGCCCGCGAAAACGTACAAGTCGTGGGAGGAGTCTGGCCACGTGTGGAGATACACGTGGAGACTCCGGCGCGTGGTCAGTGCGTGATGGAACAGCAAGTGGTCGGAATGAATTCAAGCTCTCCGTGGATGCCGGTATCTTACCCTATGAAGATGACTGCATTTGCTGCTCCCCTGACAGACACGGGGATAAGACTTAGGCCCCGAAGACAGTTGGCTCTGTATTCATGCAGAGACACGGAGGCCCTTGGTGTGATCTGTCCCGGATGCTCGGGACTGGTGGTCCAACTAAAGCCATTCGGGCGATGTGAGGCATGCAAGGAGTTCCTTTTTGAGGTTGAACCATACACGGAAAGGCCCCGGGCCCTACGCCTCAACTGCATCACAGGAACCGCCACTCCGGAGGGAGAGATCCAGGCCTCTGCGGAGGTCCCCGTACGCGCTGACCAGGCCGACGTGACTGCCCAACCAGAGACTGAGAGAGAAAAATCCGAGGACACTGCTTCGGTCACCACAGACTCCCTGCTGCCACCCCCGAAGAGGAAGATAGGCCTGGTGCAGGCCTCCTGTGGTCGTGGTCGAGCTTCGCCCCGCTGCTTGCTGGACCTGGATGGATCCAGTCGGAAGAATCCTGGACATCCCAGTGCTGAAGAAGGTCTAGGTGAGCCAGGGGCTGGGACTGTGGTGTTGGTTGGAGGTGTCGGGGGTCCACAGTCGGTGGAGCCCGAAAGGGAGGGTAGCCTTCCGTCTACTAGAGACTACCTTCCCGCCGAGATGTATGACACCTCCGACCTAGAGTCGTTGTCAGACTGTGGGGATGACGGGGAAATAGACGAGCTGTTTCACCGGAAGGGCTGGGACAGACGCCCGCTACCTGTGCTGAGTAAACCACAGGATTCCCCCATGTCCATAGAAGACAGTACGCTCCGGGCGCAGGCCCCGGAGTTCCCGAGGAAATCTAATCCTCCGACCAACTTTCCTCATTCAACTACATCACCCGCTCTGATGGAGGGGACGCAGCGTGCTTCGTTGCGGGCACCAAAGACAAAGCAACCCGAGATGGTGAAGGTACCTCGGCACCCGGAGGCCATCGTACAGCCAGGAGAAGGTGAGCGAGATGTGATGCCGCCTCTAGCCAGATTGCAGAGACTTTTCTCCCAGAGAGTCGCCCGTGAATATGGGTGGGAGTACCCCTACTTGCCTCGGGACTTATTGTATGAAGTCGAGGTCCTGCGACCAAGGTGGTATGACGAGTTTGTATGGGAAAAGCTTAAAGTACCCCATGCCAGGCGATACCTGTCATGTTCGCCGCCTGTGTCTAAAAAGTTCAAGGACTGCAGAGCTGATTGGAGATTTGGGCGCCATATTCATGCCGATAAGGTGCTCATCTGCAGGAAAGAAGGAGAGGATGTCGAGTATTCGGTGGAAGTGTTTGACGGGCACCTGAAGCCTCTGTTTCTGCCGGATCCAAGGTTCTACTTATAGGAGAAGTGAGCTCCTATCTTGTTGCTGTTGAAACTTTCTGGAAGAGACATTCCCAGACGCCTAGAACTGTGCCCTACTTTTGTTTTGATTTGGGCTTTTCTTTTACTCACTGGAATACTTGGGAGCTGTTGTTTTTTTTCTCCCTTTTCTTCATGTGCCAAAGGCAGAGACTTTTGGGGTAAAAGTTAGTGTAGGAAAGCAGGAAGAAGGAAGATCTCACCAAGTGTCATTACCGCAGCTCTGTCACCAGGTGGCAGTGTTGTGCAACGGTTATTCGAAATGCTACACATGCATTACTTACTTATTGGAGTCAGCGGGTCTCTCGGCTGACGGACCCACTCATGCCAAGTTAACACAGAGTGTTAGGATGTGTTTTCTTTTTGTTGTTTCCCTTCTGCAGGAGATTCATCGGTCAAGACTACAGAGAGTGGGGTGGTTCTTAGACAGCGATGGGAGGGATTGTACATGTGTACAGAATAGATGTCTTATGCAAAAGTTTATCGTTTTATATTTTCCCTTTCCCTTTTGAGCAGGTCTTGGCACACTTAGTATCCAAAAATTTGAGGGATAGCTTCTGGGGCCCACTTCATGTCACCACTCCTTGGGAGACATGGGTGTGCACCTGACGCTGGGGACCAGCGTCAAATCACCCGGGGGAGTGTGTAGCGGGGTCTTCAAAGTTAGTGGGATACACCTGGGGGTAGAGTGACCCAGGTGTGTAATTATGGCAGGGTTTAGACCCCTTTTTGTTATTCGTGGAGGATTGGGTGGTGCAATATTCTCCTTTGCCTGTGGGTGGCGGAGTACCTACAGGCTCGAGGTAGAATCACTACCACAGTGCTACCCTTCTTTGTCCCTTCCTGGAGATGGTACGGCTGGGGCGGGGAACCCGCCGTGGTATCGACGGGAGGAGATAAAAGGGGGAGACGCCCTCGCCACGAGATCTGTCTTCGGGGATCATCTCTTCACGCACCCAGGCACCTTCAGCCTGGGTGCGGGCGATTCAAGGTTCCCGGCCTAGGCGCCCTAGGCCTGGCCGGGATGAAGTTGGGGTTCCATCCCAGGCACCTTCAGCCTGGGGTGAGGTACTATTGAGGAGGCCTGGGGCCCGGTGACTTCGACCGGGTCCCGCAAGGGTGAAGTGGTTCCAGGGCGCCCCTTGCGAGGGGACCCGCATCTGAGGTGAGGAGGCTGGGGAGGTCACTCGTTCGAAGACCCGGTGTAGTGTCAACCCGGTGACGGATGGGCCTTCGGTAACTCCCTTGGAGGACATCTTCCCCTGATAGGGGCCGCAACGCAACGGAGGTATTCATGTCAAGACTCCTACAACTCTTGGTCATAGCACAGGGGGTGTAGGGACCCAGATCAGTATAGTGCCTCGACCTGCTCATCCCACCGTATCATGCCATCGCATTGCCTGTATGTGGAGATACGAAATAAACCAACAGTTGGACTGTGATCGGTGTATGGACTCTGTTAATGGGAGCAAAGGGTGGTTTCTGCACAGCAGACTCGGTACATGCCCAGGACACACCGGCCCGAGGAAACATCAGGTATTGGCCTTCACCTCACCCACAGTTATGGGGAGGACATGGGCCGTAGCGCACCTCACTCTGTCGCGTGACATACCCCTAGCTAAAGAGGACGGGGTGAGGCCGCTACATATATATATATGTAGCACACAGATCCTTTTCCCCCTTACCTTCCTTTAGGGGATCAGACACACCATGCCACATGCCCTTGTCCTCTGGATTAGAGGTCGGACGGTGTTATGTATTTGGGTCCCGCAGCGAGTTGCTTCCCTTCACTGGTTCTTCCCTCTAGATTATAGAGGCAAGTCTTTACCTTTCCCAAAGAAGGTCAATGTCCACACAACACTTCAACTCCAACACGAGTTTATTTTCTCTAATGCCGCGTACACCCGACCATTTTTCTCGTCGGGAAAAATTAAATTTTTTCTCTTTGACGAGAAAAACGCCCGTGTGTGGGCTTTCCAGCATTTTTCCCGACGAGAAAAACGACAAGAATCACAACGAGAAAAATTAGAACATGCTCTAATTTTTCTCGTTGTGATTCACTGCATTTTTTTCCATGGCAGTTTTCCCATAGGGAAACACTGCCAGGGAGCCTACACACGGTCGTTTTTCTAGACCAAGAGAAAAAATGTCATGAAAACCGGCCGTGTGTAGGGGACCAAGCCGGTCCTCGTTTTTCATGTCGAAATTCTTGGCTGTGTTTTCACCGTCGAGAAAATCGATCGTGTGTACACGGCATCACTTGCTTGAGTAACCAGAAAGTTGAAGAGAGGAAAGGGGTTAGCAGAATAGAATGGATTCAGGCACACTCTTGGCTTCGTCGCCACTCGGTCCCGAGTGGGTATAGCTCACCCGGATAGTCACTCAATAGCACTAGCAGCCGGCATGAAGCTCGAACAGTGACTTAGTCCCCTCCAAGGACAAAGTCAAGGAGATCCCTCCTTTAAAAACAACACTCCGCAAAGGCAGTCTGCGAAGAAAGGAATCCTTCCCTTCTGACAGGACACCAGGCCTCTCCCGAGACAGCAATCATGTATTACTTGCCTCCTTAATGGGACCGATCCTCCCCCGGTTTCCTCTTTGTCAGAGCGGTCGCCCTCACCTGGGCTCCCTGGGTTTCCTTTCTGGTTGTAGACCCAGTTGAAGGTCCTGGGCCCACCCGAAACTCCGCAGCCTCGGGCCAAAGGTGCCCGAGACTCCTCAGTTAAAGTTGGGCGCACCCCCCCCCCCTTAGAGGGGCACACTCCTCCGGGTACAGGTCCCCGGGTACTACCTCTGAACAATGGCGTCTGCCCCTTATATATCCTTTCCCAGCATGCACAGCAGGCCGAAACCGCCCACCGCACGGCAGCTGAGAGAGGACATCCAATAGCCACTCCATCACCTGTGGTTCAACCCATACAATATATACAGTGCCTTGAAAAAGTAATCATACCCCTGGAAATTTTCTACATTTTGTGATGTTGCAACCAAAATCATAAATGTATTTTATTGGGATTTTATGAGATAGACCAACACAAATTGACACATAATTGTGGAGTGGAAGGAAAATGATAAATGGTTTTCAAACTTTTTTTACAAATAAATATGTGAAAGTTTGGCGTGCATTTGTATTCAGCCCCCTTTACTCTGATACCCCTAACTAAAATCTAGTGGAACCAATTGCCTTCAGAAGTCACCTAATTAGTAAATAGAGTCTACCTGTGTATAATTTAATCTCCGTATAAATACAGCTGTTCTGTGAAGCCCTCAGAGGTTTGTTAGAGAACTTTAGTAAACAAACAGCCTCATGAAGGCCAAGGAACACGCCAGACAGGTGAGGGATAAAGTTGTGAAGAAGTTTAAAGCAGGGTTAGGTTATAAAAAAAAATATCCTAAGCTTTGAACATCTCACGGAGCACTGTTCAATCCATCATCCGAAAATGGAAAGAGTATGGCACAACTGCAAAACCTACCAAGACATGGCCGTCCACCAAAACAGACAGGCCGGGCAAGGAGAGCATTAATCAGAGAAGCAGCCAAGAGGCCCATGGTAACTCTACAGAGATCTACAGCTCAGGTGGGAGAATCTGTCCACAGGACAACTATTAGTTGTGGATAGGGATGAGCTTTGAGTTCGAGGCGAACATGAGTTCGACTCGAACATCGGCTGTTCGATTGTTCGATGAAGACCGAACATTATGGGCCGTTCGCGCCAAATTCGAGCGGCGCGCCACGACCCATAATTCACTGTGTCATCGCAGTGCATTGCTGGCTGATGATTGGCCAAGCATGCACTATGACCCTGTGATGGAGTATATAAAATAAATATTTTTATAAACGACTTCTCTTTCTGGTATCCACTTGAATATAGTTTGAGAGGTTTAGCAATGGGTTAAATAGTTCTTTGAGCCCAGCACCTAACATAGTCTGTTGCCCCCCACACCTCAGGAATTTGGAATAAATTACCATCCTTCTACGAGAACCATCTGTTAGGAACACAAATACATGATGAGATATTTCTGTACGATAAGGAGCTTATTGATTTTCATATAGGGAACTAGAAAGCTAATATATGCTAATTAAGGATATTGTTTAGATTTATTTTCACGTGTGTGTCCTAGTATTCATGAAACAATAAGACAAAAAGTGTTTTCCTTGATTGAGAGCTCAGAAGTGAAGGAAAGGGACAGATGTCTTTTCCCATCCCCCAAATGCTGGATTCACTTCCCTAAGTCCCTCCATCCGGCCCAACCCATCGAACGAAGCAATATGGCGATCGAGCTCTGGAATGCAGCCTAATGACTTGCCACAAGGGAGAGGACGTCACAGAGGAAGATGACCATATGTGAACTTAGCCAATCATATGTATATGTTTGCGATGACGAGTGTATGTGTCATATTATCTATATAAGTCAAGTTTGAATAAAGGAGCCCCACAGGGAGCTATACATGCGAAGGAAGCTATACTGATGAGTCTGATTTCAGTGTGCAAACCTTCACACAGGCCTACATGTATATTTTAACATAGATTTGAAGCAGCGGCAGAAGAGAATAGTTTCTGGGATTGGACCAGAATTAATCCATTACAACCCGCTTGCTTTGGCCAATCACAGCGCCGTTAGCACAGAGAGCCATAATTGGCCAAAGGCAGGGTGCCTTTGGCCAATTATGGCTCAGGGGACTAAGTACACGCCCAACACTATAAAAGGCCGCCTGCACGTCGGCCTTGTGTAGTGTGTTCCGGCGGAGAGAGAGAGAGAGTGTCATTTAATGTCATTTAGATAGATTCAGCAGGCAGGTGATTCAGTTAGCTAGATTGAACAGGCAGTTGATTCAGTTAGCTCCAGCATATTTAGTATATACTGTATACATTCCAGGCTTTGTATATATATATATATATATATATATATATATTGTGAGGGGGTTAGCTCAGCAGCGGGTGTGTGTGACCCCCTGGATGGGTTCACCACACAAAACAGGCACAGCAGACAGGGTTTGTAGTTGCAAAAACGAAAGGTGCGGTTTATTCAAACTATTTACAAGGGAAAAACAACAAAACAAACAGAAACATGAAAAGAAATCCTGGTCAACTTGACCGCTTACTACACACGTTGGTGTCCCTGACTAACAACTGGGTACAGCCTTGTGCTGTCCCAGTCCCTAGCTCCCTGCTTTTTGCAGTTCTTACAGTAACCACACAGGCTTTGGCTCACCGCACAGAGATCACACTCCCCAGACTATTCACACAGATCTGGTTCCAGGTTTGAGCATCTCCCTTAGCATGCTGGGAGTTCTTGTAGAGGCCCTAACGAGCCCACTTGCTTCAGCTGGGCTCATTAACTCTTCCCCTGCAAGACTCCCAGCACTCCCCCTAGTGGTATAAATCGGCATAAAGCCTGAATCTAGGACATATTTATCTCCCATCCTGGATGCAACCCCGCGACTTTACCTGCCTGCTGTCACAATATATATATATATATATATATATATATATATATATATATATGTAGCGGCCTCAACCCCCTTTACCTGCCTTTGGCTCCTCGCAGGTAGAGAGGGCACACCACGCCACAAGCCCGTACCCTCCTGTGTAAAGAGGTTGAGCGGTGTTGTTAGCAGGTCTCCACGGCCAGAAACCAGAAACCTCCAGAGAATGATTCTCACCTCCACAATAGATAGAGATAAGTCCTTGTTCTCCCCAGTAACTTGAATGTCCACACCAGCTGCAACTCCAACGCAGAGTTTATTTTCTCTTTGCAAAATAACAGTCTCTGATAGGTAAAGGTTGGAGTAATAGACAGGACAGCATAAGGTGTGGGAGAGGTCCAGGCACAAACACAATCACTTCACTGCTCATCTTCTCAAGCAGACTCAGCTTAGATGGATAGTCTCCCTAGGAAGGGACTAGCAGCCAAATGGTACTCTAACTTAACCGCACAGTCTCTGCCCCAGACTGGTTGAACTTGGTCTCTGCCACAGACCTGGTGAACTTGGTCTCTGCCACAGACCTGGTGAACTTGGTCTCTGCCACAGACCTGGTGAACTTGGTCTCTGCCACAGACCTGGTCAACTTGGTCTCTGCTACAGACCTAGTGAACTTGGTACTTCAAAACTTGACCTCTTTGTAAGGGGAAGACATCCCGCCAGAGAGTTACCGGGCCCCTTCCTTCACCGTGACTTCTCACCGGTCCCTCGGAACAGTTCCTCCCCTGGCCTCCTCGTCTAAGATACGGGTCCCCTCGGTGCCCAGGGCGGACAGGAACACACTCCTGGGGTAGGACCCCCGACCATGACAGAACGGACAGAAACCCCGAACAGGCAGCGTCTGCCCCTTTTATATCCTCTCCCAGCATGCACAGCAGGCCCGCCTCACCCACGGCACGGCTGCTGAGAGGGGACACACAAGGCACAGCACTGTATCAGTGGTTCAACCCTAGCCTACTATGACAGCGCCACCTGCAGGCCACAGGGAACTACACACCAATACTCTCCCTGCGGACGAAATGGTTGACAGAATCCTGACAATTGGGGTGTTTGAGCACAACTACCACTCAAACACTTCCCCTAAATTTAGGACCCCGCTACATATATGTATATATATATATATATATATATATATATATATATACTGTATACAGTTTAGCTATATCTCACTGCAGAGCGTTCCTGGTGTACTGTTCCTAATATACTACAGGCAGGCAGTTGATTCAGTTAGCTGCAGTATATTCAGTATACTGTATCCTGTGCACAGTGTGCAGCTAGATCGCACTGCAGGCCGTTCCTGTTGTTCTGTTCCTAATATACTACAGGCAGGCAGTTGATTTAGTTAGCTGCAGAATATTCAGTATACTGTATCCTGTGCAGCTAGATCTCACTGCAGACCTTTCCTGTTGTTCTGTTCCTAATATACTACAGGCAGGCAGTTGATTCAGTTGGCTGCAGTATATTCAGTATACTGTATCCTGTGCAGCTATATCTCACTGCAGACCCTTCCTGCTCTGTTCCTAATATACTACAGGCAGGCAGTTGATTCAGTTGGCTGCAGTATATTCAGTATACTGTATCCTGTGCAGCTAGATCTCACTGCAGACCTTTCCTGTTTTGTTCCTAATATACTACAGGCAGGCAGTTGATTCAGTTAGCTGCAGTATATTCAGTATATTGTATTCTGTGCAGCTAGATCTTACTGCAGACCTTTCCTGTTCTGTTCCTAATATACTACAGGCAGTTGATTCAGTTAGCTGCAGTATATTCAGTATATTTTATCCTGTGCAGATAGATCTCACTGCAGACCTTTCCTGTTCTGTTCCTAATATACTACAGGCAGGCAGTTGATTCAGTTAGCTGCAGTATATTCAGTATACTGTATCCTGTGCAGCTAGATCTCACTGCAGACCTTTCCTGTTTTGTTCCTAATATACTACAGGCAGGCAGTTGATTCAGTTAGCTTCAGTATATTCAGTATACTGTTTTATGTGCAGCTAGATCTCACTGCAGACCTTTCCTGTTCTGTTCCTAATATACTACAGGCAGTTGATTCAGTTAGCTGCAGTATATTCAGTATATTTTATCCTGTGCAGCTAGATCTCACTGCAGACCTTTCCTGTTCTGTTCCTAATATACTACAGGCAGGCAGTTGATTCAGTTAGCTGCAGTATATTCAGTATATTGTATCCTGTGCAGCTAGATCTCACTGCAGACCTTTCCTGTTCTGTTCCTGATATATTACAGGCAGGCAGTTGATTCAGTTAGCTGCAGTATATTCAGAATATTGTATCCTGTGCAGCTATATCTCACTGCAGACCTTTCCTGTTCTGTTCCTAATATACTACAGGCAGGCACTTGATTCAGTTAGCTTCAGTATATTCAGTATATTGTATCCTGTGCAGCTAGATCTCACTGCAGACCTTTCCTGTTCTGTTCCTAATATACTACAGGCAGGCAGTTGATTCAGCTAGCTGCAGTATATTCAGTATATATATATATTGTGAGGGGGTTAGCTCGGTAGCGGGTGTGTGTGACCCCCTGGATGGGCTCCCCACACAAAAACAGGCCCAGCAGAGGATGGTTGTGGTTTTCAAGATCAAAAGGTGCGGTTTATTTCTCTATTTACAGTGACAAAAACACAGCAAAGCAAAAAGAAACATAAACAAAATAAATCCTGGTCAGCTTGACCTCTGACTAAACATGCAGGTTTCCCTAACTAACAACTGGGATCAGCCTGGTGCTGTCCTAGTCCCTAAGTCCCTGGTTTAGTAAATGTCCAAACAAATAGCCACACAGGCTTGGTCTCACCGCACAGGGGTTCACTCTCCCTAGACAGTCCACACAGGTCTGGGTCTAGGCATGAGCAAACACCTAATGAATCTGGGAGTTTTTATAGAGGCCTTAAACGAGCGACAAGCTTCAGCTGGTCTCATCAACTCCCTGCCTGCACAACGCCCAGCCCTCTCCCTAGAGGTATGAATCATCCATGAGCCCACTAGCCTCAGCTGGGCTTCATCAACTCTCTCCCTAGTTGTATAAGTCGGCATAAAGCCTGAATCTGGGAGAAATATACCTACCCCCCTGGATGCAACCAGGTGACTTTACCTTCCTGCTGTCACATACCCCCCCTCTTGTTTTAACCTTGGGGTTGGAACACCAGCAATCAGGCATTCATGTACTCGAGACAAAGCATCCACATTCCCCATTTGAACGCCAGGGCGATGCTTTACTGTGAAGTTGAATTCCTGTAGGGCCAGGAACCACCTATTTACTCTTCTATTTGTCTCCTTGTTTTGAGCCATCCACTTTAACGGAGCGTGATCCGTAACCATGTCAAAGTGCCTACCTAGCAGATAGTACCGAAGGGAATCTAGAGCCCACTTCACCGCTAAACACTCCTTTTCAACCGTGGCGTAATTTACCTCATGGGACTTCAACTTCCTGCTGAGGTAAATGACTGGGTGCTCTTCCCCGTTCCAGACCTGGGACAATACTGCTCCTAACCCCACATCTGACGCATCACTTTGTACGACAAAGTCTTTAGAGAAGTCGGGTGAGTACAACACTGGCTGGCTACATAAGGCTTGTTTCAAGAATTGGAATGCTGCCTCAGCCTCGGGGGTCCATTTAATCATGACCGACCCTTTCCCTTTCGTCAGGTTGGTTAGGGGCACAGCCTTAGAAGCAAAGTGGGGAATGAAGCGCCGATAATAACCCGCGATTCCCAGAAAGGCTCGTACCTGCTTCTTGCTGTTGGGACGTGGCCAACTCTGGATGGCCTCGACTTTGTTGAGTTGGGGTTTTATTACTCCCCTGCCAATGGTGTACCCAAGATATTTGGCCTCCTCCTGCCCAATGGTACACTTCTTGGGGTTAGCCGTAAACCCCGCTTCCCGGATAGAGTCTAGGACTGCTTGCACTTTTGGCAGATGTGAGGCCCAATCTGTGCTATGGACAATTACGTCATCCAGGTAAGCCGCAGCATACTTCCGATGGGGCCTCAGTATCTGGTCCATTTTCTGCTGGAATGTGGCCGGCGCATTCTGTAACCCGAACGGCATTCTCTTATATTGGAACGCCCCGTCTGGGGTTACAAATGCGGTTTTCTCTTTGGCCGACTTGGCCAGGGGAATTTGCCAATACCCTTTTGTGAGGTCAAGAGTCGTCATGTATCGGGCTGTTCCCAGCCGGTCGATCAACACATCTATACGTGGCATGGGGTAGGTGTCAAATTTTGTAACTTTGTTCAACTGACGAAAATCGTTACAAAATCGCCAGCTCCCATCCGGTTTAGGCACCAACACAATGGGACTAGACCAATCACTTTGGGACTCCTCTATCACCCCTAAGTTTAGCATTTTCTGTACTTCCTCCCGTATTGCCTCCCGTCGGGCCTCTGGGATCCGATAGGGTTTTAACTTCACCCTTTCACCGGGCGGGGTAATAATATCATGCTCTACCCCAAATGTTTGTCCCGGCAGCTCAGAGAACACCTCCTTGTTGCGAAGCACAAACTCCTTAACCTCCTGTTGTTGGGGTTGTGACAAGGTGGCTGCTATTCCAACCTCCGGAATCACGCAACCAGTTTGAGCTGGTGACCAAGTTTCTGCGACTAGGGACTCTCTATCCCTCCAGGCTTTCAACAGATTAACGTGATAGATCTGTTCGGGCTTTCGCCTTCCTGGTTGTCTGACCTTGTAATTCACTTCGCTCACTTTTTCCATTATCTCGTAGGGGCCTTGCCATTTGGCAAGGAATTTACTTTCAACCGTAGGGACAAGTACCAATATCCTATCCCCCAGGGAAAAGGTACGGGTCTTGGCTCCACGGTTGTACACTCTCTGCTGTGCCAACTGCGCTTGGGCCAAATGTTCCTTCACGATGGGCATTACCTGTGCAATTCGATCTTGCATCAGGGCGACATGCTCAATCACACTCCTGTGGGGAGAACTCTCACTTTCCCAAGTTTCCTTGGCAATATCCAACAGCCCTCTTGGGTGTCTCCCATACAGTAACTCAAAGGGGGAGAATCCCGTAGAGGATTGGGGCACCTCCCTAATAGCAAACATCAAATAAGGAAGTAGACAGTCCCAATCCTTTCCATCTCTATCCACCACTTTCTTCAACATTTGTTTTAGGGTTTTGTTGAATCTTTCAACCAGCCCATCGGTTTGGGGGTGATACACAGACGTACGCAATTGCGTCACTTTGAACAATTTACACAGCTCTTTCATAACCCGGGACATAAAGGGTGTACCTTGGTCCGTAAGCAGTTCTTTACAAATACCCACCCGGCTAAAAACAAGAGATAGCTCTTTGGCTATGGTTTTGGCCGAGGTATTTCGGAGAGGGATCGCTTCTGGATAACGGGTGGCATAGTCCATTATAACTAATATGTACTGGTGCCCCCTAGCGGACTTGATTATAGGACCTACCAAATCCATTGCGATCCTCTCAAACGGGACCTCAATGATGGGTAGAGGGACCAGCGGGCTACGGAAATGTGGCATCGGGCCGACATCTGACACACAGGGCAGGAGGAACAATAATTTTCTATGTCCTTCATCACCCCAGGCCAATAGAATCTCTGTAATACCCTCTCTCGGGTTTTCTCTGTCCCCAGATGACCTCCAAGAATGTGCCCATGGGCCAACTCCAACACCAACTTCCTGTAAGGTTTGGGCACCACAAGCTGCTCAACGGTTTCTTCTGCCCTTTTTGCCACCCGATACAGTAGGTCCTTCTCTACGCTGAAGTATGGGTAAGTGCAGGAATTATCTGGGTTCACTAACTCGCCATCTATTTCCACTACGTTTTCCCGTGCCTTTATTAGGGCGGGGTCTTTTAACTGTTCTGTGGCAAAATTTTCCCTGTGAACCTCAAGATCAGAAAACTCCACAGACGGTAGGTTTTCGTCTGAGGAGGTGGGCTCCTCTCCAGTTTCTTGAGTCTCGCCTGCCAATACTGACAAGGGAAATTCTGGAGAGTCCTCACCACTCTCAGAGGAGTTCTGGCTATCACCTTCCTGGTACATAGGGGCACCAGTGGGGGGCTCAGGATCATCCCACAGTTCCCAGAACTTCAGAAAATCCCTTCCCACAATGGCATCATGTGGTAGTTGAGATACTAACCCCACTGGATGAGAGAGGGTACCTTTGGGGGTCTTGAAACACACCGTAGTCACTGGATACTCTCGGGTGTCCCCATGCACACAAATAACAGCTACCTTGCTATTCCCAGAGACCTCTGTTTTAACTAATTCAGCCTTTATCAGGGTCTCAAGGCTACCTGAATCCAGTAATACCACAACATTTCTACCATTAATACACATTTTGCATAAATGTTTCTCAGTTCCCCGAATGGCAGTGCATGCGACTGTCGCACACAGCGACTGACGTCTGTCCGTCAGAAAGTCACATTGCATGGGTTCCTCCACAACCGGGCAATTTGCTGCAATATGTCCCGCTTGCCGGCAGCGGTAGCAAACAATCCTTTTGGCTGCCTCTTGAGCCCCCGACTTCCCAGGCTGTTCTCGCCAAACCCTGGGCAGAGCTCCCACCCTCTCACTCTCTCCACCCTCACCCCTTGGAATCATCTTATCCGCCCCTGGGGATGGTCTGGTCTTAGGGTGGAAAGTCCGAGAGTCTCTGGAAGAGGCCGTCAGGTTCTCTGCAGCCAAGTATCTCTCTACACGATCCACAAGTTTACCGGCCGTTTCTGGGTCTCCATGGCTTACCCACTTTTGAATGGCGGTAGGAAGAGCTCTCAAGAAACGATCCATCACAACACGTTCCACAATCTCCGGTGCGGACAAAGTCTCTGGCTGTAGCCACTTCCTGCTCAGGTGAAGGAGATCATACATTTGAGACCTGGGGGGTTTTCCAAGCTGGAAAGTCCAGTTATGCACACGCTGAGCCCGGACAGCCAGGGTGACACCCAGCCTTGCCAATATTTCAGCTTTTAGCATCACATAGTCTTTTGCTTGGTCAGGCTCTAGGTCATAGTAAGCTTTCTGCGATTCACCAGTTAACAGAGGAGCCACCAGTCCAGCCCACTGCTCCTCAGGCCACTTTTCTCTTTCAGCAGTCCTTTCAAATGTGGTCAAAAATACCTCTGGATCATCCTCTCCAGTCATTTTTGTCAATAAACGACTCACCCCAAAGGACGCGGTATTAGTGGGACGGCTTTCCTCACTGGTCTGCGGACGTTGCTGCATTACTGCTTCCATCTGTTGTTGTAGTCTCTGCTCTTGCTTCTGCAACAGGTCTATGAAGCGGGCCTCAGATTGCTGCTGGGCTTGTTGCTGGGCTGCGAAGCTCTGTTGTTGAGCTGCAAGGCTCTTTTGCAAACCTGCATTTGTCTGCTGTTGATTGGCATTTGCTAGAGCCAGCTGTTTCAGTATCTCCTCCATGCTGGCTTAAAAAAAAACTGCCACTGGTTCTCCACCAACTGTGAGGGGGTTAGCTCGGTAGCGGGTGTGTGTGACCCCCTGGATGGGCTCCCCACACAAAAACAGGCCCAGCAGAGGATGGTTGTGGTTTTCAAGATCAAAAGGTGCGGTTTATTTCTCTATTTACAGTGACAAAAACACAGCAAAGCAAAAAGAAACATAAACAAAATAAATCCTGGTCAGCTTGACCTCTGACTAAACATGCAGGTTTCCCTAACTAACAACTGGGATCAGCCTGGTGCTGTCCTAGTCCCTAAGTCCCTGGTTTAGTAAATGTCCAAACAAATAGCCACACAGGCTTGGTCTCACCGCACAGGGGTTCACTCTCCCTAGACAGTCCACACAGGTCTGGGTCCAGGCATGAGCAAACACCTAATGAATCTGGGAGTTTTTATAGAGGCCTTAAACGAGCGACAAGCTTCAGCTGGTCTCATCAACTCCCTGCCTGCACGACGCCCAGCCCTCTCCCTAGAGGTATGAATCATCCATGAGCCCACTAGCCTCAGCTGGGCTTCATCAACTCTCTCCCTAGTTGTATAAGTCGGCATAAAGCCTGAATCTGGGAGAAATATACCTACCCCCCTGGATGCAACCAGGTGACTTTACCTTCCTGCTGTCACAATATATATATACATACCAGCTTTGTATATATATATATATATATATATATCTATACACACACTGTATCCTGTGCAGCTACATCTCACTGCAGGCCATTCCTGGTGTACCTATTCAAATACACTTTCAGGCAGGCAGGTGATTCAGTGATCTGCAGTGAATAAAAAATATACTGTCTCCTACACATATATCCACTGCATTCTAGTCTAGCCAAGACTATACCAGACTGCAGGCCATTCCTGGTGTACCTATTCAAATACATTACAAATACATAAAATACAGTATGTCTGGAAGGCCAACAAGGAGAGGCAGACGCTCACATGCCACTAAAAGAGGGCAAGCAGGCTCTGTGTCTACAGCAACAGTGCTGGTCATGGACATGGTGCATCCTCAGCACGTGGCCGTGGGGCACGCGTGTCCTTTTTTTCGGCAGCTGGCCGTGTTGAGCTACAACATGCAGAAGACTTGGTAGAGTGGATGACCAAGCCGTCCTCATCCTCCTCATCCTCTGTCACCCAGCCTCAGAGTACTTTGGCTGCCAATGACTCCAGGTCATCAGTTACATCTTCCCTAGGCCCACCATCATGCATGGAGGAGTCCCCTGAACTGTTCGACCACAGTGTTGGGCACATTCTGCAGGAGAATGCGCAGCATTTTGAAGGCTCTGATGATGGTATCCAGCTTGAGGAAGGCAGTAACGTGAGCCCAGAGAGAGGGGGTGCCCAAGAAGGACAACAAACTGGCAGTCATGTTCCCCCAGCTGCAGCATACTGCCAGGTTTGCTCCAGTGACGGGGAGGGAGGGGATGATGAGGTCACTGACTCTACGTGGGTGCCTGATAGGAGAGAGGAGGAGGAGAAGGAGGAGGCAAATCTCCAACGAGGCAGGATGCCCTCCAGGGGGCAGCTTAAGGGCAGCCAACCGACTGCATTACACCGCACAGCTCCGCATGTTTTCCAAAAGTTCTTTGGTGTGGGCCTTTTTCGAGACGTGTGCAGCAGATCGCACCGTTGCTGTTTGCAACATATGTCTGAAGCCTATCAAACGTGGCCAAAACAGCAGCCGCTTGGGCACCACATGCTTGACCAGACATATGTCGACCTGCCATGCAGTTCGTTGGCAAGCGTACTTAAAAGACCCACACCAAACAAGGCAGACCTCTCCTCGCTCCTCATCAGCTGGGATCTCCAACCCCACTATACCTTCAGTTCTCTCAGAAACCTGCACTGAGAGGAATGAAGGTGTAGAATTAGGTGTGCCAAGTACTTTCGGGCAATCTGCTATCACCAACATCCCATTGTAGCAGGTGAATTTCCCTACCCTAGTTGCTAAACCGGTGAAAGAAATTCCCAGCCATCCACAGGCCCAGTGGCTGAATGCTAGCTTGCCTAAATTGCTAGCACTCCTACTGCTGCCTTTTCAGCTGGTAGACTCTGCCCCCTTTCGTAAATTTGTGGAATGTGCGGTACCTCAGTGGCAGGTTCCCAAACGCCACTATTTCTCACGGAAGGCAATTCTGGCTCTCTACCGGCATGTGGAAGGCAATGTCTTGGCCTCGCTGGACAGGGTGGTCAGTGGTAAGGTGCATATTACCGCTGACTCATGGTCCAGCAGGCATGGACAGGAACGTTACCTATCTTTCGCGGCGCACTGGGTAACTCTGCTGGCAGCTGGGAAGGATGCAGGACAGGGTGCAGTATTGTTGGAGCTTGTTCCGCCACCACGCCTCCAAAATGCTACTAGTGGTGATTATGACACACCTCTCTCCTCCACCCCCGCCTCTTCTTCTTCCTCCATGGCCTCTTCCTCTATAGATTTGTCCTCGGAACCAGCGGTGCTCCGTAGGCGTTCAAGGGGCTACGCAAGCACTCAGCCAAAAAGATGCCATTAGGTGCTTGAGCTGGTGTGCTTAGGGGACAGGAGCCACACTGGGGCAGAGATTCTGTCAGCTCTGCAGGGGCAGGCTAAGAGGTGGTTGATGCCACGCCAGCTTCAGCCAGGAATGGTGGTTTGCGACAATGGCACCAACCTCCTCTCCGCCCTCCAACAGGGACACTTGACCCATGTTCCCTGTTTGGCTCACGTCCTTAATTTGGTGGTGCAGCAGTTCTTGTGCAGGTACCCAGGCTTACAGGATCTCCTGAGGCAGGTCAGGAAAGTCTGTGTGCATTTCCGCCGGTCATATAATGCCAGTGCTTGGCTGGCTGACCTCCAAAAGGAATACAACCTGCCCAAGAACCGCCTAATCTGTGACATGCCCACCAGGTGGAACTTAACGTTGGCCATGCTGCAGCGGCTGAACATGCAGCAGAGGGCCATCAATGAGTACCTGTGCGACTATGGCACCAGGACAGTGTCAGGGGAGCTTGGCTTTTTTTCGTCACGCCAGTGGCTCATGATCAATAATGAATGCCCTGTCATGTCACCATTTGAGGAGGCCATGAGGATGGTGAGCAGTGACAGTGCATGCATCGGTGATACTGTCCCTCTTGTGTACCTGTTGGAGCACACGCTGTGTGGAATAATGGACAGGGCACTTGAGGCAGAAGAGAGGGGGGAAGAGGAGGACTTCCTTACCTCTCAAGGCCCCCTTTATCCAGACAGTGTTCCTGCGTGCCCGCCGATCATACAGGAAAAGGAGGAGGATTGTGTCAGCATGGAGGTGGAGCCTAGCACTCAGCATCAGCCACAGTCCCCAGAAACCCATGGACTTGTACGTGGCTGGGAGGAGGTGGCTGCGGATCAAGTCGTTCTTGCTGACCCAGAGGACTCCAGACCGAATGCCTCAGAAAACCTACGCTGCAAGGCCTCCCTGATCCTGCAAAGCCTGCGAAAGGACCCTCGGATTTGTGTGATCAAGGTGAGGGATCATTACTGGCTGTCAGTATGGTTGCGGAACTTATCCAGCCATCGCAGAGGGAGCAGAGGATGAAATATCTTCGGGAAGCCTTGCAGAAAGGTTCGTGAAACGCGTTTCCAGAGCCTGGGAGGTTACAATTTCCTGGTCCTGGACAACGTGTTGCTGAGACTTCGGTCAGTCACAGAAGGAGCGGTGAAGAAGGTGGCCGTCTGACCAATGCGTTCAAACAATTTTTTAGTCCGCAGCCCCAAGGTATGATCGGTTCCAGCAACCATCGCCAGCATCTGATTTACATGGTGCAGGAATACCCAGGGGCAAGATCAGACTTGGACACCTTTCCAACCAAAAATCCACTGGGTTACTGGGTCTTGAGGATGGATCACTGGCCAGAGATTGTACAGTATACAATTAAGCTCCTGGCCTGTCCTGCTTCCAGCATTCTTTCAGAACGCACATTCAGTGCTGCTGGAGGCTTTGTAACCGATCACAGAGTGCGCCTGTCCACCGACTCGGTTGATCGACTCACCTTCATAAAAATGAATCAGTCTTGGATCACCAGCTACCAAGCACCTGATGCTGATGTAACCGATAATTTTTTTTATGAATATAAGATCCCTATAAGACTGCCTATGCTGATTCTGAGTGACTATCCTGTTATGCTGAGTGACTATCCTATTCCTCCTCAATGTTCATGTTGATAGATTCTAAGAAAATTTTTGGTTCTGGGCACCACCACCAGTGGCTAAGGGCCAATTTTTCTGCCCCTGTTCAACAGGGGCGTGTAATTACAAATTTTGCTGTAATATTTTGCAGCAAGGCTTGTTCCTGCGCTCAACTAGAGTATCTGTGAGGGGTTGCAGTGTTGTGGCACCAGCACCAGTGCCTAAGGCCCAATTTTTCTGCCCCTGTTTAACAGGGGTGTGTAATTACAATTTTTGCTGTAATATTTTACAGCAGGGCTTGTTCCTGCGCCAACCAAGAGTAACTGTGAGGGCTTACAGTGTTGTGGCAACACCACCACACCACCACCAAAGGCCCAATTTTTCTGCCCCTGTTTAACAGGGGCATGTAATTAAAAATTTTGCTGTAATATTTTGCAGCAGGGCTCGTTCCTGCGCTCAATTCGAGTATCTGTGAGGGGTTGCAGTGTTGTGGCACCACCACCACCAAAGGCCTAATTTTCTGCCCCTGTTCAACAGGGGCATGTAATTACAATTCTTGATATAATATTTCACAGCAGGCCCGTTCCAGCGCCCACCAAGAGTAACTGTGAGGGCTTACAGTGTTCTGGGACCACCAACACCTAAGGCCCAATTTTCTGCAGGGTATATAGGGCAGGCCGTATAGTATGTACAGGCGGTCCCCCAGATTCAACTTAAGAACAAACCTACAGTCCCTGTCTTGTTTGGACCGCCTGTATACTGCTGTTCAGAGTATATAGGGCCTGGGGGCCCCACACCTTTTCTTTTTTTAATTTGGGTGCGGGGTTCCCCTTAATATCCATACAAGACCCAAAGGGCCTGGTAATGGGCTGGGGGGGAGGGGGGTATTTTTCTCAATGATTTTCATCCATATTGCCGGGACCCGACATTACATTAAAGCCTCAAGCAGTTTTAAATTACTTTTATTCCTTTAGAAATGTAATTTTTTTACAGGGACTGTTCTAAACATGTGAAACACGCGCCACTTTACAGGCATACTTTAGACACACCCCCCCCAGGTACGATATTTAAAGGAATATTTCACTTTTTTTTTCACTTTAAGCATCATTACAATCACTGCTCCTGAAAAAACTTCAGTTTTAAAAACTTTTTTTGCATTGATACATGTCCCCTGGGGAAGGACCCGGGTCCCCAAATCCTTTTTAGGACAATAACTTGCACATTAGCCTTTAAAATTCGCACTTTTGATTTCTCACGTTCGAGTCCCATACACTTTAACGGTGTTTGAATGTTCACGCGAACTTTCGGTCCATTCGCATGTTCTGGATGCGAACCGAACCGGGGGGTGTTCGGCTCATCCCTAGTTGTGGACTCCACAAATCTGGACTTTATGGAAGAGTGGCAAGAAGAAAGCCATCATTGAAAGCAAGCCAAAAGGAGTCCCATTTACAGTTTGCGAGAAGCGATGTGGGGAACACAGAAAACATGTGGAAGAAAGTCCTCTGATCAGATGAGTCCAAAATTGTGCTTTTTGACTTAAAAGCAAAACGCTATGTGTGCCCAAAAATTTATACTGCACATCACCCTGAACACACCATCCCCACTGTGAAACATGGTGGTGGCAGCATCATGGTGTGGGTATGCTTTTCTTCAGCGGGGACAGGGAAACTGGTCAGATATGATGGGAAGATGGATGGAGCCAAATACAGGGCAATCTTAGAAGAAAACATGTTAGAGTCTGCAAAAGACTTGAGACTGGGGTGGAGGTTAAGCTTCCAGCAGGACAACAACCCTAAACATACAGCCAGAGCTACAATGGAATGGTTTAGATCAAAGCATATTCATGTGCAGGGATGAGCCGAACACCCTCCTGTTCGGTTCACACCAGAACCTGCGAACAGACAAAATGTTCGTGTGAACTTTAGAACCCTATTAAATACAATGGACTCGAACGTTCGAAATCTAAAGTGTTAATTATAAAGGCTAATATGCAAGTTATTGTCCTAAAAAGTGTTTGGGGACCTGGGTCCTGCCCCAGGGGACATGTATCAATGCAAAAAAAAGTTTTAAAAACGGACGTTTTTTCGGGAGCAGTGATTTTAATAATGCTCTAAATGAAAAAAATAAAAGTGAAATATTCCTTTAAATTTCGTACCTGGGGGGTGTGTATGATATGCATGTGAAGTGGCGCATGTTTCCCGTGCTTAGAACTGTCCCTGCAAAAAATGTCATTTTTGAAAGAAAAAAAGTCATTTAAAACTGACTCGCGGCTATTAATGAATTGTCGGCTCCCGGCAATACATACAAAAGTAATTGATAAAAAAAAAAAAAAAAGCGTGGGGGTTCCCCAGAATTCAATTACCAGGCCCTTCAGGTCTGGAATGGATATTAAGGGGAACCCCGCCGCAAATTAAACAAAAAATTGACGCGGGGTTCCTCCAAATATCCATTCCAGGCCCTTCAGATCTGGCATGGATTTTAAGGGGAACTCCACCCCAAATTTTAAAAAAAATGGCGTGGAGTCCCCCTAAAAATCCATACCAGACCCCTTATCCGAGCACGCAACTTGGCCGGCCGCAGGGGAAAAGGGGGGACGAGAGAGCGGCCCCCCCTCCCTCCTGAACCGTACCAGGCCACATGCCCTCAACATGGGGAGGATGTCCCCATGTTGATGGGGACAAGGGCCTCATCCCCACAACCCTTGCCCGGTGGTTGTGGGGGTCTGGGGGCGGGGGGCTTATCGGAATCTGGAAGACCCCTTTAACAAAGGGGACCCCCAGATCCCGGCCCCCTCCCTATGTGAATTGGTAAGGGGTACATTGTACCCCTACCATTTCACGAAGAAAGCGTAAAAAAATGTTTAAAAAAAACACACAAACACCTTGAAAAAGTCCTTTATTTAAAAAAAAAAAAAAAAAAACATTACAGCAGTGAAATCCAGTGTCCCGTGGCGATCCCGATGTCCAGCGCTGTCCTTCATTGGTTGTGCCTGAGCAGACCTGATGGGGAACTCCCTCTCAGTGTTTTAAATGTATAGACCCGCCCCTTCTAAAGTTCCCCATCAGGTCCGCTCAGCGGACCAGATGCGGAACATGAGAAGGGGCGGGTCTATACATGTATTACCAAAGTGAGAGCAGTTCCCCATCAGGTCCGCCCCCTCGGTATGTCGGACCCGCCTACGTCATTGGCTTGAGCGGGGAAACTTCCTTCACTGTGTAATTTAAATTTACATAGTGAAGGAAGTTCCCCGCTTAAGCCAATGACGTAGGCGGGTCTGACATACCGAGGGGGCGGACCTGATGGGGAACTGCTCTCACTTTGGTAATACATGTATAGACCCACCCCTTCTCATGTTCCGCATCTGGTCCGCTGAGCGGACCTGATGGGGAACTTTAGAAGGGGCGGGTCTATACATTTAAAATACTGAGAGGGAGTTCCCCATCAGGTCCGCTCAGGCACAACCAATGAAGGACAGCGCTGGACATCGGGATCGCCGCGGGACACTGGATTTCACCGCTGGAATGTTTTTTTTTTTTAAATAAAGGACTTTTTCAAGGTGTTTGTGTGTTTTTTTAAACATTTTTTTACGCTTTCTTCGTGAAATGGTAGGGGTACAATGTACCCCTTACCAATTCACATAGGGGGCGGGATCTGGGGGTCCCCTTTGTTAAAGGGGTCTTCCAGATACCGATAAGCCCCCCGCCCGCAGACTCCCACAACCACCGGGCAAGGGTTGTGGGGATGAGGCCCTTGTCCCCATCAACATGGGGACATCCTCCCCATGTTGAGGGCATGTGGCCTGGTACGGTTCAGGAGGGAGGGGGGCGCTCTCTCGTCCCCCCCTTTTCCCCTGCGGCCGGCCAGGTTGCGTGAGTGAGTGAGTGAGTGAATAACTTGTATAGCGCTACAAATGCGAACTAAATCGCCTCAAGGCGCTTTGCATCCAGTGACATCCTGACCCTTCAGAATAGGTGGGTCTTAAGTTTTTTCCTGAAGGCCCGGTGGTTTTCTTCCATGCGGATGTTGGTGGGTAGAGCGTTCCATAGCCGTGGTCCTTGGACTGCAAATCTTCGTTCTCCCTTTGATTTGTAGCGGGACTTGGGGATGTGAAGGAGGTTTTGGTTGGTTGATCGGAGATTGCGATTGGGGGTGTAGTGTTTTATCTTCTCGCATAGATATTGTGGAGCGTTTCCCTGTGTGCACTTGTGGGTGAGACAGAGGGTCTTGAATGTGATCCGATCCTTTACGGTTAGCCAATGAAGGGTCCTTAGTGATGGGGTGATGGATTCCCAAGGTTTTTTTCCCGTTACCAGCCTGGCAGCCGTGTTCTGGATGACTTGTAGGCGCGAAATCTGGTATTTGGGTAGTCCGAGGTAGAGGGCGTTTGCGTAATCGAGTCGGGAGTTGATAATTGTTCCAACTACTACTGCTGTATCCTCTTTTGGGATGAAGGGGATGAGTCTACGTAGTAGACGGAGGAGATGGTGAGCTCCGCTGACTACCGATCCAATTTGTGCGTCCATCGACATCTCCGAGTCAAAGATGACTCCGAGACTTTTGACTTTGGTGCTCGGGGTAACGGTCTGTCCAAGGATAGTGGGGAGTGTCCAAGAAGTCTTAGTTTTTGTCTTTCGGTTTGCGTGGAGGAGAAGGAGTTCTGTTTTGGATCCGTTGAGTTTGAGGGAATTCTCAGTCATCCATTCATCGATCAATGTGAGACAGGTTTCCAATCCGTGATATTGGTCTTTTTTCCCGGTGATACGAAAGTAGAGTTGGGTGTCGTCAGCATATGAGTGGTAGCACAGGCCCTGTTTGCTGATGATTTTGAGGAGTGGGCGGAGGTAGATGTTAAAGAGCACGGGTGACAGGGGTGATCCTTGTGGGACTCCGCAAGAAATTGTGCGAGTTTCAGAGGTGAAGGCTCCTAGTTTCACTGTCTGGGAACGATTGTCTAGGAAGGATGCGAACCAGTGTAGGTCAGGGTCTGCGACTCCGGCTACTTCTTTAAGGCGAATGAGTAGAGTTTTGTGGTCTACTGTGTCGAACGCTGCACTGAGGTCCAGCAGCACCAGGAGACATGATTCTCCGTCATCTGCTGCTTCGAGGGTGTCATCCCATATTTTAAGAAGTGCTGTTTCTGTGCCATGGCCTGGGCGGAAGCCTGATTGTAGTGGATCCAAGAGTTTGTGGGTGTCCAAATAGAGTTGTAGCTGTTGTACTACTGCTTTCTCCATGATCTTGGAGATGGTGTTGAGGCTTGTTACCGGTCTGCGGTAGTTTGGGTCTTTGGGGTCCAGGTTGGGTTTCTTTAGGAGGGGTTTGATTATGCCTTGCTTGAGAGAGATTGGAACAATACCTTCTTTGAATGATTGATTTACGAGGTGTGTTATGGTGGGTGCTAAAATGTCGGTACATTCTTTCAGGAGTTTTGTAGAGATTATGTCATTTGGAGATGTGCTGTCTCTGAGGCTTCTGATTATATTTTTGGTGGTGTCGATGGTGATCGGGACCAGCGAAAATTTTGTCAATTGTATAGTGTTCATATTGATTTCCTCTATTTGCTTTGGCAGAGCAGGGTTGGTTGTTTTTTTCTGTTCTGTTCTGTGCTCGGATAAGGGGTCTGGTATGGATTTTTAGGGGGACTCCACGCCATTTTTTTTTTAATTTGGGGTGGAGTTCCCCTTAAAATCCATGCCAGATCTGAAGGGCCTGGAATGGATATTTGGGGGAACCCCACGTCAATTTTTTTTTAAATTTGCGGCGGGGTTCCCCTTAATATCCATTCCAGACCTGAAGGGCCTGGTAATTGAATTCTGGGGAACCCCCATGCTTTTTTTTTTTATCAATGACTTTTGTATGTATTGCCGGGAGCCGACAATTCATTAATAGCCGCGAGTGAGTTTTAAATGACTTTTTTTCTTTCAAAAATGACATTTTTTGCAGGGACAGTTCTAAGCACGGGAAACATGCGCCACTTTACATGCATATCATACACACCCCCCAGGTATGAAATTTAAAGGAAAATTTCACTTTTATTTTTTCATTTTAAGCATTATTAAAATCACTGCTCCCGAAAAAACGGCCGTTTTTAAAACTTCTTTTTGCATTGATACATGTCCCCTGGGGCAGGACCCGGGTCCCCAAACACTTTTTAGGACAATAACTTGCATATAAGCCTTTATAATTAGCACTTTAGATTTCTCCCATAGATTTTTCGAATTTGCCGCAAACACCCCAAATTGTTCGCTGTTCGGCGAACGGGCGAACAGGCAATGTTCGAGTCGAACATGAGTTCGACTCGAACTCGAAGCTCATCCCTATTCATGTGTTAGAATGGCCCAGTCAAAGTCCAGATCTAAATCCAACTGAGAATCTGTGGTAAGACTTGAAAATTGCTGTTCTCCATCCAATCTGACAGAGCTTGAGTTATTTTGCAAAGAATGGGAAAAAAATTCACTCTCTAGATGTGCAAAGCTGGTAGAGACATACTCAAAAAGCCCTGCAGCTGTAATTGCAGCAAAAGGTGGTTCTACAAAGTATTGACAAATGCAGGCCACACTTTTCACATATTTATTTGTAAAAAAATTAAAACCATTTATCATTTTGTGTTGGTCTATCACATAAAATCCCAATAAAATTCATTTACGTTTTTGGTTGTAACATGACAAAATGTGGAAAATTTCAAGGGGTATGAATACTTTTTCAAGGCACTGTATATACAGTGATGTGAAAAACTATTTACCCCCTTCCTGATTTTTTATATTTTTGCTCATTTGTCACACTTAAATGATTCAGATCATCAAACAAATGGTAATATTACACAAAGATAACCTGAGTAAATACAAAATGCAGTTTTTAAATGGCGATTTCATTTATTAAGGGAAAAAAGCTGCCCAAACCTGCCTGGCCCTTTGTGAAAAAGTAATTGCCCCCCTAAACCTAACAACTGGTTGTGCCACCCTTGGCGGCAACAACTACAATCAAGCATTTGCAATAACTGGTAATGCGTTTTTCACATAGCTGTGGAGAAATTTTGTCCGACTCTTCTTTGCAGAATTGTTTTCATTCAGCCACATTGTAGGATTTTCCAGCATGAACGGTCTGTTTAAAATCATGCCACAGCATCTCAATAGGATTTAAGTCCAGACTTTGACTAAGCCACTCCAAAACCTTAATTTCGTTTTTTTCGAGCCATTCAGAGGTGGATTTGCTGGCGTGATTCCAAATCACTGTCCTGCTGCATAACCTGTGCTTGAGCTTGAGGTCTGGAACTGATGGTCGGACATTCTCATTCAGGATTTTCTGGTAGAGCACATAATTCATGGTTCCCTCAATGACGGCAATTTGTCCAGGTCCTTAAGCTGCAAAGCAGCCCCAGACCATCACACTATCTTTTAAAAAATGCTGTGTTAGTTTTAAATCAGATGTAACAGGATGCACACCTTCCAAAAAAGTTCAACTTTTGTCTCATCTGTCCACAGAATATTTTCCCAAAAGTCTTAGGGATAATCAAGATTTTTTTGGCAAATGTGAGAGGAGCCTGTGTGTTCTTTTTGGTCAGCAGTGGCTTTGGCCTTGGAACTCTCCCATGGATGCAATTTTTTCCCAGTCTCTTCCTTATTGTTAATCTTGAACATGGACCTTACCTGAGGCAAGTGAGACCTGCAGTTCTTTAGATGTTGTTCTTGATTCTTTTATGACCTCCTGGATGGGTCGTTGTTGTGCTCTTGGAGTAATTTGGGTTGGCCGGCCACTCATGCGAAGGTTCATCACTGTTCCAAGTTTTCTCCATTTGTGGATAATGGCTCTCACCATGATTGGTTGGTGACCCAAAGCCTTAGAATTGGCTTTGTAACCTTTCCCAGACTGATACAGTACATGTCAACTACTTTGTTTCTCATCTGTTCTTGAATTTCTTCAGATTGCGGCATGATGTGTTGCTTTTTTAGATCTTTTAGCGTGCTTCACTTTGTCAGATAGTTTCTATTTAAGTTTTTTCTTGATTCTACAGGTCTGGCAGTAATCAGGCCTGGGTGTAGCAAGTGAAATCTAACTCAGCTTTCCAAAAAATCATTAATTACAGTTCATTCATGATTTAACAAGGGGAGGGGCAATAAATTTTTCACATAGGGTCAGGCTGGTTTGGACAGCTTTTTTCCCTTAAAAAATAAAATTATCATTTAAAAACCCCATTTTGTATTTACTTGGGTTATCTATGTGTAATATTAAAATTTGTTTGATGGACTGAATCATGTAAGTGTTACAAATATGTAAAAAAATTGAAAAACCAGGAAGGGGGCAAATACTTTTCACACAACTGTATATATATATATATATATATATATATATATATATGATGGGCTGCATGGTCGAGTCACCAGAAGAAAGCCATTACTACGCAAATGCCACAAAGTTTTCCGCTTACAATACGCCAAACATCACAGAAACAAGCCTCAAATCTTCTGGCACAAAGTCATTTGGAGTGATGAGACCAAAATTTTGCTTTTTGGCCACAACCATATACGCTTCATTTGGAGAGAAGTCAACAAGGCCTATAATGAAAGGTACACCATTCCTACAGTGAAACACTGAGGTGGATCGCTTATGTTTTGGGGATGTGTGAGCTACAAAGGCACAGGAAATTTGGTCAAAATTGATGGCAAGATGAATGCAGTATGTTATCAAAAAATACTGGAGAAACATTTGCATTTATCAGCCAGGAAGCTGTGCCTGGGACTTACTTGGACATTCCAACATGACAATGATGCAAAACACAAGGCCAAGTCGACCTGTCATTGGCTACAGCAGAATAAAGTGAAGGTTCTGGAGTCGCCATCTCAGTCTCCTGACCTCAATATCATTGAGCCTCTCTGGGGAGATCTCAAACGTGCAGTTCATGCAAGAGAGCCCATGAATTTACAGGAACTGGAGGCTTTTTGCCAAGAGAAATGGGCAGCTTTACCATCTGAGAAGATAAAGAGCCTCATCCACAAATACCACAAAAGACTTCAAGCTGTCATTGATGTTAAAGAGGGCTATACATGGTATTAAGAACTGGGGTATGTAAACCTTTTATGAAGGTCATTTGGGTAGTTTATGTTGTGATTATGATTTAAAAAGAGTAAACACAGTTGATTGATAATAAATGGCTTCAGCCAAACACTAACCATGAGTGAAAGAAAAGTTTTTGTGTTATCATTTATATTCTCTGAAAAATGGCCAAGAAATCATAAATTCTGCCAGGGTATGTAAATTTATGAGCACAACAGTATATATATAATTGTTTATATATATATATATATATATATATATATATATATATATATATATATATATATGCTTTAATAATCACTTTAAGTCCTCTGACATAAAATGGTCTCTTGAGATAAACATTATTTTATTTCAACCGTAGAAAAGTTCACTTCCAGCATTATTATGTACCACTAATAAATCCAGTATGAGTACTCCCTCCCCAGCTTCCTTCTCTTTTAACAAAGATCGGCCATTCCATTGTTTTGACTGACAGAAGCATCATAAAACAAAACAACTTCAATTTCACTTCAGCTAATAAAATGCCCCCAAGACTATTATTTATAAGACACTGTTTCTGGTTTAATTTCTGCTTTTCACCAGAAAATAAAAGTCCAAGCATAGGATACTGGAAAGCATTCAGCAGAAAATTAATTCCAGTTAACAGGTCATCCAAGTTGAAAAATTCATCTGTGTGCATCCAGGATGATGTCACAAATCTTCGGGAACCTTGAGATGAAATTTACTGCATGCCTGTGTTGACCAAGCCAAATCTTCTTGGCAAAAGCGCTTAATGTCCCCCTGTAAATACAATGATTGCAAAGATTTATTACAATGTAATTCTTTCAGTCCCTGCTTTTGGCTGGACGTTCCACTTCACTGTCAGCCTGTAATGAGCGACAATTGACATTTTTACACGTTTTTACAATTAACATGAAAAATAAATCAACAGAGTTAAACATAGGCAATGGACATTTGGGTGTACTGCTGGCAAGCTTGTGTCCATGAAGCCTACTTATAACATTTTATCTGCTACTATTGTTAATATATGAGACATTTACTGAGGGGGAATATTTGTGTGGGTTTTATGTATACTTTTTCTGTAACCAGTCTTGGCCCATATTTTTCTATTCTTTTTAAATATCTCTTGACATACATGGTGGTATTTTTCTCCCCTGTTATACAGACAAAATTTTGGGTTTCTCAATGTCCTCAGAAGTCATGGATGTATTGGCAGGACATAGGTGCCTTGTCTCTGATCACTGGGTATATTGTGAAACAGACATCCAAGAAATACCTACATTCAAAGGTATGTATTTTTTTTAAAGACGCAGAAAGCTTTCATTTAGCGCATTAGGCAAATCTGTATTCAATAAAAATTCCAGGTATAGATATTGTATACATAGTTACATTGGCCCAGCCTGAACCAACTTGCTTCCGAGTCACGCACAGAGTAGCTACCCTGCTGCTTTGTGAACACAGGAGATCAGACACACGGCACAGGTGTCATTCATAGAATGCTTTGGATTTTCTGAATAAATGTAAAGCATTCTCTGACTGGTAGCAAAGACGGCAGCAGGAGAGACAAAAGCGAGATATTGGCTGGAGGGAACACAATAATCTGGCAAACAGGAAGTGCAGAGACATGGCTTAAATCAGGAAGTTCATGGGAGGAGCAAAGAGTTTAAGGTTTAAGACAAACAAGATGCAAAGCAGGGTCATTCAAGGATTTGTCCAGGTTGCTGTCCAGTATTCCAGGTGGCTCAACAAGAAGAGTCATTACCAGACACATCAGAGGTCCCAGGTAAATTATAGGACTTGACAAGCCCCAAGAGAATTGGAACACTACCTGGAAAGGAAAGAACATGCTGGAAAGGCCTCCCAGATGCTTAACACCTCCCCAGCCACCTTCTGGATGCTTTATTGCAGGGATTGGCTGGGGCATGATAAATATTCATACTGGTCATTTGACTCTCTTTGTATTTTGGAAACTTCTTCCAGAAGCAGGTGAGAGAAATTAAACACCCAGCTAGGAAACCCTGTCAAAAGCAATAGATCATTGCATTGCTCCACCACCAATGACTAAATATAGCCTGACAGCCTAACCAGAGGAGGGCGCCCATTGTGAGTCACTGGCTATGAGTTCCACTCTGATCAATGTCTAAAGGGTGAATTAGATCCACTCAGGGCCAACAGCCCCATGTATGTAGTTAGTACTTTTCCAAAAGGCAAATACCCCTCTGCACCCCAGCCAAGTCCTTTGCTTGTACGTATAACTTGGAGTTACCTTCTAAACATATCAGACTGGTGATAGGTAGGGATGATCCGAACACCCCCCCGGTTCGGTTTGCACCAGAACATGCGAACAGGCAAAAAATGTGTTCGAACACGCGAACACCGTTAAAGTCTATGGGACACGAACATGAAAAATCAAAAGTGCTAATTTTAAAGGGTAATGTGCAAGTTATTGTCATAAAAAGTGTTTGGGGACCTGGGTCCTGCCTAAGGGGACATGTATCAATGCAAAAAAGTTTTAAAAACTAATATTTTTTTGGGAGCAGTGATTTTATTAATGCTTAAAGTGAAACAATAAAAGTAAAATATTCCTTTAAATTTCATACCTGGGGGGTGTCTATAGTATGCCTGTAAAGTAGCGCATGTTTCCCGTGCTTAGAAAAGTCCTTGCACAAAATGACATTTCGAAAGGAAAAAAAGTCATTTAAAACTACTCACGGCTATAATGAATTGTCGGGTCCCGGCAATACAGATAAAAGTAATTGAAAAAAAATAGCATGGGTTCTCCCCTTAGTCCATTACCAGGCTCTTTGGGTCTGGTATGAATATTAAGGGGAACCCCGAACCAAAATACAAAAAAAAAAGCGTGGGGGTCCCCCCAATTTCCATATTAGGCCCTTCAGGTCTGATATGGATATTAACCTCCCTGGCGGTATGATTCTGTCTGGAATTATGTACCAAAAGCGGTACAATTATTTTGCATGGAAATTTGGTGTTATGTATTGTAGGCCTGCAATTCTTAGTAATTACTTACTTAAATCTGTCCAAACAAGAGTCTAGTAGACATCCCGGGTATGATAAAGTTTGAAACACCAAATCATAAATTATAATATAATAAATAACTATAAATAATATAATAATAATAAAAATTATTCACTAATGTAATCAAATCAAAAACACTGAAATTTGCTCAGTTGCAGAATTGTCGCTGTCATTAGATTCAGTGTTTGATGACGAATTTCCCCAAAAATCGCTGTCGCTCAATTCTGCGAGTGATTCTAATTTATTATCGCTGTTTTCTAGCTGGTCTAAAACCACTTTTGACGTAAACTGACACTTTTTGGTTGCTATGGACAATCTCCAGTTTCCAAGCAGAAAGAACAGTTTTTATAATATAAAACTGCACGCAGGGCACTGGACAAACCACTAGGGACAAAGGGGATGTGTAATTTTTTTATACAGTACTGTAATCTGTAAGATTTTGGGGGGCGGGGTCACCCATCCATGTCACGGGTGGCTCCGCTCTCGGTTATAAAAGAACTGTCAAGCAGCTTGAGCGTCATTAGTCCGGGTCCCTTCGGTGCAGGGAGGATCGTGCGTCGTTCCTCGCTGGAGTGGAGCGCATCGCTGGAAAATGGATCATCGCTGGACATCGAAAATGGATTACAACGCTGGACAGACTGAATTACATCGCTGGAATTGTTTTATTATTTTAATTTTTTTTTATTTTTAATAAAGGACTTGTCCCAAGCCGTCTTCTGTCATTTTTAAAATTTTCACACTTTTTCTTTGTGAAATGGTAGTACCCCTTACCAATTCACATGGGGGGGGCCAGGATCTGGGAGTCCCCTTTGTTAAAGGGGGCTTCCAGATTCCGATAAGACCCCCACCCGCAGACTCCCACAACCACCGGGCAAGGGTTGTGGGGATGATGCCCTTGTCCCCATCAACATGGGGACATCCTTCCCATGTTAAGGGCATGTGGCCTGGTACGGTTCAGGAGGGGGGGTGCTCTCTCATCCCCCCTCTTTTCCTGCAGCCTGCCAGGTTGCATGCTCGGATAAGGGTCTGGTATGAATTTTTTATTTTTTTTGGTACGGGGTTCCTCTTAAAATCCATACCAGACCTGAAGGGTCTGGTATGGATTTTTGGGGGGGACCCCACACCATTTTTTTTTTTACAAATGGCGCAGGGTTCCCCTTAATATCCATATCAGACCTGAAGGGCCTAATATGGAATTTGGGGGGCCCCCACGCTTTTTTTTTTTTTGGTTCGGGGTTCCCCTTAATATTCATATCAGACCCAAAGGGCCTGGTAATTGACTAAGGGGGGGAACCCATGCTGTTTTTTTTCAATGACTTTTATCTGTATTGCCGGGACCCGACAATTCATTATAACCGCGAGTAGTTTTAAATTACTTTTTTTCCTTTAGAAATTTCATTTTGTGCAGGGACTTTTCTAAGCACGGGAAACATGCTCTACTTTACAGGCATACTATAGACACCCCCCAGGTACGAAATTTAAAGGAATATTTTATTGTTTCACTTTAAGCATTATTAAAATCACTGCTCCCGAAAAAACGGCTATTTTTAAAACTTTTTTTTGCATTGATACATGTCCCCTGGGGCAGGACCCAGGTCCCCATACACTTTTTATGACAATAACTTGCATATTAACCTTTCAAATTAGCACTTTTGATTTCTCCCATAGAATTTTAAAGGGTGTTCCACGGCTTTTCGAATTTGCCACGAACACCCCAAATTGTTTGCTGTTCGGCGAACGGGCGAACAGGCAATGTTCGAGTCAAACTCATGTTCGACTCGAACAGATAGCCCATCCCTAGGGATAGGATCATTAAAAACTCCAGCAACAATACTCACCTACTTGTGTCACTTCCTTGGTGACCAGATGAGTGAATCAAATGCTGCATAATGTAAGCAGCCACAGAAAGAGCAACGTCTCACTCACAGATAACAGATATATTTTTGAAAAAAAAAATTGCATGTTGATGAGGTTGAAAAGGAAGAACTAGGGAAAACAAAATATAAGCAGATTAAGCTTTAGTTTTAAAGGACTTTTAGAGAAAGTGCATGTAGTGTCGGCTGGTGACCCTTTTAAGCCACTGACCCTTTTAAGCTGGTGGCCCTTTTAAGCCACTCAGCAGAACGTTTCACCCAACCTCAGAGACATTTTGCTGTGCCTGCCAATAACTGCCAGAGCACAGTGAGTGGAGAGCAGGAAGAGGATGTTTATTGGCTGATGCAGTCTAGGACTAAAACCACCCCTAGTAATGGGGCAAGAAGGATTGCTATTGGCCACGGTTGGGGAATAGCCTCATCCACCACCTGACCTGAGCTACAATCACCCTGGCTATGAAACTTGAAAAGGGATAAAAGACTGTGCTGAGGACACAAGCAGTCAGCAGCCCAGAGAACAGGGGCCCAATGCTGCCGTTTGTGCTGTTTCTGCCAGAAACCTGGGGAGAGGGCTGGGGCTGAGTTCTGCTTTTAGCAAAAGGCTGATGGTCTGCAAAGGGCTGATGGGCTGACCCAAGACTGATCTGCAGAAAGAGTGACACATGGCAGCGGGTAAGTAATTCACTTGCCTGTTTAGCCCTACATAGTTTTCCTTTTGCTGGCAAGAACTTGCTATTTTGATGTGGCCCTCAAATGTCAGCTACTTTTTGATTCACAGAGATAGTTTCATAAAACAAGAATGCAGCTCCTGATTTTCCCAAATATAATTTACAAAGTCAGCCCACAGGCCTCACCTATATTCTCTCTGCCCAGCTCACAATCCATCAAGTCACTTCCCTCACACATTAAATGTCATTTACTCATGTTAGTACCTGATCAAGCAAAAAGAAGCATTTCACTAAGGTAATTGACATTGTAATGAAGAAAGCTGAAACTGTTTCATCTGACATAACTTCTCCAGCCACTTGCTAAGTTTATAATAAGTCAGTGGAAACAATATTTATTGAGTTCCTAAGCAACAGGTGACCAGCGCTCTGCATGGAAACGTATGAAGGAGCCTGGCACACTAAACACATTGGAGAAATAGCACATTCTACAAGGAGATGAAATGAACATAATATTGCTTTGGACAAGCTACACACGATTACATCATTATGTGTATAAAATACATGACAACCTATCAGAAGTGATATTTTTAACAGATATATAAACCCATAGAATGTTTGCCAATTACCCTTTTCTTTGGAGGAAGCTGTATTAAAGAGAAAATGCTGAAAATGAAGAAAACATCTGTCTCACATAAGGGACTGTTTGAAACTTTAATGAGGATATATAATATTAAGAACAAAGGGTTTGTGAATTACCTAAATCAGGATTGAACATTGCCACAGCTACTTTACCTAAACTGCAATATGTGTGGCAGGCAGGGGAAATAAGGGAAAGTTTTTGGCAATGAGGTGAAATCTGCGTTGCTGTGTTTGTATTAACCTTATTTTTAAATACAGCTGGTATAAGTGCATTAATTTTGTATTTAAAGATGAATTCCAGCCTAAAGTGGAAGAAAAAAGCTAAATAACTATTCTAATAAACACCCCCCCCCCTCCAACCTATCCTGCATACCCTGTATAAAAAAGATCTGTACTTACCTATATTTAGTTCTGGCTCCCCTGTGTTGGAAAAGAGGGATTACGACAGTGGATGGGCCATTGGAACCCATGGGTGCTGTCACAGCTAAAGGATTTTACAGTCATTGTCAAAGGCTCCCTTACATGGGGAGCCCAAGCTGTTGAATCACATGAATGGACCAGACCAGACTAAAAAAGATAAGCACACAGATCTTTTTTATACAGGGTATTCAAGATAGGTAGGTCAGCACTTACACTTAGTTAGAGCATACCTTAAATGGGCCATCTTGTGCCAATACTGACTCTGTGCATGCAAACACACTGTGAATCACACACCCAAAGAGCTAACATTTGCACAGGCACATATTAAAGAACATTAAACCTTACATAAGGGTAACAATAAAACAATTTACATTCACATTTAGGCACTTTTGACCCATGAGGTCAAGCTAATTTCATGACATTTTTCTTATAAAAGGAGCAGGCATGGAAATGCGCACCAAGGTGTCTCAAAAGGTGGCCCAGAATTCTTGGCCAGGAAAGCCATGGTAGATCACACCAGCAGCTTTGGTTATTTTCCAGCTGTGGACAATCTCTTGGGAACTTTGGCCTAGGAAGTCGTATTGTACATCAGTTTTTTGGGAGAGTATATTGATTGTTTGGCTTTCTGATCCGTTGGCTCTGATGGACCTTCTTCTAGGAGTTCCTTGTCTGATTTAAGTGCTGGTATAATAGATATCTACTTCCCCCTAAACTGGTTGAATGTAAGGCTTAGGAGAATCAGGCCTAAACACCAGAATAAGTCTCAGTGACAGAGGTGGACAGAGTGGCATCCATGGGAACAGATGGACACAACCATTCCATACTGTGAGGGGGTTAGCTCGGCAGCGGGTGTGTGTGACCCCCGAGATGGGCTCCCCACACAAAAACAGGCCCAGCAAACGGAGGTTGTGGTTTTCAAAATCAAAAAGGTGCGGTTTATTTTCTATTTACAGTGACAAAACACAGCAAAGCAAAAGAAACATAAACAAAATAAATCCTGGTCAACTTGACCTCTGACTAAACATACAGGTTTCCTAACTAACAACTGGGATCAGCCTAGTGCTGTCCTAGTCCCTAAGTCCCTGGTTTTAAATGTCCAAGCAAATAGCCACACAGGCTTTGTCTCACCGCACAGGGGTTCACTCTCCCTAGACAGTCCACACAGGTCTGGTTCCAGGCATGAGCAAACACCTAATGAATCTGGGAGTTTTTATAGAGGCCTAAATGAGCTGACAAGCTTCAGCTGGCCTCATCAACTCCCTGTCTGTACGACGCCCCACACTCTCCCTAGAGGTATGAGTCATCCATGAGCCCACTAGCCTTATACAACTCTCCACCTAGTTGTATAAGTCGGCGTAAAGCCTGAATCTGGGCGAAATATATCTACCCCCCTGGATGCAACCAGGTGACTTTACCTTCCTGCTGTCACATACCCCCCCCCCCTCTTGTTTTAACCTCGGGGTTGGAACACCAGCAATCAGGCATTCATGTACTCGAGACAAAGCATCCACATTCCCCATTTGAACGCCAGGGCGATGCTTTACTGTGAAGTTGAATTCCTGGAGGGCCAGGAACCACCTATTCACTCTTCTATTTGTTTCCTTGTTTTGAGCCATCCACTTTAACGGAGCGTGATCCGTAACCATGTCAAAGTGCCTACCTAGCAGGTAGTACCGAAGGGAATCTAGAGCCCACTTCACCGCTAAACACTCCTTTTCAACGGTGGCGTAATTTACCTCATGGGACTTCAACTTCCTGCTGAGGTAAATGACTGGGTGCTCTTCCCCGTTCCAGACCTGGGACAATACTGCTCCTAACCCCACATCTGACGCATCACTTTGTACGACAAAGTCTTTAGAGAAGTCGGGTGAGTACAACACTGGCTGGCTACATAAGGCTTGTTTCAAGAATTGGAATGCTGCCTCAGCCTCGGGGGTCCATTTAATCATGACCGACCCTTTCCCCTTCGTCAGGTTGGTTAGGGGCACAGCCTTAGAAGCAAAGTGGGGAATGAATCGCCGATAATACCCAGCGATTCCCAGAAAGGCTCGTACCTGCTTCTTGCTGTTGGGACGTGGCCAACTCTGGATGGCCTCGACTTTGTTGAGTTGGGGTTTTATTACTCCCCTCCCAATGGTGTACCCAAGATATTTGGCCTCCTCCTGCCCAATGGTACACTTCTTGGGGTTAGCCGTAAACCCCGCTTCCCGAACAGAGTCCAGGACTGCTTGCACTTTTGGCAGATGTGAGGCCCAATCTGTGCTATGGACAATTATGTCATCCAGGTAAGCCGCAGCATACTTCCGATGGGGCCTCAGCATCTGGTCCATTTTCCGCTGGAATGTGGCCGGCGCATTCTGTAACCCGAACGGCATTCTTTTATATTGGAACGCCCCGTCTGGGGTTACAAATGCGGTTTTCTCTTTGGCCGACTTGGCCAGGGGGATTTGCCAATACCCTTTTGTGAGGTCAAGAGTCGTCATGTATCGGGCTGTTCCCAGCCGGTCGATCAACTCATCTATACGTGGCATGGGGTAGGTGTCAAATTTTGTAACTTTGTTCAACTGACGAAAATCGTTACAAAATCGCCAGCTCCCATCCGGTTTAGGCACCAACACAATGGGACTAGACCAATCACTTTGGGACTCCTCTATCACCCCTAAGTTCAGCATTTTCTGTACTTCCTCCCGTATTGCCTCCCGTCGGGCCTCTGGGATCCGATAGGGTTTTAACTTCACCCTTTCACCGGGCGGGGTAATGATGTCATGCTCTACCCCAGATGTTTGTCCCGGCAGCTCAGAGAATACCTCCTTGTTGCGAAGCACAAACTCCTTAACCTCCTGTTGTTGGGGTTGTGACAAGGTGGCTGCTATTCCAACCTCAGGAATCACGCAACCAGTTTGAGCTGGTGACCAAGTGTCTGCGACTAGGGACTCTCTATCCCTCCAGGCTTTCAACAGATTAACGTGATAGATCTGTTCGGGCTTTCGCCTTCCTGGTTGTCTGACCTTGTAATTCACTTCGCTCACTTTTTCCATTATCTCGTAGGGGCCTTGCCATTTGGCAAGGAATTTACTTTCAACCGTAGGGACAAGTACCAGTATCCTATCCCCCGGGGAAAAGGTACGGGTCTTGGCTCCACGGTTGTACACTCTCTGCTGTGCTAACTGCGCTTGGGCCAAATGTTCCTTCACGATGGGCATTACCTGTGCAATTCGGTCTTGCATCAGGGCGACATGCTCAATCACACTCCTGTGGGGAGAACTCTCACTTTCCCAAGTTTCCTTGGCAATATCCAACAGCCCTCTTGGGTGTCTCCCATACAGTAACTCAAAGGGGGAGAATCCCGTAGAGGATTGGGGCACCTCCCTAATAGCAAACATCAGATAAGGAAGTAGACAGTCCCAATCCTTTCCATCTCTATCCACCACTTTCTTCAACATTTGTTTTAGGGTTTTGTTGAACCTTTCAACCAGCCCATCGGTTTGGGGGTGATACACAGATGTACGTAATTGCGTCACTTTGAACAATTTACACAGCTCCTTCATAACCCGGGACATAAAGGGTGTACCTTGGTCCGTAAGCAGTTCTTTACAAATACCCACCCGGCTAAACACAAGAGATAGCTCTTTGGCTATGGTTTTGGCCGAGGTATTTCGGAGAGGGATCGCTTCTGGATAACGGGTGGCATAGTCCATTATAACTAATATGTACTGGTGCCCCCTAGCGGACTTGATTATAGGACCTACCAAATCCATGGCGATCCTCTCAAACGGGACCTCAATGATGGGTAGAGGGACCAGCGGGCTACGGAAATGTGGCATCGGGGCCAACCTCTGACACACAGGGCAGGAGGAACAATAATTTTCTATGTCCTTCATCACCCCCGGCCAATAGAATCTCTGTAATACCCTCTCTCGGGTTTTCTCTGTCCCCAGATGACCTCCAAGAATGTGCCCATGGGCCAACTCCAACACCAACTTCCTGTAAGGTTTGGGCACCACAAGCTGCTCAACGGTTTCTTCTGCCCTTTTTGCCACCCGATACAGTAGGTCCTTCTCTACGCTGAAGTATGGGTAAGTGCAGGTATTATCTGGGTTCACTAACTCGCCATCTATTTTCACTACGTTTTCCCGTGCCTTTATTAGGGCGGGGTCTTTCAACTGTTCTGTGGCAAAGTTTTCCCTGTGAACCTCAAGATCAGAAAACTCCACAGACGGTAGGTTTTCGTCTGAGGAGGTGGGCTCCTCTCCAGTTTCTTGAGTCTCCCCTGCCAATACTGATAAGGGAAATTCCGGAGAGTCCTCACCACTCTCAGGGGAGTTCTGGCTATCACATTCCTGGTACATAGGGGCACCAGTGGGGGGCTCAGGATCATCCCACAGTTCCCAGAACTTCGGAAAATCCCTTCCCACAATGGCGTCATGCGGTAACTGAGATACTAAGCCCACTGGATGAGAGAGGGTACCTTTGGGGGTCTCGAAACACACTGTAGTCACTGGATACTCTCGGGTGTCCCCATGCACACAAATAACAGCTACCTTGCTATTCCCAGAGACCTCTGTTTTAACTAACTCAGCCTTTATCAGGGTCACAAGGCTACCTGAATCCAACAATACCACAACATTTCTACCATTAACACACATTTTGCATAAATGTTTCTCAGTTCCTCGAATGGCAGTGCATGCGACTGTCGCACACAGCGACTGACGTCTGCCCGTCAGAAAGTCACACTGCATGGGTTCCTCCACAACCGGGCAATTGGCTGCAATATGTCCCGCTTGCCGGCAGCGGTAGCAAACGATCCTTCTTGCGGCCTCTTGAGCCGCTGATTTCCCAGGCTGTTCTCGCCAAACTTGGGGTAGAGCTCCCACCCTCTCACTCTCTCCACCCTCACCCCTTGGAATCCTCTTATCCGCCCCTGGGGATGGTCTGGTCTTAGGGTGGAAAGTCCGAGTGTCTCTGGAAGAGGCCGTCAGGTTCTCTGTAGCCAAGTATTTCTCCACACGATCCACAAGACCATCGGCCGTCTCTGGGTCTCCATGGCTTACCCACTTTTGGATGGCAGTAGGAAGAGCTCTCAAAAACCGATCCATTACAACACGTTCCACAATCTTTGGTGCGGACAAAGTCTCTGGCTGTAGCCACTTTCTGCTCAGGTGAATGAGATCATACATTTGAGACCTGGGGGGTTTTCCAAGCTGGAAAGTCCAGTTATGCACACGCTGAGCCCGGACAGCCTGGGTGACACCCAGCCTTGCCAATATTTCAGCTTTTAGCATCACATAGTCTTTTGCTTGGTTAGGCTCTAGGTCATAGTAAGCTTTCTGCGATTCACCAGTTAACAGAGGAGCCACCAGTCCAGCCCACTGCTCCTCAGGCCACTTTTCTCTTTCAGCGGTCCTTTCAAATGTGGTCAAAAATACCTCTGGATCATCCTCTCCAGTCATTTTTGTCAATAAACGACTCACCCCAAAGGACGCGGTATTAGTGGGACGGCTTTCCTCACTGGTCTGCGGACGTTGCTGCATTACTGCTTCCATCTGTTGTTGTAGTCTCTGCTCTTGCTTCTGCAACAGGTCTATGAAGCGGGCCTCAGATTGCTGCTGGGCTTGTTGCTGAGCCTCCAGACTCTGTTGCAAAGTTGCGTTTGTCTGCTGCTGGGCTGCAAGGCTCTGTTGATGAGCTTGCTGCTGGGCTGCGAAGTTCTTTTGCAAACCTGCATTTGTCTGCTGTTGATTGGCATTTGCTAGAGCCAGCTGCTTCAGTATCTCCTCCATGCTGGCTTAAAAAAAAAACTGCCCGCATTCTCCACCAACTGTGAGGGGGTTAGCTCGGCAGCGGGTGTGTGTGACCCCCGAGATGGGCTCCCCACACAAAAACAGGCCCAGCAAACGGAGGTTGTGGTTTTCAAAATCAAAAAGGTGCGGTTTATTTTCTATTTACAGTGACAAAACACAGCAAAGCAAAAGAAACATAAACAAAATAAATCCTGGTCAACTTGACCTCTGACTAAACATACAGGTTTCCTAACTAACAACTGGGATCAGCCTAGTGCTGTCCTAGTCCCTAAGTCCCTGGTTTTAAATGTCCAAGCAAATAGCCACACAGGCTTTGTCTCACCGCACAGGGGTTCACTCTCCCTAGACAGTCCACACAGGTCTGGTTCCAGGCATGAGCAAACACCTAATGAATCTGGGAGTTTTTATAGAGGCCTAAATGAGCTGACAAGCTTCAGCTGGCCTCATCAACTCCCTGTCTGTACGACGCCCCACACTCTCCCTAGAGGTATGAGTCATCCATGAGCCCACTAGCCTTATACAACTCTCCACCTAGTTGTATAAGTCAGCGTAAAGCCTGAATCTGGGCGAAATATATCTACCCCCCTGGATGCAACCAGGTGACTTTACCTTCCTGCTGTCACAATACTCATATTCTTCTTTTCTGTCTTTCTCTTCTTTTCTGGATGACTGCAATCAGGTTGCTGGGCCTTGTCTTGGTGAGCGAGAGTTTGTCGGCCATGCATCAGTTTGCTGGGACACTCAAACAGCCTCATTCAGAGACAGAAGATGATTTCAGTTTCAGACCTGTTGTCTCCTCCGAGCGGATGTGATATACTGACAGTTGCTTGCAGATGATTTCGGTTTGGGAACTCCACCGATCAGCTAGTTTATGTTTACCATGGATGCCAAAATTCCTCAAAAGCACCCATCTACCTGGATGTAAGGCCTGAACTATAACTCTCAGGTCAAAGTTTATCATTGAAGGCCCTGAATAATAGGGTCACTTGTGCACCCAGGATCAAGAAGGGCCTTTGTGTAGATACCTTCTACTTGTACTGGCATGGTGGGGGGAAGACCCACTAGCATTTTTGTATACTTGTTTGAAGAAACTGAGGTAGCAGTTCCAATGGACTGTGTTTGAACTCCCTTCTTGGTTTGATGATGCTTTGCCCTGTAAAGTAGTAGTCAGTTTTGCCAATCTGTTTGATGGGTGGGGGGGTTTAGTTGCCTTATTTAATGGGGTAGGCTCCCCCTTTTTTCCCCCTCATTCTTGAAGCTGGAGCAGGCTGGTGTAGTCGGGCACCTGGTTAACTCCTTCAATTGGGCAACTAAACTTTTAGACTGAGGGACCCATCAAATTTTTTTGCTGTATTGTTCTTCTTGGCTAAAAGCACAAAAAGTTTAATATAACTCACAACGGACATACAAGGTGCAGCAGCAATAAGCAGTTAACAGTCCGCAGAGAAGATACAGATCAGAAAACCACTGCATAAATGTTCCAATATAGGCAGAAAACAAAAAGAGGAGTGCCAACTGCTGTCAGAGATATACAGACAGACCAGGCAGTTGCTTGCAGATGATTTAGGCTTGGGAACTCCACCGATCAGCTAGTTTATAATTGCCATGGTTGCCAAAATTTCTCAGAAGCACCCAATTACCTGGCTGTAAGTCCTGAACTCTAATGTCGCGTACACACGACCATTTTTCATGACCAGAAAAATGCAATTTTTAAAAATGGTCGTGAAAAATGGTCGTGTGTATTCTCCAGAGCATTTTTCTCGACGAGAAAAATGCCCTAAAAAAATTAGAACCTGCTCTATTTTTTCTCGTCGTTTTTCACGTCGTGAAAAGCGGACATGTGTACACTTTTACGAGGGGAAAAAAACGTGCATGCTCAGAATCAAGTATGAGACGGGAGCGCTCGTTCTGGTAAAACTAGCGTTCCTAATGGAGATAGCACATTCGTCACGCTGTAACGGACTGAAAAGCACGAAGACTGAAAAGCACGAATCGTCTCTCACCATCTTTATTAACACGAGGATCAGCAAAAGCGTCCCAAAGGGTGGCGCCATTCGAATGGAACTTCCCATTTATAGTGCCGTCGTACGTGTTGTACGTCACCGCGCTTGGCTGAAGCGTTTTTTTTTCATGAACGTGTGTATGCAAGGGAGGCTTGAGAGGAAACACGAAAAATCACGTTGAGAAAAACTTTGTTTTTTTCCATGACATGAATAACAGTCGTGTGGACGTGGCATTACTCTCAGGTCAAAGTTCCTCTTGTTTTGTTGACCTTGGACATCCATAAAAACCTGGACCTTTGCGTAAGCAGTCTTTACCTTCTTTCTTAGATGATCCACATACCTTCCGTGGTATTAAAAGATGGCTGATCTAGGAAGGTGCCAAAGGTTAAGTTAATGTATGGGGACTATCCAGTGGCATTGTTCTCAATTTTGTTGTACTGCACAACTGCAGAGATGTACCTGCTCCAATGCTGTTTCTTTTCCACTGTCAAAGTCCCCAGTATGTCAAGGAAGGTGCAGCTGAATTTCTCCTTTCCTATTGATCAGCTTCAAGAAACACAATGGGTCCTGGCTAGAACACCCCCCCCCACCCCCCGTTCGGTTCGCACCAGAACCTTCGAACGGACCGAAAGTTTGCGCGATCGTTAGAACCCTATTAAATACAATGGACGCGAATGTTCGAAATCTAAAGTGCTAATTATAACGACTAATATGCATGCTATTGTCCTAAAAAGGGTTTGGGGACCCGGGTTCTGCCCCAGGGAACATGTATCAATGCAAAACAAAGTTTTAAAAACGGCCGTTTATCGGGAGCAGTCATTTTAACCACTTGCCGCCCGCCCTATAGCGGATTGACGGCGGCAAAGTGGTTTTAAAATCCTGACTGGGGGCGCGCATCGTTGTTGCAGGGTGTCAGTCTGATCACATGTAAACAGGAAAAGCCGGTAATCGGCTTTTCCTCACTCGCGTCTGTCAGACGTGAGTAGAGGAGAGCCGATCGGCTGCTCCTCTGACGGGGGGGTTTGTGCTGATCAATTATCAGCACAGCCCCCCCGAGGATGCCCACACTGGACCACACTGGACCACCAGGGATGCCACTGGACCACCAGGGATGTCCATTACCAGGTATGCCTCCCTAGACCATCAGGGATGCCAATCAGTGCCCCTAATGGATGCCAATCAGTGCCCCTATTGGATGCCAATCAGTGCCCACAATGGGCATCACTGATTGGCAGGCATTATTGTTTGGCACTGATTGGCATACATTAACACATTACAGTGCCACCTATCAGTGCCCATCCATGCCACCTATCAGTGCCCATCCGTGCCACCTATCAGTGCCCATCCATGCCATCTATCAGTGCCCATCCGTGTCGCCTATCCGTGCCTATCCGTGCCGCCTATCTGTGCCCATCCGTGCCGCTTATCTGTGCCCATCTGTGCAAATCCGTGCCGCCTATCTGTGCCCATCCGTGTCGCCTATCTGTGCCCATCCGCGCCGCCTATCGGTGCCCATCCGCGCCGCATCATTAGTGCCCATCAGTGCCGCCTTATCAGTGCCCGTCAGTGCAGCCCCATCAGTGCCCATCAGTGAAGGCGAAAACTTACTTATTACAAAGTTTTGTAACTGAAACAAAAAAAAAATTTTTTTTTCAAAATTTTCGGTCTTTTTTAAATTATTTTAGCAGAAAATAAAAATCACAGAGGTGATCAAATACCACCAAAAGAAAGCTCTATGTGTGGGAACAAAATGATAAAATCTTAGTTTGGATACAGTGTAGCATAACCGCGCAATTGTCATTCAAAGTGCAACAGCGCCGAAAGCTGAAAATTGGTCTGGGCAGGAAGCTGTATAAGTGCCCAGTATGGAAGTGGTTAATGATGCATAAAGTAAAAAAATAAAAAGTCAAATATTCCTTTAAATATCGTACCTGGGGGGTGTCTAAAGTATGCCTGTGAAGTGGCATGTGTTTCCCGTGTTTAGAACTGTCCCTGCACAAAATGACATTTCTTAAGGGGTAAAAAGCCATTTAAAACTGCTTGCGGCTTTAATGTAATGTCTGGTCCCGGTAATATGGATGAAAATCTTTGAGAAAAATGGCAAAGCTACCCCATCACCCCCCCCCCCCACCCCAGCCCATTACCAGCCCCTTTGGGTCTTGTATGGATATTAAGGGGAACCCCGCACACAAAATAAAAAAGGCCCTATATACTCTGAACAGCAGTATAGAGGCGGTGCAAACAAGACAGGGACTGTAGGTTTGTTCTTAAGTAGAATCTGTTTTTTAATTTTGAACAGGTACATTAACAATATTAACTCTTACAGGAGAGAATTCCCCTTCCTAGGGGTAGATTTCCTCTCACTTCCTGTTGTCTCCTTCCGTTTGCAAGTAGGAGTCGTTTGTAAGTTGGATGTTTGAAAGTAGGGGCCTGCCGTATATACTCTGCTGAAATTTGCCCCTTACATGTTGGTGTTGCCACAACACTGTGAGCCCTCACAGTTACTCTTGGTGGGCGCTGGAACGCCCTGCTGTGAACTATTATATCAGGAATTGTATTTACATGCCATTGTTGAACAGTGGTAGGAAAAATTGGGCCTTTGGTGGTGGTGCTGGTGCCACAACACTGTAAGCCCTCACAGTTACTCTTGGTGGGCGCAGGAATGGGCCCTGCTGTGAATTATTAGATCAATAATTGTAATTACATGCCCCTGTAGAACAGGGGCTGAAAAATTGGGCCTTAGCCACTGGTGCAACAACACTGCAACCCCTCACAGAAACTGTACTTGGAGCACAGCAATGAGCCCTGTTGCAAAGTATTGCATCAAAAATTGTAATTACACGCCCCTGTTAAACAGGGGCAGAAAAATTGGGCCTTAGGCACTGGTGCCACAACACTGCAACCCCTCACAGATACTGTACTTGGAGCACAGTAATGAGCCTTGTCGCAAAGTATTGCATCAAAAATTTTAATTACACGCCCCTGTTAAACAGGGGCAGAAAAATTGGGCCTTAGGCACTGGTGCCACAACACTGCAACCCCTCACAGATACTGTACTTGGAGCACAGTAATGAGACCTGCTGCAAAGCATTGCATCAAAAATTTTAATTACATGCCCCTGTTAAACAGGAGCTGAAAAATTGGGCCTTAGCCACTGGTGGCGGCACCCAGAAACAAAAATGTTCTTCCAAGCTATCATCATGAATCGGATCATTGAGGAGGAGGAGGATAGTCAGTCAACATAACAGGACAGTCACTCAGCATCAGCATCAGTCTTGAAGGGATTTGACATTTGAAAATAAATTATTCTGTTATATCAGCTTCAGGTGCTTGGTAGCTGGTGGTGATCCAAGACTGGTTCATCTTTATGAAGGTCAGTCGATCAACCGAGTCGGTGGACAGGCGCACCCTGTGATCCGTGACAAAGCCTCCAGCAGCACTGAATGTGCGTTCCAAAAGAATGCTGGATGCAGGACAGGCCAGTAGCTCAATTGCATACTGTGTAAGCTCTGGCCAGTGATCCATCCTCAACACCCAGTAAGCCAGAGGATTTTCAGTGGGAAAGGTATCCAAGTCTGACCTTGCCCCTAGGTATTCCTGCACCATGTATATCAGACGCTGGCGATGGTTGCTGGAACCGATCATACCTTGGGGCTGCGGACTAAAAAATTGTCTGAACGCATCGGTCAGACGGCCACCTTCTTCACCGCTCCTTCTGCTACTGACCGAAGCCTCAGCAACTCGTTGTCCAGGACCAGGAGTTTGTAACCTCCCAGTCTCTGGGAACGCGTTGCACAGACCTTTCTGCAAGGCCTGCCGGAGATGTCTCATCCTCTGCTCCCTCTGCGACGGCAAGATAAGGTCCGCAACCTTACCCTTGTACCGTGGATCAAGGAGAGTGGCCAGCCAGTAATGGTCCCTCTCCTTGATCCGAAGAATACGAGGATCCTTCCGCAGACTTTGCAGGATCAGGGAGACCATGCAGCGTAGGTTAGCTGAAGCATTCGGTCCGGAGTCCTCTGGGTTACTAAGGACGACATGATCCACAGCCACCTCCTCCCAGCCATGTACAAGTCCACGGGTTTGTTGGGACTGTAAATCATCCCTAAAAGACTGCTGCTGTTGATGCTGAGTGCCATGCTCCACCTCCATGCTGACACAATCCTCCTCCTCCTCCTCCTCCTCGTCCTCTTCCTGTGTGATGGGTGGGACAGAAGGTACACTGTCTGGGTAAAGGGGGCCTTGAGAGGCAAGGAAGTCCTCCTCTTCCTGCCTCTGTTCTGCCTCAAGTGCCCTGTCCATTATTCCACGCAGCGTATGCTCCAACAGGTGGACAAGAGGTACAGTGTCACTGATGCATGCACTGTCACTGCTCACCATCCTTGTGGCCTCCTCAAATGGTGCCAGGACAGTGCATGCATCCCTGATCATGCCCCACTGGCGTGGTGAAAAAAAACAGAGCTCCCCTGACCCTGTCCTGGTGTCACACAGGTACTCATTGATGGCCCTCTGCTGCGTGTGCAGCCGCTGCAGCATGGCCAACGTGGAGTTCCACCTGGTGGGCATGTCACATATAAGGCGGTTCTTGGGCAGGTTCAACTCCTTTTGCAGCTCAGCCAGCCGAGCACTGGCATTATATGATCTGCGGAAATGCACACAGACTTTCCTGGTCTGCCTCAGGACATCCTGTAAGCCCGGGTACCTGCCCAAGAACCGCTGCACCACCAGGTTAAGGACGTGAGCCACACAGGGTACATGGGTCAGTTGTCCCTGTCGGAGGGCGGAGAGGAGGTTGGTGCCATTGTCGCAAACCACCATTCCTGGCTTAAGCTGGCGTGGCGTCAACCACCTCTCGGCCTGCCCATGCAGAGCTGACAGAACCTCTGCCCCAGTGTGGCTCCTGTCCCCCAAACACACCAGCGCAAGCACGGCATGGCATCTTTTTGCCTGCGTACTTGTGTAGCCCCTTGAACGCCTACGGAGCACCGCTGGTTCCGAGGACAAAGCACAGGAAGAGGCCATGGAGGAAGAAGAGGAGGGGGTGGAGGAGAGAGGTGTGTCACAACCAGTAGTAGCATTTTGGAGGCATGGCGGTGGAACAACCTCCAACACTACTGCACCTTGTCCTGCATCCTTCCCAGCTGCCAAAAGAGTGACCCAATGGGCCGTGAAAGAAAGGTAACGTCCCTGTCCATGCCTGCTTGACCATGAGTCAGCGGTAATATGCACCTTACCACTGACCGCCCTGTCCAGCGAGGCATGGACATTGCCTTCCACATGGCGGTAGAGAGCCGGAATCGCCTTCCGTGAGAAAAAGTGGCGTTTGGGAACCTGCCACTGAGGAACCGCACATTGCACAAACTCACGGAAGGGGGCCGAGTCTACCAACTGAAAAGGCAGCAGTTGAAGTGCTAGCAATTTAGCCAAGCTAGCATTCAACCGCTGGGCATGTGGATGACTGGGAGTGAACTTCTTTTGACGGTCCAGCAGCTGGGGCAGGAAAATTTGCCTGCTAGAATCGGACGTCGGTGTACTTCTAGCAGAGTGGCCGCAAGTACTTGGCTGTGAAACACCTAATTCTACACCTTCATTCCTCTCAGTGCAGGTTTCAGAGAGGACTGAAGGTATATTGGGGTTGGAGATCCCAGCTGATGCGGAGCAAGGAGAGGTCCGCTTTGTTCTTTGGTGTGGGTCTTTAAGGTAGGCTTGCCAACTAGCTGCATGGCAGGTCAACATATGTCTGGTCAAGCATGTGGTGCCCAAGTCGCTGATGTTTTGGCCACGCGAGATACGCTTGAGACATATGTTGCAAACAGCAGCAGTGCGATCTGATGCACTCGACTCAAAAAAGGCCCACACCAAAGAACTTTTGGAATAACAGGCAGAGGCAGCGCCCTGCACAGGCGGAGCTCTGCGGTGTGATTCAGTCAGTGTGCTGCCCTTACACTGGCCCCCGGAGGGCATCCTGCCTCGTTGGAGATGTGCCTCCTCCTCATCTGCCTCCTCCTCCTCCTCTCTCCTATCAGGCGCCCACGTGGAGTCAGTGACCTCATCATCCCCTCCCTCCTCATCACTGGAACCAATCTGGCAGTATGCTGCAGCTGCTGGAAAATGACTGCCAGATTGGTGTCCTTCTTGAGCATCCCCTCTCTCTGCTCTCACGCTACTGCCTTCCTCTAGCTGGGTATCATCTTCAGACCCTTTGAAACGCTGGGCATCCTCCTGGAGCATGTACCCAACACTGTGCTTAAACAGTTCGGGGGACTGCTCAGGAGGGCACGGTGGGTCTAGGGAAGGAGTGACTGATGATGACATTGAGGACGCTTTGGCAGCTGCTTTGCCAGTACCCTGAGCCTGGGTGAGAGAGGATGAGGAGGATGAGGAGGGCTTGGTTATCCACTCTACCAAGTCTTCGGCATGATGCGGCTCAACACGTCCAGCTGCCGAAAATAAGGACAAGCGTGTCCCATGGCCACGTGCTGATGACGATGCACCGCGTCCACGACCAGCACTGTTGTCTCTAGACACAGAGCCTGTTTGCCCTCTTTTATTGGCTCCTGACTATCTGCCTCTCCTTGTTTGCCTTCCAGACATTCTAAAGGCCTGCAGGGAGATGGGAAAACCATCAATAAGGGGTAGCTTCAGGTGTATATTTTGCAAGAAGCACACTACGCTTGCTGTAAGTGCTGCAGATGCCTGCCTGTGTTACACAACAGGAAAACACAGCAATAAGGGCTAGCTTCTGGTGTATATTTTGCAAGAAGCACAGTACGCCCGCTGTAAGTGCTGCAGATGCCTGTTAGTCTAACACAAAAGAAAAAAAACTACGAGCAATAAGGGGTAGCTTCAGGTGTATAATGTGCAGGAGGCACACTACGCCTGCTGTAAGTGCTGCAGATGCCTGCCTGTGTTACACAACAGGAAAACACAGCAATAAGGGCTAGCTTCAGGTGTATATTTTGCAGGAAGCACACTACGCCTGCTATAACTGCTGCAGATGCCTGCCTGTGTTACACAACAGGAAAAAACAGCAATAAGGGCTAGCTTCAGGTGTATATTTTGCAGGAGGCACACTACGCCTGCTGTAAGTGCTGCAAATGCCTGCCTGTGTTACACAACAGGAAAACACAGCAATAAGGCCTAGCTTCAGGTGTATATTTTGCAGGAGAAGCTGTGATTGGCCAAGCATGCGGGGTCACAGTGCATGCTTGGCCAACCACAGCGCCGGGATTGCACTGCGATGGCGCAGTGTATTGTGGGCCATTCGCGTCACTCGAATTTGGCGCAAACGGCCCAAAATGTTCGATCTTCGTCGAACGATCCGAACAGCCGATGTTCGAGTCGAACGTATGTTCGACTCGAACACCAAGCTCATCCCTAGTCCTGGCTAATCCCAGTTAAACTTAATTGAAGCTTGCACACACTCCTGGGTGTAGTAATTTTATTTCCTTGTCCAACCTTCAAAAATTTCCCACCAATTCAACTGGGGCTTTCTGCCATTGCACTAGGCATTGGTATACTTTTGTAGCATAAAATGTATACCCCTTGTCACTGGGTCACTCGTTAAGACAAGAGTAGTAATCACCAGACTAGGTTAGTATTGGTACCCACTATTAGGGAGCTCCTGGGGATGGGGACACATGTTGGCTAGGATGTCAAATGTCTCTAACTACAGAGGGGTCAAATGCCAAATTGACTGGCAAATACCCTTCATATAAGAACTTCTCAGCTCCAATGCCCCAAATTTTGAGATCTTCCATCTTCTGCAGGGGTAGATGCTTTAGATGTTTATCATTGAAGTCCCTGAATAATAGGGTCACTTGTGTACACGGATAAAGAAGGGCCTTTGTGTAGAGACCTTCTTCTTGGACTGGCATAGTGGGGGAATGACCCACAAGCATTTTAGGATACTTGTTTGAAGAAACTGAGGTACCAGTTCCAATGGACTGTGTTTGAACTCCCTTCTTGGTTTGATGATGCTTTGCCCTGAAATGCAGTAGTCAGTTTTGACAATCTGTTTAATGCGGGTGGGGGATGGGGTTCAGTAGCCTTATTCAATGGGGTAGGCTTCGCCTTTTTCTTTCCCTCATTCTTGAAGTTGAAGCAGGCTTGTGTAGTCGGGCACCCGTTTGAGCTAAGTGGCCAGCCAATGTGCTACCTTTTAGATCGAGGGACCCATCAAATTGTTTTGCTGTATTATTCTTCTTGGCTGAAAGCACAAAAAGCTTGATATAATGGACATACAAGGTGCTGCAGCAATAAGCTGTTAACAATCGCAGAGCAGATACAGATCAGAAAACCACTGCATAAATGTTCCAATATAGGCAGAAACCAAAAAAAGAAGTGCCACTAAGCACATAGAGCACATTAAGTTGCTTCAGCAGAGGCAGTGAAATGCAGGCGAGCAGCAGCAAAGCATATGCAATGTCAGCATTAACAAACAGTGGATGAATCTAAGAATTCCAATGTCTCCATCAGAAAATAAACTGTGTGTGAAAACTCACATTAATATTTCTAAACGATGATCTATGGCTCAAAAAACTGCTTGCTAGAAAGTTGCTATCCTGCACTGATCTTCAATTGCAGGGAACAAAGCACATTAAGCCCTGGTTTACATTTTTATTGAGATTTGGCATGCGATTTGACATGTCAAATCGCTTGCCAATTGGGCGACTAGTGCACCGCAATGGAATTGTCCTAATCGGTGCGACGCTGACTTTGCAGCGCTGCACCGATTCCCCAAATTTGTTTCTGAACTACTTTTGGCGATTTCAGGTGCGTTTTTAATAGACAACTGTGCAGAAAACCTCACAGATGTCTCTGAAATCATCGTACTGACATGCGGGAGGGAATGAAATTGTGCGAGTTCAGCTAAACTCGCACGATTTCAATCCCGCAGCAATGTGAACCTGGGCTCAGTACTAATAAGATCAGGACCAGAATGTTGTCATCGAACTGGACACTCCGGAGTATGGCATATGGAAGGCAAAGAGATGGCTCAACCCATTTCATCCATGTCCGTCATGGACATTCTCAAGGCATTTTTTTGATAGGGAAGCTTAAATAGATTTTTGTAGAATAAGATTATTTCACATTTGAGCATTCTATTTACCTTTTATCTGCCCTTATTGTTGTATGAACTGTGCTCTAAAGTGTCCAAGCTCCCCAAATTATAACATCTACTTTCCAGAAGGGAGCAGTGCAGTTCCCAGCTAAGTTGTCCCTGACACCTTCCTTTCTGAAGCCAAAGCAACGACTGCCCTCTACATTAGTGAGGGATTTCTGTATTCCACTGGAGCCTGTTGCATCCCTGCCTGGGTCTTTACAACTTGCACAAATGTCTTCTGAAACTGGGTTATTGCTTACTCGAGAATGAGAGGCTATGCACTTGCTACCTCTTTGGGTGCATCCAAGACAGTCTGAACTGAATAAACGGAGGCACCACCCTGACGCTGCTCAGGAGCAGTTGGAGTAATGGGTCTCTGGATTTTAGCTGCTAGCAAGGCTTCTTCCCTCACTACCCTGATAAGGTCAGGGTACAATAGAGATGTCCCTCTTTCAGTTTAAGCCATATGGGATCAGAAGGCAATGAGCCCCACAGAATCTGTTAAGCCTCGTACACACGGCCGAGATTCTCGTCAAAAAAAACATGTCGTTTTTTTCGACGAGATTCTTGGACAAGAAACTTGTCCCGGCCAAGTGTACAGACGCTCGATTCAAAGAACCCGCGGATCTTTGAATGGAACGTACGCGGTGACGTCATCGACTACGACGAGCATGCGCTCGTCACATTCGATGCCGTCGCCGCCATCTTGGTATACCCTACCTATGCCTAGGAAGCTACCGCGCATGCGTCGAATTCATTTTGAACATGCGCAGGCTTCCGGGAGGACAGGGAAGTGTACAAACACTCACTTTTCTTGTCGAGAAACATGCCGACGAGACTCTCGACGAGAAAATAGAGAGCAGGTTCTCTATTTTCTCATCGAGATTACTTGTCGGTTTTCTTGACGAGAAACCATACACACGAACGAATTTCTCGGCAAGACATCTCTACCAGCAAGTTTCTTGCTGGTTCTTGCCGAGAAACTCGGTCGTGTGTACGAGGCCTTAGAATCTAGTCTGGTCAATAGCCTTGTGCTCCATTCCCTTCTTCTTTTTTTTTTAATATAAATTTTTATAAATTTTTTTAACGACATATCATACACTTTACGATACATAAAACACATATACATTCTCAGCATTTCCCCAAAAAAGAAAAAAAAAAAAAAAAAGAACCCCAACCATTATTAAAATTCACCCATAAGCTATATAGATTGCTATACCATAACTTTATCAGTGACTGTGTAAATACAATGACAGGTCATATTTATAGGGGTGGTAGGGATAAAATATATACTCTCGCCCATATGTGAAAAAAAAAGAAAAAAAAAAGAAAAAGAAGAGGGAATAAAAGAGGGAGGAAGGGAGGAGGGGTTATCCTCCTACGTGTTTATGGTTTAATTATGTGTATCAGTGACTGTGTGAATAGAGTGACAAAATATATTTATAGGGGTAATAGGGATAAAGTATAACCAGAAACCCGTGTTCTCCCCACTATAGGGAAGAGAATTTTTTTTTATTAAAACCCACCCATAAACTAAATAAATGGCTATACCATAACTTTATCGGTGACTAAGTGAATGCAATAACAAAACATATTTATAGGTGTAATAGGGATAAATATAATCAAAACCAGTGCTCTCACCCGTATGTGAGGGACAAAAAAAAAAGGGAATAAAGGAAGGAAGAAGGGAGGAGGAGGTGTCCTCCTACGTGTTTATGGTTTAATTATGTGTATCCGTGACTGTGTGAATAAAGTGACAAATTATATTTATAGGGGTAGTAGGGACAAAATATAACCAAAACCCGTGTTCTCGCCAATATATAGGGAAAAAAAAAAAAAAAAACCCCAACCATTATTAAAATCCACACATAAACTGAGTAGATGGCTATACCATAACTTTATCAGTGACTTAAGTAAATGCAATAACAAAACATATTTATAGGGGTAGTAGGGATTAAATATAATCAAAACCAGTGCTCTCGCCCATATGTGAGGGACAAAAAAAAAAAAAGGGGGAAAAGAAGGAACCTTGATACAAACAAACAAACAAAAAAAAAAAAATTTTGTACTCATACAAATCATGTGAGCATATCTGCAGCAGGTAAATTAAATGCGTAATTCTGCATAAAAATCTATTTAACAACTACTCAATTATTCCATTCCTGCCAGGGACTGATCTATAGATCCTAAATCTCTAGCATCCCCCTCTACATAGTAAATCCATGTGGCCCAAATACTATACCATTTATCATACTTATCCCTGCATTTTGCCATCCATTCCTCCGCAGCCTTAATATTATTTACCAACCGGACCCAGTCCAAGCGACTTGGAATTTGGCTATTTTTCCAATAAATAGGGATCAATCTCCTAGCTGCATTCAAAAGATGAGGCAGCACCGATTTTCGGTAAAGGCTAAGAGGAACGACGGGGACATGCAAAAGGAAACCCATTGGAGAATCAGGGAGTTCAATATCCAGAATACTGTTAATTTGAATTCTAATATCTTGCCAGAAAGGGCGTAGCTTAGGGCAATCCCACCATATGTGTAAAAAGGAACCTCTATGGCCACATTCCCGCCAACAGGCATCTGAGGACATCGGATAAATTTGTTTAAGTCTGGTAGGGACCCTGTACCACCTAGTCAGAACCTTAAAACCATTTTCCTGCATTTTCGTATCAACAGAGCTAGAATGCGTGAGGCGGTATAATTGGTCAAGTTGGAGGTCAGTAAATTCGGTCTGCAGGTCTCTTTCCCACTCCCGAATATAGGCGGGCTTCCCAGGGGGTCCCTGTTTCTGTAATAGCTCATAGAGGACAGATATAGAGTGCAGGATTGGACTGGGAGACATACACAGCTTCTCAAAGGGGGTGGCAGACGTAGGAGATCGTATAGGGTATTGCAACCCACGCGCAAAGTGTTGAAGCTGTCCATGTCTCCAGCCATCCATCGGGAAGCTGCCATACTGGGCTCTAAGCTCCTCCAACGGGAGAAGTCCCTGATCTTGGAAGAACCTGCCACATCTCAACTCCCCATCTGACGTCCAGGTCCGAAAGAAGGATGGGTGTTCCCCCGGGGTAAACCAGGGGAAACCTCCTAGGGGTGCTAGCGGGGAAAAAAGGGGGGCAAGCTGTCCCGCTTTATTTAAGGAATCCCATAACTTTAGCACATGGACAGTCATTGGGGAGACATATAGTGACAGACTCCTATGGGCCTGGGAAAGCCAGGGAGCATGAGCTAAATTACGTCCCGCCAGAAACTTCTCCAGCGGTACCCAAACCTTAGTGGATACCCCATGGTGCCAGTTCAAAATCCGTTGAAGGGCGATTGCCTCGTAATACTTATGTATATCTGGGACACCTAGGCCACCCAGCCACTTAGGTCTCTGCAGGGTACGAAGAGCCAAACGAGAGCTCCGCCCCTGCCAGATGTATTTAAGAAACGCACTGTTGAGGCTCAAAAAGAAAGACCTGGGTAATGTAATCGGCAATATTTGAAGGAAGAACAAAATGCGAGGCAGCACGTTCATCTTTAACACACTGACTCGGCCCACCCATGAGAAGACCTCTCTATCCCATCGGTGCAGGTCTGATTTAATAGTAGAAAGTAACTGAACATAGTTACTGCTATATAGTTGAGAATAAAAAGGGGTAAGATAAACTCCCAAATATTTAATGTGAGTGCCACACCAGGAAAAGGAGAAAGAAGTTTGCAACCGTGTATGTAAACTATAGGGGATATTTAAGGACAAAATTTCTGATTTGGTGAAATTAATTTTGAAGTTAGAGATAGAACTAAAAGTCTGCAATTCGGACATAATGTTGGGAAGGGAAATTAACGGATCCGACACATAGAATAAAACATCGTCCGCGTATGCAGAGAGTTTATGCTCTTGTGATCCGACACCAAGACCCTTAATATTGGGGTTGGAACGAATCCTATTGAGAAGGGGTTCCAAGGTGAGGGCAAAAATGAGAGGTGACAGCGGACACCCCTGTCTGGTCCCATTCCCAATGGGGAATGTATCAGAAAGCACCCCATTCACCTTAACTCGTGCCGATGGACGGCTGTACAAAGAAAAAACCCAGGATAACATATTAGGGCCAAGCCCCAGTCTGGACAACACCGCACACAGGTACGTCCAATCCACCCTGTCGAACGCCTTCTCAGTGTCAGTGGAAAGGAGAAGACAGGGTGTTTGGTCCGCCCTAGTCTGCACCCAATGGATCAACTGAATGGCCCTGTTGGAATTGTCCCTTGCCTCCCTCCCCAATCCCCATAATGAAACCCGTCTGGTCTGGATGTATGAGAGAAGGAAGAATGGGTTGGAGGCGATTTGCTAAAATTTTTGCTAAGATCTTGATATCAGTATTCAAAAGCGAAATCGGCCTATAACTACTAGGGACCGTATGATCCTTCCCCTCCTTAGGCAACACTGTTATATGAGCCATCAGTCCCTCCTTAGGCACAGCTGTGCCCGACGCCAAGGCGTTGAAGTAAGTGCACATATGCCCAGAAAGCAGGGGGAGGAAAGCACGGTAGTAGGCATTCGTGTCCCCTTTCGGGACTGGACTTTTTCCCTTCGGGAGATGTTTTACCACAATGTCCAGCTCCTCCATACTAATCGGGATTTCAAGAGACTTACTAGTCTCAACCGAAAGTTGGGGAGCATGGGCCTCTGTCAGGTAATTTATAATATAGTCTTGTTTCTGATTTACTGTCAAACCAGGGAGTGTGGCAGGAAGATGATACAATTGAGCATAATAATCTCTAAAGGCGGCAGCTATTTTAGAGGAGTGGACTACAGGGGGACCCGTCCCAGCTTGAAGCTTATGCACATGGCCCGAAGCTTGTTGTCTCTTTAGAGCCCTAGCAAGCAGTCGCCCACACTTGTTACCATATTCATAAAATGTATGCGAAATTTAACGTAGGCGATCACGTATGCGGGTGTCTAGCAGGGTAGCAAGTTCCTGGCGAAGGGCCTGTAGCTCTGCCGCCAGCTCCGGAGTCAGACGACGCTTATGTTTAAGTTCCGCCGACTGTATTTTTCGTAAGAGGGATTGAAGATCCCCCTCCCGTGCCTTTTTCAGCCGCGCCCCTTGAGAAATGAGCTCCCCTCTAATTACTGCCTTATGGCCTTCCCAAATAGACGCCGCCCCAACCTCGGTCGATGAATTTTCAGCAAAGTGCAGGGCAATTGTATCTGAGACGCATTTAGCTGCCACAGCGTCATCCAGAATATTCTCATTCAAGCGCCAGGTCCAAGACCGGGCATCGGAAGAGGGCTGATGGATAGAAAGAGAAACTGGGGCGTGATCCGACATAGTGATGGAACCAATTGACGCACTGGATAAGGTCTCCAGGGAGAACTGGTCCATCAAAAGCATATCTATGCGGGTATAAACTGCATGGGTTGCCGAGTAATATCTAAAATCCTTATCTGTAGGATGGAGTAGTCGCCAACAGTCAACCAGATGGTAAGCTTGCAAAGCTTTCCTGAAATGTTTGATGAAAGCAAAAAAGTGGGTAGATCGCCCCGCAGATGTATCCATTTTGGGGTCCGGGCTAATATTAAAATCCCCTCCCAAAATCAACTGGCCCTCTTTAAAATGAGAGAGGGAGTCCAGGAGGGAGTCCAGAAAGGCAAGCTGACCAGTATTTGGTGCGTACACGGTTGCAAAGGTAAGTTTACGGCCCAGAATATTCCCCTTAATAAAGACGTACCTGCCATTCAAATCGATCAACTGATCAGTCAGGGTAAAGGGGCATTGTTTATGCACAGCTATGGCCACTCCGCTCGACTTAGATCGAGGGGAGTTGCTAAGAAACCATTGAGAATATAAGTGTGTGGGAAGACGGGGGACCGAGTCAGTGCGAAAATGTGTCTCCTGCAAGAAAAGAACATGTGCCCCCAGGCGTTTGGTTTCGAGCCACAACTTACTGCGTTTATTAGGCGATCCTAGCCCTCGGACGTTATACGATACCACTTTCAGGGAGGCCATAAGGCAAAGTTATCGCGGAGAAATCTCCAGTCAGGAGGGAAAAGAGACCTGCAGATGATCAATCCATGAGTCGCTGAGTACTGAAAAAGGAAAAAAAAAAAAAAATCGTCAAAACATACATCTAGAACAAAAAAGGGAGATACCTCAAGGGTCTCCCAGGGCATCTAAACTAAGCTATTCGGGGACCTTCACCCAGCCCTCGGGCCACCAAAAGGGGGAAGGTCAGCGAGTAGCATGAAGTCCCAAACTCGGGACAAAAACTCCAGGGAGTTTAACCTATGTGGGGGGGAAACGGCACAACACGAAGTGTGAGCCCACGAAAGTGACCCACCCTGTAAGAAAAGAAAAAAGGCATAGCAGCATCTAAGATGCGCCATCCTAAATACAAAAATATACCACAGCAGCAGTGTGAAAACATATTCAGAACATATTCGGAACAATACAATTCAACTCGGCACCCTGAAGGGGGGCATACTAGGTCCTACAAGTAGAACCAGTTCGACTTTAAATGATGAAATTTCAAGGGGCCTTCAGGACCCCCTTTAGGAAGGGGAATGTGGAGGTGAATGCGGAACATCTTGGTGAGAGTCCACTCGAGGTTGGCGTCTATTCCGGCCTCTGCGACGGGTAGAACGCCAAAGTTGTGGCTGCACAGGAAGCGGGATTTCCGACGCAGTTTTCCAATCTGGAACATTGATGGCTGGAAGGCCTAGTTGTTGCAGGAATCGTGGTAAATCTTCAGTGGTGCGCAAAACAACTTGCCGGCCCTCTTTAATGACAGACAATTGGAAGGGGAAGCCCCATCTATAAGGCAGCTGTGCATCTTGTAGGGCCTCTAGTAGTGGTTTAAGGGCTCGGCGTTGCACCAGGGTGCGTCTGGAGAGATCCGGAAAAAAGGACAGCTGTGCACCATTAAAGTCCACCTGGCGGACCCCCCTTACATGAGCCATTATACTTTCCTTTAGGGAATATTTATGCAACTTGCAAATAATGTCCCGTGGTTTATTTGGGTCATCCGAAGGTGGCCGAAGGGCCCTATGAGCCCGGTCTATCTCAATACGATCAGGTGCATCTTGGCCGAGAACCTGTTTAAAGAGACCCTGCAAAGAGGGTACTATGTCTCTGGGGCCGGTAGCTTTAGGCATTCCCCTAATGCGTATATTAACCCTGCGACTCCTATTCTCAAAGTCATCCATTTGATCTATTAAAGAGTCAATCCTGCGAGCTTGATGTTTACTACGATCATGGAGAGCTTGCAGGGCTGGTGAAACAGCATCCCATTGTGCCTCCAACTCTTCCACTCTACCCCCAATGTGTGCTGTATCTACATGCAGCGCTTCAATGTCCTGCCGCAGGGCCTTCTCAACCCTGTCAGCAAACAGTATTAAGTCTGCCTTAGTGGGGAGGGCAAGGATGTGAGCTCTGAGATCCGCATCCCCCATCACTTCGCCCATGATTGTAACAGGGGGCACTGAGCTGCCAGAGCTAGCGGGGGAGGTGGAGGAGGGATGCAAGGGAGAAAGTAAGTGTGGAGAGGGGATGATGGAGGCCGCATGTGCGGCCTTGTACTTGCCCGCCGCCGCCGGCGCCATCTTGGGAGTCTCTAGAGCGGCGAGGCCCCGCTCCAGGAAGTACAGGTCTAATGCGCCAGGACGGTGCCGAGATGCCCGCTGAGGTTGCGGGGATGTCTTCCGCGACTTTGGAAGCATGCCAAGAACCGAAGATGCCCGTTGGAAAAGCTGCTGCTGGGTGTCTGTAATGCGGGTGGTCAGACGGAGCTCCTCAGCCACACGTCCTCACTCCTTCATGCCGTGGCCACGCCCCCAACAATCCTCCATTCCCTTCTTGAGTATGATTTGGTACATCTTATTCAAGTGTCCAATGTACTCAGTAATTGCCTGCTTTTCCCGCTGAAACACACTCAAATTGGTAGATAAGGTCAGAAGCCTTCTCCATTCACCCAAACTCATCCTATAGAATGCTAGGCCTCCTCCTTTTTTAGTGTCACTGATCTGTTGTTTATTTTGGACTTCCAAGGCCTCCCATTCTTCCCTTTCATTTGATTGGTCTTGTGGCTACAGCCTTTCACAGATGTCACTGGCCAGCCAACAAATGTATCTGTGGTCTTTGGGGGATCTTTCTTTTCAATTCTTGTCCTGTAAGAAACATCAGGAAGTAAGAGGAAACCTCCCCCAAATGAGAGGCCTTCCTGATAGACAGTTGTCACCAGAATAGATGTTCCTATTAAAAGACTTCTCCCTCTCTTCCTGTGATGGTGACAACTTCAAATTTTGGATTTCACCTCAATTTTAGTCCTGGTGAAAATGATCAAAAGGAAAAATAAGATCAATATCCCCAGCAAGGACATGGGCAGCAATAAATAGTTAACAGGGGGCTTATACCTCTCCCCACTCAAAAAAACAAACAAAACAAACAAACAATAGTTTTAGATATACTTTAACATTATTAACTAACCTAAACTCCATATCTAGTGCAATCTTGACAAATTCCTATTAATAAACTTTACTGCAGATACAGTAAAATTAACTTGCCTTGATCATCTGCTCTGAAATTAGAAATTAACCAACTGGTTTAAAGAGATAAAAAATAAAACATTTATCATTCTTCAAATACTCCCCATGAAAAACACATGAAATTAATTCCTGACAGCAATCAAATATGTGTCCTAGTTTCCCAAAAAATTGATTAGTGGATTATACAAGAAGATGGGAAACTTGTCAAATCATTTTTTTTTAAGATCACTGCCGTTTATTAAATAGGAGATTATATAAAAAATAACTTTTAAGAATGATAGATTTGTAATGACACATCTGTAGCACCCTGAGTGTTACTTGATGAGGTACATTTAGTTTGGCTCCTTTGTAGACAGAGGAGCAATGGTTACTTTGTGTTTGGACTGTGCAGTGCTTCAAGGGCTATGGCTCTGTTACCTCCCCCTGTTTTCTGGAACTTTGTGGATAGTTCTAGAATCTAGTGGATGGAGGAGCAGAGACGGCAGTCTGAATATTTATGTTTTTATTTACGTTCCCACCAATCCCAGAAGGTGGGGGGCAGCCCATAAATACTCTGAAAAAGTACCAATTTTTTATTTTTTTTTGCCCTAAATTATAAATTTTTTGAATAGCAGAATAGGAGAACAGAATCTAAAGTGTGTATCTCACATGTACAGATATGCAGAAAATGCACCAAAAAATTTTTTTTTGCCCTAAAAAATTTTTTTTGCAATAGCAGAATAGGAGAACAGTATCTAAAGTGTGTATCTCACAAGTACAGATATGCAGAAAACGCACCAAAAAATTATTTTTTCCCTAAATTATTATTTTTTTGAATAGCAGAATAGGAGAACAGTATCTAAAGTGTGTATCTCACAGTAACATATGCAGTGCTGGTGCACTGAGCTTGCATAAAATGCCCGCCGAAGGCAACCTAACTAACAGACGGATAAAAGTTATCTTTTCTCTGGCACTGGGCTCAGGGCAGGATAAAAAGATTGTGCACTGCACCCACACAACAAAAGCAAGGTAGATCGCTGAGTAATTTGATTTCTGAATCTAATTCTCTCCCTCAAAGCAGCAGCAGCAGCAACCTTTCCCTACACTATCTAAAGCAAAGTGACGTGCTGTGCTATGTGCCTCTAGCTTAAATAGAGGCTGGGTCACATGCTGCACTTGCCAATCACAGCCATGCCATTAGTAGGCATGGCTATGATGGCTTCTAAGGGCACACGAGTTAAACAAATGTTGATTGGCTGCCCTGCAGCTTTTTAAAATGCACCATTACATTGCCGAACACCGAACCCGAACCCGAACATACAGTAAATTGTTTGGGTCTGGGTACCAAAAACACAAAAGTCCGGTACGAACCCCAACTTTACAGTTCGGGTTTGCTCAACCCTAGCCAGAAGCAACCCAAATTTCTCTAGCTTGGGACAGTGGTAGCCGGGTGCTTTGCTATTTCTGCCAGGAGCTGCACCTGCAACTTCAGTTTGGAATCTTTTTGTTGCTATTTTACTTGCACTACTACTCTCATGCGTATGCAACACTGTTGGAGTTTAAAGTTCTTCAGTTCTGGGAATCCCATGCATCCCTAGCCTAGTTCATCCCTTAAATAAACAAAACCAAAACCACTGAACTGATTTTTGATCCCGTGAAGAGAGTATGACAATTCCTGTTGCCTGGCTGTGTGGGGGAGAAAAACCGAAAAATCCAGCGGCCCTTTCAGGGGTTAGCGCTACACATCATAGGTACAAAGTGAAAATGTTTGCAACACTTACTTTGTGCAGAGATATAGTATAAGATGATGCTACCCATATACATTTTCATTATTAATAAGTCACACAAATTACATGCCATGTTTACCTCCTTTTACTCTATGGAACAAAAAAAGGTTTTCATAATATTCAAGTAGTTGATATTTCAATCACAGCCCCACTTCTCCACCTCATGCAATCAGAGAACTGCCAAGCAGTACAGGGCCTGGAATCTAATGGAGATCACTGTACAGTAGTAGCGGTGCCTACTGCAGTAATTTTTAGCTTTTAGAGGGATCTCACAGATATGGTATATACACAGTGGCGGAGCATGTGGGGGCAGGGGGGATGGTGGCCCTGGGCGCAAAATCAAGAGGGGCACAAAAAAGTGTCCCGAGTGTGCACTCACAGAGCCTCAGCCTGCACTCCAAGTTGTATGTGCTCTGCCTCCGATCAATCGCTGCTGTCCACACAGCCTGGCTCAGTGTTAGTGATGGGTGCCCTGTCACTGTGGTTGGCCAAACCAGCTTCCGCTCGGCCGCCTGGCCGCCTTGCTGTATATGTGACCATCCTCACCGCTGGGCCAGTCCTCGCTTGCTTGCTCCGGATCTCATTCGATTAATGTCTCCCCTGTTACGGATGCCTGGCATGGGAGAATGGGAGGCAGTCACAGAGTACCCGGTGTTGGTGAGTGTGCTGGGCCAGCCGGGCCACCCGCCGGTGGTCCGGGAGGAGGGGGGGGACTGGATCATGATGGATTGAGCCTGCTGTCTGGATGGTTGGTTGGAGGTGTGTGGTGGAGATGGATGGATGTGGAGCACTACAGACTAGGAGAGGCTGGCCCAGCAAGGCCCACGGTGGCTGTCCCACACAGCTGAGCCACCCATCACAATGCTCTGTGGGGGGGAGGTTGGTTGGCAGTGTGTGGCGGAGATGGATGAATAAATAGACGGATTTGGAGCACTGCAGACTAGGAGAGGCTTGCCCAGCCAGGCCCACGGTGGCTTTCCCATACAACTGAGCTGCCCACCACAATGCTCTGTGAGGGGAGGTTGGTTGGCGGCATGTGGTGGAGATGAATGGATGGATGGCAGCTAGATGGATGTGGAGCACTGCAGATGAGGAAAGACTGGCCCAGGCCCATGGTGGCTTTTCCATACAGCTGAGCCGCCCACCACAATGCTTTGTCAGGAGGGGTTGGTTGGCAGCATGTGGTGGAGATGAAGGTTGGATGGATGTGGAGTACTGCAGATGAAGAGAGGCTGGCACAGGTCCACGGTAGCTGTCCCACAGCCGCCTACCACAATGCTGTGTGTCTGATGGTGCGGCATCGGACAGCTAGCTGTGGGTGATTGCAGTCGGAGCAGGCACCCGCTTGCTTGGCTCCCGCTGCCTTGCTGTCTGGGCCCCACCAACCCACCCCTGGGTCTCCCATCCATTTCTCCCTGTCTGACGTCCGTCACAGCGTGGGAAGCAAAAGAGCCCTATCGCAATCACCTACAGCCAGATGTCTGCCGCCGCACCATCAGACACACAGCATTGTGGTGGGCAGCCTCCCCTCATCTGCTAGCTGTCCGGGGTGGGGGGCCAGGCACTCCAGGGTGTGGTGGAGCAGATCAGGAGAGGCCGCCCACCACAATGCTCTGTGTGTCTGATGGTGTGTGTCTTCTTTCCCACAAACCGAAGCGACAGCCAAAGCCCTAGTCAGGCGAAGGCTACTGGGACTGCAATGTGTGCACCTTCATGAACAGTGTTGAGGCCAGAACACTCTGGCCAATGGCTGAGAGCGCTGATCCAGAGCCGTTTGGCAGAGCTTTTCAGCCATGCTCCTTCGACAGAAGCCGACTGAACATTTGGCTTCTGTCGTTCAGGCTGCAGTACAAAGGGGCCGAATGTCGGACAGTTTCTATTGAACCGGCCAAAGCCGCCCGACATTCAGACCCTATGTATGGGGCTTTAGGGGTCACAAATTACTTGCCTTGCCCCCCGGCGCTGCCAAGACAAGCTATGCCACTGTATATACATGTAACTACAGTATGTAAAAATATCCATACCTGGAATTCTTCTTTAACTGAGCAAGCTTTTACCTACAGTTAATGCAGAATTAAGATCCAAGATTAATAATCACCCATCAACATTTCTTAGATAATAAATCTAAGATCAGATGGGGGGGGGGTTGTGCTACACTAATTAATGCAGCTCTGCAATCATTAATACTTCATGAAGGACCCATTCACATATGGGCGTTGTGGCAATGCATGTTAAAATGCATTTGTTAAAGTGGTTGCAACTTTCACCTACAGGTAAGCCTAGATTAAGGCTTACCTGTAGGTGTTTGCAATAACTCCTAAACCTACACGGTTTAGGAGATATTTTACAAAAAAGAATGCACCGTTGTCTACGGCACATGCGCGCCATAGACAATGGCGCTGCTGCACTGGCAACGCCGGTTTTATCAATGGATAATGCCGGCTTTGACGGCTCCCGCGCGCATGCGCGGTGACGTCATCGCCGCTCCGGCCAATCAGAGCGCCGGAGCAGCGATACCCGGAAGTAACCTTTCGGAGCGATGTCTGCGGACGGAGGGGGAGACGAGGATGGCTTTGGGGGCTTCGATCTAAGGCAAGTACTGCATAATGAGCTAGTATGCTAGTCATACTAGCTCATTATGCCTTTCTCTTGCAAATTATTCTTTTTGTTAGAAAAAAAAAAAAAGGGTTTACAACCGCTTTAACATTCTACTGCAATGCATGGCAATGTACTTACACTATGTATAGTGTGTGAATGGCACCCCAATGCATTGAACAGTGGAGCCCAACACCGAACACCCAATGCAGCACAGTACACCACAACACATACATATATACCATGCACTGTGATGCTCTGCATTACTATAAGGGTCATGTATGTTCTTTCATCTGTCGTGGTGCATTTAATAAATGCAAGCAGTGTAAGTACCTGAATTTGACCTGGTATCAGCCTCTCGCAGTCCAGAGCTTAGTGTGCAAGGGGAAAAAGCAGCACAAGAGATAAAAAGGCAAGCTTTTCCCTGTGCTTCTTCTCCTTTTACTGCCCAGTAAGAGGCTGGGGGCAGATCCAGAATGAACTGGGCTCAGAGGTAGTGAACTGATAGATGCTGGCCTCACATTGAGGATATTTAATGGCAGAAATAGGTAATGCAAGGGAATTTTCTGGATTGAACCATCAAAAGCTGATGTTCAGTTATCTTTTAATAGGCAATTCATTTTTATCTTGTTATTTTTGTCTGAAGTTCTGCTTTAAATGGTTATAATTTTTATCCGTGACCTGACACTGATTTTGCTTGTCCATCAATAACCACCACAAAAGCCCCTTAGCAAAAACAGGATATGCCTGTAAGTTACTTGGGTTGCATGGTCTGCCCCTCCTTGTACTTTCTTTTGTACTGCAGAAATTACTCATATGCATACAAGTAAAAAGCAAACTTCAGCCATTTGGCTTAGGGGCTGCCATCTCTAACCTTACTGCACATGGCCCATAATACATTTATTTCCATTCCTGGCTCCTCTTGCATTTAATACATTTTTTACCCATCACTTGCTGTTTCTTCCTATAAGCACATACAAGTAGTGTTGAGCGAACCCGAACTGTAAAGTTCGGGTCCGTACCGAACTTTAGCTTTTTTCCGAACCCGAACCCTCACTTTGCGCAAAAGTCCGGGTTCGGGTTCGGCAATCTAATTACGCATTTAGAAATGCTTCAGGGGCCAGCCAATCACCTTTTGATTAGCTGGTGTGCCCTTAGAGGCCATCATAGCCATGCCTACTAATGGCATGGCTGTGATTGGTCAGTGCAACATGTGACCCAGCTTCTATAAAAGCTAGAGGCACACAGCACACACGTCACTCTGCTTCAGAATAGATAGGGAGAGGATCTAGTCTGCTGCTGCTGCTTTTAGGGAGAGATAGAAAAATACATGAGTTAGTCCTGATTCTGGAATCTGAGGGAAAAGATAGAGACAGTGTAGTGTAGGGCCAGGTTCCTGTTTTTTGCTTTTAGGGAGAGAGATTTATTATATAGGAATAGGAGTCCAGATTCAGAAATATAACTCAGCGATCTGCATAGGTTTACCTGTTTGTGTTGCAGTCAGTGGCGTATCTAGGGTATGGCACTCCATGGCTAGTGCCATGGGCGCCCTGGAGGGGGGGGGCGTCAAAATAAACTATACAAAAAAAAAATCCCACCCGCACCTGTCCTCCTGCGGGCCGCCTCCCGCACAATAGCCCCCGGCGGCGGCATGGCACTTCACTTTAAAGTACTCTTACTTGGCTGAATGGCAGTGTTTGGCGAGTGACAGGCGCGGGCGCCCCCATGCTTGTAGATGAAGTGTAACAGTCCACTGCGTCTCCGACCGTCATTCGGCTAACTGGGAGGCGGAGCTTTCCTCCTCTGCGCTGCTTCAATCTTCTCCCCGAGCGTGAGCGGGTCGATGACGTCACGTGAGGTGAGGTCGCTGTCGCTGAGGAGGAGAACTGTCTTCAACTGAACTGACAATTGGACCCTGCTGGAACCCGAACCCCCAAGCCAGGCAGCAACTGCAGCAGGTACTAGTCACACAACAAGTGACCCCATGTATGAATCTCTGTCTCTGACAACAATGTCTCCTTCATATGGGTAGCTTAACCCTTTACTAAAAGTAAACTGCAAGTCAGTCAGTGTTAATGATGTGTGCCAGGCCAGCCCAACTGCCAAGCAGCCAATCAAGTATACTGTAGTGCCTGCTTGCTCAATATGGAGTAAATAAATTGTAATTATGCATAGCCATATTTATCATAAATAAAGTGATTTGTGCAAGTAGTACCTGCTGTTGCACAAATCACTTTATTTATGATATCTATGGCTATGCATAATTACAATTTATTTAATCCATATTGAGCAAGCACTATATTTGATTGGCTGCTTGCTTCTGTTTGGGCTATTTTCACACTGGGGCGTTGCGCCGTCGGCGGTAAAGCACTGTCGCTAGCGGGACGCCTCAAAGATGCGGCTACCATGACTTTTTTGAGCGTCCTGCCAGCGCACCGCTAGCGGCCCAAAAAGGGTTAAAACCGCCCGCAAAGCGCCACTGCAGTGGCGCTTTGCTGGCGGTTCGGCGGCGCTGCCCATTGATTTTAATGTGCAGGGGCGCATTAGAAGCAGTGTGTACACTGTTCCTACAGTGCCTCAAAGATGCGGCTAGCAGGACTTTTTTGAGCGTCCTGCCAGCGCACCGCTCCAGTGTGAAAGCCCTTGGGCTTTCACATTGGAGTGAAAAAAGAGGCTCTTTCAGGGCGCTTTGCAGGCGCAATTTTGTAGCGCTGTAGCACCTGCAAAGCACCTCAGTGTGAAAGCAGCCTAAGACCCCTTTCTCACTGAGGCGCTTTGCAGTCGCTATAACGCTAAAAATAGCGCCTGCAAATCGCCCTGAAAGAGCGGCTCCCTTCACTCCAGTGTGAAAGCCCAGAGGGCTTTCACACTGGAGCGGTGCACTAGCAGGACATTAGAAAATGTCCTGCAAGCAGCATCTTTGAGGCGCTGTAGGATCGGCTCCTAAAGCGCCCCTGCCCATTGAAATCAAAGCGGCGATTTGCGGGCGTTTTTTTTTAACCTTTTCTCGGCCGCTAGCAGGGGTTAAAAGACCCCCGCTAGCGGCTGAATAGCGCTGCGAAAATGACAGTAAACCATGCCCCCCCACTGCCCCAGTGTGAAAGAGGCCTTAAAGTCAACATCATGTGCGATTGTGCGTGTGTGCTAAGCTAAGGTGACCAGATTTTTAAAATGAAATCCAGGGACATTTTTTTTTTTTTTTTACTAGTAATGGCAGCAATCAGCGACTCTCTGCCTGTTACCGCCACCGCCCGCCTCACAGACGGTCAAGTCTTAAGCCCCATACACACTATCAGTTTTCTTGCAGGTTTTTCTCTTCAGGTTTACCAAAACCATCTAATATGAGGTCAAACCTTAAGAGTTTCAATTCGTATGCAATCAGGCAGGCCCTTGCACTACATGGTTTTGGTAAACCTGAAGAGAAAAACCTGCAAGAAAACTGATAGTGTGTATGGGGCTTGACTCTCCAGGCCCCAGCTATTACTTGGTGGGGTGCAGAGGAAGATCACTTTGTCAGGGAAGGCAAGGAGATAAGCAGGCAGGCGGCTGGCCGGGACTTGAGCCAAGGCAGAAGAACATGTGAGCGGAGCTGAATGGGCATGCACTCGAAACTGAAGAAATATTCCCTCCGCTCCGACCAGCACATGATCATCAGAAAGGGGCACAGATAATGGAAAAAAATACACCCCCCTAAGCTAGTAGGGGCGGCAGAGCGGGGGTATGTAATTCCGATTTTTTTATTTTTATTTTTATTTTTTTTATTCTGCACTGACTGTCTTTGAAATTGCCCCAGCCCCTGTTCAAATCCAATCCGGGGACAAAACCGGGGACAGATTTGGTCTGGGGACAGTGTCCTCAATCCGGGGACTGTCCCCTGAAACCGGGGATGTCTGGTCACCCTATGCTAAGCAGACAGGGCCGCTGGTGATCCTACTCCCTATCTCCCTCTATACAGTGTCAGCAGTGGCGGAGGACTGTATCCATTATGAGGAAACATCCCCTCCACCGCTGCATGTCCCTGATCATTACAGTGCCACTGCCAGTGAGTGTGACCTGTCTGTGTACCACTGCGCACAGTCACTGTCTGTGATGTTCCATTCCACTCTGCCTTTCTGCCCAGTGCTGTACCCGTACATCTCATGATCCGCCCCCATGGAGGCCGCTCTCTGTCTCTCTCCCTCCTGCTAAGTGCCCATATATCGCACGATTCCTCCGCATTTATGGGTGCTGATGTTACTGCATTTATGGGTGCTGGTAAGGCCGCAATTATGGGTGCTGGTAAGGCCGCATTTATGGGTGCTGATGATACTGCATTTATGGGTGCTGATATTACTGCATTTATGGGTGCTGGTAAGGTAAGGTGACCAGATTTTTAAACTGAAATCCGGGGACATATTTTTTTTTACTAGTAATGGTGGCAATCAGCGACTCTCTGCCCGTCGCCGCCCGCCTCACAGCCTGTCAAGCCTTACCCTCCGGGCCCTGGCTACTACTGGGTGGGGAGCGGAGGAAGATCACTCTACCAGGGAAGGTAAGGAGATAAACAGGCAGGCGGCTGGCCGGGACTTGAGCCAAGGCAGAAGAACATGAGAGCGGAGCTGAATGAGCATGCACCCGAAACTGAAGAAATATTCCCTCCGCTCTGACCAGCACACGATCATCAGAAAGGGGCACGGATAATGGAAAAAATACACCCCCCTAAGCTAGTAGGCACAGCGGAGCGGGGGGGGGGGTGTAATTCTGATTATTTATTTTTTAATTTTGCACTGACTGTCTTTGAACTTGCCCCAGCCCCTGTTCAAATCCAATCCGTGGACAAAACCGGGGACAGACTTGGTCCAGGGACAGTGTCCTCAATCTGGGGACTGTCCCCTGAAACCGGGGATGTCTGGTCACCCTATGGTAAGGCCGCATTTATGGGTGCTGATGTTACTGCATTTATGGGTGCTGATATTACTGCATTTATGGGTGCTGGTAAGGCCGCATTTATGGGTGCTGGTAAGGCCGCATTTATGGGTGCTGATGATACTGCATTTATGGGTGCTGATATTACTGCATTTATGGGTGCTGGTAAGGCCGCATTTATGGGTGCTGATGTTACTATGTTACTGCACTTATGGATGCTGGTTTGACTTGTAGTTTTGTCAGCTGTTTTTTTTTGTTAAGGTTATCTGAAAGATGGGTTTCAAATGTTTTGACAGGGGCGCAGTTTCAGTTCTTGCCATAGGCGCGATTTTCACTAGATACGCCTCTGGTTGCAGTGCAGTCTTTTTACACTGCTCTGAGCCCAGTGTCAGAGAAAATCTACCTTTTATCTGCAAGCTCAGTGCACCAGCACTGCATATATTACGTTGAGAGATACACCGTTTCCATACTGTGGGTGTATTCTGCTCTTGGAAAAAGATCCATTTAGGACACAAAAAAAGGCACTTTATTGTGCTCTTTTCCAAAAGACCCATTGGGCAAAAAAAAAAAAAATTCCATTTTATTTTGCTCGAGCAAAAAAAGACTTGTTTAGGTCCACAAAAAATATTTTGCAGTGTGTTATACATATGTGGAGGTGTGTGAAATAAACAATTTATATATAGTTTTCTTCTACTGTGCTATACTAAAAAAAAAAATTTTTTTTGAATAGCATTTTCTGCAGTTCTGTAGCTGTGCGATTCAGCGGTTACGTACTGTGGGTGTATTGTGGTCTTCCAAAAAACGCCATTTTGGGCCACAAAAAATATTTTGCAGTGTGTTATACATATGTGGAGGTGTGTGAAATAAACAATTTCTAAATAGTTTTCTTCTACTGTGCTATACTAAAAAAAAAAATATTTTTTTTGAATAGCATTTTCTGCAGTTCTGTAGCTGTGCGATTCAGCGGTTACGTACTGCGGGTGTATTGTGGTCTTCCAAAAAACGCCATTTAGGGCCACAAAAAATATTTTGGAGTGTGTTATACATATGTGGAGGTGTGTGAAATAAACAATTTCTAAATAGTTTTCTTCTACTGTGCTATACTAAAAAAAAACATTTTTTTTGAATAGCATTTTCTGCAGTTCTGTAGCTGTGCGATTCAGCGGTTACGTACTGTGGGTGTATTGTGGTCTTCCAAAAAACGCCATTTAGGGCCACAAAAAATATTTTGCAGTGTGTTATACATATGTGGAGGTGTGTGAAATAAACAATTTTTTTTTTAACATTCAAAGTTTTTATTAAGAGAAAGAATAAAAACAATACAGAAGCGCACTTATCAAAGGACGCAGATGCAACTGCAGACATTGCGATCGAAACAGTACATTGTGGCAAAAAATCTGTGTCAATGTTTAGCTGAAGACTGCTGTCAGGCGATAGTCACGGGCGTGAGTCATGACTGACAAAGAGAAAGGTGAATGAATAGTGAAGAAAAAAGCTATTACACGTTATTACTACCAGTCTTCTGAGCAAACTTCATAGAAAGTAATGTTAATCTGTACATAGTCGAAAAGTGGGAACGCAACAGTGTCTTCTAGTTAGAAGGGATAAAAGAGCAATATCGGCCTGTACTTTCTGAGCAAACATTATTGCAACATCCGCTATCTCAATTGAAGCAGTGTTTAGATTTAAGAAAAGGAAAAGAGAAAGTAGGGGGTAAGCAAATCAAAACAGGGGGGGGAAGAAGAGAGAAGGGGAGAGAGGAAAAAAAAAAAAGGGGGGGGTATTACGTTTATTACGAAGAGTAGACGGATTGGTCTCAAAAGGTGGTCAGCTTCTAAGGGCCAGCCGCAGGAGAGGTTATTGTAACGAACAGTCTTAGGAGGGTGTGTTCCTACCCTCATGTGAATATTCCCGAGAATATTTAAAATCAAACCACGGTAGCCAGATGTCGTGGAACTTCTTCGCTTTACTACCATCCTGGGCCAGGGTGTCTTCCATGGTGGCTATTTCCCCTACTTTATTTAGCCATTCAGAAATGGATGGGACTCGAGACGAGTTCCAATACAAGGGAATTAGGGACTTGGCCGCATTCAAAAGGTGTTTTGTCAGGGAATGTTTGTATCTCTTAAATGAAAAACTGGATATATGAAGCAGGCAACATGCAGCATCTAGATTTAGCTTAGTTTCAGTGATCTGTTTAATCAGTGTCCGCACTTCTGACCAGTAGCTGGTGATCAGTGCACAATGCCACCAAATGTGAGCCAACGTACCCCTTTCCTTTTGACATCTCCAACATATCTCAGGTTTTTGGCTATCCCATCTGTGCAGTCTTACGGGCGTGTGATACCACCGTGTCAGTAACTTATAGCTGGTTTCCTGTAATTTAGTACTTATGGAGCATTTGTGTGCCAAGATGCTTGCATATTTCCATTGTTTATCCGATATCTCCGTGTTTAGGTCTCGGGACCACTCTCTCCTATGTACACTCTCCCCCACATCTCCCGGGTTTTGCAACCAGGAATATGCTAGAGAGGTGGCCTTAAATACTGGGGTTTTGTTATGACAGGCCTCTTCCATCTCGGTCAGAGGTCTGTAAAGATCTGGAGAGTTTCTAAACTTACCTAGGTAACTTCGGATCTGAAAATAAGTCCACTGTTTTAGGTGGGGTAAGTCGCAATCAGTCTTAAGGGATGTCCAGTTTCTAACCTTAGTACCTAGAAAGCATTCACCCATTCGTAAGGAGATACCAGTCGTTGCTGAATGGAGCGTGGAGTTATGAATACCCGGGGAGAAGTCAGGGTTGTCTTTCAGCGGGGTCAGAGGGCTGGGGATCGTGGTGATATTTGTCCTATTCTTTTTAACTAGTGTTCTCAGAATGTCTAATGTATTATGTGTGATCGGGCAGCTTTTTTGACTGGAGAAAAGGCCCGACCCTGGGATCCATGGTGAGTGCATGAGCGGGAACGCGCTTAAGGTCGCTTCCAACTTAACCCAATCTTTCGTGTCGTCGTGGCAGTGCCAATCGATGACCCTGGCTATATGTGCTGCGTAATAATAGTTTTTAAAATTCGGTAGATTAATCCCACCTGCTTCTTTAGGCATCATCAGAGTAGTTAATTTCACCCTTGGTTTCTTGTGGTGCGATAAAAATTTCAGAATGATGGAGTTTAGTGCTTTAAAGAATTTCGGAGGAATCTTGGTCGGTATGGTGCGCATCAGGTATAGAAATTTAGGCAGGACCACCATCTTGATGATGGCCGCGCGACCAAACCATGAAAAGGTGCCTAGATGCCAGTTATTAAGATCTGTTTCGCAGGTTTTGAGCATGGGGGGATAATTCACCTCGTAAATAGACTGTAGTTGTGGGGTCAGCCATGTTCCTAAGTACCGGAGGGCGATGGGATCCCACCGAAATGTGGAGTTGGCCTTAGTCAGGGAAAGTACAGCTTCTGGGAGTGAAATATTGAGTGCTTCAGATTTTGAATAATTTATCTTTAAGTTTGCTAAATAGCCAAATTGGGCGAATTCTTTTAAGAGACTGGGGACGGTCAATGTTGGGTCGGTCAGGAAGAATAAAAGATCATCAGCATATGCTGCCGTTTTAAATTCCCTATCCTGAATCTGGAAACCGTGGACCGTCGGGTTATTCTGGATCGTCCTTATGAAAGGTTCCAATGAAAGAATAAACAACAGGGGTGACAATGGGCATCCCTGTCTGGTGCCATTAGAGATGGATACTTTTTTAGATAGAGTACCATTTATTTTTAGGTATGCAGAGGGTTTCCTATATAATGCTGAAATCCACGACAGCATGTGCGGACCCAGGCCTACTCGGGCACACACTGCCAACATGAAGTCCCATGCCACCCGATCGGAGGCCTTCTCCGCATCAGTGGAGAGGAGGAAGCCTTCGATCCTTTGCACCTTCGTTGCATGAATCAGAAGCAACGCTTTGGTAACGTTATCCTTTGCTTCCCTGCCAGGTATGAAGCCCACCTGCTCCAAACCAACTAGCTTTGGCAGAAGTGGGCCCAACCTCAAGGCCAGGACCTTTGTGAACAACTTCACGTCCAAATTCAACAGGGAAATGGGCCTATAGTTAGCACATTCACCGGGGTCTTTTCCTGGTTTCGGAATCACTGTTATGTGTGCGGTCAGGAAGTCGGGAGTGATCTCCTTGGGCCCAGACAGGGAGTTCAGAGCCTCTTTCAGCGGTTCCGTTAGGGTGTCTATAAAGGTCTTATAGTAGATTGCCGAGTACCCATCCGGTCCAGGGCTTTTGCCAGTTTTGAGCTGTTTGATAGCCTGTCTGAGCTCCAAGGAGGAAATTGGGGATTCCAGTGAAATAGAGTCAAGCTCTGATATAGCTGGAAGACCACTTTTAGCTAAATAGTCTTGGATAATCTGTGTCCTGTCTCCTTCCATATGTGGCTGTTTATGTTGGGGGGGTAAGTTGTAGAGTTTAGAATAGAAACTATGAAAATGTCCCGCAATCGCCTCTGATGCAACATCTAGTTTCCCCGCTGAGTTTCTAATACCGGCAATATTGTTGAAGGAAGCATGATCCTTCAAGGCTCTGGCCAGCACTCTGCCCGTCTTATTCCCGGATTCGTAGTAAATGTTTTTTTTGAAAAATAGCATGCGCTTCGCTCTAGAATCAAGTAACAACTGTAATTCCCGCCTAGTCTCTAACAGCCGAGTAGCAGAGTCTATCGACAAAGTTTGCTTGTGTTGGGTCTCTAAGGAATTGATCGTCGTAATCAGAGTCTGAATGGTGGCCTCCCTTTCTTTCTTGCGTTTAGAACCCATCGCAATCAACATCCCTCTAATAGTGCATTTGTGGGCCTCCCATACGATCAAAGGGTCCATCCCTGGGGTGATATTAGTTTTAAAAAAGTTTGTCAGTTCGGCGGAGATTTTCGGTAGTAGATCTGGGTCAGTTAATAGCGAGGCGTTCAGGCGCCAAGAGGGTTGTTGTGTGGTCAGACGTGACATGTCTAGCGAAAGGGATACGGGGGAATGATCAGAGATCGTCTGAAGACCTATATGTGCCCCCAAAACCCTGGGAAGATCCCTCTGTGTTATGAACAGATAGTCCAATCTGGCATATCTTGAATGGGGAACAGAAAAGTGGGTGTAATCGCGGCCGTCCGGGTCAAGGAAGCGCCAAGTGTCTATCAATTGCAAGGATTGCAATAGCGATTTAAACTTCTTGAGGATCTTATAAGAGATACATGTCTTGCCATTGGACGTATCCAAGAGGGGATTCAGAGGCACATTAAAATCCCCCCCAAGAATCGTGCAACCAGCTGCAAACCCCTTGAGTTCCCTGACTATTTTCTGACAGAATTTAACATGTTCTTTATTTGGAAAGTACACGTTTGCAAGTGTTACAGGTGTGCCTGCATATGTCCCCTTCAGGAATATAAATCTACCTTGCGTATCACAGAGTTGTTCAGACAACTCAAAAGAGGCGTCTCTACTGATCAGTATGGATACCCCTTTGGACTTAGATTCATCATTCGTGGCGTGGATTGCTCTAGTAAAATATGAATCTGTGAGTCTCGGTATCTGGCGTGTTTTGAAATGGGTCTCCTGAAGAAATACAAAATGGGGCCTACCTTTCTTTAGTTCCTTCATAAGAGTGGAGCGGCGTTCTGGGATGTTTAGGCCCCTGATGTTATGCGATATCACCGTGGGGCGTCGCCCCAGGGAAGAGTACGCCATAAGGGGGGTCAAAAGGAGGTGTCCCTAGGAGCACTCTGCAATAAATCAAAATGAAGACTATACCGTGGGAATTAGTATCTGTGTTTGAAAACTAAGACAACAATCCAACAGCACTTCTAGAAAAGACTTTTTTGGTAAAAAAAAAAAAAAGGGGGGGAGGGGGGGGAGGGGGGGAAGAGAGAAGGGAGAAATAAAGATTTATGAAGAAACAGAAGGTCAAAGAGAAAGACACAATAAGAAGATGGCGTAGAAATCGTCCCACTTCCTGAGCGGTCAAAACCCCCCCCCAGGAAGGGATAGTTGCCAATTTATAGTAGAGATCCCTGCTTCCCAAAAGGGGGAGCAAGGAGCTCTCTGTGGGGTCGTTGGGAGACACACGACCCGACGACAGCCCACCCAGAAGAGCGATGTCAAGGGAGACCCGATAAAATGAAAGGATCCTCCCAGTCACCGCCCACACAACCAAGTTAGAGAAAACATATTAAACATTTCAATGTATTGTACACCCGACCATGGTGTAACTAAATTTTCTTAGGCAAGAAATGAACAAAAAACAATAAACAATAAACAACCGTTCACAGAAAAGGGAGCTCCGGGATAAGTGTAGTTATAAACCCCTTCTGGCCCGCTGAGCAAAGACTTATAGGCATATATATTATCTATGTACATGCGGATCCCCATTAGCGGAAAATGGAGGACCAGGTGCACCCAGAATCTTCCACGATAAGTCTGTAAGAGAGTTGAAGCAATCAATAGAGGTTGGAAGATCTGGGCGTTGCAGATACAAACCCCTTAGGGAGCAAGGCTACATCTCTTGGGATGAGAAGGTAGACCTTGCGGCTGACAAAATATATATAAAAAAATAAAATAAAAAAAAGAGGGGTCAAAGGTCAAACTCCGACATTCATTTCAATGAGGCCGATCATGGAGGTTGATTAGGTATAATGGCTGTATAAAGTCGCAAACAATCCTCAGTATTCCAGATCGATCTGTGCGTCAGGAAAGGATTCCAGCCTGGATTCAAGTTAGGGAGGCGGTGAATAGTTACCCCGGAGGGCCCAATTCAGACATTAATTACCAACATGGCAACAGGGGTGAGGTGAGTAATGGTAGCTGATCAAAGCGTGAACAGAGGTCTCACCACAGGTGGAAAGGTAAGGCAGTTAGCAGGAACATGGAGTAGGGGAGTACCAGCAATGCTGCGGAGTGTCACTCTGCGTTTCGGTCCCTGGAAGGCCCCGCATGTCTGCCCGGTGTGTCGGGTCTGCTGCTCCCACCTCGCCCCTTCTTAGCCTTCTTAGAGAGTCTGGTGTCAGGTGACATGAAGGGAGAGGCGGGAGGGCTCCTCTCCAGAGGAGTGTGTAAAAATTCCGCGTACCATTCAGGGAGGGCTACATGTTCCATATCTAGCGATTCACAAAACTCAGGAAGGTCTGCTGGAGAACGTAATATATGCAAGTGACCATTGTAAGATACAGTCAAAGCGAACGGAAAGCGCCACGAGTATTTCAGGTCCCTTTCTCTCAAACGGTCCAACAAGGGACGTAGGGCCCGTCTGTTTCTCAGAGTTATCTGGGACAGGTCCTGAAACAACATTATTGTCGCACCATTAAAAATTATCCTGTCATTTCTCTGCGCTTTGCGCATAATATCCTCTTTAAGGCCAAAGCTCTGCAGGCAACATATGATGTCTCTTGGGGGTGCTGAATCAGAGCTTCTGGGTCTAAGAGCCCTATGTGCCCGTACAAAGTCTATCTCCATATCTTCTTGGCGTTCTAATAGACTATTGAACACTCTCCTGAGGGCCGGGACAATCTGTTCATGCTCGACAGATTCGGGGATCCCCCGCACCCTAATGTTGCACCTCCTGCCCCTATTGTCCAAATCCTCTATATGCCGATTCATGTCAATGAAATGCTGCGTTTGGGCCTGAGTGGTAAGCTCTAACCTGTATATGGCCTTGTCCCTGCGTTGACCTGCGTGCTCCACCGCCGCCATTTTTTCATTAATGACTATCATGCTCGTTTTCAAATCCGTGATAGCCGCTGAGAAAGTTGCTTTGATGTCCGCGGCTATCACAGACATATCTGCTAACGTTAAGGGGTGGTCTGGTGCAGGCTTACCCCTGTTAGAGTCTACAGGCACTGGTCGGGAGTCCTCACTGTCGTCTTCCTCGTGTTGCGGCGGCGCCATCTTGGATCTCGGAGATCCGTTGCGGCCTGACTGTTGCGTTTTAAAGATGTCCGCTATGTTTTTCGCTGCGGATGATCCGGTGTTGCGGCGCAGGTGGGAGCGGGGAGTTGAATACAGTCTTCTGCCCGGCATCTGAGAGCCTGTGGTCGGGTGTAGGGCTTCTAATGGTCGTGTGGGCTGAGGAGCTCCTCTAGTGTGCTGCCATCCTCGCCGCGCGCCAGGCCACGCCCCATAAATAATTTATATATAGTTTTCTTCTACTGTGCTATACTAAAAAAAAACACATTTTTTTTTAATAGCATTTTCTGCAGTTCTGTAGCTGTGCGATTCAGCGGTTACGTACTGTGGGTGTATTGTGGTCTTCCAAAAAACGCCATTTAGGGCCACAAAAAATATTTTGCAGTGTGTTATACATATGTGGAGGTGTGTGAAATAAACAATTTCTAAATAGTTTTCTTCTACTGTGCTATACTAAAAAAAAAAAACATTTTTTTTGAATAGCATTTTCTGCAGTTCTGTAGCTGTGCGATTCAGCGGTTACGTACTGCGGGTGTATTGTGGTCTTCCAAAAAACGCCATTTAGGGCCACAAAAAATATTTTGCAGTGTGTTATACATATGTGGAGGTGTGTGAAATAAACAATTTCTAAATAGTTTTCTTCTACTGTGCTATACTAAAAAAACAAAATTTTTTTTGAATAGCATTTTCTGCAGTTCTGTAGCTGTGCGATTCAGTGGTTACGTACTGTGGGTGTATTGTGGTCTTCCAAAAAACGCCATTTAGGGCCACAAAAAATATTTTGCAGTGTGTTATACATATGTGGAGGTGTGTGAAATAGTAGGATTTTTAAAACAGCTTACCTGTAAAATCCTTTTCTTGGAGTACATCACGGGACACAGAGCAGCATAGTCATTACTATGTGGGTTATATAGAATTACCTTCAGGTGCTGGCACTGGCAACTTCCAAAACAGGAAGTACCCTCCCCTATATAAGCCCCTCCCATCCGGGAGTACCTCAGTTTTGTAGCAAAGCAATACGTGTCCCCAAAAGAGGGGTGGGAGCTCTGTGTCCCGTGATGTACTCCAAGAAAAGGATTTTACAGGTAAGCTGTTTTAAAAATCCTACTTTCTTGTTCATACATCACGGGACACAGAGCAGCATAGTCATTACTATGTGGGACATCCCAAAGCAATGCCAAATGAGGGGGGGGATACACCATACATAAGCTGGGCGCCATCAGGCATGAGGATCTTTTGCGGCCTGCAACACACTGCGCCCAAAGGCGACATCCTCCTGACTTCTAACGTCCACCTGGTAGAACCTAGTAAACGTGTGTACTGAAGACCATGTTGCGGCCTTACAAATTTGAGCCAGGGAGGCCTGGTGATGCACTGCCCATGAAGTTCCAACTGCTCTCGTGGAGTGCGCCCTAACTTTGAACGGAGGCGGTCTACTTCTCAAGCCATAGGCTTGTATTATGACCTGTCGAATCCACTTGGCTAAAGTAGATTTTGATGCTGCCTGACCCTTTCTGGGGCCTTCCGGCAGAACAAACAAAGAATCCGTTCTACGAATCTGAGCAGTGGCTTTTAGATAAGCTTTAACTGCTCTTACTACATCCAAAGAATGCAATAACTTTTCCTCTACCGAGCTTGGTTTGGGGAAAAAAGAAGGAAGAACCACATCCTGGTTCAAGTGAAACCTCGATACCACCTTAGGAAGAAAGGCTGGGTGAGGGCGTAATACTACTCTGTCCTTATGAATAACCAGATATGGCTCCTTACAGGACATGGCGGCTAATTCCGACACTCTTCTAGCCGAGCATATGGCTACTAAAAATATAAATTTTCTGGTGAGTAGAACCAAGGAAATGTGCCGCAAAGGTTCAAACGGCTGCTTCTGCAGAACCGACAGAACCAAATTTAGATCCCATGGGCATATGGGAGCTTTAATCGGTGGAATAATACGAGTCACCCCTTGCATAAAGGATTTGACAAGTGAATGCATAGCCAGGGGCCTTTGAAATAGTATTGATAAGGCCAAAACCTGGCCCTTGATAGTACTTAAGGCAAACTTCCTGTCTACAGCCCACTGCAGGAAGTCCAGAATTCTGCCTATAACGTACTTACGTGGATGCCATTTTCTGGCCTTGCACCAAGTGATGTACGCCTTCCAAACTCTATAGTAGATCTGCCTGGATACAGGCTTCCTGGCATTGATTATAGTTGATACCACAGAGTTAGAGAGACTTCTCTTCTTTAGGATGTGGGATTCAATAGCCAGGCCGTTAAACTTAGAGTTAGTAAGGAAGGGTGGTGTATCGGTCCTTGCGAAAGCAGGTCCGGACGACGTGGAAGGGTCCAAGGACTCCCCACAGACATTTTGATGATCTCCGCGTACCATGCTCTTCGGGGCCACGCTGGAGCCACCAGGATCACCGGCTTCTTTTCCAACCTGACTCTGCGAAGGAGTCGAGGCAACAATTGTAGCGGAGGGAATGCATATATCAGTCTGAACTGATCCCAAGGGAACACCAGAGCATCCGAGCCGCAAGCGAGGGGATCCCTTGTCCGGGAGACAAATCTGTCCACCTTTGCATTGAATCTGGATGCTAGCAGATCTACATCCGGTGTTCCCCACCGCTGACATATTGCTCGGAAGACCTCGGGATGAAGGGACCATTCCCCTGGGCATAACTGTTGGCGACTCAGAAAGTCCGCCTTCCAATTCTCCACCCCTGGAATGAAGACAGCTGATATACATGGGACATGCTTTTCTGCCCATTCCAGGATGTGGCTTACTTCCCTCTGGGCTGCACGACTCCTGGTGCCTCCCTGATGATTGATATATGCCACTGCTGTGGCATTGTCTGATTGAATTCTGACAGGGGACCCTTGGAGTCTGGATGTCCAGGCTACTAGGGCATACCGGGCTGCTCGTATCTCTAAGAGATTGATGGGCAGGGTTTTTAATACATTTGACCATCTGCCCTGGAGAGACCATTGCTCCAGTACTGCCCCCCAGCCTATAAGGCTGGCATCTGTAGTGACCACCTTCCACGATATCGGACTGAAGGGTTTTCCCTTCTGGAGATTCTGGGGGATCAACCACCAGCAGAGACTCTTCCGAACGGAAGGGGACAAAGCCATCGGGAAGTCTAGAGCCTGAATTTTTCCGTTCTAGGCTGACAATATGGCCCTCTGTAAATTCCTTGAGTGGAATTGGGCGTATGGCACAGCTTCGAATGATGCTACCATCTTTCCTAGCAGCCTCATGCACAGGCGTATGGACGGCTGTCTTTTTGCACAAAGCAGAAGGACCAAGCCCCTCAAAGAGGATACCTTGTCTAGAGGTAAGAAAATCTTCCTCTGGTCTGAATCCAGCCGTAGCCCTAGATATACCAGGTTTTTCACTGGCTGTAGGGCTGACTTGTCCAGGTTGATGACCCAACCGTGAGATTCTAGATACTTGATTGTATCGACAATTGCCACTTCTAGCTTGGCAACTGAGTGGTCCATCAACAACAGGTCGTCTAGGTATGCCATTATCGTTACACCTCGTGTTCTTAGATCGGCCAACAGTGGGGCCAGAATTTTTGTGAACACTCGTGGTGCTGTGGCCAGACCGAATGGTAAGGCTCTGAACTGAAAATGGCGCCCTTCTACTGCAAAGCGTAGAAATTTTTGATGACCTGGAAAGATGGGAACATGCAAGTAAGCATCTTTGATGTCGATCGAGGCTAACCATTCCTCCCCCTGTAGGGCAGCGGTGACTGATCGGATCGACTCCATCCGGAAAGACCGGACGTTTAGAAATTTGTTTAGACTCTTTAGGTCCAATATGGGTCTTATGTCCCCGTTTGGCTTCGGGACTGTGAAAAGGTTTGAGTAGAAACCCAACCCCCACTCTTCCATAGGAACCTCCATAATTACTCCTTGGAGCAATAGTTGTTCTAACGCCAATAGGAGAGACCCTCTTTTCAGAGGGTCTCTTGGCATGCCTGACCACATAAAATGGGAAGGAGGAGACTCTTTTAACTCCAACTTGTATCCCAGAGTTACTGCGGAGAGCACCCATCTGTCTTTGATCGTCTCCCGCCAGGTCTCTGCGAACAACTGAAGTCTTCCCCCCACCCGTTTGAGTGGGGGCAGCCCTTCATAGGCTTGACTTGGAGGCTGGTTTAGTACCCCTTCGGATCCAGGGTTTTTTATTACCCTGTGACTGTCCCTGATTTTTACCCCCTGAGTTTGACCGAGGAGGCCGTCGGAACTGCTTAGTAGCAGACGTCGCAGGGATAGGAGAGGTAGTCCTCTTAAAAGATGGACCCCTAAACCTCTTCTTACTCGGTAAGAGAGTACTTTTACCACTGGAAATCTTCTGGATATACTTATCCAGGTCCTCGCCAAAAAGGCGTTCCCCATGAAATGGGAAGCTAACTAAGAGCTTCTTACAGGGAGCTTCAGCAGACCAGTTTTTGAGCCACAGAAGCCTACGCATATGTACCAAAGACAGCGTGAGGCGGGAGGCCTGATGGATAGAATCCTTGATGGCGTCAACCGCAAAGCATAATGCTCTAGGCAGATCAGCCAGAGCCTGGGCCTGCTGGTCTGGCAAATCCCTCAGGACCATTTTCATCTGATCCTTTAAAGCTTGGCAGACCCCAATAGCTGCCACTGCTGGCTGTGTAACAGCCCCTGCTGTGGAAAAAGCAGATTTTAATAAAGATTGCAATTTTTTATCTACTGGATCTTTGAACATTTGAACATTATCTACTGGACATGTCAGTCATTTGTTCACAGAAGAGATGGCTGCATCAACCGTAGGAACATTCCATCTCTGGGTGAACTTTTCCTCCATGGGATAGATCACCGGAAATTTCTTAGGCGGAACAAATAGTTTATCAGGATGTTCCCAGTCCTGGTATATAAGTCCTTCCAATAATGGATGTATTGGAAAGGAGCAATTAACCTGAGGAGCTTTTAGCGACCCCAATGAGGAGACAGCAGTAGTTGATGGTTCAACAAGAGGCATTTTAAATGCAGATCGAACCATGTCAGTTAGGGTCTGGACCCACAATCTTTCAGTCTGTGATGCTGAAAATGGTTCATCTACTGTCGATTCCTCAAAAACAGAGTTAACCTCCTCCTGATCCCCTTCAGGTAGGTCGGTCCCTTCCTGGGACTGTTGCTCTGCCAACAGGCACTCTAATGGAGGTGATGGAGATCTGGCGCGCTTTCTTTCCTGCAGAGAAGAAGCGATCAATGCTGCCAATCTCTGCTCCAATCCCTCCAGAGTTGAGGCAAAAACCTCCTCTGTTATATATGCAGGAGCAGGTGGACTGAGGACAGCCGCAGTACCTGGCACTCCCGGGGGTTCCTTATGGGTATTAACCTCTGATTTCTCAGGGGAGGAGGGTGCAGATGACTGCTCCAGATCCTCAGAGCCCGATGGAGACCCCTTACACTTCCTGAGAGGTATATCTCGGAGTTTTTTAGGCGGCATATTCCTTAGTTCAAAGCTGAGGTATTCCAGCCGCAATACACCCCTTTACTGAAATAGTCTAATGCAATTTGCTGCTATGTACATCAGTGGGTGTCTACTAATGCGTCTTTCTGGGGATGCCTGTATCAACCGCCCGCTGTAAGCCCCTATACCATGCTACCAGCTCCTTTTCATGCTCTGTGTCCATAGCAAGCAGCGTGGACTGAGTCCTTTTATCTTGCTGGGACGCCCGTACATGCGCAGAAGCGCTGGGCGCACAGAGCGCGTCATCCGCCAGGCTCCGCCCACTTTTTTGAAGCTAAATCTATAAAAAGAAAGCGTGTGTGCGCGCGCGCGTGCACGTGTGCGCTCTTGGCGCCCTGTAGGGAGAGGAGCCAGGGTCCCTGTTTCACCAGGACTCGGGGATGGAAGGAAACTACTTGGCAGCATGACAGAGAAATGCAGCTTCCCTGATAGAGAGCTCACTCATCTGCCTGGACTTTCACCATGGAAGGAATAGTCCCAAGAAAAAAAGACGTTCCACAGCGGCCTCTAGTGGACAAACACAGGTACCGCACTTTTGTCTTTTTTTTCTTTTTTTTTTAAAACCTCCTTTATGAAAAATATTTCCAGGTTTACAGTTTTTAAAACTTCCTTTATGAAAAGACATTTCTAGGATTTCTTAGGCATATACAGCTATTAGCGAGAATACCTTTAGGTAACAGGCAGAAAGACATATTAGGCTTGGGGGTCCCCTCAATAGAACCAAGTTCCTGAGGGGCCCGCACTTACCTTTTCCCCACCGCAGGACTTTGTTTGGTCCACAGAAGCCCAAACTTCACCTCTCACGGCAGGCATTGTACTAGACCTTCAGGGACCGGGTTCCCAAGGATTCCACTCCCCTGGACCTGTATAGCACCCTGCACAGATAGCCTCTTGGTTTTGGGTATGACCAGAGCTCTGGATCCCAGGGTCCAGCCCTCCTAAGAGAGGCATTACAGGCAAAACCCTGCTCTTCTCTGCAAGGCCCGGGTACCGACCGTTTAGCTATGAAGCTTTTTTGGTCGGATCCGGAATAGCTTGCTAAGGCCCAGAGAACCTGTACACAAGCCCAGATGAATACATGTTAACCTTGGCCAACACCTTAGACACTGGCAAAAAACTGAGGTACTCCCGGATGGGAGGGGCTTATATAGGGGAGGGTACTTCCTGTTTTGGAAGTTGCCAGTGCCAGCACCTGAAGGTAATTCTATATAACCCACATAGTAATGACTATGCTGCTCTGTGTCCCGTGATGTATGAACAAGAAAAACAATTTCTAAATAGTTTTCTTCTACTGTGATATACTAAAAAAACAACATTTTTTTTGAATAGCATTTTCTGCAGTTCTGTAGCTGTGCGATTCAGCGGTTAGGTACTGTGGGTGTGTTCTGCTCTTCCAAAAACACCTGTAGCGGCCTCACTCTCTCTCCATCTTTATCGGTTACACACCAACTCATGTCTAGGGGTTCCTGGGTTGTGAGAGTGAGATGCGCCACGGCCCATGTCCTCCCCATTGTAGTAGGGAGGTGAAGGCCACTTACTGATGTTTCCTCGGGCCGGTGTGTTCTGTGAATGCACTGAGTCTGTAATTGCAAGCTCACCAGCCTCCCCTTTGCTTCCAGTAACTGGAGTTCACACACCGGAGAAAGGTCCAACACTTGTTTATTTGACACTCCAATAAGCAAAGCACAATAAACAGTTCTTTTGCAGCAAACTGGTTGGGACCTATAACCTTGCCAACGGTGGGGCGAGCAGATCGAGGCACTTCCTAAAGTTTAAGTTCTATGCCACTGTACTATGACCAGCGGCGCCTAAGCCAATCCGGCTGTTACAGAACAGGAAAGATGGGGTCTCTTCCAGCAACCCCTATGAACAGCAATGGAGCCCTCTTCGATACGCTGTGGCCCCTATCAGGGGGATGTGTCCTCCCAAGAGAGTTCCCAGAGGCCCACTGTCACCGGGTTGGTGCTGCTCCGGGTCTCCAGTGGGTAACCTCTCTGGCCTCCTCACCTCAGATACGAGTCCCTCCGCTCAGGGACCCTCGGACAGTCCACCCTAGCGGGACCCAGTCGAAGGTACTGGGCCCCAGGCCTCCTCGATAGTACCTCACCCCAGGCTAAAGGTGCCTGGGATGGACGCCAACATGACTCCGGACCAGGCCATGGGCACCTGGACCAGACTCCTGGATCTCCAGCACCCAGGCCTGAGGGGCCTGGGTGTGGACCGCAACCCTCCTCCTCCGAGGACCTCCTTCTCCGCAAGACCTCGTGGTAATGGCGTCTCCCCCTTTTATCTCCTCCCATCAACGGCCCGGCGGGTTCCCCGCCCCAGCCATACCATCTCCGGGAAGGGACAAAACAGGGAGCACTGCAGGAGATGATTCTACCTGAAGCCTGTGGGTACCCCGCCACCCACAGGCAAAGGAGAATACTACATCCTCCAATCCTCCACGAAACAAAAAGGGGTCTGAACCCTAACACAATTATACACCTGGGTCACACTATTCCCCAGGTGTATCCCATCAATTTGAGGACCCCGCTACACATTCCCCCCTGTGATTGGACGCTGGTCCCCAGCGTCAGGTGCACACCCATGCCTCCCATAAAGTGGTGACATGGAGTGAAACCCCTGAGGCAGTTCCTCTAAATTTTTCCCAAGTGCCAAGACCTGCTCAGGGAATGGGGAACATATAAAACAACTTATGTCATAAAACACTTTAAACATCTGTATAATCACAACCCCTCTCCCACACTGTCTAAGAGCCACCCACTCTCAATGATCTTGATTGACGATTCTCCTGCAGGGGAAAGAAAAAAAACAACATCCTAACATAATTTCGTGTCATTTGGCATGAGTGGGCCCGTCAGCCGAGAGACCCACTCACTCCAACAAGCAAGGTGATGTGTGTGTGAAACATTTTCAAACATTTGTTGCGCAACACTGCCACCTGGTGACAGCGCCGCGGTCATGACACTCAACGAGTCTTCGTTCTTCCAGCTTTCCCCTACTCTGCCACTATCCCCAAATGTCCTTGCCTTTGGCACATGAAGAAAAGGGGAAACACAAAAAAACACAACAGCCCCAAGTCTCCAATGAGAAAAAGAAAAGCCCAAATAAAAACAAAAGCAGGGCACAGTCCTGGGTGTCTGGGAATGGCTCTTCCAGAAAGTTCAAGTGCACAAAGGAAATCACACCATCTTGCTCTCCAGACTTCCACCTCAAACAGCAATATCCGGGGCAGATACGGGTACTCCCACCCATATTCCCGAGCTACTTTGTGGCAAAACAGTCTCTGCAAGCGGGCCAAAGGTGGCATAGTGGCTTTCTCTCCAGTTCCAGGCAGCACAATAGCTTTCGGATGCCGAGGTGCCTTTACCAGCTCCCTGAAACTGACTTTCGGCGCTCTCAGAGAAGCGCGGGGTGTCCCCACAACCAAAGCAGGTGAGGTAACAGTAGATGAGGACACCGGTGGAGGGGTAGGTTCCCTCGTAAGCTGCGGGTCTTCCACCCGAGGTGTGCTGTCTCCTGTGTACATAGGTGAATCCCGTACTGCACGGGAAGCAAGAAGTGGCATTCTATCCCAGCCCTTGCGGCTGAACAGTTCGTCTATCTCGCCATCATCTCCGCAGTCAGACAGCGACTCTAGGTCGGAGGTGTCATACATCTCCGCAGGCAGATATCTTCCGGTGGACACAGAATCATCCTCCCTGGGGGGCTCCACCTCCAATGGGCCCCCGACACCTCCAACCACCACCACAGTCCCAGCCCCTGGCTCACCTGACCCTTGTAGAGGACTGGGATGTCCGGGACTTCCTTCTCGACCGGCGCCATCCAGGCCAGGCAAGCAGCGGGGTGAAGCTCGACCACGTCCATAGGATGCCTGTACTAGGCCAACTTTCCTCTTCGGGGGTGGGAGCAGAGAACTTGTGGCGACCGAGGCAGCATCCTCGGATTTTTCTCTGTTGGGCAGTCCATCGCCCTGGTCAGCGCGCACGGGAACCTCGACAAAGGCCTTGATCTCCCCTTCCGGAGTAGCGGTACCCGTGAGGTGGTTGAGGCGAAGGGCCCGGGGCCTTGCTGTGGACGACTCGACCTCAAAAAGGAATTTTCTGCACTCCTCACATCGCCCGAATGGCTTCAGGGTGACCACCAGTCCCGAGCAGCCGGGACAGATCACACCGAGGGCCTCCGTGTCTCTGCAAGTGTACAGAGCCAACCGCCCTCGGGGCCTAAGTCTTATCCCCGTGTCTGTGATGGGGGCAGCAAAGGAAGTCATTCTCGTGGGGTGAGGAACCATAATCCACGGGGCACTTGAGGTCATCCCGACTATCTGCTGCTCCATCATGCACTGACCCCGCGCCGGAGTCTCCACGTGTATCCCCACACTTGGCCAGACTCCTCCCATGAGCTGTACATTTTCGCGGGCTTCCTCTTGACTCCGCCCACGAACGATGTCGCCATGGGGTGCCTCGTGGCGCAGTGCGTTAACAGTCCCCACGTGCAGTACGTCACACGGCTGGACCTCTCCCTTTTTCCGCTCCTCCGCATGGGCCTTTCCCGTGTTAGGGTCATTTCCACAACTCCGAGCAGGGACACACTTTGGCCAGTAATATGGCCGATCTGCTCGGAACTCCTCTGGGCAGCAAAGTTCAAATGTAGACATTCTCAAGTCCATCTTTAGAACACACTCTATCCCGGACAAGCCCCCACGTGTAGCGGCCTCACTCTCTCTCCATCTTTTTTGGTTACACACCAACTCATGTCTAGGGGTTCCTGGGTTGTGAGAGTGAGATGCGCCACGGCCCATGTCCTCCCCATTGTAGTAGGGAGGTGAAGGCCACTTACTGATGTTTCCTCGGGCCGGTGTGTTCTGTGAATGCACTGAGTCTGTAATTGCAAGCTCACCAGCCTCCCCTTTGCTTCCAGTAACTGGAGTTCACACACCGGAGAAAGGTCCAACACTTGTTTATTTGACACTCCAATAAGCAAAGCACAATAAACAGTTCTTTTGCAGCAAACTGGTTGGGACCTATAACCTTGCCAACGGTGGGGCGAGCAGATCGAGGCACTTCCTAAAGTTTAAGTTCTATGCCACTGTACTATGACCAGCGGCGCCTAAGCCAATCCGGCTGTTACAGAACAGGAAAGATGGGGTCTCTTCCAGCAACCCCTATGAACAGCAATGGAGCCCTCTTCGATACGCTGTGGCCCCTATCAGGGGGATGTGTCCTCCCAAGAGAGTTCCCAGAGGCCCACTGTCACCGGGTTGGTGCTGCTCCGGGTCTCCAGTGGGTAACCTCTCTGGCCTCCTCACCTCAGATACGAGTCCCTCCGCTCAGGGACCCTCGGACAGTCCACCCTAGCGGGACCCAGTCGAAGGTACTGGGCCCCAGGCCTCCTCGATAGTACCTCACCCCAGGCTAAAGGTGCCTGGGATGGACGCCAACATGACTCCGGACCAGGCCATGGGCACCTGGACCAGACTCCTGGATCTCCAGCACCCAGGCCTGAGGGGCCTGGGTGCGGACCGCAACCCTCCTCCTCCGAGGACCTCCTTCTCCGCAAGACCTCGTGGTAATGGCGTCTCCCCCTTTTATCTCCTCCCATCAACGGCCCGGCGGGTTCCCCGCCCCAGCCATACCATCTCCGGGAAGGGACAAAACAGGGAGCACTGCAGGAGATGATTCTACCTGAAGCCTGTGGGTACCCCGCCACCCACAGGCAAAGGAGAATACTACATCCTCCTATCCTCCACGAAACAAAAAGGGGTCTGAACCCTAACACAATTATACACCTGGGTCACACTATTCCCCAGGTGTATCCCATCAATTTGAGGACCCCGCTACACACCCATTTAGGGCAACATCCTAAATTTGGAAAATATGAGGAGAAGGTCAAAGGGACGTGGTGGCCCCGGTCGTGGTGCTGCTGGTGGAGCTCCTGTTGCAGGGAGAGGACGTGGTGGATCTGTGCCAGATACACGCACAAGTGAAACACCTTCCTCAGGTGCGAGTAGGCAACCGAGCCTGCGGCGGTATTTTGTCGCGCCTAATGAGGCTGTACGTATGTTTAGGCCAGTACAGGCGATAGTAGATTGGGTTGCTGACAGTGCCTCGGGTTCTTTCACATTGTCTCCCACCCACTCTTCTGATGAAAGATCAGAGTTGGCACCTGAAACCCATGTCCATCAGTCTTTCACCTCACCCCCTTGCAAATCAGCCAAGCAGTCTGAGCCCCAAATCATGCAGCAGTCTCTTCTGCTTTTCGATGACTCTGTTAGCAGGGTTTCCCAGGGCCATCCACCTAGCCCTGCCCCAGAAGTGGAAGAGATTGAGTGCCTCGATGCCCAACCACTTATGTTTCATGATGAGTACATGGGAGGACCATCGCAGTACGTCTCGGATGATGACGAAACACAGGTGCCAACTGCTGCTGCTTTCGCAATTGTGCAGACAGACAAGGAGGGCAGGGGTGAAGACTGGGTGGAAGATGATGTGGAGGACGATGAGGTCCTCGACCCCACATGGAATCAACGTTATGCAGGTGACCAGTGTAGTTTGGAGGAAGAGGCGGTGGTTGCACAGAGCCACCAGCACAGCAGAAGAGGGAGCAGGGTGCAAAAGCGGAGCGTCCGTCCCCTAGACAGTATGTCTGCTACTGCCCAACGCAGCAAGGGACCGAGCACACCAAAGCCAGGTCCAAGGAGTTCCCTAGCGTGCCAGTTCTTCACACAATGTGCTGATGACAAGACACGAGTAGTGATGAGCCGAACACCCCCGGGTTCGGTTCGCACCAGAACCCGCGAACGGACCGAAAGTTCGCACGAACATTAGAACCCTATTAAATACAATGGATGCGAACGTTCGGATTCTAAAGTGCTAATTATAACGACTATTATCCATGTTATTGTCCGAAACAGAGTTTGGGAACCCGGGTTCTGCACCAGGGGACATGTATCAATGCAAAAAGAAGTTTTAAAAACGGACGTTTTCCGTGAGCAGTCATTTTAATGATGCATAAAGTGAAAAAAAAAGTCAAATATTCCTTTAAATATTGTACCTGGGGGGTGTCTAAAGTATGCCTGTGAAGTGCCACGTGTTTCCCGTGTTTAGAACTGTCCCTGCACAAAATAACATTTCTAAAGGAAAAAAAGCCATTTAAAACTGCTTGCGGCTTTAATGCAATGTCTGGTCCCGGTAATATGGATGAAAATCTTTAGGAAAAATGGCATAGCTACCCCATCAACCCCCCCCCCCCCCACCCCAGCCCATTACCAGCCCCTTTGGGTCTTGTATGGATATTAAGGGGAACCCCGCACACAAAATAAAAAAGGCCCTATATACTCTGAACAGCCGTATACAGGCGGTGCATACAAGACAGGGACTGTAGGTTTGTTCTTATGTAGAATCTGTTTGTAATTTTGAACAGCTGCATTGTTTAAGTGTAGCTCCATGCCAAATTCCTTTTTTTAGCTTTTTGGAAAACATAGGGAACGGTTATCACCCCTGTCACATTTTTTTTGCTGTCTGTGCCCCTGTTCAGAACATTTCACCTCACTTTGCGTCCCAATGACAACTGTTTTTGAAATGTGGTGTTTTTATTGAAACAAGGATTGGTGATAAAGCATCAGTAGAGAGGAAACACCTTTCTCCCATATTAATTCTTACAGGAGAGAATTTTCCTTCCAAGGGGTAGATTTCCTCTCACTTCCTGTTGTCTTCTTCCGTTTGCAAGTAGTAGTCGTTTGTAAGTTGGATGTTTGAAAGTAGGGACCTGCCGTATATACTCTGCAGAAATTGGCCCCTTAGGTGTTGGTGTTGGCACAACACTGAAAGCACTCACAGTTATTCTTGGTGGGTGCTGGAACGCCCTGCTGTCAACTATTATATCAGGAATTGTAATAACATATAATTGTTGATCAGTGGTAGTAAAATTGGGCCTTTGATGGTGGTGCTGGTGCCACAACACTGTAAGGCCTGACAGTTACTCTTGGTGGGCGCAGCAATGGGCCCTGCTGTGAATTATTAGATCAATAATTATAATTGCATGCCCCTGTTGAATAGGGGCTGAAAAATTGGGCCTTTGTTGGTGGTGGTGGTGGTGGTGGTGATGGTGGTGCTGGTGCCACAACACTGTAAGGCCTGACAGTTACTCTTGGTGGGCGCAGCAATGGGCCCTGCTGTGAATTATTCGATCAATAATTATAATTGCATGCCCCTGTTGAACAGGGGCTGAAAAATTGGGCCTTTGGTGGTGGTAGTGGTGGTGATGGTGGTGCTGGTGCCACAACACTGTAAGGCCTGACAGTTACTCTTGGTGGGCGCAGCAATGGGCCCTGCTGTGAATTATTCGATCAATAATTATAATTGCATGCCCCTGTTGAACAGGGGCTGAAAAATTGGGCCTTTGGTGGTGGTGGTGATGGTGGTGCTGGTGCCACAACACTGTAAGGCCTGACAGTTACTCTTGGTGGGCGCAGCAATGGGCCCTGCTGTGAATTATTAGATCAATAATTATAATTGCATGCCCCTGTTGAACAGGGGCTGAAAAATTGGGCCTTAGGCACTGGTGGCACAACACTGCAACCCCTCACAGATACTGTACTTGGAACATAGCAATGAGGCCTGTTGCAAAGTATTGCATCAAAAATTGTAATTACACGCCCCTGTTAAACAGGGGCTGAAAAATTGGGCCTTAGGCACTGGTGGCACAACACTGCAACCCCTCACAGCTACTGTACTTGGAGCACAGCAATGAGGCCTGTTGCAAAGTATGGCATCAAAAATTGTAATTACACGCCCCTGTTAAACAGGGGCTGAAAAATTGGGCCTTAGCCACTGGTGGCGGCACCCATAAACCAAAATGATCTTCCAAGCTATCATCATTAATTGGATCATTGAGGAGGAGGAGGAGGATAGCTAGTCAACATAACAGCACAGGAACTCAGCATCAGCATCAGTCTTGAAGGGATGTGACATTTTAAAATCAATTAGTCTGTTATATCAGCATCAGGTGTGTGGTAGCTGGTGGTGATCCAAGACTGGTTCATCTTGATGAAAGTCAGTCGATCAACCGAGTCGGTGGACAGGCGCACCCTGTGATCCGTGACAAATCCTCCAGCAGCACTGAATGTGCGTTCTGAAAGAACGCTGGATGCAGGACAGGCCAGTAGCTCAATTGCATACTGTGCAAGCTCTGGCCAGTGATCCATCCTCAAGACCCAGTAAGCCAGAGGATTTTCGGTGGGGAAGGTGTCCAAGTCTGACCTTGCCCCTAGGTATTCCTGCACCATGTATATCAGACGCTGGCGATGGTTGCTGGAACCGATCATACTTTGGGGCTGCGGACTAAAGAATTGTCTGAACGCATCGGTCAGACGGCCACCTTCCCCACCGCTTCTTCTTTGACTGCCCAAAGCCTCAGCAACTCGTTGTCCAGGACCAGGAGTTTGTAACCTCCCAGTCTCTGGGAACGCGTTGCACAGACCTTTCTGCAAGGCCTCCCGGAGTTGTCTCATCCTCTGCTCCCTCTGCGACGGTAACATAAAGTCCGCAACCTTACCCTTGTACCGTGGATCAAGGAGAGTGGGCAGCCAGTAATGGTCCCTCTCCTTGATCCGAAGAATACGAGGATCCTTCCGCAGACTTTGCAGGATCAGGGAGGCCATGCAGCGTAGGTTAGCTGAGGCATTCAGTCCGGAGTCCTCTGGGTCACTAAGGACGACATGATCCGCAGCCACCTCCTCCCAGCCACGTACAAGTCCACTGGTTTCTTGGGACTGTAAATCATCCCTAAAAGACTGCTGCTGATGATGCTGAGTGCCAGCCTCCACCTCCATGCTGACACAATCCTCCTCCTCCTCCTCTTCCTGTGCGATGGGTGGGACAGAAGGAACACTGTCTGGGTAAAGGGGGCCTTGAGAGGCAAGGAAGTCCTCCTCTTCCTGCCTCTGTTCTGCCTCAAGTGCCCTGTCCATTATTCCACGCAGCGTGTGCTCCAACAGGTGGACAAGAGGTACAGTGTCACTGATGCATGCACTGTCACTGCTCACCATCCTCGTGGCCTCCTCAAATGGTGCCAGGACAGTGCATGCATCCCTGATCATGCCCCACTGGCGTGGTGAAAAAAACGCGAGCTCCCCTGACCCTGTCCTGGTGCCGTAGTCGCACAGGTACTCATTGATGGCCCTCTGCTGCGTGTGCAGCCGCTGCAGCATGGCCAACGTTGAGTTCCTCCTGGTGGGCATGTCACATATAAGGCGGTTCTTGTGCAGGTTCAACTACTTTTGCAGCTCAGCCAGGCGAGCACTGGCATTATAACATCTGCGGAAATGCACACAGACTTTCCTGGCCTGCCTCAGGACATCCTGTAAGCCCGGGTACCTGCCCAAGAACCGCTGCACCACCAGGTTAAGGACGTGAGCCATACAGGGCACATGGGTCAGTTGTCCCTGTCGGAGGGCGGAGAGGAGGTTGGTGCCATTGTCGCAAACCACCATTCCTGGCTTAAGCTGGCGTGGCGTCAACCACCTCTCGGCCTGCCCCTGCAGAGCAGACAGGACCTCTGCCCCAGTGTGGCTCCTGTCCCCCAAACACACCAGCGCAAGCACGGCATGGCATCTTTTTGCCTGCGTACTTGCGTAGCCCCTTGAACGCCTACGGAGCACCGCTGGTTCCGAGGACAAACCACAGTAAGAGGCCACGGAGGAAGAAGAAGAGGAGGGGGTGGAGGAGAGAGGTGTGTCACAACCAGTAGTAGCATTTTGGAGGCGTGGCGGTGGAACAACCTCCAACACTACTGCACCTTGTCCTGCATCCTTCCCAGCTGCCAAAAGAGTGACCCAATGGGCCGTGAAAGAAAGGTAACGTCCCTGTCCATGCCTGCTGGACCATGAGTCAGCGGTAATATGCACCTTAACGCTGACCGCCCTGTCCAGCGAGGCCAAGACATTGCCTTCCACATGCCTGTAGAGAGCCGGAATCGCCTTCCGTGCGAAAAAGTGGCGTTTGGGAACCTGCCACTGAGGAACCGCACATTGCACAAACTCACGGAAGGGGGCCGAGTCTACCAACTGAAAAGGCAGCAGTTGAAGCGCTAGCAATTTAGCCAAGCTAGCATTCAACCGCTGGGCATGTGGATGGCTGGGAGTGAACTTCTTTCGACGGTCCAGCAGCTGGGGCAGGGAAATTTGCCTGCTAGAATCGTACGTTGGTGTACTGCTAGCAGAGTGCCCGCAAGTACTTGGCTGTGACACACCTAATTCTACACCTTCATTCCTCTCAGAGCAGGTTTCAGAGAGGACTGAAGGTATAGTGGGGTTGGAGATCCCAGCTGATGCGGTGCAAGAAGAGGTCAGCTTTGTTCTTTGGTGTGGGTCTTTAAGGTAGGCTTGCCAACGAGCTGCATGGCAGGTCAACATATGTCTGATCAAGCATGTGGTGCCCAAGCGGCTGATGTTTTGGCCATGCGATATACGCTTGAGACATATGTTGCAAACAGCAGCTGTGCGATCTGATGCACTCGCCTCAAAAAAGGCCCACACCAAAGAACTTTTTGAATGACGGGCAGAGGCAGCGCCCTGCACAGGCGGAGCTCTGCGGTGTGATTCCGTTGGTGTGCTGCCCATACGCTGGCCACTCAAGGCCATCCTGCCTCGTTGGAGATGTGCCTCCTCCTCATCCTCCTCCTCCTCCTCTCTCCTATTAGGCACCCACGTGGAGTCAGTGACCTCATCATCCCCTCCCTCCTCATCACTGGAGCCAATCTGGCAGTATGTTGCAGCTGCTGGAGCATGACTGCCAGATTGGTGTCCTTCTTGAGCATCCCCTCTCTCTGCTCTCACGCTACTGCCTTCCTCTAGCTGGGTATCATCATCAGATCCTTCGAAACGCTGGGCATCCTCCTGGAGCATGTACCCAACACTGTGCTCAAACAGTTCGGGGGACTCCTCAGGAGGAGGACATGGTGGGTCTAGGGAAGGATTGACTAATGAAGATAATGATACCAGAGAAGAGGACGCTTTGGCAGCTGCTTTGCCAGTACCCTGAGCCTGGGTGAGAGAGGATGAGGAGGATGAGGTGGGCTTGGTCATCCACTCTACCAAGTCTTCGGCATGATGTGGCTCAACATGTCCAGCTGCCGAAAAGAAGGACAAGCGTGTCCCATGGCCATGTGCTGATGACAATGCACCGCGTCCACGACCAGCACTGTTGCCCCCAGACACAGAGCCTGCTTGCCCTCTTTTTTTGCCTCCTGACTGTCTGCCTCTCCTTGTTTGCCTTCCAGACATTTTAATGGATGGCCTGCAGGGAGATGGGAAAAACAGCAATAAGGGCTACCTTCAGGTGTATACTGTGCAGGAGGCTTAGCAACAATGACACTGACACTGTCCCCTGCCTATCCTTCTCTGTCCCTAAACACAAGGATTTGCAATATGCTTCAGCAAGATTGGTTTAGCACAGAACAGCACACTGACAGTTTCCCTCACTGTCCTTCTCTGTCCCTACAAACAAGATTTAGCACAGAATAGCACACTGATAGTTTCCACGAGTGTCCTTCTCTGTCCCTAAACTCAAGGATTTCAAATATGGTTCAGCAAGATTGGTTTAGAACAGAATAGCACACTGACAGTTTCCCTCACTGTCCTACTCTGTCCCTACAAACAAGATTTAGCACAGAATAGCACACTCATAGTTTCCACGAGTGTCCTTCTCTGTCCCTAAACTCAAGGATTTCAAATATGGTTCAGCAAGATTGGTTTAGAACAGAATAGCACACTGACACTTTCCCTCACTGTCCTACTCTGTCCCTACAAACAAGATTTACCACAGAATAGCACACTGATAGTTTCCACGAGTGTCCTTCTCTGTCCCTAAACTCAAGGATTTCAAATATGGTTCAGCAAAATTGGTTTAGAACAGAATAGCACACTGACACTTTCTCTCACTGTCCTACTCTGTCCCTCCCTACAAACAAGATTTAGCACAGAATAGCACACTGATAGTTTCCACGAGTGTCCTTCTCTGTCCCTAAACTCAAGGATTTCAAATATGGTTCAGCAAGATTGGTTTAGAACAGAATAGCACACTGACACTTTCCCTCACTGTCCTACTCTGTCCCTCCCTACAAACAAGATTTAGCACAGAATAGCACACTGATAGTTTCCACGAGTGTCCTTCTCTGTCCCTAAACTCAAGGATTTCAAATATGGTTCAGCAAAATTTGTTTAGAACAGAATAGCACACTGACACTTTCCCTCACTGTCCTACTCTGTCCCTCCCTACAAACAAGATTTAGCACAGAATAGCACACTGATAGTTTCCACGAGTGTCCTTCTCTGTCCCTAAACTCAAGGATTTCAAATATGGTTCAGCAAGATTGGTTTAGAACAGAATAGCACACTGACACTTTCCCTCACTGTCCTACTCTGCCCCTACAAACAAGATTTAGCACAGAATAGCACACTGACACTTTCCCTCACTGTACCTCTCTGTCCCTAAACTCAAGGATTGAAAATATGGTTCAGCAAGATTGGTTTAGAACAGAATAGCACACTGACACTTTTCCTCACTGTCCTACTCTGTCCCTACAAACAAGATTTAGCACAGAATAGCACACTGACACTTTCCCTCACTGTACCTCTCTGTCCCTAAACTCAAGGATTGAAAATATGGTTCAGCAAGATTGGTTTAGAACAGAATAGCACACTGTCAGTTTCACTCACTGTCCTACTCTGTCCCTACAAACAAGATTTAGCACAGAATAGCACACTGACACTTTCCCTCACTGTACCTCTCTGTCCCTACAAACAAGGTTTAGCACAGAATAACACACTGACACTCTCCCTACCTATCCTTATTTGTCCCTAAACACAAGGAATCCAGGATTAGTAAAGGAAAAAAAATGACACTGTCCCTGCCTATGCTTCTCTTTCCCTGCTCCGGAACACACTACAAAAGGCTGGCGGCCTTTTATAGTGTGGGGCGTGTACTAAACCCCCTCAGAAATAATTGGCCACAGGCATCCTGCCTGTGGCCAATCATTGCTCTCCTCGCTGCAGGCGCTGTGATTGGCCAAGCATGCGGGGTCACAGTGCATGCTTGGCCAATCACAGCGCCTGGATGACACTGCGATGGCGTAGTGCATTGTGGGCCGTTCGCGTCACTCGAATTTGGCGCGAACGGCCCAAATCGTTCGATCTTCGTCGAACGATCGAACAGCCGATGTTCGAGTCGAACGTATGTTCGACTCGAACACGAAGCTCATCCCTAGACACGAGTGGTTTGCACGCTGTGCAATCAGAGCCTGAAGCGAGGCATAAAAGTTCTCAACCTGAGCACAACCTGCATGACCAGACATCTAAGTGCAAAGCACGAGCTGCAGTGGAGTAGACACCTCAAAAACCAAGAAAGGTCTCTGGCTCCTCCTGCTTCCTCTTCTGCTGCAGTATTGGCCTCTTCATCCACCTCTGTAGTGACAGTGGCACCTGCCACCCCGCAAACAGAGGATCTGCCAGCAACACTACCACCTGGGTCACCAACCATCTCCACAATGTCCCATGGAAGCGTTCAGCTCTCTATCTCCCAAACATTGGAGCGGAAGAGGAAGTACCCCCCTAGCCACCCGCGATCCCTGGCCCTGAATGCCAGCATTTCAAAACTCCTGGCCTTTGAAATGCTGTCATTCCGTCTGGTGGAGACGCAGAGTTTTAAAAGCCTGATGGCATTGGCTGTCCCACAGTACGTCGTGCCCAGCCGCCACTACTTTTCCAGGCGAGCCATCCCTTCCCTGCACAATCAAGTGGGGGACAAAATCAGGTGTGCACTGCGCAACGCCATCTGTGGCAAGGTGCACCTAACTACGGATGCGTGGACCAGTAAGCACGGTCAGGGACGTTATATCTCCCTAACAGCACACTGGGTAAATGCAGTGGCGGCTGGGCCTGAGGCAGATAGCAGTTTGGCGCATGTCCTTCCACCACCGAGGATTGCAGGGCGCTTCAATTTGCCTCCTGTTGCTAACTCCTCCTACTCCGCTTCCTCATCCTCTACCGCCTCCTCATCCGGTCAGCGTAACACCTTCACCACCAACTTCAGCACAGCCAGGGGTAAACGACAGCAGGCAGTTTTAAAACTTTCCTGTTTGGGGGAAAAACCCCACACCGCGCAGGAGTTGTGGAGGGACATGGAACAACAGACCAATGAGTGGTTGCTGTCAGTGAGCCTCAAGCCCGGCCTGGTGGTGTGCGATAATGGGTGAAATCTCGTAGCAGCTCTGGGCCTAGCCGGTTTGACGCACATCCCTTGCCTGGCGCATGTGCTGAACTTGGTGGTCCAGAGGTTCCTTAAAAATTACCCCAATATGCCAGAGCTGCTGCAGAAAGTGCGGGCTGTGTGTGCGCACTTTCAGCGTTCTCACCCTGCTGCTGCTCGCCTGTCAGCACTGCAGCGTAACTTCGGCCTTCCTGCTCACCGCCTCATATGTGACGTGCCCACAAGGTGGAACTCCACCTTGCACATGCTGGCCAGACTGTGCGAGCAGCAGCAGGCGATAGTGGAGTTTCAGCTGCAGCAATCACGCGTGAGTCGCTCTGCGGAACAGCACCACTTCACCACCAATAACTGGGCCTCCATGCGAGACCTGTGTGCCTTGTTGCGCTGTTTCGAGTACTCCACCAACATGTCCAGTGCCAATGACGCCGTTCTCAGCGTTACTATCCCAGTTCTATACCTCCTTGAAAAAACGCTTCGGGCGATGATGGAAGAGGATGTGGCACAGGAGGATGAGGAGGAGGAAGCGGGATCATTTCAAAGGCTTTCAGGGCAGTCTTTCACAAGTGGCTACGAGGGTGGGTTCCTGCACCAACAATCGGCAGGTACACAATTGTCCGGCAGAAAGGGCACAGTTCTGGAGGATGACGAGGTGGAGGAGGAGATGGAGGAGGAGGAGGAGGAGGAGCCATTTTCACAGCAGGGTGGCACCCAGACCAGCTCGTGGCCATCACTGGTGCGTGGCTGGGGGGATACAGAGGACACAGACGATACACCTCCCACAGAGGACAGCTTTTCTTTGCCTCTGGGCAGCCTGGCACACATGAGCAATTACATGCTGCAGTGTTTCCGCAATGACCGCCGAGTTGCCCACATTTTAACTGGTGCTGATTACTGGGTGGCCACCCTGCTGGATCCCCGTTACAAGGACAACGTACCGTCCTTAATTCCCTCACTGGAGCGGGATCGTAAGATGCGCGAGTACAAGCGCACGCTGGTAGACGCGCTGCTGGTGGCATTCCCACCTGACAGCGCGCGTACGGTGGAAGCACAAGGCGAAGGCAGAGGAGGAGGAAGAGGTCGCCAACGCAGCCGGGGCACCGGCAGCACCTCAGAAGGCAGGGTTAGCATGGCTGAAATGTGGAAAAGCTTTGTCAGCACGCCACAACAACCAGCACCACCAGCTGAGATGGAACGTCTTAGCAGGAGGCAGCATTTCACCAACATGGTTGAGCAGTATGTGTCCACAGGCCTACACGTACTGGATGACGGGTCTGCCCCCTCTAACTTCTGGGTCTCCAAATTGGGCACATGGCCTGAGCTTGCCCTTTATGCCTTGGAGGTGCTGGCCTGCCCTGCAGCCAGTGTATTATCTGAACGTGTATTTAGCACGGCAGGGGGCGTTATCACAGACAAGCGCAGCCGCCTGTCCAGAGCCAATGTGGACAAGCTCACGTTCATTAAAATGAACCAGGCATGGATCCCACAGGACTTGTCCGTACCTTGTGCAGAATAGACATGTATACCGGTGTTGTGACAAAAACTGTCCGGCCATCGGATTGTGTCCGGCCCATACTGCGAAGGCGCAGCGCTTGCGCAGTACAGAGGACAAGGAGATTCACAAAATCTCCGAAGATGAACGGCGCCTGCGCCGTGAGTGCAGGTTCAAGCCCCACCATCCAAGTGGACATACGGTAGCACATAGTAACAGGGCCCCTCACGGGCTCGCTTCGATCGCCACGCTTCGGGCACGGCCTCACTTGGCTCGGCTCGAACCACGGATGGTGTGGCCTTCACCTGAACTCACCACGCAGGCGCCGTTCATCTTGGGAGATTTTCGAAATCCCCTTGTCCTACATACTGAGCAAGCGCAGTACAGGGTGGACACTATTTGACGGGGGACAGAATTCGACACATCACCGGCCTTACCCAGCCATTGTTGTATTTTTGAACCAGTGTTGGCTACCTCGTCCTCCTCCACCGCCGCTTCCACCTACACAGCCACATCCACCGCCACCTCAACCTCCTACTCCATATGGACCTCGTCTTCCTAGGTCAAGATTATAATTTTTATTTTATTTTTTTGTAGCGCACAGATCCTTTCCCCCTTACATGCCTTTATGTTGTTGGCTCCTCGCAGGAGGGAGAAAGGCACACCGCACTACCAGCCCGTACCCTCCTATATAAAGAGGTTGAGCGGTGTACTTGACGGGCCGTGTCCACAGCCGGAGTCAAAACTCCTCCAGAGGATGATTCTCACCTCTACTATAGGTAGAGGCAAGTCCTTTAATTCCCAGTAAAGTCAATGTCCACACCAGCTGAAACTACAACTCTTATTCTCTCATGGCAAAATAAACTCTACTCGGATAGAAAAGGTTAGAGCAAAGAAACAGGACAGCTTAAGGTGTGGAGGAGGTCCAGGCACAAACGTAGCACATTCACTTCACTGCTTAGGTTTCTCAAACAGTTTTAGGTGCACGGTCTCTGCCACAGACCTTGAGGTTGGTCTCTGCCACAGACAGGGTGTACAAGGCCCCTGCCACGGACCTGGAGAACTTTGGTCTCTGCCACAGACCAGGGTGTATAAGGCCCCTGACACGGGCCGGGTGAATAAGGCCTCTGATACAGTCAAGATGACCTTGAGCTTCTCCTTCTACGAACCTAGCCCATATCAAGGGGAAGACATCTTTCCAGGGAGTCAACAGACCCTTCCTTCACCGTGACTCCCGCATCGGTCCATCAGAATGATCCTCCCTTCCCTGGAACATGGTCCCCTACACGAGGCGGCACCCTAAGACTCCTCGACCCTTAGCGGACTCCAGACGAAGGCTCTGGACTCCAGGCTTTACTCCCGCACCTAGGCCTCCATACCCAGGGCAGCAGGAACTCCAGGATAGTACCTCACCCCGGGCTAAAGGTACCCGAGATGGAACAGGAACACATGCACCCAGGCCGAAGGCACCTGGGCGTGGACCGCACTGGACATCAGCCCCCAGGCCAAAGGTCTGCCCCTTTTATATGCTCTCCCGGCATGCACAGCAGGTTCCCCGCCCCGCTGTACTACTGCCAAGAGGGGACACAAAAGGCACAGCACTGTATCGGCGGTTCAACCCTAGCCTACCATGGCAGCGCCACCTGTAGGCTGCAGGGAACTGCACACCAATACTGTCCCCCGAGGACAAAATGGTCCATGAATCCTACAGAATTAGGGTGTTTGAGCCTATTTACCACTCAAACACTTCCCTTAAATTTAGCACCCCGCTACATTTTTATTTCAAAGTATTTTATTTTCCCACTAGCTTATCCATTAAATTGAATAATTTATTCCAGAAAGGGCGTATTCTGGGGCATTCCCACCATATGTGTGGCATCGTGCCGTTTAGTTTCTGAGGTTCTTAATGACTTCCCGTACCTCTTCTGCTGAAAAGGGGGCCTCCAGCATATTTTTTTATTTTTTCATTTTTTTTATGTTATTTTAAGTTATTTCCCTATCCACATTTGTTTGCAGAGCACTTGCCATGCTCTTAACAACATTTTGCTGCCATTTGCAGCCCTCTAGCCCTTTCCATTACTTTTTTAGAGCCTTTTTAGTCCTTAGAAGTCCGGGTCCCCATTGACTTCAATGGGGTTCGGGTTCGGGTCCGGGTTCGGGTTAAAGTTCGGTCCCGAACCCGAACTTTTTTCCGAAGTTCGGCCGAACCCGTCGAACCCGAACATCCAGGTGTCCGCTCAACTCTACATACAAGTAAATAAAGGAAGTCTTAACACCAAATAGTTCATTGTCACTTTTGCTCCACATACACAGATCTCAGCCTGAACTAGGAAATTTCCTTTGGAAATTACGGCCATGACTTCTCCTTGAACAGTACATTAGCTTCACTTGAACCACTGCCAGTACAGCTACTACCTCAATTGCTACCACATGCTACTTGTTTTATAGCTAGCACGTGGTTTAAAATGACATAACCTGCTCACTCTGAGATTTCCCTTGGTTTGCAGAAAGCAGCAGATATAACACCCTCTAAATGGATTTTGCAGGGAACAATAGCATGCTGGCTTCTTCGGTGTATTAGGTCATTTTGGGTGGTAAAGGTGATCCTACCTCAGCATTTGTGGTGTTATGTTGTGCTGGATATGACCCAGGATTATCTGTTCTAGAAGCCAGTATGTCAAGGTGAAGAAAAGGAGCACAATATTAATGTTCTTTCTCCGCAGCCATCTGCTGACTCTGGGGTTTGATCCTTTGAACCTGAAACGGCCTAAAAGTACACCTGTAATTTGGTAACACACATACCGTATTTTTCGCTCCATAAGACGCACCTGACCATAAGACGCACCTAGATTTTAGAGGAGGAAAATATGAAAAAAAAAATCCCGAACCAAATGGTGTACTAAAATATTTAATAAAATATAACAGAATAATATTTCTACACTGACAACCAATGTAAGGGGGCACCCTACACTGATCCCCAATGTAACTAGGACATTTACATGACCTCAACATAACAGGAGTATTTGCATATTGAGACATTTACACTGACCAGTGATGTAAATAGTCAGAAGCGTAGCTTGAAGCTTGTGGGGCCCAATGCAAAAGTTGACCTGGGCCCCCCCCCGGTTACCACCCACCACTTCCACCGTGCGTGCAGATACATCCACCGCACGCCAAGATACACAAAGTGGCTTAAGAGTTTTGAGTTCTCAGAGTTCCTCTTTACATCAGAGGACATGGATCACCGCTGGGGAATCAGAGGACAGGAATCACCACTGGAGAAGCAGAGGACAGGAATCACCGCTGGAGAATCAGAGGACAGGGATTACCGCTGGAGAATCAGAGGACAGTGATCACCGCTGGGGAATCAGAGGACAGGAATCACCGCTGGAGAATCAGAGGACAGGGATTACCGCTGGAGAATCAGAGGACAGTGATCACCGCTGGAGAATCAGAGGACAGGGATCACCGCTGGGGAATCAGAGGACAGGGATCACCGCTGGGGAATCAGAGGACAGGAATCACCACTGGAGAATCAGAGGACAGGAATCACCGCTGGAGAATCAGAGGACAGGGATTACCGCTGGAGAATCAGAGGACAGTGATCACCGCTGGGGAATCAGAGGTCAGGAATCACCGCTGGAGAATCAGAGGACAGGGATTACCGCTGGAGAATCAGAGGACAGGGATCACCGCTGGAGAATCAGAGGACAGGGATCACCGCTGGAGAATCAGAGGACAGGGATCACCGCTGGGGAATCAGAGGACAGTGATCACCGCTGGAGAATCAGAGGACAGGGATCACCGCTGGAGAATCAGAGGACAGGGATCACCACTGGGGAATCAGAGGACAGGAATCACCGCTGGAGAATCAGAGGACAGGGATCACCGCTGGAGAATCAGAGGACAGGGATCACCGCTGGAGAATCAGAGGACAGGGATCACCGCGGGAGAATCAGAGGACAGGGATCACCGCTGGAGAATCAGAGGACAGGGATCACCGCTGGGGAATCAGAGGACAGTGATCACCGCTGGAGAATCAGAGGACAGGGATCACCGCTGGGGAATCAGAGGACAGGGATCACCGCTGGAGAATCAGAGGACAGGGATCACCGCTGGGGAATCAGAGGACAGGGATCACCGCTGGGGAATCAGAGGACAGGGATCACCGCTGGGGAATCAGAGGACAGGGATCACCGCTGGAGAATCAGAGGACAGGGATCACCGCTAGGGAGTCAGAGGACAGGGATCACCGCTGGAGAATCAGAGGACAGGGATCACCGCTGGGGAATCAGAGGACAGGGATCACGCTGGAGAATCAGAGGACAGGGATCACCGCTGGAGAATCAGAGGACAGGTATCACCGCTGGGGAATCAGAGGACAGGTATCACCGCTGGGGAATCAGAGGACAGGGATCACCGCTGGAGAATCAGAGGACAGGTATCACCGCTGGGGAATCAGAGGACAGGGACCCCTGGCAGGTCACTTGGCAGAGCTCTTTTCCCATCCCAGCACTTTTATTTGATATACAGTATTTAATATATTGTAATGTGCCAGGTTTTCTGTTGCCCTGGCCCAACTTTTTTGAGACATTTTGCTGTCATCAATTTCACAATTATAAAAAAAAAAAAAAAAATCTTAAAATGGTACATTGTCTTTATGAAAAAATCCTGATTGGATAGATTGATAGCAGTGCTCTCGCTGCTGTCAGTCAAATCCAATGATGTGGGGGCCAGGGGCGGGTCCGAGTCCTGCTGTCTGTGTCAATAGACACAGCAGCAGGACACCCGGAGTGCTACCGCACAGGTGGCCCGAGGGAGAGCGGCTCTCCAACGAGGCACTCAATGCGGGGAGGAGCCAGGAGTGCCGCTGAGGGACCCCAGAAGAGGACGCAAAACCAACTGCACAGAGAAGGTAAGTATGCCGTTTGTTTTTAAAAAAAACGGAACCTTTAGATATCCTTTAACTATTAAACTATTTTTGTCCTTATGCTGCTAACATTAGTAAGTAGATAGGAAGATATATTAGAATTACTTGTGTAGGGATGTAGTGATTTCTAAATTATTTTTGCTGTGTATTGTGATCTGTTAATGTAGTATTAGTCAGCTTAGCTGTGTGCTGGCTGTGCACTCTAAGGGGCTGATTTAAGAAAATGTTGGGGCATTTGCATGGGCAGGAATAATTATTGCGACATGGCGCATGCTGTCGACTTGCGCCGGATTCGCAGAATCGTTGCGCGTACGGGCGCAGATACATTCTTAACCACTTCCCTACCGCCCATAGTCATATGACATCCACAGATGGGATCTCCCATCCTGGGTGGACGTCATATGACGTCCTCAGCTTTGTGGGGGGATATCTGAATGATGCCTGCAGCTAGAGGCATCATTCAGATATCCTTTTCTTGTGCCGGCGATTCTGCGCACAATAAGAATGATCATAGCGGCGGTTCCGCCGCTTGATCATTCTTATAGCATAGTTGCCAACAGTCACGGATTGGCCGGGACGTTCCCGGGATTCAAACCCTTTTCCCGGATTTATTTTGTCCCGGCCAATGTCCCGGCCAATCCGATTTTTCCCGTTTTCCCCGAATTTGGACGCCGCAGGCCGCCGCCGCTAGAGGTCCACGGCTGGCGGAGACAATGTCTCGGCCGGCCGCCATGTTCAAGAAGACCAAAACACGGATGTAGTACAATAGAAAATAAAGCCGCTGCGGCGCCGCCCACACCCCGCACCTCCCCGGGGGTGGGCGGCGCCGCAGCAGCTTTATCTTCTATTGTACTACATCTGTGTTTTGGCTGGCCGGCAGGCCACCCCCCCCGCCCCGCCCTGCCCCGCTGCAGGTCTGTCTGTAATGGAAAGGGGCGGGGGTCGGCAGCGCCACAGCTTAATTTTTTTTTTTCAGCCACACTGTCGGCTCCGCCTCTATTTTGTTCCCCTTCGGGGTAGGGGAAACAATAATGGCGGCCGAGACAGGAGACGCCTGTGGTTAAGGGGGGACTCCGCTGGGGATGCCTGTGGTAAGGGGGGACTCCGCTGGGAACGCCTGTGGTAAGGGAGGACTCCGCTGGGGACGGCTGAGGTAAGGGGGGACTCCGCTGGGGACGCCTGATGTAAGGGGGGACTCCGATGGGGACGCCTGATGTAAGGGGGGACTCCGATGGGGACGCCTGAGGTAAGGGGGGACTCCGCTGGGGACGCCTGATGTAAGGGGGGACTCCGCTGGGGACGCCTGAGGTAAGGGGGGATTCCGCTGGGGACGCCTGATGTAAGGGGGGACTCCGCTGGGGACGCCTGAGGTAAGGGGGGACTCCGCTGGGGACGCCTGATGTAAGGGGGGACTCCGCTGGGGACGCCTGATGTAAGGGGGGACTCTGCTGGGGACGCCTGATGTAAGGGGGACTCCTCTGGGTACACCTGATGTAAGGAAGGACTCCGCTGGGTACGCCTGAGGTAAGGAGGGACTCCTCTGGGGACGCCTGATGTAAGGAGGGACTCCGCTGGGGACGCCTGATGTAAGGAGGGACTCCTCTGGGGACACTTGATGTAAGGGGGGACTCCACTGGGGACGCCTGATGTAAGGGGGGACTCCACTGGGGACGCCTGCATAGTTACCAACAGTCCCGAATTTCCCGGGACAAGCACGATTTTTGGACCCTTGTCCACAAGTGTGGAGGGGGCTCTGCTGGGGAGGCACCTGATGCAAGGACGGACTGCTGGGGAGGCACCTGATGCAAGGACGGACTGCTGGGGAGGCACCTGATGCAAGGACGGACTGCTGGGGAGGCCATCTGGTGGCAGGCGACGTGGCAGGTAACACGCTCAGGGCTTCCACTGATTCGGCATTATGGTGAGTTGAATGATTTCATTTTATATTACAATGTAAAAATAGAAATAATGCACTTCAATCATCCTGACACCGTAACAACCATGGTGCCGGGATGATTGAAGCGCCAACAGGTGTTTTGGAGTATCCTTATCTGCCAATTTTGTTACACATTACTATTGTGGTGTAGGATCTGGCTTCTTTCTTTCTATTTCTTTCTCTCGCTTTCTCTCACCTCGGACTCTAGCCACACCCCTTTGAACCACGCCCATTTAAACCACACCCACTATCGCGCCACATTTTTCACTCCGGCATGACACGGCTACAAACGAATGCCCCGCCCCCTGATTATAGCAAGGCTCCGCCTCAATACAAAAAAAGTGTCCCAGATGTTTTTTTTGCAATGTTGGCAACTATGTTATAGGCGGCAGGAGGGGACATCCCCCCCTCCCGCAGCCCTCCGGTGCTTCTCCGGGCTCTCCCGTGCCATCGGGGACCCGGAGAGAATCGTCCGGCGCCGGTGGTGGGTCACGTGACGAGCATAGAGATGACTGGTGACCAGATGGTCACCAGTCATCTCTATGATCGTCGGAGGCCCGGGCGCGATGTGATGACGTCACGCCCGGGTCCTCAGATGTAAACAAAGCCGCCATTGCGGCTAGTAAGTATGAGATCAGTGAAAAAAAATTCACGATCTCATGCTTTCTAGCCTGGAGGAGAGATGTGGGGTCTTATTGACCCTGCATCTCTCAATAAAGAGGACCTGTCACCAGGGCCGATCCGCCCTATAGGCTTGCTAGGCAAGCTGCATAGGGCCCCGAGTAATTAATAGGGGCCCCCGAATCTTCGCCGCCGCCGCCACTAGAGGTCCGCAGGCCGGGCGGAGACAATTTTCATTTTCTTGTAGACCAAGAGGAGGGTCAGGGTGGCTGCCAATAGGAATTGAGCTGCGGCACCGCCCACCTCCCGCCCCGCTAATGTCTGTCTGTGTGTGAGTGAAATGTGGGAAGGGGCGGGGGTGGGCGGCGGCGCCGCAGCTTAATTCCTATTGCCAGCCACCCGGCCGGCTCCTTCACTGTCCCCTCTGCGTGATGGCGGCGGAGAGAGTCTCTGCTGCTGGGGCATCACACCTGGTGTAAGGGGGGCCTCTGCTGGGAATGCCTGGTGTAAGGGGGGCCTCCGCTGGGAATGCCTGGTGTAAGGGGGGCCTACCCTGGTGTAAGGCCTTCGCTGGGAATGCCTGGTGTAAGGCAGGCCTCCACTGGGAATGCCTGGTGTAAGGGGGGCCTCCGCTGGGGAGGCCTGGTGTATAGGGGGGCCTCCACTGGGAATGCCTGGTGTAAAGGGGGCCTCCGCTGGGGAGGCCTGGTGTAAGGGGGCCTCCGCTGGGGAGGCCTGGTGTAAGGGGGGCCTCCGCTGGGAATGCCTGGTGTAAGGGGGGCCTCCGCCTGGGAGGCCTGGTGTAAGGGGGGCCTCCGCTGGGAATGCCTGGTGTAAGGGGGGCCTCCGCTGGGGAGGCCTGGTGTAAGGGGGGACTCCGCTGGGAATGCCTGGTGTAAGGGGGCCTCCGCTGGGAATGCCTGGTGTAAGGGGGCCTCCGCTGGGGAGGCCTGGTGTAAGGGGGGACTCCGCTGGGAATGCCTGGTGTAAGGGGGGACTCCACTGGGAATGCCTGGTGTAAGGGGGGCCTCCGCTGGGGAGGCCTGGTGTAAGGGGGGACTCCGCTGGGAATGCCTGGTGTAAGGGGGGCCTCCGCTGGGAATGCCTGGTGTAAGGGGGGCCTCCGCTGGGGAGGCCTGGTGTAAGGGGGGACTCCGCTGGGGAGGCCTGGTGTAAGGCGGGACTCCGCTGGGAATGCCTGGTGTAAGGGGGGCCTCCGCTGCGGAGGCCTGGTGTAAGGGGGGCCTCCGCTGGGGAGGCCTGGTGTAAGGGGGGCCTCCGCTGGGGAGGCCTGGTGTAAGGGGGGCCTCCGCTGGGGAGGCCTGGTGTAAGGGGGGCCTCCGCTGGGGAGGCCTGGTGTAAGGTGTTTACTGGACTTGTAATTGTGCATTTTATGGTGATAGTCTATAATCATTGGTGGAGCCAAAACTTCCATGAAAACATCCTCTCAACACATGTCTGTGTATTGTGCATTCTGGACAATTCTTTCCCCATACACTGTCTAATCTGATTGGATGACATTTACATCCACTCATTTCTCTGAGCAATTAATTTCCCCATACAATGTCCAATCAGATTGCACAGTGTATGGGGAAAGAATTGTCCAGAATGCACAATACACAGACATGTGTTGAGATGTTTTCATGGAAGTTTTGGCTCCACCAATGATTATAGACTATCACCATAAAATGCACAATTACAAGTCCAGTAAACATCTGCACAGTTGTTGATAGGAGGAAGATCTCTAGAATGAATATTGAGTTGTTTCAAAAAGAAATGAATGAAAGGAATAAAAGTGGAAGCAATATTCTCCATGTGATAAGGAAAAGCTCATTAACATGATCAGCATTACAATGAGCACAAGCTCAATGTATAAGCAGTTGTGCACTCTGGAGAACGCAGATGCGCCCGTGTCCAACACACATATTTAACAAGCTAAAGCGTGTGCACCCTGTCAGGCGAGTATAAAATGGTGTGCTTTGTCAATGCACATGTGCAGTTGAGTAAGCTGAAAGAAGGGTGTAAAAAGGCTTGATTAGTTGTAAGACAGATCTACATGTTCTGGACAGAATTTGTGCATTTAAACAATATTATATACATACTTTTTAGCCTGGTAACAGAAGATGGTAAACTAGTAAAGTTATCTACAGTATTCAGACAAAAATGTTGAAGATTACATTGGCTGCGCTTGCTAATGGTAGGCGCGAAAGATTGCGCAAGTGCGCAACAGCGCTTCCTATGTAAATATGGTTTGGTGCATATAAGTGCGCCATAATTTTTGATAAATGTTTTGAGTCCCGTTTTTTGTGCAATTGCTCTAATTTCTCCACTGCACCACAGGCGCGGGTCTTCAGTAATTCACCCCCTAAGTGTCCAGTGATTATTCTCAGTCACATGCTGTGTGAATGTTCTCCAGCAGGGTGTGCTAGAGATATGACTGCACATTATAGATATTTAATACCTGGCCAATCAGCAGGCCTGGGGAGCTTGCTGTGCATGCTGGGAGAACTATTAAGTATCTGAGTCACTTCCTGCTCTTTCTCTTTCCCTTCAGAGATTTGCCTTGAGAGGATGTCTGTGTGATCCACTTATCTAGGCCTCAGGCCTTAGGGCCTAGAGGCATGGAGTGTTGAGGGATCTCCTGTCATGGGAGGTGTCCCTAAGCTGCTGGATGAGATGAAGTGCTAATGGTCGTTTGGGGAAGCAAAGCTGCAGTTGTCCTACCACAGGGATGGTGAGTGACCGACTGAGCTGGGAAGCACCACATGAACCTTCCCACTGCTGTCCTGCCTTGTATCATAAGACTGAGAATACACAGGAACCTCAGTTGGCAAATTGCCACATTTATGAGATGTATTCCATCCAGCAGAGTTCTGTTACAGAAGGATTACTATTAGTGAGAAAACCCTGTATGAGATCAGAGACTGTGTATTGTTAAAGGAACCCTCAGATATCCTGTGTTCCCTCCACCCTCCTTCCCACTCTTCATGCATGTTCATTATTAAAACATCTAAAGCGTATTCAAAGTGACTGGCGCCCTCAATTAATCCACCACCACCCAGAAAAAGGACTTTCACCCTGAGAAGGAATGTGCCTGGGACATTTATCACCAAGTAAGTGGGGCTGGGACATTCACATGTACCTATTGGGCATCAGTAGAACCAAATGTGCCAGGACTGGTTACCGATAGCGTTACACTGGTTTTAACCTTTTTTTTTTTTTTTTTTTTTTAACATTTCATCAGTTGCTTCTTGGTTTCTGACCTAGGCGGCCAAAATGATGTCATACATCCCAGGAGTCTTCATGGGCATTTTTTTTTTCCTTTCATCTGGAGGAGGGACTCTCAGCTTAGCACACCCTCCTGCCTGTATGCCTTAACTAAGGGCAGATGGATTCCAGGAAGCAAATGCTGCATGAATCATCTGCCAATACTCAAGATGGCCACAGCTAGAAATGCAAGTGAGGTTTTTCAAATTGATTTCTCAACAAAATAAAGCATGGAGACATGGATGTATGGGTGAGGATGGTGTAAATATTAAAAATGAATTAATTTGCGTTTTTAGTTTGTGGTGCTCACAGTCTAGGTCTACCTCAAAGAAATTTTATAAAATCCATTTGGGTTCAGTGTTGCAAATTAGTAATTGTCGGTCAATCTATAACAGCACTGAAACGGGAAAAATAGCCTGGTAACGACGAAGGTGTAACATGGCGGTCCTCAACTGGTTAAACAGTTCTCATACATGCAATTTAACTATGTATTTCACTTCTTGCCTGCAACTCTGCTTTAACGTGATGTTTTTTAGTAATGAAAATATAAATGGTAACCACCTTCTAACACTGACTTATTGCAGCTTAGAACTTGCTTCACATGTGCACTTTACTACACTTGGCTGAGTGTGAAGGCATTCCACTGTGCGCTGAGACATTGATTTCAGTTCATTTTGGCAGTAGGGCATATCAAGCTGATCCGACACACCTAGTGCAGCTTATTCAACATTATGTAGAGTTGTGCTATCGAGTACATGAGTCTCTGGCTTCAGTACCAGACGCAAGTGAATAAAACCATTTCTTCTTGACATTTCTCTGGAGCAGACTGTAGGCATATGTCTGCAGAACAGCTGTACTCCACAAAGGGTTCTGCAACACTTACCAGCAATGATCAGCGCCAATCGCCTTGCGCTCAGAGAGCTGAAATCAAAGTGTCACAGATCTGTAGACCAATACATATGTTAACGAGTTGACTTTTCATTTAGCCCAGTAAAGGGCGCTCACCTCAATCACCTACGCATGTGTGGGTACATTTAAATATATGATTTGTCCATCTGCAAACTACTGAAAAGCTAAAGAAAACACTGCTAATAAATTTAATCAGATTTTCTTGTCATCTGTGTGCCATTAGCTTTGACATCACTACATGTCCTGTAAACACAACAAGAAATCTCTCCAAAGTAAAGAAAATTTCAATGGAACATCTCTCCCTCTTAAAAGTTTTCCATTCTAATCCTGCTCTGCAACTCACAAGGGTTGACTTACTAAAGGCAAAATAGACTGTTCACTTTGCAAGGGAATTTTCCTCCTGCCGACCAACCGCCGTCATTATACTGTGGTAGGTCGGCACGTTCCCGTGAATTGCCGTAGCTGTACGTCGGCCCTTTAAACAGCTCTAGCAGGCACGTGCCTGCTGCACGACGAGGGACACGATGCACGTGGCCGGCAGCCGTGATGTCCATTGGCCACACGTGATCACGGGCACGAGAGCCAGAACGGGTATGTGTGTGTGTGTAAACACACAAATTCCCATTCTGTCAGGAGAGGAGAGTCAGATCGTGTGTTCCTAAGTAAGTAGGAACAGCGATCTGACTCCTCCTCTAGTAAGTCGCATTCCCCACACAGTTAGAAACACCTAGCAGTGAACACATTTAACCCCTTGATCACCCCCTAGTGTCAACCCCTTCCCTAGCAGTAACATTTACACAGTAATCAGTGAATTTTTATAGCACTGATCGCTGTATAAATATCAATGATCCCAAAAACGTGTCAAAAGTGTCCGATCTGTCTGCCACAATGTTGCAGCCCCGATAAAAATCGCAGATCTCTGCCATTACTAGTAAAAAAATAAAATAAGAAAAATGCCATAAATCTATTCCCTATTTTGTAGACGCTCTAACTTTTGCGCAAACTAATCAATATACGCTTATTGTGATTTTTTTTTTTTATACCAAAAATATATAGAAGAATACATATCGGCCTAAACTGAGGAAGAAATTTGTTTTTTTTATATTTTTTTTGGGGGGGGGGGGATATTTATTAAAAAGTAAAAAATATTGTTTTTTTTTTTTCAAAATTGTCGCTCTTTTTTTGTTTATAGCGCAAAAAATAAAAACGCAGAGGTGGTCAATTTCACTTGTGTGGACACCCATGTAGTCCAAATCAGGACGATTATGTCACAGTGCCATGGTGCCCCCCTAAAAAAAAAAGGCTGCACTATCCTTATATGCAAGATGGACACCTATTGGCTCATTCACTCACTAATGAAAATGTCTTTTGGACCATTTTACAAGTTCACTTCAACACCAATGCGTCATTGAATAATATGAATTCTAGGATTCAACTATATTACTGGGTATTTTAAAGTGGTTGTAAACCCTTAGAAATACCCAGTGAAGTGAATAGGCTCAGGTGATTCACATAGATGAAACAAATCCTCCTACATAAGTTTTACCTGTTTATCTGCGGCTCTCTGTTCTCTACAGCCTGCTGAAGCACACACTTTGCATATTCTTTTTGAGCTCAAGAAAGCAGGGGGTGAGGATCTGGTGTCACACAATGCACAGCACAGAGAGGAGAGCTGAGTGTAATCTGAGTGGAGGAAATTGACATACCCACCTCTACACAGTCTCATTGGGAAACCTGCACAGCTGAGGCTGTCAAACACAAGCTGTGTGCTGGAGGAGTGGCAGGGGCATTTCCCAAGATTTCCTAGTGTCGACATAGACTGAACAGACTCATGCAGAATAGAGCAGACAGAAATCACACTTTGGTGGTTTGGATTAAGGCAAGTACACACTGTAGAGAGACATGCTTTGTTTATTTTTCATTTCAGTGCTGGGTGTGCATGCAAATAAAGGTCAAATAAAGGAAATTAGGATTTAAGAGCACAGCACACAGCTTGTCTATTCAGAACACAGTTCTGCTGTGTGGAGGGGGGTGTGTGCCTTTCCTCCAAATATCTCTCACACACTGTAACTGCAGCCTATCCACCCCTCCATTGTGCTCCTGACAGATGAAGGGAGATTTTAACACTTTTCTGCCATTTTGAGGGGGTGTAGTTAAGAAAAGACCAGTAAAACCTCTATGTGTATCATCTAAGGCTAGTTACTTCACTGGGTATATGTAAGGGTTTCTAACCACTTTAAATATGCCTGTGTGAATGAAGCCTTAAACCATCATGACCTCTTCAGTCTTTCCCCAATCTCATAGCATCTATCTGATAGGTGATAATGTACAAAGGGCTATACAAATTCAAATGGCCCCTGGACCACATGTTGCCATCTTTCAGCAAATTTAGCTTTGTCAGGGATTAAACAACAATGTTTAACTTGGCTACAGATTGAATTAAAAACTGATGTTGACTGTGATGACTGACAAACCCTTAATTTTGTTCTAACACAACCTCATACAACACTTGCAAGTAGGTCTACAAATATTTACTTTACTCTGCAAAAGAACTTCTCACTATATTAATATTGTGATCCCTGTTTTTTAGTTTTTAACTACGCAAGCTCCACTAATACTAAGTCGACATCCTGGTGAAACAGGCCCTCAAGCTGAACTCTAGGCAAAATTCCTTTAAACAAAGATAAAATACATATAAGTGAGCTGTTTTATCTCCCAATGGATTTATATTGCTGTCCACCCAGTCCTGAGATTTACACAGCTCTGCCCCACAGCACAGCCCTGGGTGGCAGGCCACCATACCTGCTTTTTCTCTGCTGCAGTTCATTAACAATTACGGGACTCCTTCCTGCCTCCACCCCTTGACTGTAATGTGATAGGAGAAGCAGTAGATTAGCTCATCTATCTGTCATTCTGATTTCTCCATCTATCAGCATGACTCTTTCACTGCAGTACTGCAGATTGGCTCCCAGTGCCGCTTATTCCTATGGGCTCATGCACACTGGGAGTCAAAAAAGACAGCTTTTACAGGCAATTTACTTTTTCTTCTGCCTCTAAGCGCCCTTTTATGTTAGCCTATGTGTCTATGCACACATATGCGTTGCAGGCGTTTAAAGGCAGAAAAAAAACCCATCATTTGCGCATTGAGGAGAGGATCGGAAAAAAAAAAACAATGCTCCTAAATACCTGTAAATGTGCCTTAATGCCAGACACATTTAGCGCTTGCGCATTTACTCATTCCAATGGCCAGAATAAATTAATATGGCCAATGGAATGAAGGGACGCCCAAGTGCTTGATATGCCTGAATGCGCCTAAATGCGTTGGAACAATGCGGCTTAAGGCTCATTTTATAAGCTGCGTTTTCCTCCCTTGGAGCAAGGATTGTGCATGATTTCAGAAGAGTACACGCTCATGGCTGCTGTTGTGGCCAGGCTATTACTTTGGTATGGTGTAATGGCTGGCTGGCAACCTTTCAAGGGTATACCCTTTATCGCAAGCATAGAGAGGATAAAAAAGGGGGAGGGGTATGCCTATGTATCAAGAATAATGTACAAGTGAATGTGAGAGATGACATCACTAAGGGAGCTAGGGAGGAGGTGGAATGGGTAGAACTCCAAAGGGATGAAGCTAAGGGGAAAATAATACTAGGAGTATGCTATAGGCCCCCTAACCTGAGGGAGGAGGAGGAGACAGATCTCCTATCACAATTTTGATTAGCAGCAAGGATGGAAAGTGTTATCATAATGGGGGATATTAATTATCCAGACATTGACTGGGTGGAGGGAACCACGTATTCATCTAAGGCTCGCCAGTTCCTAAATGTCTTGCAGGACAATTTTATTGGTCAGATGGTAGACGCACCAACTAGAAATAAAGTGTTACCAACTAGAAATAAAGTGTTACCAACTAGAAATAAAGTGTTACCAACTAGAAATAAAGTGTTACTGGATCTACTGATTACCAACAATACAGACCTGATCAAGGATGTGGAAATATGGGGCAATTTAGGTAACAGCAATCACAGGTCAATTGGCTTCAGTATAAATCACACAAATAGGAAATATAAGGAGAATACAAAGACACTGAATTTCAAAAGAGCCAACTTCCTTAAACTACAAACCTTGCTAGAAGGCATAAATTGGGATAAAATCTTAGGAACAAAGAACACGGAGGAGAGATGGGTTTGCTTTAACCACTTAACGACCGCCCACCGCCGATTTACGTCGGCAGAATGGCACGGACAGGCAGAATCACGTAGATCTACGTGATCGCCTTTGTGCAGTTGGGGGGTCCATCCGGACCCCCCTTCACTGCAGTGAGCGGCCGTTAAGTGTTCGGGAGCGATCAGGCATGAGGGGGCGGCCGCTCGATTCTGCCCCCCCCTCGCGATCGCTCCCGGCCAATGAAATTGCTTCCTCCGCCATGTGATGTAAACACAGGCTGGAGGAAGTGATGTCATCTCCCTCGCCGCGGTCTTTTCGTTCCCGGCGCCGAGGAGTGAAGACAGAGGTTAGTGCTCCAACAGTCCACTGACACGTAGGTACACATAGGCACACAAATCACCCCCAGATCACCCCCCAGGTCACCCCAAAGCCCCCAATCACAGTGTCACTGATTGCAGTGATCATTTATTTTACTGATCACTGCATTTAGTGTCATCTGTGATTGTAAAAAGTTGCAAGGCAGTTAGGATTAGGCCCCTTTAGGTCCAGGGTAGCCCCCTAACCCCCCTAATAAAGGTTTAACCCCTTGATCACCCCCCAGGTAACCCTTTCACCCCCTAACTTCAGCGTCACTAAGCGATTGTTTTTCCGATCGCTGTATTCGTGTCGCTGGTGTTTTAGATAGGCAGTTATTTTTTTTTTAGGTTCGCCGCAGGTTTTTATTGGTGTCAGGTACCCCCATATTTAACCTAATAAAGGTTTTAACCCCCTGATTGCCCCTAGTTAACCCTTTCACCAGTGATCACCATATAAAGGTTACGGGTGACGCTGGTTGATTAGTTTGCTTTTTATAGCATCAGGGCACCCGCCGTATATAACCCAATAAAGGTTTAACCCCCCTGATCGCCCGGCGGGTGAGATCAATTAGGTTTTAGCGCCAGAGAGGGTCTGCGTCGCCCCAGGCAGTGTTAGGTTAGTGCCAGTAACGCTAACACCCACGCGCAAAGCATACACCCCCCTTAGTGGTATAGTATCTGATCAGATCTATACTAGCATCCCCAGCGGTTTAGGGTTCCCAAAAACGCAGTGTTAGCGGGATCAGCCCAGATACCTGCTAGTACCTGCGTTTAGCCCCTCCGCCCAGCCCACCCAAGTGCAGTATCGATCGATCACTGTCACTTACCAAACACAACACACATAACTGCAGCGTTCGCAGAGACAGGCCTGATCCCTGCGATCGCTAACAGTTTTTTTGTAGCGTTTGATATATTTGCTGACGACAGTCAGGTGCTTTTTTTCCTGTGAATCTTACTAGTGTACCCCTAAATTTAGAGCCCAAAATGGCAAGTCGAAGGTACACTAGTAAAGAGGCCTACGAGATTCTGAGCATGACAGATAGTGAAGAGGAGGTCACGTATCTGTCAGATTCAGGCTCAGAATATCTTCCCGTAGAAGACAGTGACGTCAGCGGCCCCACGTCAGATAGCTCTGACGACGAAGTTGAGGTCCCTGCTAAGGTCAGGCGTACCCGATCCCGATCTTCTGAGGTTGTTGAGGAGCAAGAACCGCAGGTCTCTCGTATCATGGAGCAGAGTAGTACTAGCGCCGCTATTCCTTCTGGTGAACTGGCAAGCACCAGCGGCCTAGTACAGCCTGGACGTACATCCAGCACTGCAGTAACACTTGGTGACGTGGCGAGTCCCATAAGTGCAGTTCAAGCTGGCGAGGTGGCAAGCACAAGTAGTGTCCCGCTGCCACCAAGAAGACAAAGGCAGGCCCGTCGTGCCCATACTGCCCTTCCTGCAGAATTCGCCTATCCTGATTGGGTCCCCACCACTTCTGCAGAACCCGTACTTCCCCCATTCACTGCCCAACCCGGTATTCAGGTGGAAACAGCTGATTTTATGCCAATCGATTTTTATTCGCTGTTTTTCACGGAAGATCTATTGTGGACCAGAGTAATTTATATGCTGGTCAATTTATCGCCGCTAACCCCCAGTTGCCTAAAATTGCCAGAAATTGGAAACCAATTACGGTTTCCGAATTTAAGACCTTTCTGGGCCTTTCCCTCAACATGGGCACACATAAATTTCCGTCATTGCGTGCTTATTGGTCCACGCACCCAATTGACCACATGCCCGTGTTCTCTGCCTCCATGCCCAGGAAACGATACGAGCAGATTTTGCGGTTCATGCACTTCAACGACAATGAACTTTGTCGTCCACGTGGGGACCCTGAATACGACCGGCTCTATAAAATTCGGCCCCTCATAAACCACTTCAACGAACGTTTTGCAGCCTTGTTTACTCCCGATCAAGTTGTCTGCGTTGATGAGTCCCTGATTAAATTTTCTGGCCGCTTGTCTTTCAAGCAGTACCTTCCCAGCAAGCGTGCCAGATACGGGGTCAAGCTCTACAAGTTCTGTGACAGGGCAACAGGCTATGTAGTGAACTTTACGGTTTATGAGGGAAAAGACAGTCAGATTGAGTCGGTCAACTGCCCGGATTACATAGGGAGCGCTGGCAAGATAGTGTGGAACTTGGTGTCGCCCTTATTCGGAAAGGGGTACCACTTGTATGTGGACAATTATTACACGAGCGTGCCACTGTTTAGTCACTTGTTTGATCATAAGATTGGAGCATGTGGCACCGTGCGACCTAATCGCCGGGGCTTTCCCCAGCGGCTTGTAGATGCCCGTCTTAGGCTGGGGGAGAGAGCCTGCTTGAAGTGTAATAACTTGCTCGCTATGAAGTGGAGGGACAATAAGAATGTTTTCCTTCTTACCTCCCTTCATGCAGACACGACAGTCCAAATTCGTACGGCGACTGGTGTTGTGGAGAAACCCCTCTGTGTCCACGAATATAACCAAAATATGGGAGGGGTGGACCTCAACGACCAGTTGATGGCGCCGTATCTAATTGACCGTAAGGCGAGACGCTGGTACAAAAAAGTCTCTATCATTATTCCAATTGGCTTTGCTGAACGCTCATGTGCTATACAGAGCTTCAGGCGGGACGTTATCTCTTCTAAAATTCCAGAATGAGATAGTCACAGAACTCCTGTATCCAGGCGGTTCTGCACCTCACCATCCCCAACCAAATGCAGTAAGCCGGCTGCATGAGAGGCATTATTCGTATGTCCTCCCGAGTACCCCTACCCAAAGCCACCCCCAAAAAAGATGTCGTGTCTGTAGCAAGCGCGGATTTAGGCGTGACACCCGTAGTTTTTGTCCACTCTGTCCTGACAAGCCTGGTCTTTGCCAAGGTGAATGTTTTGAACGCTACCACTCAAAAGTGAAGTTTTAGCGTAGGGTACAGCATTTCACAGACTAGGACACACTTACACAGGGTCTCCCAAGATGCCATTACATTTTGAGAGACCCGAACCATTACAGTTGTAAAGTTACAAAAAAAAGTGTAAAAAAGAAAAAAAAAAACGTAAAAAACAAAACACAAAAAAAATATAAAATAAAAAAACCAAAAATAGTTGTCGTTTTATTGTTCTCTCTCTCTCTATTTTCTCTCTATTGTTCTGCTCTTTTTTACTGTATTCTATTCTGCAATGTTTTATCATGCTTGCTTTTCAGGTATGTAATTTTTTGTTTTCAGGTGCGCCATTCAACTGCAGCGCGGAATTATTTATCTTGACAGCAACAGCGTTTGCTCCCACGATACATAAAGCCGTGACTCCAGTGCTGTAGGAGGTGATTTCACCACCACAGTTAAAAAAAAGAGCATATGCCGAAGCATGGGGGCAGCAGGGGCGGAGGAGCGATTTTGCTCCTAATGCCGCGTACATACGGTCGAAATTCCGACCGTGTGTACGCGGCATAACTTTTTTGCGGGAGGATGCCCCCATGCTTCGGCATATATATATTTTAGGCACAGGTTGCGTTAAAACATTTTTTTCTTTTTTACTAGGTTTTGTTTTGGTATTTGCTTTGCAGGTATGGCATGGTAAGGTCTTACTGTTGTACTGTAATGTTACTTTGTTTTAATGTTAACCACCATTTGCTTAGCAGGTACGCCATTCAGTTGCAGCGCGGATCTATTTATCTTGACAGCAACAGCGTTTGCTCCCACGATACATAAAGCCGTGACTCCAACGCTGTAGGAGGTGATTTCACCACCACAATTAAAAAAAAGAGCATATATGCCGAAGCATGGGGGCAGCAGGGGCGGAGGAGCGATTTTGCTCCTAATGCCGCGTATATACGGTCGAAATTCCAACGGAGGCTTGCCCGTGGAAAAGTCCGACCGTGTGTACGCGGCATAACCTTTTATACCGCGTACATACGGTCGAAATTCCGACGAAGGCTTGACCGTGTGTACGCGGCATAACTTTTTTGCGGGAGGATGCCCCCATGCTTCGGCATATATGCCCATCATTAGAAGTGGGTGGATGAAGGGAGGTATTCTAATGGTGGGCATACCCACCAATCAATCTCTTTTTTTCGTTCAGCCAATAGGCTGTATGAAAAAAAAGATTACAATACATGTCCAACAAGGACCAGCAACGTACTGGTATGTTGCTGGACTTTGAATGTTTATACCAGAATGATGCCTGCGGGTTTAGGTATCATCTTGGTATCATTCTTTTCAGCCAGCAGCCGGCTTTCATGTAAAAGCAATTCTAGCAGATAATTAGCCTCTAGACTGCTTTTACAAGCAGTGGGAGGGAATGTCCCCCCCCCCCGGATATAAAAAGCGCCATTGGGAAAGCATTTTATCACACCGATCTTGGTGTGGTCAGATGCTTTGAGGGCAGAGGAAAGATCTAGGGTCTAACCCCCCAATTTTTTTCAAAAAAAGAGTACCTGTCACTACCTATTGCTATCATAGGGGATATTTACATTCCCTGAGATAACGATAAAAATGGTAAAAAAATAAAATATGGAAGGCACAGTTTAAAAATAAAATAAAAAAGCCAAATAAATAATAAAAAAAAAAAAAGCACCGCTGTCCCCCCCTGCTATTGCGCAAAGGCGAACGCAAGCGTCGGTCTAGCGTCATATGTAAACAGCAATTGCATCATGCATGTGAGGTATCACCGCGAAGGTCAGATCGAGGGCAGTCATTTTAGCAGTAGACCTCCTCTGTAAATCTAACGTGGTAACCTGTAAAGGCTTTTAAATGCTTTTAAAAATGTAGTTTTGTCGCCGCTGCGCGTTTGTGCGCAATTTTAAAGCATGTCGTGTTTGGTATCCATGTACTCGGCCTATGATCATCTTTTTTATTTCATCAAACATTTGGGCAATATAGTGTTTTTTAGTGCATTAATAATAAAAAAAGTGTGTTTTTCCCCCAAAAAATGCGTTTGAAAAATCGCTGCGCAAATACTGTGTGGAAAAAAAAAATGCAACACCCACTATTTTAATCTGTAGGGCCTTTGCTTTAAAAAAATATATAATGTTTGGGGGTTCAACATAATTTTCTTGCAAAAAATAATTTTCTTTCATGTAAACAAAAAGTGTCAGAAAGGGCTTTGTCTTCAAGTGGTTAGAAGAGTGGATGATGTGTGACATAAGCTTCCTAATGTTGTGCATAAAATGCCAGGACAGTTCAAAACCCCCCCAAATGACCCCATTTTGTAAAGTAGACACCTCAAGCTATTTGCTGAGAGGCATGTTGAGCCCATTGAATATTTTTTTTTTTTGTCCCAAGTGATTGAATAATGACCAAAAAAAAAAATGTACAAAAAGTTGTCACTAAATTATATATTGCTCAAACATGCCATGGGCATATGTGGAATTACACCCCAAAATACATTCTGTTGCTTCTCCTGAGTACGGGGATACCACATGTGTGGGACTTTTTGGGAGCCTAGTCGCGTACGGGACCCCAAAAACCAAGCACCGCCTTCAGGATTTCTATGGGCGTAAATTTTTGATTTCACTCCTCACTGCCTATCACAGTTTCGGAGGCCATGGAATGCCCAGATGGCACAAACCCCCCCCCCAAATGACCCCATTTTGGAAAGTAGACACCCCAAGCTATTTGCTGAGAGGTATGGTGAGTATTTTGCAGATCTCGCTTTTTGTCACAAAGTTTTGAAAATGTAAAAAAAGAAAAAAAAATGTCTTTCTTAATTTTCAAAAACAAATGAGAGCTGTAAAATACTCACCATGCCTCTCAGCAAATAGCTTGGGGTGTCTACTTTCCAAAATGGGGTCATTTGTGGGGGTTTTGGGCTATTTTGACATTTTATGGCCTTCAAAACTGTGATAGGTAGTGAGGAGTGAAATCAAAAATGTATGCCCTTAGAAACCTTGAAGGCGGTGCTTGGTTTTTGGGGTCCCGTACGCGGCTAGGCTCCCAAAAAGTCCCACACATGTGGTATCCCCGTACTCAGGAGAAGCAGCAGAATGTATTTTGGGGTGTAATTTCACATATAACCATGGCATGTGTGAGCAATATATCATTTAGTGACAACTTTGTGCAAAAAAAAAACAGTTTGTCATATTCCCGCAACCTGTGGCAAAATATAAAATATTCCATGGACTCAACATGCCTCTCAGCAAATAGCTTGGGGTGTCTACTTTCCAAAATGGGGTAATTTGGGGGGGTTTTGTGCTATTTTGGCATTTTATGGCCTTCAAAACTGTGATAGGTAGTGAGGAGTGAAATCAAAAATTTACGCCCTTAGAAATCCTGAAGGCGGTGCTTGGTTTTTGGGGCCCTGTACGCGGCTAGGCTCCCAAAAAGTCCCACACATGTGGTATCCCCGTACTCAGGAAAAGCAGCAGAATGTATTTTGGGGTGCAATTCCACATATAACCATGGCATGTGTGAGCAATATATCATTTAGTGACAACTTTTTGTACATTTTTTTTTTTCTTTTTGTCATTATTCAATCATTTGGGACAAAAAAAAAAATATTCAATGGGGTCAACATGCCTCTCAGCAAATAGCTTGGGGTGTCTACTTTCCAAAATGGGGTCATTTGGGGGGGTTTTGTGCCATCTTGGCATTTTATGGCCTTCAAAACTGTGATAGGTAGTGAGGAGTGAAATCAAAACTTTATGCCCTTAGAAACCTTGAAGGCGGTGCTTGGTTTTTGGGGTCCCGTACGCGGCTAGGCTCCCAAAAAGTCCCACACATGTGGTATCCCCGTACTCAGGAGAAGCAGCAGAATGTATTTTGGGGTGTAATTTCACATATGCCCATGGCATGTGTGAGCAATATATCATTTAGTGACAACTTTGTGCAAAAAAAAAAAAGTTTGTCATATTCCCGCAACTTGTGGCAAAATATAAAATATTCCATGGACTGAACATGCCTCTCAGTAAATAGCTTGGGGTGTCTACTTTCCAAAATGGGGTCATTTGGGGGGCTTTTGTGCTATTTTGGCATTTTATGGCCTTCGAAACTGTGATAGGTAGTGAGGAGTGAAATCAAAAATTTGCGCCCTTAGAAATCCTGAAGGCGGTGCTTGGTTTCCGGGGTCCCGTACGTGGCTAGGCTCCTAAAAAGTCCCACACATGTGGTATCCCCGTACTCAGGAGAAGCAGCAGAATGTATTTTGGGGTGCAATTCCACATATAACCATGGCATGTGTGAACAATATATCATTTAGTGACAACTTTTTGTAATTTATTTTTTTGTCATTATTCAATCACTTGGGACGAAAAAAAAAAATATTCAATGGGCTCAACATGCCTCTCAGCAATTTCCTTGGGGTGTCTACTTTCCAAAATGGGGTTATTTGGGGGGGGTTTTGTACTGCCCTGCCATTTTAGCACCTCAAGAAATGAGATAGGCAGTCATAAATTTAAAGCTGTGTAAATTTCAGAAAATGTACCCTAGTTTGTAAACGCTATAACTTTTGCGCAAACCAATAAATATACGCTTATTGACATTTTTTTTACTAAAGACATGTGGCTGAATACATTTTGGCCTAAATGTATGACTAAAATTGAGTTTATTCGATTTTTCTTATAACAAAAAGTAGAAAATATCATTTTTTTTCTAAATTTTCGGTCTTTTTCTGTTTATATCGCAAAAAATAAAAATCGCAGAGGCAATCAAATACCATTAAAAGAAAGCTCTATTTGTGGGAAGAAAAGGACGCAAATTTCATTTGGGTACAACATTGCATGTCCGCACAATTTACAGTTAAAGCAGCGCAGTGCCGAATCCCAAAAACAGGCTTGGTCCTAATGGCCCGAAATGGTCCGGGGCTTAAGTGGTTAAGAGCATATTAAGTAAGGGAATTAGCCAATGCATCCCATTGGGTAATACGTTTAAAAGAGCAAACAAAAGTCCTGGTGTAAAAATGCATATAAAAGCAAAGGAGAAGGCCTTCAAAAAATACAAGGTTGAGGGATCATCATCATTAGCATTCAAACTTTAAAAAGAATGCAACAAGAAATGTAAGGGTGCAATTCAGGCGGCTAAGATAGAACATAAAAGACACATAGCGGAGGAGAGAAAAAAAAAATCCCAAGAAATTCTTTAAGTATGTAAACAGTAAAAATGGGAGGACAGACCATATTGTCCCCATAAAGAATGAGGAAGGACATCTGGTTACAAAGGATGGGGAGATGGCAAAGGGGGTTTCAGTAACCAAAACTGCAGTGTTTATCCTCATGACACATCACAGGAAGCACCTCCATGGTTAACAGAGGACAGAATTAAAATTAGACTTGGGAAACTTAACAATAATAAATCACTGGGACCAGATGACTTGCACCCGAGGGTACTTAGGGAACTCAGTCAAGTAATTGCCAGACCATTGTTCCTAATCTTTACTGACAGTCAACTGACTGGAATGGTACCAGCTGATTGGAGAAAAGCCAATGTAGCACCAATATTAAAAAAGAGCCCAAAATACATTCCTGAGAAATACAGACCAGTTAGCCTAACATAAATAGTATGTAAGCTCTTGGAGGGGATGATAAGGGACTATATAGAAGATTTTACTAATGAGAACTGTATCATTAGCAGTAATCAGCATGGATTCATGAAGAATCGTTCTTGCCAAACCAAACTATTAACCTTCTATGAGGAGGTGAGTTGCCATCTAGATAGAGGAATGCCCGTAGACGTGGTGTATCTGGATTTTGCAAAAGCATTTGACACAGTTCCTCATAAACGTTTACTGTACAAAATAACGTTCATTGGCATGGACCATAGGGTGAGTACATGGATTGAAAACTGTCTACAAGTGCCAGTTTAGAGGGTGATAAATGGGGAGTACTCAAAGGTCAGGAGTGGGTAGTGGGGTCCCCCAGGTTTCTGTGCTGGGACCAATTCTTTTTAATTTGTTCATAAATAGGGCTAGTCTGATTAAAAACCTCCCCCTCTACATTCATTAGAGCTGAGACATGTGTAGGGTTGGATTGAGACCTTAATATCTGAGCCAATAGTCTACCATTCACTTCTCCCTCATCCCAGCTAAGTCTCTTTTGGATGAAGAGTTTATTCCTAGCCCTAGATTCCAACAGTTCATTCAGCCTAATTTGAGATGAAAGCCACTCCTGTTGGATATCCGGAGAGGGATTCTGAATGTACATGGCTTCCCCCACGGAGGTATCAGCCTTTGCAAGCTCAAGCTCTCTACGGGAAGCACTTTTAATAATGCTTATATTCCATATTATACTGGATTAACATTCCCCGAAGATAGGCCTTTAAAACATCCAATACAACTTGTATGGGAGCAGAGCCCAAGTTGAGGGACCAAAAATCCACAATTCGAGTGGAAATGGAATCCTCTTTGGGAAATAATTCCAGCCAAAAGGGTTTCAGCCGCCATGACATATTAGACGCCCTATGCCATGATATTAAAGTAACCAACAGAGGGTAGTGATCTAAAATCCCTCGAGGTTCGATATTTACATCTGCTATATATGGTATGAGATCAGTCGAACACAAATCCAAACCAATTCTTGATAATGTGCTGTGTGTTTTCGAGTAACATGTATAAGCACATTCTTCGGGATGTAGCTTCCTCCACATATCATACAGTCCCAATTCCCTGCACAGTCATCCAAAGGGAGAGATGCCCATCAGTCATTGACCTTGGAGCTGGGCATCTGTCCCGCTTTGTATCAACTACACTATAAAAATCTCCAAGTACCAATATTGGCATTTGGGGTGAAACACCTGCAAAGGAGATGAGCTGATGAAATATTTCTGGGTTATATGGGGGAGGTATATATAGAGCGGCCAGGATCATCCAACTTACATTGTAGAAAAATGTATTTGCCATTTTCATATACCATAGTCCTACTACAGGAGAATACCACACCAGCATAAACCAGAACAGTGACTTCCCTTGAATGGGAGGTGAAGAGCGAGTGGTATGCCTCTCTGACAATTTGACGCTTCAAAAATCTGGTCATGCTGGGTGTGGCGTGTGTCTCCTGCAGACAGCCGAGGGCAGGACGAAAAGAAGCAATAAAGTCAAATACAGATTGTCTTTTTAGACCATTATTCATTCCCCTAACATTCCAAGATAGTAGTCTAATCGATTGATTTACCATAGGTACAAAATACCGCTACTGGTCATCCAACCTGTACCATATACAAAGACATGACATATGAATATAAAGCATAATAGTAGATACTCCAAGAAATCCCCCCCCCCTCCAAAAAAAAAGCCCTATTATTTTTATTTTTAAGTCCTATTATCAGGATTTGTATACTTCTAGGGCTGACTATACCCCAGCAGAGCTATCTAGTTATTTGGCCTGTATTAATCTTCCGGTTATCCCACAAAAAGAGAGAAATTATTAATGCTCCACTCACCTTACTGGAAGTGGAAAGTTCGGTGGCTAGCTTCCCTAACTCCAACTTAGAGACTAAAAGAAGGAACCAGCTATCAGAGCACATGTTGAACTAAAACTTGCATCCCCTAAATGCAGCATCGCTGATTAGGTTACTATGTTTCCTAAGTAACCATTTGGTAACCGGTCTGGTCGTATCTCTGGAGTTATCCCCCCTAGGTGAATGAACATCCATGGGAGGACTGGATACATAGGAGGATAACAGTCGGGACATCCAGCAGGGAGGACCTAACGGAGGATGGAGGAGCTTACAGTTGATACCTATTTACTCCGTATAGAGGTGAGAGTTTTGGGAGACAGTTTTTGGATACACTATTGGCACTGGGATTCACTTATGTCACAGCTATTCTGATCTGGAACCAGATTTGATATAGTTCCCATTGTTTCTCACCTTGCCTGTTGAATACTGTACCTTTTTGCACCAAGAGACTTTGATATAGAGCCACCATTTACCTACCAGGACTCATATCTGTTTTCTTTGGCATTCACCAGCACATATTTAGCACATTATTGTACAGCTTCACTTACCATTGCATTACTGAACTTGCACTTATTGCTGATTTTCAACATATTGATTTATATTCCTTTGATTTTGCACTGTATACTTATTAATTTTGATCGTCTTATTATTTATTGATTATTAAGACCATTGCTGCACTTTAGTGTATTGTTTACTTCTACTATTGAGGACACTGTTGCACTTTAGTGATTGGAGTTTGTCTGTTTTGCTTTTAGCGTGAGAACACTTCTTATTCATGTCTCTGGATCCCCTTCCAGATTCATTTCCATCCACACTTTCTCATCTTAAAGTTGTCTCCTCCTATAAAATATTTGGGTATAACTATGTCTGACTCCCCACAGTCATATATTGTGGATAATATACTTCCATTACTTTATAGATTCCAAAATCAAAGTAAAACCTGGAATAAGCTCCTTACCTTTAATAGGCCATATTAATCTAATTAAGATGATATGGATGCCTCAGCTTCTTTATTTTTTACACAATGCCCCAATCTGGATAACCATACGGATTTTTATTAAGATTAATACCATATTTAGGCGATTAATATGGTGGAACAAAACCCCTCGCATTAAATTGGAGATTCTACAACACCCCAAAAATGTGGGCGGTCTGGCAGTACTTAATCCAAGGTTATACTTTTTTGCATCCCAACTACAGCACTTTGCTGGATGGGAGTCTGAGCAGACACTTCTTCCTGCTCGACAATTATTTTCTTATGCATTTAAGGGTCAGTTACCACTCTTTGTCCTATATGGTGCAAGAGGGGGGGTCTCGCTTGCCGATATGCCTACCTGCACATTAATATGTAAAATATGGGATACAGTTAAAAAAATATTGGGTGTCTCTTATCCTACTAGATACACTCCCATATGGGAAAATTATAGACTTCCTCAAATTTTGGCCCTTAGAGGCTTTCAGAGATGGGGGAAATTAGGAATAACAACTCTAGCTCAGTTATACGAAAACAGTATACTTAAATCCTTTGAAGGTCTAAGGGGAGAGTTCTCACAACATTCTAATTGGTTCTATCAATTCCTCCAACTAAGACATGCTTTACATGCCCAATTCTCTTCTGCTCGGATATATTTTTTCCCCTATCCTTGTTCTTGATAAGATAGTACAGGCAGGGTCAACAAAAGGTCTCACCTCTGCTACATATAGGGTATTGTCAGATAGGTTTCTACTGAACTTTCCCATCCGCTCTAGAGCTGGTTGGGAAAAATATATTGGTTCTATCCCGAGGAGGTCTGAAATTATATTCTTCGGTCCTCGCTCCGGGTGTCTCTCTCTCCATCACACAGACTGACACAGATCTTTATTCTCCATAGAGTATATAGAACTCCTCAATTTCTGTATGCAATTGGATTGAAATCTAAGCCAGTGTGTGCTAGATGTGGTAATACAGGTACGCTAATACATCTTTTGTGGCGGTGTCCGAAACTTCAACGATACTGGGTGGAGGTGATTGGTACCCTAAACGGGCTATTGGATACTAACATTCCGGTTGAACCACTTATATGTCTAGTGGGATACTGCGATACGTCTATTTATACCTCCTCTAATGGTAACACTATAAGACGCACACTTTTTGTTGCCCGTAGACAGATTGCTCTTAAGTGGACCTCTCCCTACCCGCCGACCGTATCTGAGTGGATTTTAGATCTCAATAGGATTATTATTTTTGAAAAACATACCAACTCCCTAAGGAATTCCATGAGTAAGTTTGATGCTACCTGGTCAAGATGGCTTCAATTCATGACCTAGGTATCATGTAAACTAATAGGTACTATATACTTTATAATATTGGATGCTGTTTTTTTATGTCCTCTTTTCTCTCTTTTTTTTTTCCCCCATACATACTCCAAGAGCAGGATGGGGGTTGGGGGATGGGGGGGGGGTTGTTCAGGTGGGGTGGTTTGGGGTCCCTTTTTTTTTTCTTTTCTTTTCTTAGGTTGTGTTTTGTTTAATGTGATTTTGTTTGTATAATTTGTCTGTATTGTCTCAATGTTGTTTGCATATAAAAATAAAAAAAAGGATCTGATTTCAAAAATAAACAAAAATGTTCATAAATGACCTGGAGGATGGGGTAAACAGTTCAATCTCTGTATTTGCAGACGATACTAAGCTAAGCAGGGCAATAACTTCTCTGCAGGATGTGGAAACCTTGCAAAATGGAGCTGAACAAATTAATGGGGTGTGCAACTACGTGGCAAATGAGGTTCAATGTAGAAATTTTTTAAATAATGCATTTGCGTGGCAAAAATATGAATGCAATCTATACACTGGGGGAGAACCTCTGGGGGGATCTAAGATGGAAAAGGACCTGGGGGTCCTAGTAGATGATAGGCTCAGTCAGTAATGGCATGCAATGCCAAGCTGCTGCTAACAAAGCAAACAGAATATTGGCATGCATTAAAAACTGGATTAACTCCAGTGATAAAACGATAATTCTCCCACTCTACAAGACTCTGGTCCGGCTGCATCTAGAGTATGCTGTCCAGTTCTGGGCACCAGTCCTCAGGAAGTATCTACTGGAAATGGAGTACAAAGAATGGCAACAAAGCTAATAAAGGGTCTGGAGGACATTAGTTATGAAGAAAGGTTTGCGAACATTGAACTTATTCTCTCTGGAGAAGAGATGCTTAAGAGGGGATATGATTTCAATTTACAAATACAATACTGGTGACCCCACAATAGGGATAAAACATTTTTGCGGTAGGGAGTTTAACAAGACACTTGGCCACTCATTAAAATTAGAAGAAAAGAGGTTTAACCTTAAACTACGTAGAGGGTTATTTACTGTAAGAGCGGCAAGGATGTGGAATTCTCTTCCACAGGTGGTGGTTTCAGTGGGGGGCATCGATAGTTTAAAAAAACTATTAGATAAGCACCTGAACGACCACAACATAAAGGGATATACAAGGTAATACAGACATATAATCACACACATATGTTGGACTTGATAGACTTGTGTCTTTTTTCAACCTCACCTACTATGTAACTATGTAATGGGGGTAACACAGTAAGGACCTAGAAGAGGGAGCTTCAGCTTAGAATGTAGATGTCAAGGAGTTTTTTTTTCACTTAAAGGTGAACTCATTCTGTGACATAAGGAGATAAAAAAAATACTCTGGTGTCTTTACTGCAGTCTCCCTTATTTCAGTAAAGTATTGCATTATTGCCACAAGATGGAGCTGACATAAATAGGAAATAAAAATATGTGACACATTGCGGATATTATTCACGACAGCTCTTTGAATGCTGAAAAATTTATGCAGTTATTTTTTTTTCTAAATAGACCTCACAGATTTTTTCCGACAGGTTGAACAAAATAAATCTAACAAATCTCTCCATCCACACTAAAGCCTAGTACACACGGGCCGAATACCAGGTGACATTAGCAGGTTCAGTAAAAAACGTCCGACATTGTGCCCGTTCGGCTGGCTTCTGTAGGACGAGCATGCTGTGAAACCAGAAGCTGACTGGCTCCCAATCAGCTGACCAGAGTGTTCTGGTGGGGGGCCATCCTCCCGTCAGAACACAATAGCTCAGTGGGGAGATTGCTGTACTAACATCGGATTGTTAGTACCGTGGCTCAGACCTGAGCTGTCAACAGATAGTGTGTACTAGGCTTAAACAATGTGGATGGAGAAATATCCCCTGCCGGCTTTTGTATTTTGACAGCTGGCTTCCTAATGATAGGGCTACTGCTTGTTTTTCTGTAGGAAGCGATTGGTGAATGGGAGTTTCCTTGGTCTCCTCTGCCATGCTTAACCCATTTGCTTTTAGTGTGGTTGTAGGTTACCAAAAAAAAAATCTCTGTTGAAACAAAGATGTAATACAGACTCAGTTAATGATCAAGATCTATTCATATGACTTAGTCATTAAGCGAATTGGTCAATAAGTGAGGAGCCGCCCCTCTGATATTTCAAGCATAGTGTACTGGTGGTTGGTTTGTGTTGACCATCTTTGAATATTTTTTTAATCCTTTTCGCCAATATCTTGTACTATAGGGTGTACAATAAAGTGACCCCAAAGAAAGTGTGAACTGAGATGAGATGCTTGACATTGAAATGCCATGCTGCCGTTTCCACGATCAAAGTTCTCGTACAGTGTACAATACTGACTGGTTGGAGAGGTGGTCATAAGTCAGGATGGTCATTAAACAGGTAGGTCATTATTTGAGGAGCGTCTGTACAAAAGATACTAGTTGTACAGAAGTCTGTCAGCCCTGATCTATCATATCTATGGTGATGAACAGGTTACAGGATAACTTCAGAGAGGACAAAATAAAAAGAACACTTTCATAATATTAACGCAGCTAAACAAATGCTGCTTGTGGCACAAACAAAGGGAGGAAGATCTGTGCCGAGAGATAAGGTTGCCACTCTCCAACTTTCTACTGAGATTGAATAATTTACTGACTAAGCACATTTTGTTACAGAAAACCTCATATATCAAAGGAACTGCCACTACACAGTAAAACAACCAATATTTAATTACCACCAAAAAGTAAACTTCCTTATTATATAGTAAAAGGATGAGCCTAATCATTATATATGATGCACACATAAAGAATAGTCCTTGAACCCACAAAGCACTCCTTATTTTCTGTTCCACAAGCACAGGCACACATAAATCTCAGGACAAAGGATCTTTTTTAAACAATAAAACTTTTACATTAAATTTGTTTTCTCTTACCGTCCATGGACTGACACAGCATCTTCAATCTTGACAAAGTGGGTTATGTTCCTGCTCATAGGAGAAGACTAGGCAGAATGTTAGATGTTTTAACATACATTCCCTTACCAGAGCTGAACATCCCCGCCCAGGGAGCGGTCCCTCTGGACATAACCCTCCTACCTGCAGCCAGCAGCCTCAGTTTTTTTCTGCCTAGCAGAGGAGAGGACGTGGCTCTCTTCAGAGACAGTCTCTTGAAGAAATGTTTTGTTCTTTTTTGAACTTTTATTATTTTATTTTTGTGATTCTTTTATCAACTGTCGGCTGGGCAACAGGTTGGGTAGTTCGCTATCCTCGTAGTCTTCCCAGTCCGACAATCGAGCGTGCTGATCCTCGCTCTGCGTGAGATCAGTTCACGACATACCCCATGGCTCCAGGGGTGGCCGGTGAGCTTTTTGCTCCAGGGTTCACATAAGATTGAACAGTTTTGCTGTATCTTTCGCAGTGAACTGGCCGGCAGCTACTCAGTACTGCACTGTGATAGACCTGTCAGGAACACACCAGTGGGTCCTAGCTGGACGGGTAAGTACTGTTTCCCTGCTTCAGCAGGTGAGTACATGCTGTGTGTTCCTATGGTAGGGGGGTTTTCCCTGTCTCCCCCTTGTTTTTTTGCTACTCTGTCACCTACACTATGGTGGTGCGCTGACTGGGGGTGTCTCTGTTCCGGTGGGGGTCCACAGGGGTCTGCATTGAAGTGTGGGGGGTTAGCTGTGTCAGCTTGGGCCTTGCGCGCTGTTTGGCGCCATGTTTTTCCTGTGTTTTACTTTACATTGAAAACCGCATTGGCGGCCATCTTGCCGTAGCCGCCCTATGACGCATTTGTAATTGCGGTGGCCATTTTCTTGTAGCCGCGCGCTCTTTTGTGCTGGTTTGGCCTCTATCGCTGACTGTAACGGCCCAATTTTCCTCAGTCTCCCCACAGTCTCCTCACTATTCACTCGCTGAGGGCAGACACAGGCAGCGGAACCGAGCGGTCCTGGCCGGGTTGGTGAGTCCCCTGGGTAACCCTCCACAGTCAGTGCAGCCGGATGGTGGACTTTCTCTCTCATGTGGACAAAGTCTCAGAGGGTGGTGGTATCATGGAGTCAGTGTAACCTGCTTCCCCTTTCATGTCAGAAGCAACTGGCAGTGCTACTGAACCTGTGGTCCCTATGGACCAGTTGTCGGCAGTCGGCGCAAGGGAGCTATATAGCGCCCTCTCCCCCCACCATCTCCAGGGGAGTGCTCTGATTCATATATGGCCATTGCTACGGCACAGGACCCTAGCTCTGATTTTTTTTATATTTTTGACCAGGACATTCCTTGTGAGGAAGACTCCTTATCTGGGTCTGTACATGATAGGACACTTGTTAGTGAACTCATTGATGCTATGAGGGACACTCTCAAGCTGGATGCTGCGGCTGAGGAGCCCGTGGTGGAGTCAGTATCCTCTGGTTCTTTTCAAGCTAAGCCTTCTAAAAAGGTTTTTCCCTATACACCTTTTTTGGACAGATTCATAGACCAGGTTTGGGACAAACCACAGAAGACATTTGCAGTCTCGCAGCGTCTGGCGGTTAGGTACCCCTTTGAGGACAGCCTGATTAAAAAATGTGTCTCTCCTCCGGTGGTCGACCCCCCCGGTCGCCCGGTTGAATAAAGCCACAACTCTCCCTGTTGAGGGGACCCCTGCTTTTAAGGACCCTACTGATAGGAAGCAGGAAATGTTTGGATCCGCGCTGCGTCCTCTTGTAGCGGTGACCCTGGTGACTCAGACACTCACGGAATGGGCGAAGCTTATGCACCAGTATGTGCAGGAGCATAATATTCCTCCGGAATGCATTACACTGGCAGACCAAATGGTACAGGGCCTGGTGTATGTGTGCGATGCCACTATGGACGTTGCCCCCCCTAATTTCTTGGGCCTCAGTGTCTGCGGTGGTTTTGCGTCGCCTAATCTGGTTGAAATGCTGGTCTGCTGACCTGGCCTCTAAGAAGCTCCTGACGGATTTGCCTTTCAAGGGCGGAAGGCTATTTGGTGCTTCCCTGGATGACATTATTAAAAATGCCACGGAGGGTAAGAGCACCCTTCTTCCTCAGCCTCCTAAGGCGAAGGAGCCGCGCCGTAAGCCGGGTCCTTCCTTTCCCACTCAGAAGAGGTTTTTTCGTCAGTCAAATCCCGGGGGAAAATTCTCCCGGACTGACAAGGGTGCGGCTGGGGGACAGAAGTGTCCCTGGGTGCGTAAGCCGACCAAGCTGGCAAACAAGCCCGCCTCCGCGTGAAGTCTTTCCCCCGCCTGACTCTGGGGTGGGGGGACAACTTTGCAGGTTCGCGGATCGGTGGACCTCCCGGATCTCCGACCGGTGGGTATGCAATGTGGTTACCTCGGGGTACAGGATAGAGTTCCTTTCCTGGCCACCAGACAGGTTCTTTCCCTCAAATCTCTCTCTCCTTCCAGCGTGTCAGGCTGCCCTGTTAGGGGCAGTGCAGGACTTGCTGAGGTGCAGAGTAATTGTGCCGGTACCATCAAAGGAGAGGTTTCAGGGATTTTATTCGAATCTGTTTGTGGTCCCAAAGAAGAACGGAGTCCATCCAATTCTGGATCCCAAGGCCCTAAATGCCTTTGTGAAGGTTCGAAAATTCTGCATGGAATCCATTCTCTCAGTGATTGCTGCGCTCCACCCGGGGGATTTTCTGGCATCCTTGGACATCAAGGATGCCTACTTGCATGTCCCAATCTGTGCGGGTCACCAGAAGTTTCTGCGCTTCGCTATAGGCATAGACCACTATCAGTTTGTGGCTCTTCCCTTCGGTTTGGCGTCAGCACCGCGTGTTTTCACCAAGGTGCTTGCCCCGATTCTAGCTTTGCTGAGACAGCGAGGCATTGCTATCGTGGGCTATCTAGAAGATCTTCTTCTGAGAGCAGACTCTGGCTCAGAATTAGAGGAAAATGTGGTGATAGCCCTCCAAGAATTCGGCTGGCTGATGAACATTCAGAAGTCAGTCCTGGTTCCGACTCAGCGTCTGGAGTACCTAGGATTGATCCTGGACTCCTCGGAGGCGAGGGTATTCCTACCCTTGGACAAGTTACAGACTCTTCAATCTGCTGTACGGGTGCTGACGTCCCGCAAATGGTCGTCACTCTGTTTTTGCATGGGGGTCCTGGGACTCATGGTGGCTTCTTTTGAGGCGGTACCGTATGCCCAATTCCACACTTGAGTCTTACAAAAGGAGATCTTATCTTGCTGGAACAAGTCTCCGTTATCGCTGGATCGTCAGATCCAGGTGAGTCACCTGGTCAGGGCATCCCTGACGTGGTGGCTGAGATCCCGGGCCCTTCGGTTGGGGAAGTCGTTCCTTCCTGTTCAGTGGACTGTGATCACAACGAACGCCAGTCTTTCGGGCTGGGGCGGTGTCTGGGGAGTTCTGTCAGCCCAAGGGCTCTGGTCTCCGGACGAGTCCCGTCTGCCGATCAATGTCCTATAACTCCGGGCAATCAGACTGTGCCTCTCCTCGTGGTCGAGGAGACTGCAGGGACGCTCGGACAGGATACAATCGGACAACGTCACGGTGGTGGCTTATGCCAACCATCAGGGGGGAACTCGGAGCTCAGCTCGGGAACTGTATGAAAAATGCCTCATTCTATTTGCAAATTATTCGAAAGATCAGACATCTACTTTCATATCGACACCAAATCACACTTACTTTGGCTCTAGTACAGTCCAGACTAGACTTTGCCAATGGTTTTTGCCTTGGCCTTCCCCTTAAGTGGGTTAAAAAAATCCAAAATATACAGAATCAAGCAGTACGCATTATTACGGGTACACCATATAGACATCACATCACCCCCGTGCTGGCACAGCTACATTGGTTACCTATAGTGCATAGAGTACAATTCAAAATCTTGGTTCTGATGTTTATAGCATATTGGGGCTTGGGCCCACTCTATCTCACGGAAATGGCCCCCCATTACACACCAATTAGAGCATTGCGGTCAGGGCTTCAAAATAGGATCATCCAAGCACCCGCCCGACTACAATCCTTGGGAGGTCGACGAATGCAGACTATGGGCGCGGCTCTTTGGAACCAACTCCCCGACCATCTCCAGCTCCCAATGCCCCAAGCTCTTTTTAAAAGGCAATTAAAAACCCACCTTTTTAAAAACGCTTTTTCCTAACTACGGATGTAGAGACATTAAAATCTGTAATAATTAAGGTCAACTTTGTTTTTCTACTCCTCTTGTGAGCCTTTCCTTTTTTTTTCTTTTCCCAAGGCTGATTGGTGAATTCATGGTACAGCGCTCTTAGTTTCAGTCCTCCAAGACAGTATTTGGCGCAATATAAATTTACATATCAATCAGCTGCGGCGTCCGAGGTCGCTCACATCCTAAGGTGGGCGAAAAGAAGCATGCCGACTCTGTCGGCCGTTTACATTCCAGGAGTGGACAACTGGCGGGCGGACTATCTGAGCTGCCAGATGTTGGACCAGGGTAAATGGTCCTTGCATCCGGAGGAGTTTCACCTCCTTTGCCGGAGGTGGGGCACGCCAAATGTGGACCTATTGGCCTCTCGGCTCAATCGCAAGGTGTCGAGATTCGTGGCCAGGTCCAGTGATCCCTGGGCAGATGCGTCAGATGCGTTGGTGGCCCTGTGGGGTCGGTATAGGCTGATTTATGCCTATCCTTCACTGAAGCTGCTTCCTCGATTGCCAAGGGGATTCCGGTAATCCTCATCGTTCCAGATTGGCCTCGGCGTCCTTGGTACGCCGATCTTGTGCAGTGGCGGACGTTCCATGGCGACTGCTGATGCGGGAGCACCTTCTGTCTCAAGGTCCCATACTTCATCCTGCTTTACAGTCACTGGCTTTAACAACATGGCTATTGAAAGCCAGGTGCTCAGAGACCGGGGTCTCTCGGATTCTGTGATCTCAACCATGCTGAGGGCACGGAAATCTTCCTCCCAGGAAGATATACCACCATACCTGGAGGGCCTACATCGCTATGTGCGAGGAGCTGGATTGGCGTCCACAGACGTATTCCGTTCAGAGGATCCTGCTGTTTTTACAGCGTGCTGTGACCCAAAAGCTTGCCTTAAGCACCATTAAGGGTCAGATTTCAGCTTTGGCTATTTTCATTCAGAGGCCGCTAGCGGGCCATTCTTTGATTAGTACCTTCATACAGGGGGTCCGACATGTGCTCCCCCCTGTTAAACCACCTCTTCCTCCTTGGAATTTGAATTTGTTGCTCTCGGTTCTTCGGGAACCTCCTTTTGAAAACATCAGAGAGATTCCTCTCTTAACTTTATCTTAGAAGGTGGCTTTTCTGGTAGCCATTACTTCTGTCAGAAGGGTTTCCGAGTTGGCGGCCTTGTCTTGCAAACCGCCCTACTTGGTCCTCCATAAGGATAAGGTGGTGCTACGCCCACAGCCTTATTTTCTCCCGAAGGTGGTCTCGGCCTTCCATCTTAATGAGGACATCGTGCTTCCGTCCTTATGTCCTCGTCCGTTGCATCCCAGAGAGTTTGCGCTCCACATGTTAGACGTGGTACGTGCCTTGCGGGTGTCCCTGTCTGCTACGGCTTTGATTCGGAAGTCTGACTCGCTGTTTGTGTCTGTGTCTGGTCCAAAACAGGGCCAAACGGTTTCGTCTGCCACCATTTCTCGGTGGATCAGGCAGACTGTCATACAGGCCTATGCCCTTAAGGGGTCGGCGCCTCCCTTTCCGGTTACGGCGCATTCAACCACGGAAATTGGTGCTTCCTGGGCTTTCCGACATCAAGCGTCTGTTGCACAAGTGTGCAAGGCGTCGACCTGGTCGTCCGCGCATACCTTTTCAAAGTTTTATAAGGTTGATGTGGGTGCATCTTCTGATGCTTTCTTTGGTTGCAAGGTTTTGCAGGCGGCTGTTTAATGTTGCAACTTCTCCGTTTAGGAGCTCTGCTTGTTTGGGGTGAAGTTTGTTTTTTTCCTTGATACTGTTCCCACCCCTCGTTCTTTGACACTGCTTTGGGACGTCCCACTTTGTCAAGATTGAAGATGCTGTGTCCGTCCATGGACGGTAAGAGAAAATAGGAATTATTTGTACTCACCATAAATTCCTTTTCTCTGACGTCCATGGACTGACACAGCACCCACCCCTCCTTTTTTTGAGTTGTACTGCTTTAATACGAACTGAGGCTGCTGGCTGCAGGTAGGAGGGTTATGTCCGGAGGGACCGCCCCCTGGGCGGGGCTGTTCAGCTCTGGTAAGGGAATGTATGTTAAAACATCTAACATTCTGCCTAGTCTTCTCCTATAAGCAGGAACATAACCCACTTTGTCAAGATTGAAGATGCTGTGTCAGTCCATGGACATCAGAGAAAAGGATTTTAAGCATATTATTTTTATTATTATTATATTATTATATTATTTTTATTATTATTATTTTTTTTTGCACACAGAACATAGTGAGAACTAACTCTTATATATATATATATATATATATATATATATATATATAAATTGTGACAGCAGGAAGGTAAAGTCACCTGGTTGCATCCAGGGGGGTAGATATATTTCGCCCAGATTCAGGCTTTACGCCGACTTGTACAACTAGGTGGAGAGTTGTATAAGGCTAGTGGGCTCATGGATGACTCATACCTCTAGGGAGAGTGTGGGGCGTCGTACAGACAGGGAGTTGATGAGGCCAGCTGAAGCTTGTCAGCTCATTTAGGCCTCTATAAGAACTCCCAGATTCATTAGGTGTCAGCTCATGCCTGGAACCAGACCTGTGTGGACTGTCTAGGGAGAGTGAACCCCTGTGCGGTGAGAAAAAGCCTGTGTGGCTATTTGCTTGGACATTTAAAACCAGGGACTTAGGGACTAGGACAGCACTAGGCTGATCCCAGTTGTTAGTTAGGAAACCTGTATGTTTACTCAGAGGTCAAGTTGACCAGGATTTATTTTATTTATGTTTCTTTTGCTTTGCTGTGTTTTGTCACTGTAAATAGAAAATAAACCGCACCTTTTTGATTTTGAAAACCACAACCTCCGTTTGCTGGGCCTGTTTTTGTGTGGGGAGCCCATCCCGGGGGTCACACACACCCGCTGCCGAGCTAACCCCCTCACAGTTGGTGGAGAACCAGTGGCAGTTTTTTTTTAAGCCAGCATGGAGGAGATACTGAAACAGCTGGCTCTAGCAAATGCCAATCAACAGCAGACAAATGCAGGTTTGCAAAGGAGCCTTGCAGCCCAGCAGCAAGCTCACCAACAGAGTCTGGAAGCTCAGCAACAAGCCCAGCAGCAATCTGAGGCCCGCTTCATAGACCTGTTACAGAAGCTAGAGCAGAGACTACAACAAATGGAAGCAGTAATGCAGCAACGTCGGCAGACCAGTGAGGAAAGCCGTCCCACTAATACCGCGTCCTTTGGGGTGAGTCGTTTATTGACAAAAATGACTGGAGAGGATGATCCAGAGGTATTTTTGACCACATTTGAAAGGACCGCTGAAAGAGAAAAGTGGCCTGAGGAGCAGTGGGCTGGACTGGTGGCTCCTCTGTTAACTGGTGAATCGCAGAAAGCTTACTATGACCTAGAGCCTAACCAAGCAAAAGACTATGTGATGCTAAAAGCTGAAATATTGGCAAGGCTGAGTGTCACCCAGGCTGTCCGGGCTCAGCGTGTGCATAACTGGACTTTCCAGCTTGGAAAACCCCCCAGGTCTCAAATGTATGATCTCATTCACCTGAGCAGAAAGTGGCTACAGCCAGAGACTTTGTCCGCACCAAAGATTGTGGAACGTGTTGTAATGGATCGGTTTTTGAGAGCTCTTCCTACTGCCATCCAAAAGTGGGTAAGCCATGGAGACCCAGAGACGGCCGATGGTCTTGTGGATCGTGTGGAGAAATACTTGGCTACAGAGAACCTGACGGCCTCTTCCAGAGACACTCGGACTTTCCACCCTAAGACCAGACCATCCCCAGGGGCGGATAAGAGGATTCCAAGGGGTGAGGGTGGAGAGGGTGGGAGCTCTACCCCAAGTTTGGCGAGAACAGCCTGGGAAATCAGCGGCTCAAGAGGCGGCAAGAAGGATCGTTTGCTACCGCTGCCGGCAAGCGGGACATATTGCAGCCAATTGCCCGGGTGTGGAGGAACCCATGCAGTGTGACTTTCTGACGGGCAGACGTCAGTCGCTGTGTGCGACAGTCGCATGCACTGCCATTCGAGGAACTGAGAAACATTTATGCAAAATGTGTGTTAATGGTAGAAATGTTGTGGTATTGCTGGATTCAGGTAGCCTTGTGACCCTGATAAAGGCTGAATTAGTTAAAACAGAGGTCTCTGGGAATAGCAAGGTAGCTGTTATTTGTGTGCATGGGGACACCCGAGAGTATCCAGTGACTACAGTGTGTTTCGAGACCCCCAAAGGTACCCTCTCTCATCCAGTGGGGTTAGTATCTCAATTACCGCATGATGCCATTGTGGGAAGGGATTTTCCGAAGTTCTGGGAACTGTGGGATGATCCTGAGCCCCCCACTGGTGCCCCTATGTACCAGGAATGTGATAGCCAGAACTCCTCTGAGAGTGGTGAGGACTCTCCAGAATTTCCCTTGTCAGTATTGGCAGGGGAGACTCAAGAAACTGGAGAGGAGCCCACCTCCTCAGACGAAAACCTACCGTCTGTGGAGTTTTCTGATCTGGAGGTTCACAGGGAAAATTTTGCCACAGAACAGTTAAAAGACCCCGCCCTAATAAAGGCACGGGAAAACGTAGTGGAAATAGATGGCGAGTTAGTGAACCCAGATAATACCTGCACTTACCCATACTTCAGCGTAGAGAAGGACCTACTGTATCGGGTGGCAAAAAGGGCAGAAGAAACCGTTGAGCAGCTTGTGGTGCCCAAACCTTACAGGAAGTTGGTGTTGGAGTTGGCCCATGGGCACATTCTTGGAGGTCATCTGGGGACAGAGAAAACCCGAGAGAGGGTATTACAGAGATTCTATTGGCCTGGGGTGATGAAGGACATAGAAAATTATTGTTCCTCCTGCCCTGTGTGTCAGAGGTCGGCCCCGATGCCACATTTCCGTAGCCCGCTGGTCCCTCTACCTATCATTGAGGTCCCGTTTGAGAGAATCGCAATGGATTTGGTAGGTCCTATAATCAAGTCCGCTAGGGGGCACCAGTACATATTGGTTATAATGGACTATGCCACCCGTTATCCAGAAGCGATCCCTCTCAGAAATACCTCGGCCAAAACCATAGCCAAAGAGCTATCTCTTGTTTTTAGCCGGGTGGGTATTTGTAAAGAACTGCTTACGGACCAAGGTACACCCTTTATGTCCCGGGTTATGAAAGAGCTGTGTAAATTGTTCAAAGTGACGCAATTGCGTACATCTGTGTATCACCCCCAAACCGATGGGCTGGTTGAAAGATTCAACAAAACCCTAAAACAAATGTTGAAGAAAGTGGTGGATAGAGATGGAAAGGATTGGGACTGTCTACTTCCTTATTTGATGTTTGCTATTAGGGAGGTGCCCCAATCCTCTACGGGATTCTCCCCCTTTGAGTTACTGTATGGGAGACACCCAAGAGGGCTGTTGGATATTGCCAAGGAAACTTGGGAAAGTGAGAGTTCTCCCCACAGGAGTGTGATTGAGCATGTCGCCCTGATGCAAGACCGAATTGCACAGGTAATGCCCATCGTGAAGGAACATTTGGCCCAAGCGCAGTTAGCACAGCAGAGAGTGTACAACCGTGGAGCCAAGACCCGTACCTTTTCCCCGGGGGATAGGATACTGGTACTTGTCCCTACGGTTGAAAGTAAATTCCTTGCCAAATGTCAAGGCCCCTACGAGATAATGGAAAAAGTGAGCAAAGTGAATTACAAGGTCAGACAACCAGGAAGGCGAAAGCCCGAACAGATCTATCACGTTAATCTGTTGAAAGCCTGGAGGGATAGAGAGTCCCTAGTCGCAGACACTTGGTCACCAGCTCAAACTGGTTGTGTGATTCCTGAGGTTGGAATAGCAGCCACCTTGTCACAACCCCAACAACAGGAAGTTAAGGAGTTTGTGCTTCGCAACAAGGAGGTATTCTCTGAGCTGCCGGGACAAACATCTGGGGTAGAGCATGACATCATTACCCCGCCCGGTGAAAGGGTGAAGTTAAAACCCTATCGGATCCCAGAGGCCCGACGGGAGGCAATACGGGAGGAAGTACAGAAAATGCTGAACTTAGGGGTGATAGAGGAGTCCCAAAGTGATTGGTCTAGTCCCATTGTGTTGGTGCCTAAACCGGATGGGAGCTGGCGATTTTGTAACGATTTTCGTCAGTTGAACAAAGTTACAAAATTTGACACCTACCCCATGCCACGTATAGATGAGTTGATCGACCGGCTGGGAACAGCCCGATACATGACGACTCTTGACCTCACAAAAGGGTATTGGCAAATCCCCCTGGCCAAGTCGGCCAAAGAGAAAACCGCATTTGTAACCCCAGACGGGGCGTTCCAATATAAAAGAATGCCGTTCGGGTTACAGAATGCGCCGGCCACATTCCAGCGGAAAATGGACCAGATGCTGAGGCCCCATCGGAAGTATGCTGCGGCTTACCTGGATGACGTAATTGTCCATAGCACAGATTGGGCCTCACATCTGCCAAAAGTGCAAGCAGTCCTGGACTCTGTTCGGGAAGCGGGGTTTACGGCTAACCCCAAGAAGTGTACCATTGGGCAGGAGGAGGCCAAATATCTTGGGTACACCATTGGGAGGGGAGTAATAAAACCCCAACTCAACAAAGTCGAGGCCATCCAGAGTTGGCCACGTCCCAACAGCAAGAAGCAGGTACGAGCCTTTCTGGGAATCGCTGGGTATTATCGGCGATTCATTCCCCACTTTGCTTCTAAGGCTGTGCCCCTAAGCAACCTGACGAAGGGGAAAGGGTCGGTCATGATTAAATGGACCCCCGAGGCTGAGGCAGCATTCCAATTCTTGAAACAAGCCTTATGTAGCCAGCCAGTGTTGTACTCACCCGACTTCTCTAAAGACTTTGTCGTACAAAGTGATGCGTCAGATGTGGGGTTAGGAGCAGTATTGTCCCAGGTCTGGAACGGGGAAGAGCACCCAGTCATTTACCTCAGCAGGAAGTTGAAGTCCCATGAGGTAAATTACGCCACCGTTGAAAAGGAGTGTTTAGCGGTGAAGTGGGCTCTAGATTCCCTTCGGTACTACCTGCTAGGTAGGCACTTTGACATGGTTACAGATCACGCTCCGTTAAAGTGGATGGCTCAAAACAAGGAAACAAATAGAAGAGTGAATAGGTGGTTCCTGGCCCTCCAGGAATTCAACTTCACAGTAAAGCATCGCCCTGGCGTTCAAATGGGGAATGTGGATGCTTTGTCTCGAGTACATGAATGCCTGATTGCTGGTGTTCCAACCCCGAGGTTAAAACAAGAGGGGGGGGGTATGTGACAGCAGGAAGGTAAAGTCACCTGGTTGCATCCAGGGGGGTAGATATATTTCGCCCAGATTCAGGCTTTACGCCGACTTGTACAACTAGGTGGAGAGTTGTATAAGGCTAGTGGGCTCATGGATGACTCATACCTCTAGGGAGAGTGTGGGGCGTCGTACAGACAGGGAGTTGATGAGGCCAGCTGAAGCTTGTCAGCTCATTTAGGCCTCTATAAGAACTCCCAGATTCATTAGGTGTCAGCTCATGCCTGGAACCAGACCTGTGTGGACTGTCTAGGGAGAGTGAACCCCTGTGCGGTGAGAAAAAGCCTGTGTGGCTATTTGCTTGGACATTTAAAACCAGGGACTTAGGGACTAGGACAGCACTAGGCTGATCCCAGTTGTTAGTTAGGAAACCTGTATGTTTACTCAGAGGTCAAGTTGACCAGGATTTATTTTATTTATGTTTCTTTTGCTTTGCTGTGTTTTGTCACTGTAAATAGAAAATAAACCGCACCTTTTTGATTTTGAAAACCACAACCTCCGTTTGCTGGGCCTGTTTATGTGTGGGGAGCCCATCCCGGGGGTCACACACACCCGCTGCCGAGCTAACCCCCTCACAATATATATATATATATATATATATATATATATATATATATATATATATATATATATATATATATATATATATATATATATATGCCATTTTATGGGATACGGCACTGCGTCACTTTAACTCACAATTGTGCGATCATGCGACATTGTACACAAACAAAATTGATGATTTTTTTTTCCACAAAAAGAGCTTTCTTTTGGTACTATTTGATCACCTCTGCGGTTTTTATTTTTTGCGCTATAAACAAAAAAACTAAAATTTGGAAAAAAAAACTATTTTTTACTTTTTGCTATAATAAATATCCCCCAAAAATTTAAATTCTTCATCAGTTTACACCAATATGTATTCTTCTACATATTTTCGGTAAAAAAAAATGGCAATAAGCTTATACTGATTGTTTTGCACAAAAGTTATAGCGTCTACAAAATAGGGGATATATTTATGGCATTTTTATCATTATTTTTTTTTTTTTACTAGTGGTGGTGATCTGCGATTTTTATCGGGGCTGCAACATTGCGGCAGACAGATGGGACACTTTTGACTCTTTTTTGAGACGATTGACATTTATACAGCGATCAGTGCTATAAATATTCACTGATTATTGTAAAAATGTCAATTGCAGGGAAGGGGTTAACACTAGGGGGCGACCCTAGGGAGGTGTTTCTTACTGTGGGGGAGTGGACTGACAGAGTAGAGAGAGATCGCTGTTCCTGATCACTAGGAACAGCAGATCTCTCTCTACTTCCCTGACAGAACGGAGATCTGTTTGTTTGAATTGACAGTTTCCTATCCTGGCTCTCTGAGGAGCGATCGTGGGTCCCGTCGGCGATGGAAGAGATTGTTGAATGGAAGTTTCCTTGGTCTCCTCTGCCGTGCCTAACCCATCCACTTTCAGTGTGGTTGACAGATTACATTGACAAATCCCCGTCCTGGCTCTCTGAGGAGCGATCGCGGGTCGCCAACTGGCCACGCGCATCAGCTCCAGTGCCATGCCCCCTATAGCTCTTAAAGCGGCCAACATACACCTATGGCAGTTTGCGCAGCCGTGCCAACCTGCCGCAGTATAATGACGGCGGCTGGTTGGCAGGCAGTTATAGGATAATTTCATCTTTGGAACATGTTACGTTACACCTGTATTTAGGGTGTAACAGGTAACATGTTCCAACCCCCCACCCCTAACCTTCTGACTGCCTCTCCCCCACAGCTGCTGTCACATTTGAAATTGGCACAGCCATGAGGGACTCCGCTTAGCTGAATCCTTCATTCACAGCGATCTGTTAATTAATCAACTACAAGTCCTGCCTGCCATAATGTCAGATAAATTGTAGTTCTCAATGGACTGCGAGGGCGATGATGACCACACTCTTAGCCCATTTACACATCTTCCAGCTTTCTAACAGAAAGCCTATACAGAGGTATGGGCAGAAAGCTGTAGGACATGTCTGCAGAAGCCTGACATTGCACTCGTGATCCTGTAATCACAGATGCAATGCTTTGATAAATGCACCATGCAATGTGCATTTATTATTTTTCCTTTGATGGTAAACCTTAGCCTTTAACCCATTCACAGACAGTTTTGAACAGAAAAAATGTGAAGCAAACCATCTGTAAAAAAAATGGATGGTTAGTATCTCAGGCTAGGGACCACCCTGAAGACTCCTTCTTTGTCTCACATTAGCTCTTCTTGACTGGAGACTTCATAGGAGGTCAAGGTCAACATCAACTACAACCTCTCCAACTCATAAAGGTCAAATACATTTTAGGTGTTTTAAAACACAAGTGTTCAGAGACACACAGTTGGCTTTCTTTAGAAAGCAGCCATGGCCTAAGCATAAAAGTCTGACCTTGGCCAGTGTGCTGTAGAAAATAAATGTTGCTGTGGAAGCAGTGGTCTCTGTGCAGAGGTCCATCGTGTCTCCTGCTGAATCAATTCTGCAATCCACAAAGCTCATACTCCCTGCTGATTGGAGAACTCTAGGTCTAACCTTTGCAGGGAGATCACTGCTTCCACACAGAAAATAAGAAAACATCTCTACAGCATGCTGGCAGGGAACAGGTTGTAGTTTTCTGGCTGTGGCTGCTTTTAAAAGAAAAGGAACTGTAAGAGAACGATCAGAATATGTCCGGTGCGCGCTCGTGCGCATGCATATGCTCACAGATGACTGCAGATGCCTATTGGCACAAATGCGCACGAGCGTGTGCGACGGACTGCATGCACACACGGGAGCGCATACCTAACCCCAATTGGCACCAGACGGCCTATTTAAAGGCTGACTCCTGATCAGTGCTGACTGGTCTTCAGCTGTTTCCTGGAACCCTAAACCCTGCTGATATCCTGTTTTGATACCCGTTTCTGAACTTGGCTTTCCTTGACCCTGCTTTTGGACGCTGTTATATTCCTGACTACTGGTTCTTGATCCTGGCTTCCGTCTGACCCTGCCTCTGCCTTATGCCTTGGTACCTTGCTGCCCGCCTGCTATTGAATCCGGCTATCCTAGTGACCTCGCTCCTGTTCCCTGCTTGGCTCAACACTGCCACTCGAGTGTCTGCGACTACGGTCCTGCGACCTGCTGCGACTTCCTGCTGCAAGCCTGCTAAAAACTCTACATCGCCAGATGTTCCAGTTTCGTGGTACAAGCAGAGTTCCTCTTTAGCCCCAGCTGACCTACAGTGCACGGCTGCCCTTCCTAATCTGATGGTTCTCCTGCCTTCCCAAGGTTGCGTCCTCTGCTGCAAGTTTCCGGGTCTACTCTTGCAGGCACTCATGTTCCTCCTGTCCCTTGGCTCCCTCTGTTCCACTCTCAGCAGGACCTGGGTTGGAGATACAAGAGAGGCCAACCTCGTCGGCTCAGTCTCCCTTCAGGTACATGACTGGAACAATATGACTTTGAAAACCTTTTGTTTTAAAGCACCTGGAAAGTATTTAGCTCATTTCAGATGAAAGGTCAGTTGAGCTTTAATAATACAGCATTGGATCTGTGTTATCCTCATATGCACACAGATTGTCTATGTTCAATTGGCCTGAACTAAGACCCTTAAATTTCCCTGCCTCAATAGTTTTTACGTAGTAAGTGGTATACACTAGTGGTTCTCAACCTTAGTCCTCAAATACCCCCAACGGGCCATGTTTTCAGGTTTTCCTTTACTTTGCACAGCTGCTTTAAATCAATGACATGGTATTGATAAGAACAGATGTATAGAATAAGGGAACAATCAGCGCAAACAACCTCTAATATAACCTAAAAATGCCAGCTGAACACAAAAGGTAATCACAAGCCCAAAGATAATCTGTAAAATAAATGGTATGTGCAGCACAATAGCTAAGATAAAACAAAATAAAATGTGACAGTCCAATCAAATAAAACAGATATTCAAATGTCCCATTGGATAATGATAAGACAAATTCCTCATAGAAGAGAGTGAGAAGAAATCTCTGCCGACTGGGATGACGATACAATCCTCCCCCACACATGCAATGTGCTTACCAGAATTGGTGGACCTCTCAATTAAGAGAAGGTCATGCGAGCATGTATCCACCCTGGGATAATGGGATGTGGCTGCTGCAGATGAATCCTTCCAATATCAGGAGTGAGGAAAAGCCGGATACTATCTCCAATGAGCAAACAAACTTCCACTGTAGGATGCTGAATGGATCTCCGTAAAGTGCAGGTGCCAAGAGAAAGATGAAGGGGACAATCTAAGTGTACTCCGTATGTACTTTATTTAAAATAGGTTCTCATATAAAATCAGCGCTATCGCGCAATGCATAAAAGGCTGATACTGAACAGCAAGCCGGATCAACTATCCAGCAGAGAGATGGCAGCGGGTGACATCCGTGCATAAGCTCTTACCCCCGTACGCGGCGTTACGTCCAGAAGGACTTCGTCAGCGAGGGTGGAGCTTCAGTGTCACCCGGCTAACTGATATACCCAGCTGGTAACCATAGAAACGGAAATGCTAAAGCCGGAAGTCAGAGGAACAGACGGCTGATTTCCACCACGGTGTCACCAGCAAGTAAAAATACAATAAAGGTAAACAAGTGGTATGAAGTTTGTTACAATACCCTAGGTCCTTATGTGTGATAGAAAAAATAAAAATAAAAGTCGGACATAAAAATACCCGCGGCCATCTTTAACATGGGACAATAAAAAATCAACAATAAAATAAAGGCAACCTAACTATTTGTCTGAAATAAAACAGTTGAGATCAAACTCAACGTTTAAGCCTCTAGGTACAGCAACCTTGGTCTCATGTATCCACATGGACTCACGCTGGCTCAGTTGCCTAATAAAGTTGCCCCCTCTCCAGTGTTTAGTCACTTTTTCCAAACCCCAAAATTTGAGGCATTTTGGATTCCTATCATGAAACATTCTAAAATGCTTGGACACATAATGAGACTTCACACCTCTCCTAATGTTACCTACATGTTCTGCTATGCGGACTCCCATGGGTCTAGAGGTCCTCCCCACATATTGGAGACCGCAGTCGCATTCAAGCATGTATACCACCCCAACAGTGTCACATGTAATGAGGTTCTTGATCTGGTATGTTTTTTTGGTGGCAAAAGCAATAAAATCCTTTCTCTTCTTTAGATTGAATTTACATTGCCTGCATGCTGGACATTTTCCGCATGCGTAAAATCCTGACAAAAAGTTGAAAATCCTATTTTCTCTAATAACAGGGGGGTCTACAACACTGGGAGCAAGAATATCCCTAAGAGTAGGTGGTTTTTTGTAGATGAATTTCGGGCGCAGAGGAAGCACTGCACCCAAAACGCTATCTTTTCTTAAAATGTCCCAGTGTCGCAGGATGATTTTTTCAAATTTTTTGTGCTGTATATTGTAGTCGAGAATGATTTTATACTCAAATTTGTTCGCACCTCCTGCTTTTTTATCATTTTTATTAGAATCTGTAATGAGGGTGGTTCGATCCATGTTCCCAACTACCTGAATATCACCCAAAATGTGATCCCTTTTGTATCCTTTTTGGAGAAAACGATCAGCTAATATATTGGCTTGTGTATGGTAATCAGACTCAAGGGTGCAATTACGCCGTAGGCGAATAAATTGCCCCTTGGGAATGTTACAGAGCCACGATTGATGGTGGCAACTATCTAATGGAATGAATCCATTACGGTCTGTGGGTTTAAAAAAAATTTTTGTTTTAAATGATTCACCTTCTCTGAAAATTTCCAGATCTAAAAAGGCTATGTTTGAGGGGTCAGCGTTCCAAGTTAGACGTATGTTCTTGGTATTACCATTAAGCCTTGACATGAACATCTGCAGGCCAATGAGGTCTCCTTCCCAGATCATGATTAAATCATCAATGTATCGTTGGTAACATACAAGTTGTACAGGTCTGTCACCAAAAACAAAATCCTCCTCCCAGAGGGCCATAAATAGATTTGCGACACTCGGCGCAAAACGGGCTCCCATAGCCACACCGAGTGTCTGCAAATAAAAATTCCCATCATGCCAGAAGTAATTCCTGGAAAGACAGAAATCTAATGATCTCATGAGGAAATTTTTCAAAGGAGATGGTAAACTAGACTTATCTAGAGCCCACTGAGCCGATGTAAGAGCATCCTTGTGGCCAATGATGGTATACAAAGAGCTGACATCAGCTGTGACTAATAAGCTATTGGCTTTACAAGGGGTATTCTCCAAAATTTGAATGATGTGTTTTGTATCTTTAAGATACGCTGTGGTAGTAGCCACCAACGGTTTGAGAAAATAATCAATCAATAATCAATAATCATTGATCTTAAAAATAAAATAGAACCTTTTCAGGATTCACAGGACTTTCCAAAACATTCCAGTGAATTGAAAAATAAAATGATTAAATGGGATAAAGATATACAGGAAAAGAAAAAATCCAAATATATCAGAGACTCTGGAGATTTTTCTAGGTGTGAAGTTTTTAAATGGCAATCCAAAGTTAACACCGCGGAAGCCATACCTTCTAACACCACTTTGCAGCCTTCTTCTAATAGAACGCATCCAGGGACCCCAGTGGCCCGCCCCCATCCCTCATCCTCACAGGGGGCTAACTCCAAGGTGTACACACAACCCACTAGAGGGAAAGGGGGTCCCACTAAAAATGGGAATGATAGAGGCAATTATCAACATCATCCCCCACCATATAACTCGGGTTTCAGGGATGATTCTTGGGGCCCTTCACGTCCAATTAGAGGTAAAACATCCAATCAAGGACCTAATAGGGGTAGTCATCCTTACAACTATAATCAGTACCCTAGAGATCATGATTACCAATATGATCAGTATGATAGAGCCACCACATCCACTTATAACAGATTCACACCTCTGTATAGTGAAGGAACCCATCAGGGAAGTGTTTTTTTAGGGAACCCCCAGTCCCAATGGCAAATCCCATGGAACAACACCCCAACTGGAAACAGGCAGGGAGGCAAAAGAAGGGAAAGAGAGGAAGACGAGGAGGAAGAAGACTTAAAGGACAAGATCCCACTAGGGGCAGGTATCTATAATATTAGTGGGACCATCTTATCCGAAGATGAACTGAAGGTCCTTGATAAAGGGCTGAAGTTCGCACCAGTGCGTAACTTCAACAAATTTCAGACGTACATCAGTTTGCAGAAATTTGTCAGAACCCTCAATATTAAAAGATATTTTCTCTCAAAACCTGGCGAAAGATCCACCCAAGGAGCCCTCGGTGTTTCATCTGGAATTCACTCTAATCTGGCTAATAAGTCAGTTTTTAATCCTCCCAAAAATTACCATAGACACATTGAGGTCTTCAAAAATATGGTCACCAGCGATTTGGAAACAATGAAAATAAAGAAAGTGGGGGATCCCTCTTATTTGAAAAAAGGTATCAGCACACTGGAAAATAACAAAGATGTAGTAGTCCGCCCCGCAGATAAGGGTGGGGGGTTGGTAATCATGAGTAAAACATACTATAAAGGAGAACTTGATAGATTGCTGTCAGACACAAACACATATAAGAAAATAGGTCATGATCCTGTTTTTCAGTTTAAAGATGAACTTCAAGCAATAATCTCCTCAGGGAAGGAGGACGGAGTTCTCACTAAAAAAGAAGCGTTATACTTAGATCCTAGCGCCTGTAGGAGACCTATTGTGTACTTTTTACCGAAAGTGCACAAGGATCCTTGTTTTCCTCCAGGCAGACCGATTGTCAACGGTATTGATTCTGTATCAGCGAGATTAGGTCAATATATTGATTATTTTCTCAAACCGTTGGTGGCTACTACCACAGCATATCTTAAAGATACAAAACACATCATTCAAATTTTGGAGAATACCCCTTGTAAAGCCAATAGCTTATTAGTCACAGCTGATGTCAGCTCTTTGTATACCATCATTGGCCACAAGGATGCTCTTACATCGGCTCAGTGGGCTCTAGATAAGTCTAGTTTACCATCTCCTTTGAAAAATTTCCTCATGAGATCATTAGATTTCTGTCTTTCCAGGAATTACTTCTGGCATGATGGGAATTTTTATTTGCAGACACTCGGTGTGGCTATGGGAGCCCGTTTTGCGCCGAGTGTCGCAAATCTATTTATGGCCCTCTGGGAGGAGGATTTTGTTTTTGGCGACAGACCTGTACAACTTGTATGTTACCAACGATACATTGATGATTTAATCATGATCTGGGAAGGAGACCTCATTGGCCTGCAGATGTTCATGTCAAGGCTTAATGGTAATACCAAGAACATACGTCTAACTTGGAACGCTGACCCCTCAAACATAGCCTTTTTTAGATCTGGAAATTTTCAGAGAAGGTGAATCATTTAAAACAAAAAAATTTTTTAAACCCACAGACCGTAATGGATTCATTCCATTAGATAGTTGCCACCATCAATCGTGGCTCTGTAACATTCCCAAGGGGCAATTTATTCGCCTACGGCGTAATTGCACCCTTGAGTCTGATTACCATACACAAGCCAATATATTAGCTGATCGTTTTCTCCAAAAAGGATACAAAAGGGATCACATTTTGGGTGATATTCAGGTAGTTGGGAACATGGATCGAACCACCCTCATTACAGATTCTAATAAAAATGATAAAAAAGCAGGAGGTGCGAACAAATTCGAGTATAAAATCATTCTCGACTACAATATACAGCACAAAAAATTTGAAAAAATCATCCTGCGACACTGGGACATTTTAAGAAAAGATAGCGTTTTGGGTGCAGTGCTTCCTCTGCGCCCGAAATTCATCTACAAAAAACCACCTACTCTTAGGGATATTCTTGCTCCCAGTGTTGTAGACCCCCCTGTTATTAGAGAAAATAGGATTTTCAACTTTTTGTCAGGATTTTACGCATGCGGAAAATGTCCAGCATGCAGGCAATGCAAATTCAATCTAAAGAAGAGAAAGGATTTTATTGCTTTTGCCACCAAAAAAACATACCAGATCAAGAACCTCATTACATGTGACACTGTTGGGGTGGTATACATGCTTGAATGCGACTGCGGTCTCCAATATGTGGGGAGGACCTCTAGACCCATGGGAGTCCGCATAGCAGAACATGTAGGTAACATTAGGAGAGGTGTGAAGTCTCATTATGTGTCCAAGCATTTTAGAATGTTTCATGATAGGAATCCAAAATGCCTCAAATTTTGGGGTTTGGAAAAAGTGACTAAACACTGGAGAGGGGGCAACTTTATTAGGCAACTGAGCCAGCGTGAGTCCATGTGGATACATGAGACCAAGGTTGCTGTACCTAGAGGCTTAAACGTTGAGTTTGATCTCAACTGTTTTATTTCAGACAAATAGTTAGGTTGCCTTTATTTTATTGTTGATTTTTTATTGTCCCATGTTAAAGATGGCCGCGGGTATTTTTATGTCCGACTTTTATTTTTATTTTTTCTATCACACATAAGGACCTAGGGTATTGTAACAAACTTCATACCACTTGTTTACCTTTATTGTATTTTTACTTGCTGGTGACACCGTGGTGGAAATCAGCCGTCTGTTCCTCTGACTTCCGGCTTTAGCATTTCCGTTTCTATGGTTACCAGCTGGGTATATCAGTTAGCCGGGTGACACTGAAGCTCCACCCTCGCTGACGAAGTCCTTCTGGACGTAACGCCGCGTACGGGGGTAAGAGCTTATGCACGGATGTCACCCGCTGCCATCTCTCTGCTGGATAGTTGATCCGGCTTGCTGTTCAGTATCAGCCTTTTATGCATTGCGCGATAGCGCTGATTTTATATGAGAACCTATTTTAAATAAAGTACATACGGAGTACACTTAGATTGTCCCCTTCATCTTTCTCTTGGCACCTGCACTTTACGGAGATCCATTCAGCATCCTACAGTGGAGGTTTGTTTGCTCATTGGAGATAGTATCCGGCTTTTCCTCACTCCTGATATTGGAAGGATTCATCTGCAGCAGCCACATCCCATTATCCCAGGGTGGATACATGCTCGCATGACCTTCTCTTAATTGAGAGGTCCACCAATTCTGGTAAGCACATTGCATGTGTGGGGGAGGATTGTATCGTCATCCCAGTCGGCAGAGATTTCTTCTCACTCTCTTCTATGAGGAATTTGTCTTATCATTATCCAATGGGACATTTGAATATCTGTTTTATTTGATTGGACTGTCACATTTTATTTTGTTTTATCTTAGCTATTGCGCTGCACATACCATTTATTTTACATGGTATTGATAAGAGCTATTTTATCTAAGGGAAGTTCCCTAAACATGGCCCGTTGGGGGTACTTGAGGACTGAGGTTGAGAACCACTGGTCTACACTACTGTGTAACAAAAAACTTGAATTTCTGAAATACGAATAAAAAGTTCAAAATAGATTTACTACTACTAACACTGTTTAGTTTACCAGGACTGTATTATGTGTGTATATGTATAAAATGTAGTATTTGCTTACTGCGTAGTCTACAGTTAATGCGAACCATAAATACAGTTTATATAGTTAAACTGCACTTCACTAGACTTTAACAGTACATGTTCAACTGGAACCCAATCAAGAGTAGCTTATAACATAAGAGCACACTTGTGGATTTTAAAACCTATTTTGAGAGTGACTTACTTTTGGAGGCACTAAAAAGGTAACCATGCAGGTCAAAACAAACAATGCATTCTGTAATCACTCATCCAAGGCATTGCACATAATCACAAAAGAAACTTGAGCATTATTAAACACATTGTGTACTATACTAAATAATGTTGGGAAAACATATGACTATTAATATTGCATATGAAATATTAAACACAATAAACAAGCTGACGTATTCGTAGCAGACTGCCAATTGTAAAGCAAATACCTTTTCTTGGCTCAAAAACAGCATGGCATAAATTCAAAAGTTAAAAAAAAAAAAAAAAACATTGGGCCCTAGCATAAAAATTTTGTGTACTGAACAAGTTTTATTTTAATCCGAAGGTTCAAACCTGTTTTAGATTTCAGTGGGAACGTAGTTTACCATTCAAGTACTTTTCATTCCTACTTTTTAAAATTGAATTAATTTTTAAATGCAACAAGGCCACAAAGCTTTGGATATAGCGCAGTTGTGTATATTTTTGTCTCTAATATTTATTACATTTTAATGTTGGTTAGAAATGTATTTTGGCATAATTGGTTACAGAAGGGTTCTACGGTCTTTCTTTCTCTATCAGAGATTTTCAAGTAAAGTACCAAAAAAGTAACGACTTGAAAAACATATATTGGTTTGCAACTTCACATTTAAATTTAATTTAGACACTACAAGAATAATAGTGTTTTTCTCCATACAGCTTAACATGTATAGAATAAAAAGATTAGTTTACGTAAGAAGAGTTTACAGAAAAAATAATTATCACATATCAAAAATAGTATTTTTTACTCAACAACAAAAGGAAGTTGTTCTTCGTTTTTTTTTTTATCCTATGGTTTCTGTTCTGATATTTACCGGTATTTATGACATCTGCCTGTTTTTCCATGATCCTTGTTATCTGCCTGCCCTAACCTTTTGCCTGTTTTTCTAAGATCCTTGTTGTCTGCCTGACCTTTTGCCTGTTTCTGTATGATCCTTGTTATCTGCCTGCCCTGACCTTTTGCCTATTTCTCCATGATCATTGTTATTTTCCGGTTTCTCCATGATCATTGTTATTTGCCTGTTTCTCCATGATCATTTTTATTTGCCTGCCATGACCTTTTGCCTATTTCTCCATGATCATTATTTGCCTGCCCTGACCTTTTGCCTATTTCTCCATGATCATTTTTATTTGCCTGCCCTGACCTTTTACCTGTTTCTCCACAATCCTTGCTATCTGGCTGCCCTGACTTTTTGCCTGTTTCTCTATGATCCTTGCTATCTTCTTTCCCTGACCCTTTGCCTGTTTCTCCACAATCCTTGTTATATGTTCGTCCTGACCTTTTGCCTGTTTGACCATGATCTTGCCTGCCGATTTTGTCCACACTTGTTTCTGCTTGCTTTCAGCTGTTGCCAATCCAAATGTAACCAAGTCTGCAACCTGGGGTGCATCCACAACAAAGCTAATTTTCGCTTGTGGGATGCTATGGTGAACACCAAGCTGTTCCCAACATCCTGTGCTTGGCCCGCTTTAGGGCCTACATGCACCTGGTGACACAGTGGGTCCACTACCTCCATGGCACGGTAATAGAAAGATTGAATAGTTAAAGTGTCATTAAATCCACATCTTTAAAAACTATCAATAAATGGTGTATTGCATGCTGTTTATACTCACCTATTCACTATGAGATTTGTTGTGTGTATTCTGCAAAAAAACTGGTTGATCCTACTGTTCTCTATCTCCCTCTTCTTTCCATGTCCCCAGTGCAGTTGCGGATTTTGCAGAGCACTGTTGGCAGCTAGCGCACATGATCAGTTTTCAGTGAGTTTCTATGCCGAGCAGTTTCCTCCCTATCACACCTGAGCAGCCCATATGACCCACACATGTGGGTGTATAGAGTGTGGTAAATGTCAGCCCACTCATTTCCTCCTTCTTCATGCCCACTAACCAGCTAAACACAATGTGGGTGGGATATTACCTTTTGATTGATATAGGCTTAAGCTCCCTGTTATTCGAACACAGGCTGGGGGGCGTTATACAACCTGTTACTGGCAGAAATTCGCCCACACCATGTTAGTGCCAAAAATGAATAAAGATTTAATTTCAAATATATATTTGTATAACAATTTAAAACCGTTTATTGATATTATTATTTATTTTTACTCTGTATTACAAATGCTGTTTGTTTTTTTTTAACTGCTTAGATGTCCGGGCCTTTTCTGGCATTTTTTGTTCACATATAACAAGCAGTATTTTTTGCTAGAAAACAAAACCCCCAAAAATAATATATTTTCTAACGCAGAGGCCCTAGAGAATAAGTTAGTGGGTTTTGCTAAATTTTTCTGTCACACAGTATTTGCGCAGCGGTTCTTGAAACGCTATTTTTTTCAGAAAAATATATATTTTTTAATGTTAATGAAAAAAACAATATATAACCCATGTTTTTTGTAAAATGTAAAAGATGAAGTTATGCAGAATAAATAAATACCAAACGTGTCAAGCACGGCAGTGCAACGGCAACAAATGACGCAAATTTTACTATCCATCTGCATCGCTTTAAAAGCTTTTACAGGTTACCACTTCAGATTAACAGAGGAGCTCTTGTACTAGAATTACTGCCCATGATCTGACGTTTACAGTGATACCTCACACGTGTGGTGCGATTGCTGTTTGGTTGCTTTCGGGACCAAAGCACAATTTTGCCTTTGCGTGCAAGCACGGGAGAATGGGGGTACTTTATTTTTTTTTATTTTTTTTTTATTTATTTTTAGCTATTTTTAAAAAAATTTACACTGTTGCTTTAATTTATTAATTTTTTGGATCACTTTTATTGCTGCCACAAGGATTGTAAACATCCTTGTGACAGCACTAGGCATGTGACAGGTTTTCTTTATTGTAAGATCTGGGGTCTATAAGACTCCAAATCCCTCCTCTTCTCTTAAAAGCATTCAAACACCAGGATCTGTGTTTTTGAATGCTTCTCGAAAAAAATGGCTCCGATGGTTTACGATTAAACCAAAAGTGATGTCATGTCATCGCTTCCAGGTTACCATTACAAACAGCCTTTCAGCCAGGGGACGGGAGAGCCCAAGAGAGCCACGTAAGGCGGAACGTCCCCTCCCACTGCTTGTAATAGCAATTGAGTGGCTGGTTATATACTGTGTGTGTGTGTATATATATATATATTATTGTGAGGGGGTTAACTCAGCAGCGGGTCTGTGTGACCCCCTGGATGGGTTCACCACACAAAAACAGGCACAGCAGACAGTGGTAGGAGAAAACAAAAGGGTGTGGTTTTATTTGAACTATATACAGACAAAAAAATACAGCAAAAACAAAAGAAACATGAAAATAAATCCTGGTCAACTTGACCGCTCACTACACACGTTGGTGTCCCTAACTAACAACTGGGTACAACCTTGTGCTGTCCCAGTCCCTAGCTCCCTGCTTTTAGAAGTTATTAGCAATAACCACACAGGCTTTGGTTCACCGCACAGAGATCACACTCCCCAGACTATCCACACAGATCTGGTTCCAGGTTGGAGCATCTCCCTTAGCATGCTGGGAGTTCTTGTAGAGGCCCCAATGAGCCCACTTGTTTCAGCTGGGCTCATTAACTCTTCCCCTGCAAGATTCCCAGCACTCCCCCTAGTGGCATAAACTGGCATAAAGCCTGAATCTAGGACATATATATCTCCCATCCTGGATGCAACCTGGTGATTTTACCTGTTTGCTGTCACATACCCCCCCCTCTTGTTTTAACCTTGGGGTTGGAACACAAGCAATCAGGCATGCATGTACTCGAGACAAAGCATCCACATTCCCCATTTGAACGCCAGGGCGATGCTTTACTGTAAAGTTGAATTCCTGTAGGGCCAGGAACCACCTATTTACTCTTCTATTTGTCTCTTTGTTTTGTGCCATCCACTTTAAAGGAGCATGATCAGTAATCATTTCAAAGTGCCTACCTAACAGATAGTACCAAAGGGAATCTAGAGCCCACTTCACCGCTAAACACTCCTTCTCAATTGTGGAGTAATTTACCTCATGGGATTTCAATTTCCTGCTGAGGTAAATGACTGGGTGCTCTTCCCCGTTCCAGACCTGGGACAATACTCCTCCTAACCCAACGTCTGATGCATCACTTTGTACGACAAAGTCCCTAGAGAAGTCTGGTGAGTACAACACTGGCTGGCTACATAAGGCTTTTTTTAAGAATTGGATTGCTGCCTCAGCCTCTGGGGTCCATTTAACCATGACAGACTCTTTCCCTTTTGTCAGGTTGGTTAGGGGCACAGCCTGAGAAGCAAAATGGGGAATGAATCGCCGATAATAACCAGCGATTCCCAGAAAGGCTCGTACCTGCTTCTTGCTGTTGGGACGTGGCCAATTCTGTATGGCCTCGACTTTATTGACCTGGGGTTTTATTACTCCTCTCCCAATGGTGTACCCAAGATATTTGGCCTCCTCCTGTCCAATGGTACACTTCTTGGGGTTGGCCGTAAACCCAGCTTCCCGGATAGAGTCTAGGACTGCTTGCACTTTTGGCAGATGTGAGGCCCAATCTGTGCTATAGATAATTACATCATCCAGGTAAGCCGCAGCATACTTCTGATGGGGCCTCAGTATCTGGTCGATTTTCCGCTGGAATGTTGCCGGTGCATTCTGTAATCCAAACGGCATTCTTTTATATTGGAACGCCCCATCTGGGGTTACAAACGCGGTTTTCTCATTGGCTGATTTGGCCAGGGCAATTTGCCAATACCCTTTTGTGAGATCAAGGGTTGTCATGTATCGGGCTGTTCCCAGCCGGTCGATCAACTCATCTATACGTGGCATGGGGTAGGTGTCAAATTTTGTAACTTTGTTCAGTTGTCGAAAATCGTTACAAAATCGCCAGCTCCCATCCGGTTTAGGCACTAACACTATGGGACTGGACCAATCACTTTGGGATTCCTCTATCACCCCCAACTTAAACATTTTCTGTACTTCCTCACGTATTGCCTCCCGTCGGGCCTCTGGGATCCGATAGTGTTTTAGCTTCACCCTTTCACCGGGCGGGGTAATAATATCATGCTCTACCCCAGACGTTTGTCCCGGCAGCTCAGAGAAAACCTCCTTGTTGCGAAGCACAAACTCCTTAACCTTCTGTTGGGGTTTTGACAAGATGACTGCTATTCCAACCTCAGGAATCACGCAATCAGACTGAGCTGGTGACAAAGTTTCTGCGACTAGGGATTCCCTATCCCTCCAGGCTTTCAACAGATTCATGTGATAGATCTGTTCAGGCTTTCGCCTTCCTGGTTGTCTGACCTTGTAATTCACTTTGCTCACTTTTTCCATTATCTCGTAGGGGCCTTGCCATTTGGCGAGGAATTTGCTTTGAACCGTAGGGACAAGTACCAATACCCTATCCCCCGGGGAAAAGGTACGGGTCTTGGCCCCACGGTTGTACACTCTCTGCTGTGCCAACTGCGCTTGGGCCAAATGTTCCTTTACGATTGGCATTACCTGTGCAATTCTATCCTGCATCAGGGCGACATGCTCAATCACACTCCTGTGGGGAGAACTCTCACTCTCCCAAGTTTCCTTGGCGATATCCAACAGCCCTCTTGTGTGTCTCCCATAGAGTAACTCAAAGGGTGAGAAACCCGTAGAGGATTGGGGTACCTCCCTAATGGCAAACATTAAATAGGGAATTAGACAGTCCCAATCCTTTCCATCTCTATCCACCACCTTCTTTAACATTTGTTTAAGGGTTTTGTTGAATCTTTCAACCAACCCATCTGTTTGGGGGTGATACACAGATGTACGCAATTGTGACACTTTGAACAACTTGCACAGCTCTTTCATAACCCGGGACATAAAGGGTGTACCTTGGTCTGTAAGCAGTTCCTTACAAATACCCACATGGCTAAAAACAAGAGATAGCTCTTTGGCTATGGTTTTGGCAGAGGTATTTCGGACCGGAATCGCTTCCGGATACCGCGTGGCATAGTCCAATATAACCAAAATGTACTGATGCCCCCTAGCGGACTTCATTATCGGACCTACCAAATCCATTGCGATCCTCTCAAAGGGGACCTCAATGATGGGGAGAGGGACCAGCGGGTTACAGAAATGTGGCATCGGTGCCGACCTCTGACACACAGGGCAGGAGGAACAATAATTTTCTGTTTCCTTCATGACCCCAGGCCAATAGAATCTTTGCAATACTCTCTCTCGGGTTTTCTCTGTCCCCAGATGACCTCCAAGAATGTGCCCATGGGCCAACTCTAACACCAACTTCCTGTAAGGTTTGGGGACCACAAGCTGCTCAATGGTTTCTTCTGCCCTTTTAGCCACCCGATACCGTAGGTCCTTTTCCACAATGAAGTACGGGTAAGTGCAGGTCTCATCTGGGTTCACTAACTCTCCATCTATTTTCACTACGTTTTCCCGTGCCTTTATTAGGGCAGGGTCTTTTAACTGTTCTGTGGCAAAATTTTCTTTGTGAACCTCGAGATCAGAAAACTCCACAGACGGCACGTTTTCGTCTGAGGATGTTGGCTCCTCCCCAGTTTCTCGAGTCTCCCCTGCCAATACCGACAAGGGGAATTCTGGAGAGTCCTCACCACTCTCAGAGGAATTCTGGCTATCACATTCCTGGTATATAGGGGCACCAGTGGGGGGCTCAGGACGATCCCAGAGTTCCCAAAACTTTGGAAAATCCCTTCCCACAATGGCATCATGTGGTAACTGAGACACTAACCCCACCTGATGAGAGAGGTTACCTTTGGAGGTCTCAAAACACACTGTAGTTACAGGATACTCTCGGGTGTCCCCATGCACACAAATAACAGCTACCTTGTTATTCCCAGAGACCTCTGTAGTGACTAATTCAGCTTTTATCAGTGTCACAGGCTACCTGAATCCAGCAACACAACAACATTTTTACCATTAATACACATTTTGCATAAATGTTTCTCAGTTCCCCGAATGGCAGTGCATGCAACTGTCGCAAACAGCGACTGACGTCTGTCCCTTGGAAAGTCACATTGCATGGGTTCATCCACAACCGGGCAATTTGCTGCAATATGTCCCTCTTGCCGGCAGCGGTAGCAAACAATCCTTTTTGCTGCCTCTTGAGCCCCTGACTTCCCAGGCTGTTCTCACCAGACATTAGGTATAACTCTCACCCTCTCATTCTCTCCACCCTCACCCCTTGGAATCATCTTACCCGCCACTGGGAATGGTCTGGTCTTAGGGTGGAAAGTCCGTAAGTCTCTGGAAGAGGCAGTCAGGTTTTCCGTAGCCAAGTACTTCTCTACATGATCCACAAGATTATCAGCCGTTTCTGGGTCTCCATGGCTTACCTACTTTTGGATGGCAGTAGGAAGAGCTCTCAAGAAACGATCCATCACAACACATTCCACAATCTTTGGTGCGGACAAAGTCTCTGGCTGTAGCCACTTCCTGCTCAGGTGAATGAGATCATACATTTGAGACCTGGGGGGTTTTCCAAGCCGGAAAGTCCAGTTATGCACACGCTGAGCCCGGACAGCCAGGGTGACACCCAGCCGTGTCAATATTTAATTTTTTAGCATCACATAGTCTTTCGCTTGGTCAGGCTCTAAGTCATAGTAAGCTTTCTGCGATTCACCAGTTAACAGAGGGCCACCAGTCCGGCCCACTGCTCCTTAGGCCACTTTTCCCTTTCAGCAGTCCTTTCAAATGTGGTCAAAAACACCTCTGGATCTTCCTCTCCAGTCATTTTTGTCAGTAAACGACTCACCCCAAAGGACGCAGTATTAGCGGAACTACTTGCCTCACTGGTCTGCGGACGTTGCTGCATTAATGTCTCCATTTGTTGCTGTAGTCTCTGTTCTTGCTTCTGCAACAGGTCTATGAAGCGGGCCTCAGATTGCTGCTGGGCTTGTTAATGGGCTGCCAGACTCAGTTGATGAGCTTGCTGCTGGGCTGTGAGGCTCTGTTGCAAAGTTGCATTTGTCTGCTGCTGGGCTGCGAGGCTCTTTTGCAAACCTGCATTTGTCTGCTGCTGATTGGCATTTGCTAGAGCCAGCTGTTTCAGTATCTCCTCCATGCTGGCCTTTTAAAAAAAAAAACTGCCACTGGTTCTCCACCAACTGTGAGGGGGTTAACTCAGCAGCGGGTGTGTGTGTGACCCCCTGGATGGGTTCACCACACAAAAACAGGCACAGCAGACAGTGGTAGGAGAAAACAAAAGGGTGTGGTTTTATTTGAACTATATACAGACAAAAAAATACAGCAAAAACAAAAGAAACATGAAAATAAATCCTGGTCAACTTGACCGCTCACTACACACGTTGGTGTCCCTAACTAACAACTGGGTACAGCCTTGTGCTGTCCCAGTCCCTAGCTCCCTGCTTTTAGAAGTTCTTAGCAATAACCACACAGGCTTTGGCTCACCGCACAGAGATCACACTCCCCAGACTATCCACACAGATCTGGTTCCAGGTTGGAGCATCTCCCTTAGCATGCTGGGAGTTCTTGTAGAGGCCCCAATGAGCCCACTTGTTTCAGCTGGGCTCATTAACTCTTCCCCTGCAAGACTCCCAGCACTCCCCCTAGTGATATAAACTGGCATAAAGCCTGCATCTAGGACATATATATCTCCCATCCTGGATGCAACCTGGTGATTTTACCTGCCTGCTGTCACAATATATTTATATATAAATATTGCATGCAAAGTTGTGTTTATGTAGATATTTCTAGGGAGGGGGTCCAAAGCTTTCATCAGATTCCTAAAGGGATCCGTGACTCAAAAAGGTTAAGAGCCACTGCTATAAAGAAAGAGTTATTCTACCAACATGTGAAACTTGAATGACCTATGTAAGTTAATAAAAACGTGTGGGCAAGTGGAAATAGAGTTAATGCCTTTCCTGGCTCTTAGGTTTTACCGGGCCCAGAGAAATACCCGCCAAAACCAATCGTGTGTACACAGCTTTAGTGATGAAAGTACACCATGTACACTGACACTGTAACTGTTCTGAAGTTAATTCTCAGTTTTCTGTGACAATGTACTCCTTCTCTGTAATCTGCATTTAGGAGGGAAATTCTGAGCCTTGTTCACATCCACCTGTTTTCCACGACTTTTCTCCAATAATGTAGTGGGTCCCGCCGTACACTCTGCATGGGCTGCACATGTGCACTTAACTTAACTCTTGAACCTCCATACCTCTGTACAGGATGGAGAGACAAACTGCTGACAGAAGGAGTGCCAACAACTTCTCCCTCCTTGCTAGAGGCCGTACCACCTATATCAGGTACATGCTACCGACAGGCTGCTTGTTTAACCTAATTAACTCTGAAAAACCTGTGTCTTCCCATTACTCCATTCCGCATGAATACCTTCATACCCCAATGTGTTAAGACCCACTTGTTAAACTATGTGTGCGCCAATTACTTGGGTTGGGATACACCTCTTTCATTAACTGCAGACAATATTTTACTTGAAAAAAGTGCACAAATTGAACATTACACAGTCCAACATACATATGCAAGGTTATTCTTACAGCCCTAGTAGACATGGACAGAGAATTTCCCGCGGGATTTTTTAGCAGCAAAAAAGTATGAAGAAATCCAAATTAGTATAAAAAAGATTTTATTGATGAAAAAGGAGGTGCTTAGCACATTGTTGAAATAAAAAAGAATCAATTCATGAATATATGAGCTCCGGTATTTACAAAAGCCAAACACATCTGGGAAATTCAGTGGGACCTTGAGGAGTCCAAGTGTACTTTTTAATCTCCGGTTGAGCCATACCATGTGGCAAAGAGGGTAAATATGCAATAGATTTATTTTATTTTAGAAGTAAATGGATGTATGGCATCTTTCTCTTCATATAGCTGTCTCTCTGCTGACTGACATCAACTACTCTAAAAATAATAATATATATAAAACTACAATTTAAATTACTTGTCTTATCTCATGAGAGACGCTTGTAATATTTTCTAACTTTAACATGCTGTTGTTTATTAATACCTTACAGAATGTAAGTTCCCCTGAGGAAGACCTGAATGGGTCGAAATGCATCTGGGATTTTTTGAATGCAACCTATGGCTCAATTATGTATAATCATTTATTCTGTATTCAATATCCGTACATGAACATTTGCCCTTGTATGTACTGTGTTTGGCTTTTGTAAATACCGGAGCTCATATATTCATGAATTGATTCTTTTTTATTTTAACAATGTGCTAAGCACCTCCTTTTTCATCAATAAAATCTTTTTTATACTAATTTGGATTTCTTCATACTTTTTTGCTGCTAAAAAATCCCACGGGAAATTCTCTGTCCATGTCTACTAGGGATGTAAGAATAACCTTGCATATGTATGTTGGACTGTGTAATGTTCAATTTGTGCACTTTTTTCAAGTAAAATATTGTCTGCAGTTAATGAAAGAGGTGTATCCCAAGTAATTGGCGCACACATAGTTTAACAAGTGGGTCTTAACACATTGGGGTATGAAGGTATTCATGCGGAATGGAGTAATGGGAAGACACAGGTTTTTCAGAGTTAATTAGGTTAAACAAGCAGCCTGTCGGTAGCATGTACCTGATATAGGTGGTACGGCCTCTAGCAAGGAGGGAGAAGTTGTCGGCACTCCTTCTGTCAGTGGTTTGTCTCTCCATCCTGTACAGAGGTATGGAGGTTCAAGAGTTAAGTTAAGTGCACATGTGCAGCCCATGCAGAGTGTACGGCGGGACCCACTACATTATTGGAGAAAAGTCGTGGAAAACAGGTGGATGTGAACAAGGCTCAGCATTTCCCTCCTAAATGCAGATTACAGAGAAGGAGTACATTGTCACAGAAAACTGAGAATTAACTTCAGAACAGTTACAGTGTCAGTGTACATGGTGTACTTTCATCACTAAAGCCGTGTACACACGATAGATTTTACTGATTAAAACAGTCCGATGGACTGTTTTCATCGGACAAACCGATCGTGTATGGGCCCCATCGGTCTTTTTTCCATCAGTGTTTAAAAATAGAACATGTTTTAAATTTATCCGATGGTTAAAAAACTGATAGAGTTCCCCACAGACGATATTAATTTGCTATCGGATAAAAAACCCACGCATGCTCAGAATCAAGTCGACGCATGCTCAGAAGCATTGAACTTTATTTTTCTCGGCTCATCGGAGTGTTTTACGTCACCGCGTTTGAAACGGTCGGTTTTTTGACTGATGGTGTGTGGGCAAGACTGATGGAAGACAGTTTCATCAGATTTCCGATGGAAAAAAACATCAGATTACAATCCATAGGATATCCGATCGTGTGTACAGGGCTTTACAGTAGTGGTCCGCCTTAAGGTGGAGTATTCCCCAAAAGCAGCGCCTCAGCCTTGTCCCAGTGCACTGATGAAGGCAGTGACATCTCCAGCTTTCATATTTAGGGGGGGCACATGGGGGGACAGGGACAAAAGTAGGGGGGCCAACTATAAAATGCAATTTATTTATATATATATATATATATATATATATATTGTGACAGCAGGAAGGTAAAGTCACCTGGTTGCATCCAGGGGGGTAGATATATTTCGCCCAGATTCAGGCTTTACGCCGACTTATACAACTAGGTGGAGAGTTGTATAAGGCTAGTGGGCTCATGGATGACTCATACCTCTAGGGAGAGGGCTGGGCGTCGTGCAGACAGGGAGTTGATGAGACCAGCTGAAGCTTGTCAGCTCATTTAGGCCTCTATAAGAACTCCCAGCTTCATTAGATGTTAGCTCATGCCTGGACCCAGACCTGTGTGGACTGTCTAGGGAGAGTGAACCCCTGTGCGGTGAGACAAAGCCTGTGTGGCTATTTGCTTGGACATTTAAAACCAGGGACTTAGGGACTAGGACAGCACTAGGCTGATCCCAGTTGTTAGTTAGGAAACCTGTATGTTTAGTCAGAGGTCAACTTGACCAGGATTTATTTTGGTTATGTTTCTTTTGCTTTGCTGTGTTTTGTCACTGTAAATAGAAAATAAACCGCACCTTTTTGATTTTGAAAACCACAACCTCCGTTTGCTGGGCCTGTTTTGTGTGGGGAGCCCATCCCAGGGGTCACACACACCCGCTGCCGAGCTAACCCCCTCACAGTTGGTGGAGAACCAGTGGCAGTTTTTTTTTAAGCCAGCATGGAGGAGATACTGAAGCAGCTGGCTCTAGCAAATGCCAATCAACAGCAGACAAATGCAGGTTTGCAAAAGAGCCTTGCAGCTCAACAACAGAACTTTGCAGCCCAGCAGCAAGCTCATCAACAGAGCCTTGCAGCCCAGCAGCAGACAAACGCAACTTTGCAACAGAGTCTGGAGGCTCAGCAACGAGCCCAGCAGCAATCTGAGGCCCGCTTCATAGACCTGTTGCAGAAGCAAGAGCAGAGACTACAACAACAGATGGAAGCAGTAATGCAGCAACGTCCGCAGACCAGTGAGGAAAGCCGTCCCACTAATACCGCGTCCTTTGGGGTGAGTCGTTTATTGACAAAAATGACTGGAGAGGATGATCCAGAGGTATTTTTGACCACATTTGAAAGGACCGCTGAAAGAGAAAAGTGGCCTGAGGAGCAGTGGGCTGGACTGGTGGCTCCTCTGTTAACTGGTGAATCGCAGAAAGCTTACTATGACCTAGAGCCTAACCAAGCAAAAGACTATGTGATGCTAAAAGCTGAAATATTGGCAAGGCTGGGTGTCACCCAGGCTGTCCGGGCTCAGCGTGTGCATAACTGGACTTTCCAGCTTGGAAAACCCCCCAGGTCTCAAATGTATGATCTCATTCACCTGAGCAGAAAGTGGCTACAGCCAGAGACTTTGTCTGCACCAAAGATTGTGGAACGTGTTGTAATGGATCGGTTTTTGAGAGCTCTTCCTACTGCCATCCAAAAGTGGGTAAGCCATGGAGACCCAGAGACGGCCGATGGTCTTGTGGATCGTGTGGAGAAATACTTGGCTACAGAGAACCTGACGGCCTCTTCCAGAGACACTCGGACTTTCCACCCTAAGACCAGACCATCCCCAGGGGCGGATAAGAGGATTCCAAGGGGTGAGGGTGGAGAGAGTGAGAGGGTGGGAGCTCTACCCCAAGTTTGGCGAGAACAGCCTGGGAAATCAGCGGCTCAAGAGGCGGCAAGAAGGATCGTTTGCTACCGCTGCCGGCAAGCGGGACATATTGCAGCCAATTGCCCGGTTGTGGAGGAACCCATGCAGTGTGACTTTCTGACGGGCAGACGTCAGTCGCTGTGTGCGACAGTCGCATGCACTGCCATTCGAGGAACTGAGAAACATTTATGAAAAATGTGTGTTAATGGTAGAAATGTTGTGGTATTGCTGGATTCAGGTAGCCTTGTGACCCTGATAAAGGCTGAGTTAGTTAAAACAGAGGTCTCTGGGAATAGCAAGGTAGCTGTTATTTGTGTGCATGGGGACACCCGAGAGTATCCAGTGACTACAGTGTGTTTCGAGACCCCCAAAGGTACCCTCTCTCATCCAGTGGGCTTAGTATCTCAGTTACCGCATGACGCCATTGTGGGAAGGGATTTTCCGAAGTTCTGGGAACTGTGGGATGATCCTGAGCCCCTCACTGGTGCCCCTATGTACCAGGAATGTGATAGCCAGAACTCCCCTGAGAGTGGTGAGGACTCTCCGGAATTTCCCTTATCAGTATTGGCTGGGGAGACTCAAGAAACTGGAGAGGAGCCCACCTCCTCAGACGAAAACCTACCGTCTGTGGAGTTTTCTGATCTTGAGGTTCACAGGGAAAACTTTGCCACAGAACAGTTGAAAGACCCCGCCCTAATAAAGGCACGGGAAAACGTAGTGAAAATAGATGGCGAGTTAGTGAACCCAGATAATACCTGCACTTACCCATACTTCAGCGTAGAGAAGGACCTACTGTATCGGGTGGCAAAAAGGGCAGAAGAAACCGTTGAGCAGCTTGTGGTGCCCAAACCTTACAGGAAGTTGGTGTTGGAGTTGGCCCATGGGCACATTCTTGGAGGTCATCTGGGGACAGAGAAAACCCGAGAGAGGGTATTACAGAGATTCTATTGGCCGGGGGTGATGAAGGACGTAGAAAATTATTGTTCCTCCTGCCCTGTGTGTCAGAGGTTGGCCCCGATGCCACATTTCCGTAGCCCGCTGGTCCCTCTACCCATCATTGAGGTCCCGTTTGAGAGGATCGCCATGGATTTGGTAGGTCCTATAATCAAGTCCGCTAGGGGGCACCAGTACATATTAGTTATAATGGACTATGCCACCCGTTATCCAGAAGCGATCCCTCTCCGAAATACCTCGGCCAAAACCATAGCCAAAGAGCTATCTCTTGTTTTTAGCCGGGTGGGTATTTGTAAAGAACTGCTTACGGACCAAGGTACACCCTTTATGTCCCGGGTTATGAAAGAGCTGTGTAAATTGTTCAAAGTGACGCAATTGCGTACGTCTGTGTATCACCCCCAAACCGATGGGCTGGTTGAAAGATTCAACAAAACCCTAAAACAAATGTTGAAGAAAGTGGTGGATAGAGATGGAAAGGATTGGGACTGTTTACTTCCTTATTTGATGTTTGCTATTAGGGAGGTGCCCCAATCCTCTACGGGATTCTCCCCCTTTGAGTTACTGTATGGGAGACACCCAAGAGGGCTGTTGGATATTGCCAAGGAAACTTGGGAAAGTGAGAGTTCTCCCCACAGGAGTGTGATTGAGCATGTCGCCCTGATGCAAGATCGAATTGCACAGGTAATGCCCATCGTGAAGGAACATTTGGCCCAAGCGCAGTTGGCACAGCAGAGAGTGTACAACCGTGGAGCCAAGACCCGTACCTTTTCCCCGGGGGATAGGATATTGGTACTTGTCCCTACGGTTGAAAGTAAATTCCTTGCCAAATGGCAAGGCCCCTACGAGATAATGGAAAAAGTGAGCGAAGTGAATTACAAGGTCAGACAACCAGGAAGGCGAAAGCCCGAACAGATCTATCACGTTAATCTGTTGAAAGCCTGGAGGGATAGAGAGTCCCTAGTCGCAGACACTTGGTCACCAGCTCAAACTGGTTGCGTGATTCCTGAGGTTGGAATAGCAGCCACCTTGTCACAACCCCAACAACAGGAGGTTAAGGAGTTTGTGCTTCGCAACAAGGAGGTATTCTCTGAGCTGCCGGGACAAACATCTGGGGTAGAGCATGACATCATTACCCCGCCCGGTGAAAGGGTGAAGTTAAAACCCTATCGGATCCCAGAGGCTCGACGGGAGGCAATACGGGAGGAAGTACAGAAAATGCTGAACTTAGGGGTGATAGAGGAGTCCCAAAGTGATTGGTCTAGTCCCATCGTGTTGGTGCCTAAACCGGATGGGAGCTGGCGATTTTGTAACGATTTTCGTCAGTTGAACAAAGTTACAAAATTTGACACCTACCCCATGCCACGTATAGATGAGTTGATCGACCGGCTGGGAACAGCCCGATGCATGACGACTCTTGACCTCACAAAAGGGTATTGGCAAATCCCCCTGGCCAAGTCGGCCAAAGAGAAAACCGCATTTGTAACCCCAGACGGGGCGTTCCAATATAAAAGAATGCCGTTCGGGTTACAGAATGCGCCGGCCACATTCCAGCGGAAAATGGACCAGATGCTGAGGCCCCATCGGAAGTATGCTGCGGCTTACCTGGATGACGTAATTGTCCATAGCACAGATTGGGCCTCACATCTGCCAAAAGTGCAAGCAGTCCTGGACTCTGTTCGGGAAGCGGGGTTTACGGCTAACCCCAAGAAGTGTACCATTGGGCAGGAGGAGGCCAAATATCTTGGGTACACCATTGGGAGGGGAGTAATAAAACCCCAACTCAACAAAGTCGAGGCCATCCAGAGTTGGCCACGTCCCAACAGCAAGAAGCAGGTACGAGCCTTTCTGGGAATCGCTGGGTATTATCGGCGATTCATTCCCCACTTTGCTTCTAAGGCTGTGCCCCTAACCAACCTGACGAAGGGGAAAGGGTCGGTCATGATTAAATGGACCCCCGAGGCTGAGGCAGCATTCCAATTCTTGAAACAAGCCTTATGTAGCCAGCCAGTGTTGTACTCACCCGACTTCTCTAAAGACTTTGTCGTACAAAGTGATGCGTCAGATGTGGGGTTAGGAGCAGTATTGTCCCAGGTCTGGAACGGGGAAGAGCACCCAGTCATTTACCTCAGCAGGAAGTTGAAGTCCCATGAGGTAAATTACGCCACCGTTGAAAAGGAGTGTTTAGCGGTGAAGTGGGCTCTAGATTCCCTTCGGTACTACCTGCTAGGTAGGCACTTTGACATGGTTACGGATCACGCTCCGTTAAAGTGGATGGCTCAAAACAAGGAAACAAATAGAAGAGTGAATAGGTGGTTCCTGGCCCTCCAGGAATTCAACTTCACAGTAAAGCATCGCCCTGGCGTTCAAATGGGGAATGTGGATGCTTTGTCTCGAGTACATGAATGCCTGATTGCTGGTGTTCCAACCCCGAGGTTAAAACAAGAGGGGGGGGTATGTGACAGCAGGAAGGTAAAGTCACCTGGTTGCATCCAGGGGGGTAGATATATTTCGCCCAGATTCAGGCTTTACGCCGACTTATACAACTAGGTGGAGAGTTGTATAAGGCTAGTGGGCTCATGGATGACTCATACCTCTAGGGAGAGGGCTGGGCGTCGTGCAGACAGGGAGTTGATGAGACCAGCTGAAGCTTGTCAGCTCATTTAGGCCTCTATAAGAACTCCCAGCTTCATTAGATGTTAGCTCATGCCTGGACCCAGACCTGTGTGGACTGTCTAGGGAGAGTGAACCCCTGTGCGGTGAGACAAAGCCTGTGTGGCTATTTGCTTGGACATTTAAAACCAGGGACTTAGGGACTAGGACAGCACTAGGCTGATCCCAGTTGTTAGTTAGGAAACCTGTATGTTTAGTCAGAGGTCAACTTGACCAGGATTTATTTTGGTTATGTTTCTTTTGCTTTGCTGTGTTTTGTCACTGTAAATAGAAAATAAACCGCACCTTTTTGATTTTGAAAACCACAACCTCCGTTTGCTGGGCCTGTTTTGTGTGGGGAGCCCATCCCGGGGGTCACACACACCCGCTGCCGAGCTAACCCCCTCACAATATATATATATATAATCCTGGGGCCCTTTACTACGATCCCACAACGGGCCCTTTTACATGTTCTGCAGTAAGCTGCCTTCCCACTATACTGGGGCCCCCCAGGGTGGCAGAAAACAAGAGATATATGTCACCAGCACACCAAGAAAATATAAGGGTCCAAAGCAGTGGGAGAACTATCAGGGTTGCAAAGGTTGTCTTGCCTCCGGGCCCTGGTGTTCTGCCACTGTGGGGTTCCCCAGCTGTCCTGTCCCTGCTATTGACAGCGCTGGTCTGGCATCTGTCTCCTTGGCAGCGGCGGCAGTCTATTAGGACCTAGTGCTGATGACATTATGGGTGCATGCAGGGGAAGGCTGGCACTATTGGTTATAGAGAGCCGAGCCCCCAGCTGGTCACCTAGCAGCAGTAATGCTGTATAACCTTCTCTGTTGACATGCTGATCGGGATGTGATCCAGGGGATGCTCCCAGTCAGATCTAATAAACACAGTATTTATTAGCATCAAGAGTACAACCACATATATATAATCAACCGTATGTTCAGCAGCCATGTGGGCTCTATGCCTGTAAAGTGTGGGTCAATAAAGTGATCAATAAAATCACTGATATTTAACACTAGGATTTGACTAGGAGCTTCACCTGTATTGCATCACGATCAGCATGTCAGAGAAGGCTCCACTGCTGCTAAGCAACCTGCAGGGAGCTCAACTGTCTACAACCAATAGAGATGGGCTTGGGTGTGTTTGAAATCCCACATGCCCGATCCCGCCAGGAAGCCGACACTCCACAGTGCTAATCACAGTCAGTGAGACATTTCCTGATCTGTGCAGCTGCGGGACGGGAAATGTCTCACTGCCTGTGATTAGCGCTGTGCAGTGTGGGCTTCCTGGCAGGCTCTGGCATGTGGAATTTTGAACATGCCCAGCCCATCTCTAACAACAAATTGTGCTGGCCCTCCTGTCCATCACCCCCATAAGTAACCAGCACTGGGTTCCAATGTGCTGCCGCCCCAGCCATGGAGACAGACACCAGCGCTGTGAATAGCCGGGACAGGACAGCAACTCTGGTTGTTGAGTAATATGTTTATTCTCACGCTACCATGTGGAATAATACAGTAAGAAAGTGGAACTGCTGCAGGCACCGAAAAGGGACAAACCAACCCGTTAATGTGAGATTGAGCAGAGGGGGGGGGGGGGTGCTGCGCTATTACTAGTGATAGAATCAAATAGTAAAATTAGATGACTGATATCACCATAATGGGAGTGCAACAGATTGCTAAACATAAATCCAAAAAACAATAATAACCAAGTGCAGCATGCATATGAAACTCAGAATCTGGAATATACATAAATATCCATAGGGGCTGTGCAAAATAGCAAAATAAATGTGCAAAGTCCAATATGTAATCCTGTGCAAAGTGCAAAACAAACACTAGGTGCAACTGTGCAAAGCAAAATATAAAAATCTCCCATCTGTAATAAATAGTGCAAAGTCCAAAAACTATGTGCAAAATCGCAATCAAATTGTGAGCATAGCAATCTGATATTCTTTCTTCAGTGTGCAAACAGATTCCATGTGCAAAAGTGCTGGAGAGGTGTAACAGTCTCCTCTTCACGCAAAGGACACACCAGTGAGAGTGGCCTCTTACCTTGCGGTAAAAGGACAACCGCATATATGTGTATATATATCACAGGGGTGGCTGCTCCTTCCTTTTGATCATGCGTTTAGCAATCTGTTGCACTCCCATTCTGGTGATATCAGTTATCTAATTTTACTATTTGATTCTATCACTAGTAACAGCGCAAATCTGGTTGTTTCAGCACTGGTCCACACTGGGAACATTCCCCCATCCACCTATAATGTATAGATGGGGAATTGGATCATTTCTTTTTTTTTTTCATTCAACCTAATAGTTGAATGAAAAAAAGTGATCAATGTATGGGCTGCCTAAGAGCTAAGACCAGCCATAGACAATTTAAATCTCAGTTCAGCAGGAACTGGCTGAGATTTGAACCATTAATGAGCAGATTCTCTTATGATTATCACTAGTGGTTGCTATAGCCACTAGTGATAATCACTGTTTGTCGGGAGAACTCAATTGCTGGGCAGGAGGGATATTCCCCTGTCAGCACTGTCTGTGTTGATGGGGGAATCATGCAAGTTTCTTTCCTGCAGTCTGTGGATGCAGGAAAGAAATTTGCACCGTATATTACCTGCCTAACTGAAAGTGAAAGTAAATTGTAAATGTCTTGAAAGAACAGGAGAGGGGGAGGGAGACAGATGGGGGAGAGAAGGGATGGAGATAATGCAGATCAGTGATTACATTGTACTGCAGTCTGCAGTGCACACACTTACCCACGGTCCAGGCTAGAATCTCAGGCATCATTCACACACAAGCCAGGAATGCTGCTGATTTTCATATTTCAGGAAGGAGGAGGAGGAGCTGTATTCCTCACTGCTCATATGTGAGGAGAGTGAGGGGGTGGCTGGACTTGCTGGGCTGTGAAAGAGTGTCATAGACTCACACTCGGCTCAGCTTGCAGTCACCACTCTCGGAATTTACAGGCTGGTTCTCCTGTCCGAAGGACGAGAGAAATCAGTCTGTTTTTTCAGTAACTGAGATGAAGGCTTGGGCCCCCCTTCCCCCCCCCCACCGTACTTGTGGAGTCCTTCCTGCAACTCGCTCTTCTCCGTGCCAATGACGATGCAGGGGAAGGAGCAGATCGGGCGGCTGTGGTTGTGTGAGCGCTCACATTATGCAGTGTCAGTGAGCAAGGGAGGGGGGAGGAATTCCCCGCAGGAGCTGACTGGCCAGACAAGGCAGCACTGCTCAAATCACGAGGCACTGGGCCCCTCGGAACCCTCTACATCAAGGAAGTACTCCCGATCCACAACAACTTATAATGCAGTAATTGCAGTTCATAGCCTGTGCCCTGGTCAGCTGAGTAACAAGCATCAAAAGTTTGAAGGAATGGATAAGCAAGACCCCTTTCTATACAAGAGAGGGTTCACAGCAGAAATATTGTCACTGTGTATTGAAGCTATTATGAAGAGCTGACAATTCTGTGTAGGGATATTATGTTTTTTTATTTATGTTGACATTGGCATTTGACAATGGCTTCATTTTAGCACTACAAATGATCCAAACTGAATAACTATATTTTCCCACCAATAGACTGTAATTGGATTTGCTGTAAAATTTGCAAACTTTGTGTAAGATTATCACCCTATCCATAATCAATTAGAGCTTATACAAGGTCAGTATTTTTAGTAAAAATTTTACTTTTAATTTTCCCTTAAAAAAGTCAGATGTACTGAAACAAAATTGTATTAAACTAGGTTAGAAAATCCCAATACTACATCAACCTTTCCGTGACCTCAGAAACTTCTGTATGATAATGGCAAGCTCACGATTCACATCAATTAGTCCTTGTTCACTTCTTTCCAAAACAGAGCAAACCAAGACTTTCCTTAGCAGAAACTAGGATGACTAAGGCTTTGATGTCAATGCATTCTCCCTATATTAGCAATTATAGGCAGATGCTTACATAAAGCAAACACATCAGCCGACCGACTCCTTTTTTTAAGCGCTGCAGCTTGAAGCTCATGTTTATTTGCCTACTTGAGCAACAAGGGTGAAAAGTGCATGAGGAGTACTTGACCAAATACATTTAATAAATAGTCCTGAAAGATGAATTGCTTTTCATTAGAACCAGCCTGCACTTGAAAAATCAATAGATGATGCATGATAATGAAATTGGTTAAATATTAGTCCAAATTGTCTTGGCTAGTGCTTGGATTTAAACACCCCCTCATCCTTGGGTAAACTACTGATACTGCACTAATTGTTCTTGTTGTGTGATGAGATTTCAGTGTGGAATGGGAGTTTTGTTGATATTGAGGTAGCTAACAAAAGAAGCAAGGGTTTGTTCCTGATAAGAGTTGCTCCCGAGATGAATGATTGCCAATCCGTGGCGTGACGTGCTGTGCCATGGAGAGTTCTATTTCTGGACACTTTGATTATTCTGCTTTTACTTCTATTGTTTGTTAAGTGGTCCTCTCCCAACACAATGGATGGAACAAATAATAAAGAATGACATGCTATCGAAACTCTTAAGGATTCCTTGTACAGGTCCATCAACCCATCCCATCTAAACCATGTATCATGTGACTTAAGAAGTATACTTTTGAAAGTTAGTACTGTGGAAGTGGAAGTCCAGGAAAAAAACAAAATATATATTTGAAATATATGCAGCCAGTGGTGAGATTTACATGCTTCTAGTTCAGTAATGTAGTATTCTATGTTACATGACAACCTGTCAACAAGAGGAGGAGTGACAAGAAAGCTCACCAAAAGAGACATAGGAATAAATACAACTGCAACAGTGGTCGACCGTCTAACCACTTTGACTACTTCATCTAACACTAAAAAAATAAGTTTTATATCTTATTTAGTGCAATTGTCCTGCACTAAATGGGTGAGACCTTCCTGGTCCATCCGTATCTTTAGGCAGTGCCATCTTTGCCTTTTTGCTTGTACTCTTCTTCTATAGGTTCTTCTATCTATAGGCTCTTCCATTTCTGCCTCTCATATTCCTTTCTAGGAGAGTCCTTCTCTTTATCTGTTCCTCCAGTTCTTCTGCCTCCAGTTTATTCTGTGTGTAGGTATTTTCCCTTTCCCCGGGGGGATTGCACATATAAATGCCCTGCAATTAAAAAAAATTGCATGTTTTGGCCTTATGTCATTCTTTGGAAACATGACCTTCCTTGATGCAATTAGCAAATCATACTTACCAGCATTCCACTTTTTCTTATCTATTCTTCTTGTAATTCCTGAAGTAAATACCCATGCCATCATAGAACATGTCCTAGTTTATCTTCCCTAATTTGAACCTACTGTGCATGGAGGGGGGGAGCCTTCCTTAAAGCTTATAATACGCCAATGCTTACTAGTTCATATACCAAGCTTATTCAGAATTTTGTCCATGTATCTCCCATTCAAACAAATCCCCTAAAGTTATAGTACAGATTTGTTTTTGTTTTTTTCATGCTATACTTACCTACTCTGTGTGATATTTTTGCACAGAGCAGCCCTGATCCTCCTCTTGTGGAGTCCCCTGCTGGTGCTCTCAGCTTCTCCATGTGCCACCAGAGGAGGGGCTGTGTGCGTTTACTGACACACAAAGTGCAGCTCGGCCCTGTCCCTTGCTCCCTCCTTACTTAATTTGATTGACAGCAGCAATGAACAATGGCTTTGGCTGCTGCCTCAGTCCCTATGTTGGGAGACAGCAGAAGCGTTGGATCGGGCCCAAGTAAGTATTTAAGGGGGCTGGGGGATGCTGAATATTAAAGTTTTTTCATCTTAATGCAGAGAAAGCATTACGGTAAAAAATACTTTAGCCTTTACAACCACTTTAAGAAAGAGGGCAATGTCTTCTACTGGCGCAGAGGCTAAGCGTATTTTTTTTCATCACAGCAATTGCTTTTTTATAACGTGGAATATTCTTCACCCCTTTCAAACGCTTGTCCTTACAACTCCATCCTAGCCATGGAAAGCAAGTATTTATAAATTCCTTCTGCAACCAATACAAATTTAAAGACCCTCCATAATCCTTTAAAGACAAAATTTCCTCGTTCAGGATCCTATAGACCCTCTTGTAAATCTTTTTAAAATCCTTGGTCAGCATGAACCACACCACATTTTATTACGCATGCATAGCATACTCCTATATATCATAACCCTCTGATAGGAAAATTGTCACACTCATAGTCAACTACATGTTTTACTAAACCTCGGCAGACTGATAAAGGCAGTTACTCCTTTGAGGGGTTCAGCAGCATCCACCCCCACTAGTAGCATACAGTGTTTGGGAAACAGCACAAGACCATGAAAACTATAGCTTTATGAAGTGGGGCTTGGGACCCAACGAGACAGTATATCCATAAAAGTTATAGTGAGAAGGGACTAAAGCAATCAAAAAACAATCATAAGTGACTACAAGGAAAATAGCCACCAGTTGTTGACATGGTACCTGGTAGGTTAGATGTTCTCCAGTAGCGAGAGGGTCAGTGCTTGGACTCCCTCCCTAGCTATCCGTCTCTGTTGGTTACTGGGATTGGATTAACATTACTGAGATTTATGCCTATCATTTGGTGCAAAAAAAGAAGAGTTAAGTGACAGCATACATGAGGTCTGTGCTATGTGCTCAGCGGGACCCCATTCTGTTACTGGGAGTGAAGTAAGAGAGATACGCTGACTGGTTGAGTGGGCATAGGCTTTGCATGTCCCTCTTAGTGCATAACTATCATCTGTACAAGTGTGTACGGCAAGGGACAATATCTTCTGGAGGAAATCCTGCATACAACACTACACACAAGTGGCTCATCTCTGAGTTGGGGTAGTGCCTTAATGTTTGACTTTTCACATGAGCAGCCCTGGTTCCGGGCATTGCTGAGCATGCCTTCTGGCAGGGTGTTATCCCTGTGACCCTGTTCATCGCCTGGTGTAGCCCAAAAAAAACCACCTGGGGTAAGCCATGTGACCCACACTTGGCAGCCAACGAGGAGGGGAACATGGAGGAGGTACCGCCAGCCTACCCCCTTAAACCTTCCTAACCTATATGGTTATACTCTCTTGGGGGAATGGACTACTTTTGAGATGTTAATCTTTCTTTAATACTGAAATTTGATAGCAGTTGCGCTTTAACCACTTAAGCCCCGGACCATTTCGGGCCATTAGGACCAGGCCTGTTTTTGGGATTCGGCACTGCGCTGCTTTAACTGTAAATTGTGCGGACATGCAATGTTGTACCCAAATGAAATTTGCGTCCTTTTCTTCCCACAAATAGAGCTTTCTTTTAATGGTATTTGATTGCCTCTGCGATTTTTATTTTTTGCGATATAAACAGAAAAAGACCGAAAATTTTGAAAAAAAATTATATTTTCTACTTTTTGTTATAAGAAAAATTGAATAAACTCAATTTTAGTCATACATTTAGGCCAAAATGTATTCAGCCACATGTCTTTAGTAAAAAAAATGTCAATAAGCGTATATTTATTGGTTTGCGCAAAAGTTATAGCGTTTACAAACTAGGGTACATTTTCTGAAATTTAGACAGCTTTAAATTTATGACTGCCTATCTCATTTCTTGAGGTGCTAAAATGGCAGGGCAGTACAAAACCCCCCCAAATGACCCCATTTTGGAAAGTAGACACCCCAAGGAAATTGCTGAGAGGCATGTTGAGCCCATTGAATATTTTTTTTTTGTCCCAAGTGATTGAATAATGACAAAAAAAAAAAAATTACAAAAAGTTGTCATTAATGATATATTGCTCACACATGCCATGGTTATATGTGGAATTGCACCCCAAAATACATTCTGCTGCTTCTCCTGAGTACGGGGATACCACATGTGTGGGACTTTTTAGGAGCCTAGCCACGTACGGGACCCCGGAAACCAAGCACCGCCTTCAGGATTTCTAAGGGCGCAAATTTTTGATTTCACTCCTCCCTACCTATCACAGTTTCGAAGGCCATAAAATGCCAAAATAGCACAAAACCCCCCCAAATGACCCCATTTTGGAAAGTAGACACCCCAAGCTATTTACTGAGAGGCATGTTCAGTCCATGGAATATTTTATATTTTGCCACAAGTTGCGGGAATATGACAAACTTTTTTTTTTTTGCACAAAGTTGTCACTAAATGATATATTGCTCACACATGCCATGGGCATATGTGAAATTACACCCCAAAATACATTCTGCTGCTTCTCCTGAGTACGGGGATACCACATGTGTGGGACTTTTTGGGAGCCTAGCCGCGTACGGGACCCCAAAAACCAAGCACCGCCTTCAAGGTTTCTAAGGGCATAAATTTTTGATTTCACTCCTCACTACCTATCACAATTTTGAAGGCCATAAAATGCCAAGATGGCACAAAACCCCCCCCAAATGACCCCATTTTGGAAAGTAGACACCCCAAGCTATTTGCTGAGAGGCATGTTGACCCCATTGAATATTTTTTTTTTTTGTCCCAAATGATTGAATAATGACAAAAAGAAAAAAAAATGTACAAAAAGTTGTCACTAAATGATATATTGCTCACACATGCCATGGTTATATGTGGAATTGCACCCCAAAATACATTCTGCTGCTTTTCCTGAGTACGGGGATACCACATGTGTGGGACTTTTTGGGAGCCTAGCCGCGTACAGGGCCCCAAAAACCAAGCACTGCGAACGCTGCAGTTATGTGTGTTGTGTTTGGTAAGTGACAGTGATCGATCGATACTGCACTTGGCTGGGCTGGGCGGAGGGGCTAAACGCAGGCGCTAGCAGGTATCTGGGCTGATCCTGCTAACACTGCGTTTTTGGGAACCCTAAACCGCTGGGGATGCTAGTATAGATCTGATCAGATCTGATCAGATACTATACCACTAAGGGGGGTGTATGCTTTGCGCGTGGGTGTTAGCGTTACTGTCACTAACCTAACACTGCCTGGGGCGACGCAGACCCTCTCTGGCGCTAAAACCTAATTGATCTCACCCGCCGGGCGATCAGGGGTGTTAAACCTTTATTGGGTTATATACGGCGGGTGCCCTGATGGTATAAAAAGCAAACTAATCAACCAGCGTCACCCGTAACCTTTATATGGTGATCACTGGTGAAAGGGTTAACTAGGGGCAATCAGGGGGTTAAAACCTTTATTAGGTTAAATATGGGGGTACCTGACACTATATAAAAACCTGACGGTAACCTAAATAACTTACTGGCTAACCAGTGACACCAGTGACGCTTATACGGCGATCACTGGTGAAAGGGTTAACTCTAGGGGCAATCAGGGGGTTAAAATAATATATGGGGGTACCTGACGCTAATAAAAACCTGCGGCGAACCTAAAAAAAAATAACTGCCTATCTAAAACACCAGCGACACGAATACAGCGATCGGAAAAACAATCGCTTAGTGACGCTGAAGTTAGGGGGTGAAAGGGTTACCTGGGGGTGATCAAGGGGTTAAACCTTTATTAGGGGGGGGTTAGGGGGCTACCCTGGACCTAAAGGGGCCTAATCCTAACTGCCCTGCAACTTTTTACAATCGCAGATGACACTAAATGCAGTGATCAGTAAAATAAATGATCACTGCAATCAGTGACACTGTGATTGGGGGCTTTGGGGTGACCTGGGGGGTGATCTGGGGGTGACTGGGGGGGTGATTTGTGTGCCTATGTGTACCTACGTGTCAGTGGACTGTTGGTGCACTAACCTGCTTCTTCTCTGCTCGGCGCCGGGAACGAAAAGACTGTGGCGAGGGAGATGACATCACTTCCTCCTGCCTGTGTTTACATCACATGGCGGAGGAAGCATTTTCATTGGCCGGGAGCGATCGCGAGGGGGGGGCGGAATCGAACGGCCGCCCCCTCATGCCTGATCGCTCCCGAACACTTAACGGCCGCTCACTGCAGTGAAGGGGGGTCCGGATGGACCCCCCAACTGCACAAAGGCGATCACGTAGATCTACGTGATTCTGCCTGTCGGTGCCATTCTGCCGACGTAAATCGGCGGTGGGCGGTCGTTAAGTGGTTAAAGAGAGAATATAGAAATTCAGGGGTAGCCATAGGGAAGTCCTATTCATTTCAGGTCAGAGACTGAAAGTATTAAAATAAAAGTGTAAATTGGTAGGGGCAAGGTAGTAGTAGATATTTTTCTAATTAAATATATGGTACATGGTGGGTGTCCTGGCTTAGGAACAGCATTCTAGCACAGGTCTTCTTAGTGTTCAGCAAGAGGACACTGGCTAGGTAGGACCTTAAATGGGAGGTAAAGCAGGCTTTATTGCTTAAAGAAACATTGTCACCTTTCCTATTTACTATAAAGTGACAGTGTCTGTGTAAAACCAACCTACCAACCACTTTACAATCACCTTTCTACTACTCCTCCACTACTCGTTCCTCCATGACAGCCACTGCAACATTTTTTGAAAGTTACACAGTCCCACATTGTTTTACGCAAAATCAGAATGATCAACAATGTATTTCACTCACATGAGCCTTTGCTTTCAAGCTTCTTCTTGGCCAGCAGCTTTTGTGACAGACAGGGTGGTCTGATAGTATAAATAGAACAAAGAGAACAGAGCGCAAAGGCCTTGTGAAGCATGTTCTTAGATTTATTATAAATAAGGCATAAGTTATCTGGCCACAGACAGAATTGAATAAAATCGCATAAATGCACATAGTTTAGCTGACCAATGAACAGAAGAACACGTGCAAATGTAAACCAACCTCTAACATCAACACGCAGCAGCGAACAGCAAATTCTATAATAGCTGACGTGTTTCTGAGGTCCAGCCCAATTCCAATAGGGTCTGTCATTTGTACTCTGTTCACTACTTATGAATTAATCTTCCACAAGCAACAGCTTGTAGGCATGTGCAGTCTACTTTCTCCACTGCAGGTGGCGCTGTCGGCAGCAGCACTGCAGATGTAGAGGAAGTCAGGAGGAACATGGTTCCTCTATGGTTTCCTGGGTCACTGGGGAAGCGATCTGATTGGATGCTGCCTCCCCATGTGGCGACCAACTTGGGTTAGGCAGAGACTTTTTTTAAGGCCCTTGCTCCCAGGTTTGGCACTTTTGGTGAGTTGGGAGTGTAGGGTCAGTTATCCCGCATGTGAGGGACAGCACTAGTGCTAGGGAAAGGTTCCTGAGGAGGAGGGAAAGCATAGGGTCGCATCCCTTCTGAACACCTTCCAGACTGGGCATGAGACGACCAGGCTGCATTTTGCCCCATCTCAACAGGCGCTGTCAGTCCGGCTGCAATCTGCTCCTTCTTGCTGCTGGAAACTGAGTGCACCCGGCTAAGTATCTTTCACACTGGGTTTTTTTGTAAACCATTGCACCATTGCCTCGATACAAGTTTTATGCTGCTCATGACTGTGTCAATTATTGCCACCGCACGCGCTGCACACCAGCTACAGAATAATCAAAGTATATGTTGGGTTGCAATAAAGACCCGCAGTTAAAACTGGGCACAAAGGAAGATCTAATTGACGCTGGATGCAAATGCAATTGCTAATTGTGATGCAGATTTTTTAAATTGGTTTCATTTAGTTCTATTAATAGCATAATAGCATAGTATTTGAGTTGTGTTTTGCATCCTGTTGTGTCTATGGGTCTCCATGGTTACTGGGCGTATGCTCTGACTGGCTGTTGCTCATTGGGAGGTTTATAAACAGTGAATGTTGTTTAACTGAGGCTCTGATGAAGAGAGTGTAACCCCAGAAACACGTCAGCATTACAGCATTTGTGGTACTCTGTTGTGTGCATATATTTGAGGTTTGTTTGAATTTCCAGGTGTTCTTCTGTCTGTTGGTTCTGCAGAGATATATTCAAATATGCACTCATTTCTTTTTGTTCTATCCACTGCAAAATATTCAATATTTTCAGGCAAAGGGGACATTTGACCCCCTCACATGATGCACTGCTTGGTCCTAGCAGCCAATCACTGCCATATAAGTATAGCGCTTACCACCCTCTCCTCCTTGTCTTTTGGCTCCCAGCGGGAGGAAAGGGCACACCCAGCTCTATATGCCCGTACCCTCCTGTGTGAGGAGGTTGAGCGGTGTTGTGATGGGTCTCCACAGCCAGATACTCCCACAGAATGGTTCTTATCTCTGTAACCAATAAAGACAAGTCTCTATTTCCCCCAATGACTTCAATGTCCACACCAGCTGTAACTCCAACGTAGAGTTTATTTCTCTTAAACGACAGTCTCTGATAGGAAAGGTTGGAGAGAGAGAACAGGACAGCATAAGGTGTGGGAGATGTCCAGGCACAAACGTAAAACACTTCACTGCTTGGCTTCTCAAGCAGACTTAGCCCATTTGGATGGTGAACTTGGTTTCTTTAAAGCTTGACCTCTTTGTAAGGAGAAGACATCCCTCCAGAGAGTTACCGGGCCCCTTCCTTCACTGTGACTTATCACCAGTCCCTCGGAACGGTCCTCCCCCAGCCTCCTCGTCTAAGATGCGGTTCCCCTCGCAAGGCGGCACCCTAAGATTCCTCGATCCTTGACGGGCCCCAGCCAAAGGGCTAAAGGTGCCTGGGACTGATTCACTGACCTCCGCCCCTGGGCCAAAGGTGCCCAGGGCGGACAGGAACACACACTCCATGGGAGTAGGACTCCCGACGACGAACGACGACCAGGCAGCGTCTGCCCCTTTTATATCCTCTCCCAGCATACACAGCAGGCCGACCACTCCCACTGTATGGCTGCCGAGAGGGGACACACAAGGCACAGCACTGTATCAGCAGTTCAACCCTGGCCCACTATGGCAGCGCCACCTGCAGGCCACAGGTAACAGTACACCGATACTCTACCTGCAGTCAAAAATGGTTGATAATGTCCTAACAATTTAGGTGTTTGGTGTATCTACCACTCAAACACTACCCCTAAATTGAGGACCCCGCTACATAAGTATAGTATTTTGGTGGGGGCTGTGACTGAGGAAGGAGTACTGGGGTAGCACTGGAGAGTACAAAGTGGTCAGGTGGTGGGGTAATTTACACAGACAGTGTTACTTTGTCAGCGTCTTTTTATCTACAGTATAGATAAATCATTATGCCAACCTGGCTCTGCTGTCTGATAGGACTGTGTATATCTCAGGACTGCATGGACAGAAAGACAAATCATTTGACTAGTAAAGGATACGTTATATTTCAACCATGTCTTTAGGTGTTTGCTTTGAGCCCACCATTACATTTTTTTAATAGCATTGATTGTTGCTGCAGTTACCTGGCTCTTGAAAGCTGAAAATTAGGGGGGATGCAGGAGGAGAAGCATTTATGAACTGATGCTACTGGCAACATTCCTAACATTGCAAAATAAACCAAGCTTTTAAGTAAGCACTTCTGTTTTTCCAATATTCCCTGTATTAGCAAGCATATTTGCAGTTAACTAAAAAATCGATCAGTCACAAGCCTCAGCGTTACGTTTAACGACAACTATTGCAAACTGCAGCTGCTAGGACTCTACATGTTGGCTTTCACAAGTCGTTAGTGGTCTGTTAAGGCCACTACAGTGCTTTGCAAAATCCAATACATGTGTAAAGCATGCTCACATTTCCCTAGCACTGGACTAAAACAACACAAATTACAAGCAGACATGGCTAGGAGCTGAATAGCACACATACTGTTTAGGGTGACAACATTTCCAAACTGCCATTCAGGGAACCCCCCCCCCCCATCACCCGCCCAAAAAAGATGTTTTTTTTATACTTTTTTTTGCCAATTTTTGGGGAAAAAAAGCAAACAGAGAGAGGAATAGGAGCGGAGGAGATGGAGTTATAAGTGACACTGAAAGTGGAGGAAGAACGGAGGGGGACAGCAGAACGGAGGGGCACACGAAAGAAGAACAGAGGGGGACAGCAGCAGAACGGAGGGGGACACAGAGGAAAACTGGAGGGGGACAGCAGCAGAACAGAGGGGGACATGGAGGAAAACTGGAGGGGGACAGCAGCAGAATGGAGGGGGACAGACAGCAGCAAAACGGAGGGGGAGCATGCTCACTGTAACAAAGTGTAACACTAACCTGGAAGTTTGTCAATGTTGGGCAGGCGGCAAACTCGCTGACCTCGTAGGCAGGAGGTCTCGGATGAGGCTCAGCTCAGGAGAGAAGTTGAACTGTTACCGGAGAAGTCGGGCAGCTCGGAGTCGGGCTGCGCTGCTGGCAATGTACTGCAGCGGCTGCGGGAGTAGTCAGCGGCGGCCCCGGGACTGGCACTGACTGGGCACAGGCTGGATCCTTACCAGCAGTAAGTGTGGCTCTGTCTGGTGGGGATTAAAAACACATTTTATTTATGTTATAAAGATGTTTTATGTAAGAATTTTTAAATATGGACAAAATAAAGTATGAGGGGGACAGCAGAACAGAAGGGGACAGCAGAACAGAGGGGGACACGGAGGAAGAACGGAGGGGGACAGCAGAACAGAGGGGGACAGCAGAACGGAGGGGGACACGGAGGAAGAACGGAGGGGGACAGCAGAACAGAGGGGGACAGCAAAACGGAGGGGGACACGGAGGGGGACAGCAGAACGAAGGGGGACACGGAGGAAGAACGGAGGGGGACAGCAGCAGAACAGAGGGGGACATGGAGGAAGAACGGAGGGGGACAACAGAACGGAGGGGGACGCGGAGGAAGAACCGAGGGGGACAGCAGAACAGAGGGGGACACAGAGGAAAACTGGAGGGGGGTAGCAGCAGAATGGAGGGAGACAGCAGCATAACAGAGGGGGACAGCAGCATAACAGAGGGGGAAAGCAGCAAAACGGAGGGGGACAGCAGCAGAATGGAGGGGGACAAAGTGTGAGTGTAACACAGAGACAGTACAGTACACTAACCTGTCCTGGTCCTGGAAGTTTGTCAATGTCTGGCACTGACTGCAGGCGGCAAACTTGCGGACCTCGTGGGCGGGAGGAGCCTGGAGGAGGACTTGGACCGGACAAGGCTCAGGCTGACTGGCTGCTCAGGAGAGAAGTTGAACTGTGGCTCTGTCTGGTCATCACTGACGCTGCGTCACTCTGTGCTGGGCTGGCTGGCTGGTGGCTGCTCTCTCTCTCTGAGGCACGCGCACTGCTCTCAGCCATAGGTTGAGGGCGGGTGCACTGCCCACACTGACTGCCAGTGGCAGCGGCGACCACGCGTCAGCCGGGACTCAGCCCGCCCCTCAGGCCTCAGCTGATGTCACTGGTTGCTAGATGCGGAGCGGCCCCTAGCCTAGCACCCAGACTGGCAGCCTGTCATCATGTGTGATAGTCTCTCTGAGATGTGTTAAACTTTATAAGGGTGGCTGGCTGCGGCGGACAGGCAGAGTCTGCGTTTTTTTTCATTCCGGGACACTGTATCGTCCCGGAATGAGGTTGCGTGGGCCACGTGGGCACCCTAATACTGTTTAGGTTTTAGTTTAATGCCCGTGCGTGTATCTCTATAACATAGTTGCTGTGTACTCTTCATTTTCTTCCTTTTTTTTATTCATTACCGCTCCCCTGTCTTCTTCATAATTATTGACATTCGTAAACAGGGATGAGCCGAACACCCCCCTGTTCGGTTCGCACCAGGACCTGCGAACCGACAGAATGTTCGCGTGAACTTTAGAACCCTATTAAATACAATGGACTCGAATGTTTGAAATCTAAAGTGCTAATTATAAAGGCTTATATGCAAGTTATTGTCATAAAAAGTGTTTGGGGACCCGGGTCCTGCCCCAGGGGACATGTATCAATGCAAAAAGAAGTTTTAAAAACTGCAGTTTTTTCGGGAGCAGTGATTTTTATTTTTTTTTTAATAATTAGTTTTTATTGAAAACAAAATTTTCTTGTATAAACAGAGTACAGACATTGTACAGTAAGCATAGAAGAAATATAGTAGTGGTTACATAGTATGATAAGGTACTATCAGAATTACAATCCAAATAGCGTTGCTAGGATAGAGCAGTTATACATCAGAGGTGGGTGGAGAGACCCTCCTAAAGATACATGTGTTCCTATTATAACCGTAAGCGGGTAGGATAGAAAGTAGAGGGGGGAGGATAGGGGAAAAGGAGAGGATAGGGAGGGGGGGGGATGGATCACGTCAGAGGTGGGTCATAAACATATTGTCAGACAATAACATAGTACAATTGTACACTTATCTTTTGTACCAGGAAGTCCAGATAGTCCAGTGGTTGTGTAAGAATTGGTTTCTGCCTTCCTTTTTTGCTATTATTGATTCAAAGATGTAGTTAATATGTGTGATATCTAAAATTTCAGACACATTGGGGGACACATTCGATTTCCAATTTTTGGTTATGACCGATCTAGCAGCGAGAAATATGTGTGTTACCACAGTGCGGTAGTTAGGAGGAAATTTCTCAATATTAAGGTTTAGTAGTGCCATTCCAGGGTTAGGAGACAGGAGAATTCCAGTAATACGAGAAATACATGCAAAAATAGACTTCCAAAAGCTAACCAAATTTTTACACTTCCAAAATATATGTAATATATTCCCAACTTCTCCACATCCTCTCCAGCATAAGGGGGAGTTGTCGTGGTAGCATTTGGACATTCTATATGGTGTGAGGTACCATCTTTGAGCTATTTTCAATGAGAGTTCCCAATGATTAACACATCTAGAAGCTTTATATTTTGATTTGAATGCCATCTTCCATTGTGCGGTTGTGAAGGATTCTCCTATCTCCTGCTCCCATTTGTGAAACGGCGGTAGTTTGGTAAATGAAAATTTACTTTGGAAGTGTTTGTAAAAAAGCGTTATGCCTTTTAAAGAGCTGGTTTCGCTACTAAGGAATTTCCATAAGTCGTCTTGTATAGGGACCTGGATGTTCTTCAAGGAACTCAGGAAATGAGAGAGTTGGAGGTATTTGTAGTGGTCAGACTGTGGGATGGAGTATACCATGACTAAAGTATCGAAGGATTTAAGTGAGTTATTGTCATATAGGTCAGATAGTAAGGTAATACCCTGAGTCACCCATTTAGAGTAATTTGCGTGTAGGATCGCGCTGTTCAATAATTCTAGGGGCATCGGGAGGTGAGTATTTATGGGGGGCATTATAGTATGCCTGTTAAGATCCCTCCACACTATGAGTGAGGCCCTAATGGTAAGTGGTAGGGTGTGGAGTAAGAATGGTTTCCAAATATCTATAGGTAAGAGGTGGTATAGATTATGCGTTGGGCATAATGCTTGTTCTAGTCTGCACCAGGGGTTAGTTGCCTGTGTAGGGAACCAGCATTTAAGTTGGGTAAGTAGAGCTGCTCTATAGTAGTCTTTTAGGTCCACTAATCCCATACCTCCAGCCAGTCTGTGTTTAATAAGCAGGTTTTTTGAACATCTTGGTCGTTTGGTTCCCCAAATATATTGTTTGAGTTGAAGATTAAGTGTGTTGAGATAGGTTGGTTTGAGTGGGATAGGGAGAGTGCGAAAAACGTATAGAATTTGGGGGAGGAGCAGCATCTTGAAAGATGCAAGGCGGCCAGACCATGTTAGGTCAATTTTAGTTAATCGTCGTATTTCAGATGCTAGTTTGGCTATTAAGGGGCCGTAATTGGTTTCAGCTAGTTTGTTAGGGTCTGCTGTAAGATGAAGTCCTAAATATGGTATACTGGATGAGCTCCAAGTGTAAGGGAAGTCGTTCTGTAATCGTCGTTGGAGAGGGGTGGAAAGGTTAAGTCCTAGAATGAGGGATTTTGTAAAATTAACTTTATAGTAAGATATCTGACTAAAGTTGACTAGGATAGTATGGGCTTGAGATAGGGAGGTCTGTGGGGAAGTCAAAAGTAGGATAATATCGTCCGCGAAGAGGTTTATGTTGTGGGATTCCCCTAGTAGGTTGAAACCTGGTGTCTCTGAGTGGGCTTTAATTTTTTCAGCTAATGGTTCTATAATGAGGTTGAAAATTGAGGGGGACAAGGGGCATCCTTGTCTAGTCCCATTGGAGATGGGGAAAGGGTGGGATAACATGTTAGAGGTGTATACTTGTGCACAAGGGGAGGAGTACAATGCTAAGATAGCCGATAAGATGGGGCCAGCGAAACCAATTTTTTTCAGAGTTTGTGTCATGTAACCCCAGTGGACCCTGTCGAATGCCTTCTCCGCGTCCAAGGACAGCAGGAGGGAAGGCACCCGACAGGAATTTGCGTGGTGTAGGATATTGATAACCCTTCTAGTGGCATCTGCAGCCTGTCTGCCCTTTGTGAATCCGGTCTGGTCAGGGCCAATCAACGTTGGTAGTATGGATAGGAGTCTGTGGGAAAGAATTTTGGCGTACAGTTTCACATCTGTATTCAGAAGGGAGATGGGTCTGAAGTTAGCTGGAGAGTCAGGCGATTTGCCGGGCTTCGGAATGGTAACGATATAAGCGTTTAACATTTCGTCCGGGAAAGAGGCAGAGGACGCCGCTACTGAATATATTTCTTGAAGTGGGAGAAGTAGGGTTTCTGAATTTTTTTTATAATAACCATTCGGTAATCCATCTGGGCCTGGGGATTTACCGTTGGGGAGTGATTGAATGGCTGTGCGGATCTCAGACTCAGTGAAAGGGGAGTTTAGAGTTTCCAGTTGTGCTTCCGTCAAGGAAGGAAGAGATAAGTCCTTCAGGAATACGTTTATTGTTTCCTCTGATGGTTGAGGGGTGTTTGGGTCATTTAACTAAGTTGTAAAGGGAGGAGTAATACTCAGCAAAGGAATCAGCAATGTTTTGTGGGTTGTAAATTTTATTGCCATCTGAGGGATTTGTGAGAAAGGGGATTCTAGTTTTGGCTTTTTGTTCTTTTAGTTTTTGGGCTAGGAGCTTCCCTGCCCTATTGCCAGCCGAATAGTGATTCGTTTTAAGGTAAAGTAAATGTTTGTTGTGATGTTCTAGCATCATGAGTCTGAGATCTGCTCGCAGTTGGTTTGCTACTGTAGGGTCAGGGGTGGTTTTGTTCTGGGATTCTAGAAGTTTGATATCGGATAAAAGTGAGTCAATCTTTTGCGTCCTCTGTCTTTTTGCCCTGGAGCCCATTTGTATTAAAATGCCTCTAATATATGCCTTATGGGAGCACCATGAAGAAAAAGGGTTCGATACTGAGTTTTTGATAAGAGCAAAATACTCGTTAAGGTGATTTTTTACCAAAGCCGCCTGATCTGGCTGCTGTAGTAATAAAGCATTAGCACGCCAGATATAAGCTGGAGAAGGAGAATGTCCCTCCTCTACCACAATTGAGACAGGTGCATGGTCTGACCATGTTATGTCATGTATGGTGGAGGAGGAGATTTTTTGCAACAGGTTCCTGTCAACAAGAATAAAGTCTATCCGAGAGTAGGTATTATGTCTGGAGGAGTGGAAAGTATAATCTCGTTCCGTGGAGTGTTGACATCTCCAGACGTCAAACATTTCCTCAGTGTGTAGAATATTTTGAAGGGACGGCGGGGGACGTTTAGCTTTTTGAAGTAGTGTCGAGTTTGTGGTTTATCGTTGCATTGAAGTCTCCACACACCACAACCGCTCCTTTTTTAAGAGAGTTAATTTTGTAGAATATTTTCCTCAAAAACCGTACTTGGTGTGTGTTGGGAGCATATATATTTATTATGGTATAGAGGCGGCTGTTAAGCGTGCCAATCACAATTAAATATCGACCTTCAGGGTCTGCAAGGGATTCCTGGAGGGAGAAAGTCACAGAGTCCCTAATGGCTATTACCACACCTTTTTGTTTCTTGGTTGACGAGGCGTGGAAGATATGGGGAAAATTTCTATGATGGAAAGAAGGAGTAGACATAGAAGACCAGTGAGATTCCTGCAGGCATAAGACGTCAGCACGAAGCTTAAGGGCTTCCTTCCAGACTGATGATCTTTTGGCTGGGTGGTTCAAGCCATGAACATTGAAGGAGGTTATTGTGATAGCCATATGTGGTGCAGTAAGAAGATAGAAAAGTACCTTGAATGCTCCATATGTCGAGAGTTCGGGTCCATGCAGCGGAGTGTAGTGGTAGAGGTGATGCATGAGAACAGTTGGTTCCACGGTGAGCGATCCATCAGGGTGTGGGATGGAGGGGAAGAGGAGGGGAATGGAGTAGGATGAAAAAACAGAGTGTCAATATTCAAACAAAGCAAAAATATTTGCATTAAGAAAGTAGATTCCTTTCGGAATCTGATGGCAGTTGTACTGCACATAGCTCGTATAGGGGGGTTAAGTGGGTTTTCCACCCCAGCTTACAAGAAACTAGTCAGTTTAGGTTGGCAGTTATATATGAGGCGCGGAGGATTTGTGTGACTTTCTCTTGTGGGATACAATTTGCCACTCTTCCAGTGTTTTCGTCTTGGGTGACGAGCGAACCTCATCAGATGTATGTTCAGGGAGAATGTCCCATTCTCGCAGTAATGCTAAGCCTTCATTTAGGGAGGTAATCACTGATGTCTTCCCGTCATAGGTGACAGTGAGTTTTGTCGGGTACCCCCAACGGTAAGCGATATTATGGTTGCGCAGAGCTTTGGTCACAGTAATGAGGGATTTACGTTTCTGCATAGTGTATTGTGACAAGTCTGCAAAGACCTGAATATTAGCGTAGTGGTTGGGGGGTTGAGCGCACTTCCTGAAGGCAGACATGAATTGATCTTTTACGTGGAAGAAGTGTACCCTCATTAATACGTCCCTGGGGATGTTGTCAGGGAGGTGAGTTGGCTTGGGGAGGCGGTGAATTCTGTCTATCACCAGGTCCGCTGTGGTCAGTGTTGGCAGGTATGCTGATAGGAGTTCTCGGGCATATTGCTGCAATTGCGCAGGTTGTACGGATTCTGGGACCCCTCTGAGTTTCACGTTATTTCTCCTTGACCTATCTTCAAGGTCAGCGACCTTTGCCTTCAGCCATGTGACCTCGTCTGATTGATCATTATGAGAGTCCACTAACGTGTTATAGGAGGCTGCGTATTCTCCCATTTTCATTTCCACGTGGTCTACTCTGGACCCCAGTTCCCCTATGTCAGACTTAAAGTTGCGCATGCATTCCATCATGTCAGAATGCATGGAGCTGCGTAGGGAGACAAGCATGTCTTTTAAGGTTGTATCTGACACTGGCTGGTTGGTGGTGGGGAAGGAGTTAATGGTGTCAGCTAGGTCTCTGGTGTCCTCTAGGGATGTAGCTGCTTCACTAACCTTCTGACCGCTTGGGCCTTCTGACATCCGGGGCCTCGATTTTGCTGGGCTGCCCGACATGGGGGTCGATGTCTCAGGTGAACGCTGCGGAGGATTCGCCGTCGGACTCATGCTGGGTGGTGTGAGCTGGGAGTCGCGCGAGGAGGCCAGGGAGCTGCCGCCGGCGCCATCTTGGACTAGGCCGCGGGTCTTAGGGGAGAAGAAATCGTTCAGCCGTTTCGGCTGATTCGGGTTTTGTCGTCTCCTGGCCATCCGTGGGGGTGAAGGGGATCCTCAGGGCTTGAATGCGAGTGTCAGTGGCCTTCAGATTCGCCTCGGTTCTGCTAGGTTTCCGTCGCTGGAGCGGAGCTCTCTGACTATGCGTCCATCAGCTAGCGCGGTAGCCACGCCCCCCCCCGGGAACAGTGATTTTAATAATGCTTAAAATGAAAAATAAAAATGAAATATTCCTTTAAATTTCGTACCTAGGGGGTGTGTATAATATGCATGTAAAGTGGTGCATGTTTCCCATGCTTAGAACTGTCCCTGCATAAAATGTCATTTTTGAAGGAAAAAAAGTCATTTAAAACTCACTCACGGCTATTAATGAATTGTCGGCTCCCAGCAATACATAGAAAAGTCATTGATAAAAAAAAAAAAAAACGTGGGGGTCCCCCAGAATTCAATTACCAGGCCCTTCAGGTCTGGTATAGATATTAAGGGGAACAGCGCCACAAATTTAAAAAAAAAATGCGTGCGGTTCCCCCCAAATATCCATACCAGGCCCTTCAGATCTGGCATGGATTTTAAGGGGAACTCCATCCCAAATGTAAAAAAAAATGGCGTGGAGTCCCCCCAAAAATCCATACCAGACCCTTATCTGAGCACGCAAACTGGCAGGCCACAGGAAAAGAGGGGGGGGACGAGAGAGCGCCCCCCCCTCCTGAACCATACCAGGCCACATGCCCTCAACATGGGGAGGATGTCCCCATGTTGATGGGGACAAGGGCCTCATCCCCACAACCCTTGCCCGGTGGTTGTGGGGGTCTGCGGGCTGGGGGCTTATCGGAATCTGGAAGACCCCTTTAACAAAGGGGACCCCCAGATCCCGCCCCCCATGTGAATTGGTAAGGGGTACATTGTACCCCTACCATTTCACGAAGAAAGTGTAAAAAAAAAACAAAAAAAAACACACAAACTCCTTGGAAAAGTCCTTTATTAAAAAATAATAATAAAAAAAAAACATTCCAGCTGTGAAATCCAGTGTCCCGCGGCGATCCGATGTCCAGCGCTGTCCGTCATTGGCTGAGCCTGAGCGGACCTGATGGGGAACTTCCTCCGCAGTCTATTACATGTATAGACCCACCCCTTCTAAAGTTTCCCATCAGGTCCGCTCAGCCAATGACTAGGTGTAAGGCTGAGGACCTGATGCGGAACATGAGAAGGGGCGGGTCTATTCATGAATTACACAGTGAAGGAAGTTCCCCATCAGGTCCGCCCCCTCGGTATGTCAGACCCCGCCTACGTCATTGGCCTGAGCGGACCTGATGGGGAACTTCCTTCACTGTGTTCGCCATCAGGTCCGCTCAGGCCAGTGACGTAGGCGCGGTCTGACATACCGAGGGGGCGGGCAATAGCAGACCATGTATTGACGAATGTAGCAAAATCTTCCATTTGAAAGCCCCTCACCAGCTGAGCGTTTACAAAGGATTCATGGAACGAGAAAGGCTTTACTGCCAGTGAAGTACTCAGCGCATTGCTTGCCAGCATGGGGCACTAGAAGTAAAAATCCAGTTCTTCATATTAAGGGTTTTATTGTGTGTTGCACAGGGTGATTAAAGCCTTGTGTTATGTTCCCCTTTTCTTAATGCAGTTCTGCTTTCAGTGAAGGAAGTTCCCCATCAGACCCCGCCTATGTCATTGGCCTGAGCGGACCTGATGGGGAATTTCATTCACTGTGTTCCCCATCAGGTTTGCTCAGGCCAATGACGTAGGCGCGGTCTGACATACCGAGGGGGCGGACCTGATGGGGAACTTCCTTCACTGTGTAATTCATGAATAGACCCGCCCCTTCTCATGTTCCGCATTAGGTCCTCAGCCTTACACCTAGTCATTGGATGAGCGGACCTGATGGGGAACTTTAGAAGGGGCGGGTCTATACATGTAATAGACTGCAGAGGAAGTTCCCCATCAGGTCCGCTCAGGCTCAGCCAATGATGGACAGCGCTGGACATCGGATCGCCGCGGGACACTGGATTTCACCGCTGAAATTTTTTTTTTTTTAATTTTAATTTTTTTTTTTGAATTAAGGACTTTTCCAAGGTGTTTGTGTGTTTTTTTTACATTTTCTTACACTTTCTTCGTGAAATGGTAGGGGTACAATGTACCCCTTACCAATTCACATGGGGGGGGCCGGGATCTGGGGGTCCCCTTTGTTAAAGGGGTCTTCCAGATTCCGATAAGCCCCCCGCCCACAGACCCCCACAACCACCGAGCAAGGGTTGTGGTGTGGGGATGAGGCCCTTGTCCCCATCAACATGGGGACATCCTCCCCATATTGAGGGCATGTGACCTGTAATGGTTCAGGAGGGAGGGGGGGGCGCTCTCTCGTCCCCCCCTCTTTTCCTGCGGCCTGCCAGGTTGCGTGCTCGGATAAGGGTCTGGTATAGATTTTTGGGGGGGACTCCACGCCATTTTTTTTAATTTGGGGTGGAGTTCCCCTTAAAATCCATGCCAGATCTGAAGGGCCTGGTATGGATATTTGGGGGAACGCACGCATTTTTTTTTAAATTTGCGGCGGGGTTCCCCTTAATATCTATACCAGACCTGAAGGGCCTGGTAATTGAATTCTGGGGGACCCCCACGCTTTTTTTATTTTTATCAATGACTTTTCTATGTATTGCCGGGAGCCAACAATTCATTAATAGCCACGAGTGAGTTTTAAATGACTTTTTTTCCTTCAAAAAAAGGGATTTTTATAACAGCTTACCTGTAAAATCCTTTTCTTGGAGTACATCACGGGACACAGAGCGACTTAGTCATTACTAATGGGTTATATAGATTACCTTCAGGTGTTGGCACTGGCCAATTCCAAACCGGAAGTACCCTCCCCTATATAAGCCCCTCCCACCCGGGAGCACCTCAGTTTTGTAGCCAAGCAATAAGTGTCCCAAAAAGAGGGGTGGGAGCTCTGTGTCCCGTGATGTACTCCAAGAAAAGGATTTTACAGGTAAGCTGTTATAAAAATCCCTTTTTCTTTTTCGTACATCACGGGACACAGAGCGACTTAGTCATTACTAATGGGACGTCCCAAAGCAATGCCAAATGAGGGGAGGGATACATAAGCTGGGCGCCATCAGGCATGAGGCTCTTTTGCGGCCTGCAACACACTGCGCCCAAAGGCGACATCCTCCTGACTTCTGACGTCTACCTGGTAGAATCTAGTAAACGTGTGTACTAAGGACCATGTTGTGGCCTTACAGTACTTGAGCCAGGGAGGCTTGGTGATGCACTGCCCATGAAGTTCCAACTGCTCTTGTGGAGTGCGCCCTAACTTTGAACGGAGGCGGTCTCCTTTTCAAGCCATAGGCTTGTATTATGACCTGTCGAATCCACTTGGCTAAAGTAGATTTTTGATGCTGCCTGACCCTTTCTGGGGCCTTCCGGCAGAACAAACAAAGTATCCGTTCTACGAATCTGAGCAGTGGCTTTAAGATAAGCTTTAACTGCTCTTACTACATCCAAAGAATGCAATAACTTTTCCTCTACCGAACTAGGTTTGGGGAAAAAGGAAGGAAGAACCACATCTTGGTTCAAATGGAACCTCGATACCACCTTAGGAAGAAGGCTGGATGAGGACGTAATACTACTCTTTCCTTATGGATAACCAGATATGGCTCCTTACAGGACAAGGCGGCTAATTCCGATACTCTTTTAGCCGAACAAATGGCTACTAAGAAAATCAATTTCCTGGTGAAAAGAACCAAGAAAATGTGCCGTAATGGTTCAAATGGTTGTTTCTGTAGAACCGACAGAACCAGGTTTAAGTCCCATGGACATATGGGAATACTAACCGGAGGGCTAATACGCATCACTCCTTGTATGAAAGCTTTGATTAATGAATGCAAAGCCAAGGGCCTTTGAAAAAAAAAAATATTGACAAGGCCGTCTGACCCTTGATAGTACTCAAGGCAAGCTTCCTATGTACAGCCCACTGTAGGAAGTCCAGAATCCTACCTATTACGTACTTACGTGGATGCCATTTCCTGGCCTCACCCCACGTGATGTACGCCTTCTAGATCCTATAATAGATCTGCCTGGATACCGGCTTCCTGGCATTGATCATGGTAGATACCACAGGATTAGAGAGCCCTCTCTTTTTTAGAATGTGGGCTTCTATAGCCAGGCCGTCAAACCTAGGGCTGGTAAGGAAGGGTAGTATATCGGTCCTTGCGAAAGCAGGTCCGGACGATGTGGGAGGGTCCAAGGACTTCCCACTGACATTTTTACAATCTCCGCGTACCATGCCCTTCGGGGCCACGCTGGAGCCACCAGAATCACTGGTTTCTTTTCTACCCTGATTCTGCGGATTAATCGCGGTGGGAATGCATATATCAGCTTGAACTGATCCCAAGGGAACACTAGGGCATCCGAACCGCAAGCTAGGGGATCCTTTGTGCGAGACACAAATCTGTCCACCTTTGCGTTGAATCTGGATGCTAGCAGATCTACATCCGGTGTTCCCCACCGCTGGCATATTGCCTGGAAAACCTCGGGGTGAAGGGACCATTCCCCCGGGCATAATTGCTGGCGACTTAAAAAAGTCCGCTCTCCAATTTTCCACTCCTGGGATGAAAACCGCGGATATGGCTGTGACATACCTTTCTGCCCATTCCAGGATGCATTTCGCTTCCCTCTGGGCTGCACGACTCCTGGTGCCACCCTGGAGATTGATATATGCCACTGCTGTGGCATTGTCTGATTGAATTCTGACAGGTGACCCTTGGAGTTTGGATGTCCATGCTACTAGGGCATACCGGGCTGCTCGTATCTCTAAGAGATTGGTGGGCAGGGCCTTCTCTGCTTCTGACCACTTGCCCTGGAGAGACCATTGCTCCAGTACTGCCCCCCAGCCTATGAGGCTGGCAACTGTAGTGACCACCTTCCAAGAAACCGGACTGAAGGGTTTCCCTTCCCAGATTCTGGGGAACCAACCACCAATGGAGGCTCTTGTGAACGGAAGGGGACAGGGACATTGGTAAGTCTAAAGCTTGAACTTTTTTGTTCCAGGCTGACAGTATGGCCCTCTGCAAGTTCCTTGAATGGAATTGACCGTAGGGTACCGCTTCGAATGAAGCCACCATTTTTCCCAGCAGCCTTATACACAGGCGTATGGATGGTTTTTCTTTTTTGTACCCACTAAGTGGGTCAAATCTTTCAAAGACGACACCTTCTCTGGAGGTAAGAAAATCTTTCTCTGATTTGAATCCAGTCTTAGCCCCCAAGTATTCCAGGCTTTTGACTGGTTTTAGGGCTGACTTGTCTCGGTTGATAATGCAACCGTGAGATTCCAGATACTTGATCATCTTGTGAACGACCACTTCTAGTTTTTTTCACTGAGTGGTCTATCAGCAACAAGTCGTCTAGATATGCCATTATCGTTACACCTTGTGTTCCTAGTTTGGCCAATCGTAGGGCCAGAATTTTTGTGAACACTCGTGGTGCCGTGGCCAGACCGAAAGGTAAGGCTCTGAACTGAAAATGGCGCCCTTCTACTGCAAGGCGTAGAAATTTCTGGTGGGCCGGACAGATGGGAATATGCAAATAAGCATCCCTTATGTCGATCGAGGCTAACCATTCCTGCCCTTGTAGGGCGGTGGCCACCGATCGGATCGACTCCATCCGAAAAAAGTCCTGATATGTAGGAACTTGTTTAGCCCTTTTATATTCAATATGGGCCTCATGTCCCCATTTGGTTTGGGGACTGTGACAAGGTTCGAGTAAAACCCGAACCCGTTTTCTTTCAAGGGAACCTTCATGATTACCCTTGGGGCAATAGTTGCTCTAGTGCCAGAAGGAGGGATCCACTCTTCTGGGGATCGCTTGGCACGTTTGACCTTATAAAATGGGCAGGAGGAATGTCTTTTAACTCCAGCCTGTATCCCAGACTTACTGCGGGGATCACCCATCTCTGATGGTGTCCCGCCAGGTCTCTGTGAACAACTGAAGTCTTCCCCTCACCCGACTGAGTGGGGGCAACCCTTCATGACTTAGGGGGAGGTTTTGTACCTCTCTTGACCCAGGGTTTCTTGATACCCTGTGATTGTCCCTGATTTCTGCCCCCTGGATTTGACCGCGGAGGCCGTCGGAACTGTTTCACAGCCGATGTGCCAGGGACTGGAGAAGTAGGCCTCTTAAAAGAAGGACTTCTACCCTTGTTCTTAACCGGTAAGAGTGAACTTTTACCGGCAGAAATTTTCTGGATATATTTGTCCAGATCTTCTCCAAATAAGCGTTCTCCATGAAATGGGAAGCTAACCAGCAGTTTTTTACAGGGAGCTTCAGCAGACCAGTTTTTGAGCCACAGAAGCCTATGCATATGTACTATAGACAGCGTAAAGCGGGAGGCCTGTTGGATTGTATCCTTTATGGCGTCCACCGCAAAACACAAGGCTCTAGGCAGGTCAGCTAGGGCAAGAGCCTGCTGATCTGGTAAGTCCCTTAAGACTTGTTTCAACTGATCTTTCACTGCTTGGCAGACTCCAATCGCTGCTACCGCAGGTTGTGTCACCATGCTTGCTGTAGAGAAAGCAGATTTTAGTAAAGACTCCAATTTTTTATCTATTGGGTCTTTGAACATTGGAACATTATCTACTGGACATGTCAGTGATTTGTTAACAGAAGAGATGGCTGCGTCCACTGTAGGGACCCTCCATTTTTTATGAACTTATCCTCCATGGGATAGATCACCGGAAATCTCTTGGGGGGAGCAAATATTTTATCAGGATGCTCCCAATCCTGGTAAATAAGCCCTTCTAATAAAGGGTGGATTGGGAAGGAACAGACAGCCTGGGGAGCTTTTAGCGACCCCAGCGAGGAAACCGTAGTGGATGGTGGTTCCGCCAGAGGCATTTTAAATGCTGATCGGACCATATTAGTCAGAGACTGAACCCATAATCTTTCAGCCTGAGATGCTGAGAAAGGTTCTTCCACTGTTGATTCCTCCATAACTGAATCAACCTTATCCTGATCCCCTTCAGGTAGGTCGATCTCTGTGTGGGGCTGTTCCTCCACTAACAGGCACTCTGAAGGAGGAGACGGAGATCGGACGCGCTTTTCCTGAGACAGGGAAGCCGCGATCAATGCTGTTAATCTCTCTTCCAATCCTCCCAGAGTTGAGGATAAAAACCTCCTCTGTTATATATACAGGAGCAGGTGGACTGGGGACAGCCGCAGCACCAGGCATTCCTGCGGGGTTTCTACGGCTACTGACCTCTGAATTCTCAGGGGAGATTGGTGCAGTACAAGCATGCCCAATATCCTCAGAGCCCGATGGAGACCCCTTTGGCTTCCTGGAAGATCTATTTCCGGAGCGTCTGGACGACATATCCTTTAAGCACAAAGCTGAGGTATTCCCGTCGTCATACACCAATTTTGCTGGTAATAATCTAACACAGGTGCTGCTATATACCAGCTGGTGTCCACTAAAGTGCCTTTCTATGGGGATGCCTGCATCAACCGCCTCTGTGTGCCACTGTTTGTTGCTAGCTCTGTTTGCATCCAGCTGACACTTGTACTGTGTCTTTTAACTATGCTGGGACGCCCGCACATGCGCAGAAGCGCCGCGGCGCGCATCGAGCGTCATCCACCCGCCCCGCCCCTTTTTTTCATAGGAGGCGCGTGCCCGCGCGCGCGCCCGTGCACCATTGGCGCCCTTTTCGAAATCAAACAGGGGACTAGGAGCCAGGGCCCTTTTTGCCGGAGGGCCTGTGCGGTGGATGAGCGCAGCAACAGGGCAGAGGAAGTGGATTCCCACAGAGAAACTTACCAGCTGCCTGGATCTTTTGACTTGAGAAAACCAAAGATCCACATGACAAGAAAAATGGACTACAGCGGCCTCTAGTGGTTTAACACAGGTACTGCGGTCCCCTTTTTTTTTTTTTTTTTTTCTTGACTACTATTAAAATTTTACATTTTCAGTAGTTACAGGCAACACAGATATTTAGCGGGAATACCGTTAGGTAACAGACAGAAAGACAAATTAGGCTTGGGGGTCCCCCAATAGAACCAAGTTCCTGGGGGCCCCCACTTACCTGATCCCCGCCACAGGACTTTGTTTGGTCCACAGAAGTCCAAACTTCACCTATCACGGCAGGCATTGTAATTTAAACCTTCAGGGACCGGGTTCCCAAGGATTCCACTCCCCTGGACCTGTATAGCACCCTGCACAGACAACATCTTGGTCGTGGGTATGACCAGAGCTCTGGATCCCAGGGTCCAGCCCTCCTAAGAGAAGCATTACAGGCAAAACCTTGCTCTTCTGCTGCAAGGCCCGGGTACCGACCGTTTAGCTATGAAGCTTTTTTGGTGGGATCCGGAACAGCTTACTAAGGCCCAAAAGAACCTGTACGCAAGCCCAGTGAAAACACATGTTACTCTTTGGCCAACACCTTAGACACTGGCAAAAAACTGAGGTGCTCCCGGGTGGGAGGGGCTTATATAGGGGAGGGTACTTCCGGTTTGGAATTGGCCAGTGCCAACACCTGAAGGTAATCTATATAACCCATTAGTAATGACTAAGTCGCTCTGTGTCCCGTGATGTACGAAAAAGAAATGACATTTTATGCAGGGACAGTTCTAAGCATGGAAAACATGCACCACTTTACCTGCATATCATACACACCCCCTAGGTATGAAATTTAAAGGAATATTTCACTTTTATTGTTTCACTTTAAGGTTTTTTTAAATCACTGCTCCCGAAAAAACGTCAGTTTTTAAAACTTTTTTTTGCATTGATACATGTTCCCTGGGGCAGGACCCGGGTCCCCAAACACTTTTTATGACAATAACTTGAATATAAGCCTTTATAATTAGCACTTTAGTTTTCTCCCATAGACTTTTCGAATTTGCCGCGAACACCACAATTTGTTCGCTGTTCGGCGAACGGGCGAACAGGCAATGTTCGAGTCGAACATGAGTTTGACTCGAACTCGAAGCTCATCCCTATTCGTAGATTTTTCTAATTTTTTTCCACCCACCTCAAAGGGACCCATTCTGTAGGGTTTAACGATTACAGGAGAGCACACTAACCTTTTTTGTCACCAGAGGTGATAAAATGTTATGGGTGTCAGAACTCATGGCTTATAGGGCTGGTTTCCTCTAGGCACAAGGTCCAGCAACATATTACAATCGTTGTAGTATTCAAAACTCAAAAACAAAAATTGAATATATTGCAGTTTACAGTACTTAGTTGTAGGGAATGTATTAGTTTTCTATTTTCAAGCATTCTTTCATTATTGGTGATCATGTCAATAACACATTTCCAGTCGTAGGATGAGAATTCTTATGCACCCAACTTGTTGGAAGGCAACATGGTTTAAAACGTAGTTCCACCCTAAAGTGGAACTTCCGCTCATCTGATTCCTCCCCCCCTCCGGTGCCACAATTGGCACCTTTCAGGGGGAGGGGGGACAGGATACCTGTCTTTGACAGGTATCCTTTCCCACTTCCAGGAGTCTGAGCCGTGGCCCGTGACATCACCGCGGGGCTCCCTCCTCCTACCCTGGCAGCCGGGCCAATAGGAGAGAGGAGCAGGGCCTCGTGCATGCGCAGTAGGGTTCCCGGCGTGAAGCCGAATGGTTACACTGCCGGGTTCCCTTACCCGCAATGGCGGCAGCAGCACCCAACAGCTGATGGAAACATCAGCTGCGGGTGCCGACATCGCTGGACTCCAGGACAGATAAGTGTCCTATTATTAAAAGCCAGCAGCTGCAGAATGTGTAGCTGCAGGCTTTTCATTATTTTTTTGGGGCGGAACACCGCTTTAATATCATATTTCTGGAGTTTCACTTCCTGGTTGATACAGCCAGGTGGTCTAAGTTGGAAGTTGCAAGTTGACCCGGCAGGGTGTTCTTAACAAGGTATCATGAATGGGAATTCATTGCAGGCCTCCTGTTGGCGGTATAGGGGAAGACCCCCTGAAGAGATGCAAATTCAAATGTCCTGTTACAGAAGATCAAAGGGCTAGCTATCACTGAAGATGACCCAGGTCACATAGCGGTGATCCATGGATGAAAACCGCCCCTAGAGGCCAATACAGCAGGACAGACAGAAATACTTTGATTAACCACTTCAATTCCAGGCACTTACGCACCTTCCTGCCCAATCCAATTTTCAGCTTTCAGTGCTGTCGCAATTTGAATGACAATTGCGCGGTCATGCGACGCTGCACCCAAACAATTTTTTTATCATTTTGTTTCCCACAAATAGAGATTTCTTTTGGTGGTATTTGATCAACTCTGCAATTTTTATTTTTTGCGCAACAAATAAAAAATGTTTTTCTTTGTTTCTGTAAATTTTTTTGTAAATAAGTACGTTTTCTTTTTCAATGACGGGCACTGATATGGTGGCACTGATGGGCACTGATAAGGCGGCACCGATGAGGTGGCACTAATGAGGTGGCACTGATGAGGTGGCACAGATGGGTACTGATGATGGTCACTGATAGGTGGCACTGATGGGCACTGATAGGCGGCACTGATGGGCACTCATAGGCGGCACTGATGGGCACTCATAGGCGGCACTGATGGGCACTCATAGGCGGCACTGATGGGCACTCATAGGCGGCACTGATGGGTACTTATGGGTGGCACTGATGGGAACTTATGGGTGGCACTGATAGGTGGCACAGATGGGCACTGGTGGGCACTGATATGTGGGCACTGATGGGCATGGATGGGCACTGAGAGGTGGCACTGATGGACAATGATGAACACTGATGGGTGGCACTGATGATACTGATGGGTGGCATTGCTGGGCATCACATATTTTTTTTGTCCATAATGTTGCCAGTCAGTGCCCATTTGTGGGCACTGATTGGCATCTATTGTTCCTATTTTTTTAATATGTGGATGGCCTTGGGGTACATACCTGGCCATCCACATGTTGCCCCTTCCATGGTGGTCCTAGCGGCTTCCCTGGTGGTCCAGTGTGGGCATCCGCGGGAGGGCTGTGCTGATAAACAATCAGCGCGAACCCCCCCCCCTGTCAGGAGAGCCGCAGATCGGCTCTTCTCTACTCGCGTCTATCAGACGCGAGTGAGGAAAAGCCGATCAACGGCTCTTCCTGTTTACATCGTGATCAGCCATGATTGGACACGGCTGATCACGTGGTAAAGAGCCTCCGATAGAGGCTCTTTACCGAGATCGGTGTAGCGGTGTGTCAGATTGACACACCACCGATCGCCGCAATGCGCGCCCCCCCGGGCTCGTGGCAGCTGTTATTCTGCTGGATGTCATATGACGCCCAGTCAGGATAACGCAACCACTTCCCGGACGTCAATCTGCTATTGACCGGGCGGGAAGTGGTTAATCAGAAACCGAGATGGGCTGGCAATGGGGTTGGGTCTGGACGGTGTATGGATGGAGTTTAAAAAGTGCACACAGAAGGGAAATCGTCCCTTTTTCTCTTTTGGCTCTCTCTTGCTTCTCTGAGCCTCAAGGCTGTCTGTTACAATTTTGAGCCCAGCTGACAAGACAATATCTAGGGGAACAACCTTACGTAACGTATCTTTGATGTTTTGTATTTTATATGCTATGTAATATTTTCCTTTAGTGTTTTTTTATGCTAGCATTTCCTATTTTCTTGGGAAATAAATAGGACGTTGTTTTACTAAGCAGTGTGTTTGTTTTCATAGCTAACCTTATATCATTGTACTATCAACAGTAACATTATCAGAGTTTTAATAGACTAGCTAACTATAGGAATAGACAAGTTAATACATATATGGAATATATAATCAACCAAGTAATATTTATTTTAGCATTTTATTTCACTACTGTATGAGGACTAATGGTAAATCCAACACTGGCACCTAATAAGAAACTATACTTCCTACTTAAAGTGGTTCTAAAGGCTGAATGTATTTTACCTTCATGCATTCTTCTGTTTGCAAAGGTCCCCCCCTCCCAGCTCCCCAATTTTTACCTGAGCTCCCTCTGATCCTGTGATGTCCACGATAGCTGTCCCAGGACTCTCCGTCCTCATTGGCTGTGGCAGCAGCAGGAGCCCATTTGCTCCCACTGATGTCAATCACAGCCAGTGAGCCAATGAGGAGAGAGCAAGGGGGTGGGGACAAGCCGCCACTCTATGTGTCTTATGGACTCACAAAGCAACGGCGCAGGAGCGTGCATGCCGCAGTGCCCCCAGGGAAAATGGCTTTCTCTGGGACATTGCACCGGCGGGAGACCCGAAAAGAGGAAGATCGGAGCTGCTCTGTGCAAAACCACTGCACAGAGCAGGTAAGAATAACTTACGTAAGTATACCATATATACTCGAGTATAAGCCGAGTTTTTCAGCACATTTTTTTGTGCTGAAAATGCCCCCCTCGGCTTATACTCGAGTCACCTTTTTGTGCCTGATCTCCCAGACTTTGGGGACCCGGTACTGATCGGCCGTATTTCTCTTGGACCCCAAACTTGGCACACATGTAGCCCCACACTTCCTCTATAAGTGTGCAAAGTTTGTTGTCCGAGGGACCTACGGCCGGGGAGCACCAATTTTTCAAAGCCGGGAACCCCTTCCATAGACTCCCATGTTAAAATGGTAATTTCTTCTGTGAATTTGGGGACCCGGTACCGGACGGTCATTGGTCCCCTGGACCCCAAACTTGGCAAACATGTATCTCCATCTCTCCTCTACAGGTGTGCAAAGTTTTTTGCCTGGGGAACCTACGGCCGGGGAGCACCGATTTTTCAAAACCAGGCACTCCTTCCAAAGACTCCCATGTTAAGCATCAGACTAGTCATGGGCACAGTGAGGCATGGGCACAGTGAGGCATGGACACAGTGAGGCATGCACATGGACACAGTGAGGCACAGTGAGGCATGCAGATGGACACCCTAGGCTTATACTCGAGTCAATAAGTTTTCCCAGTTTTTTGTGGTAAAATTAGGTGCCTCGGCTTATATTCGGGTCGGCTTATATTCAAGTATATATGGTATTTGTTATTTTTAAGGAAAAAAAAACAAAGCTTTAATACCACTTTAACTCTTACAGTGTGGTGGCAGATCCACAGCAAGGAAAGGATTTTAAAACATTACAGATATTTTAATTCTTCCCTTCTACACTAAAAACTTTACTCTGGCTGGAATAATATTTTAAAGCTGTTGTTAACCCTTACCAATGAAGTGCTTGGCCTCAGGTGATACACAAAGATTAAACAAATTCCTCTACATAAGCTTTTTAATGCATGCCAACATTCTGTTTGCATGCCATTGCTGAGCCTGTCATCTACTAGGACCCCAAGTCCTTTTCCATCCTGGATTGCCCCGGCGGTTCTCCCCCTAGCGAGTAAATTGCATTCATATTCACAACTACATCCATCTTCAATCACGCCGCCCGACAGACCCGAAAAATAGAAAACAGAAAAAACTCTGCTTCTATGGGAGGCATCCCAGTGACTGCTGTCAATTGACTGTGACAGCTGTTATATAGGCAAGGGTGGGGCCACTCAGTGACGTCATGCGGGGTCATCCGGTTACGTCAGAGGGTGGCCCCGCCCTTGCCTATATAACAGCTGTCAAAGCCGAAAGACAGCAGTCTTTTTTTTTTCGGGTCCGTCGGGCTGCATGATTAAAGATGGATGGACATCGCGGGACAATAAAGGAATTATCAAAACTGTCTATTCTGGGGTTTTTTGGTGAATGGGTAGGGGTACAATGTACCCGATACCCATTCACATGAGGGGGCAATATCTGTCCTCCTTGTTAAAGGGGCCTTTCCAGATTTAGATAAGCCCCCGCCCACAGACCCAGACAACCAATGACCAGGGTTGTCGGGAAGAGGCCCTTGTCCCCATCAACAAGGCTCGCTCACCCCCCCCCCCCCTTTCCTGGCCTGCCAGGCTGCTTGCTCTAAAAGGGTCTGGTATGGATTTTGGGGGGACCCCACGCCTATTTTTTTTAAAATTTCAGCGTGGAGTTCCCCTTAAAATCTATGCCAGACCCAAAGGGCCTGATATGGATTTTGAAGGGGACTCCACCCCGTTTGTTTTTTGGCATGGAGTTCCCCTTAAAATCCATACCAGACCCGAAGGGCCTGGTTTGGACTGGGGGGGGGGGCACGCTGTCTTTTTCCTTTATTCTCCATCTATATTGCCGGGAGCCGGCAATACATTACAGCTGCGACCAAGTTTAAATTAAGTTCCTTTAGAAATGAAATTTTGCTGCGGCACTTTTCTACACATTGTACAGATGCACCACTTTACAGGCATACTAAGGGGACCCTTCAGGCACGATAATTAAAGGAATATTTCATTTTTATTGTTTCACTTTAAGCATTATTAAAATCACTGCTCCTGAAAAAAAAACTTTTTTAAAACTTTTTTTTGCATTGATACATGTCCCCTAGGGCAGTACTCGGGTCCCCATACATTTTTTATGGCAATAACTTGCATATAAGCCTTTAAAATTAGCACTTTTGATTTTTCATGTTTGTGTCACATAGACTTTAATAGAGTTCGCATGTTGGCTCAAACTCATTGCCTGTTCGCATGTTCTGGTGTGAACCGAACCGGGGGGTGTTCGGCTCATCCCTAGTGACCTGTAATAAAGCGGTTACGTTTCCTAAAGTTGGGTTTTCAACTGTTTTATTATAGCTATCACGGTTTTTCAGGGTTGCTTTCATTCATGGGTGTTGTTCAGCCCACCTGTATAAGAAAAATAGAGGGACTTGGAACGTGAAAACATTCTGGCCGCAGTTTGTAAAGCAAAAAAAAAAAAAAAGGATATCGGTAGTACAGGAAGCAGCATATAATGAATTCCAATATCAAACTCAGTGGCACATAGCAGGTAGGTATGTTTAAATGAAACAGTTATAGGCATAATGGAGCATACCTTTAAGGAGCAGGCTTGGCAGATTTCAGTAAAAATCATAGGCTCCCCTTGGCCCATTCATCCCTCAGAACACAAGAGCAGCTGTGCTCCCTGCAACCCCTATTTCCGCCATTAGACAGAAGGGATTATTTTAGTAAGTGTGCTGAGCACTTTTTCTATGTCCCATATTTTTTCCATTCTTCCAATGCACCTTTTTTTTTTTTTTTTTTTTTTAAATACAATCTCTCAGAATGTGGAGTGATGAAATAAAATAATACTTGATTTACAGCTATTGATATTTATCCAAGTTACTTATGAACAGATGTAGAAGGTTTCAGATTGTGAGCTGGGAGAAGTCTCAGCATCCCGTGCCATAGCTAACATTTCTCTTAAATCTTATGGAAAGCGTGTAATGCTGTATGTTCTAATGGCATAGATATAAATTATGCTAAATTATTATTCTTTTAACAAGCGTGTACCGGGTTAGGCAAAGACCCGAATTTATATTACAGTACCGCAAGGCCAACTGGGACGATTATACAAGGTAAGCGAAAGTCTTTCTGCAACTAGACCGCAATATGGAATTCTATATGCTTGGGATGGAATTTTCCTGTCTGAGTATTTTTCATAGGAACATGCTGAAGAAGATATAATGATGCTGCAAGATTTTTATTGACATAATAGATGGGTTTCTCTGCATGGGACATACCTTGGAAATATGTTTTTCCTTTTTGTGGTCTTTATTTTTAAACCATGTATTTCTGGAACTCATTCAATTTAATAAGACAGCCATATGGCCTGAACAGAGGATTTCTAAGAGATCATACCATCTAGGGAACCTTTTACAGTTCATTGGTCTTTAAAGCCAAATAACTACCATTATGGATCTGAGAACCCATGCTGAGCACCTGTATCATAGAAAAGAAATTGAAGCAGTTGCAAACATATTAATAAATGTTCACAGTCATTTTAGGGCACACACCAGTCAAAACGAAAAATTAAAGCTTAACTGCAACTTTGCACTAGGGTACAGTTAAAATGTATGCCATGGGATGCATATAGAGCTCAAAACCTACCTGCTCAGGGCTTCAGGTTTTTTTTGTTCAATATTTTTATTGAGCTTTAAGTACTTTAAAAAAGTCGAAACACTAACACAATTATGACAGGTCTGTAGAACATAGCAAGGTGCATACAACACACAGAGAAAAGGGTAAAATAACAGAGTAAGGGCTTCAAGTTTTATTCAGATAATGCATAATACATTTGTTCACGCTATACCTTTTTGTAATCTGGTGATATAGGAACCTCTTTTACAGGGATGTGCAAATTCTATCGCCCAACACCTAGTTGCAGGCGCTGGGCATGTTTTTTTTTCTTTAGATTCAAGCCTTGATGTGGCAAGCTGCAGGTTAACATTTTTTTAGAGCCGACGGTCGGCTTTCTTGTAAAAGCAATGCAAGCGGCTAACTAGCTGCTGGATTGCTTTTACAAGCAGCGAGAGGAAACGCACCCCCCCCCCCCCCCCTCCAGCCACCTTCCACGGGCTGTCCCATCCCATCCGGACACCCAATTGACCAGCAGGTGTTTCCACCGGCTGATTAAAGATCGGAACCACTGTGTCCACCTCTGTGATATAGGAAACAGAAAGCAATGAGGATATATAAAACTTCTGGTTTCCCCGGATGTAAACAGAGCCATTTTTAAAAAGGGAAAGCATTTGATCACACTGATCTTGGCGTGATCAAATGTTTTTAAGAGCAGGGGAGGGATTTGGGATCTTATTGACCCCAGTTCTCTTTAAAGATTACCTGTCACTGCCTATTGCTGTCACAAGGTATGTTTACATTCCTTGTGAGAGTAGTAAACATGATAAAATAAAAAAATTCAAAGTAACAGTGTAAAAAATAAATAAATAAATAATTTTGAAAAAAAGCATCCCCAGCCTACCCTTGCTCGTGCACAAAGGCGAATGCACACATTGGTCCTGCACAGCCATAAAAAGCGATCGTACAACACATGCGAGGAATCACTGTGAACGTCAGATCATTAGCAGTAATTCTAGCACCAGACCTTTTGTGTAAATCTAAAGTGGTAACCTGTAAAGGCTTTTAAAGCGTAGCCTATGGATAGTAAAATGTACATCGTTGGTCGCCGTTGCATGGACGTGCATAATTTTAAAGTGTGACATGTTTAGTATTTATTTACTCAGCATAACATCATAACATATATTGTACCAAACAATTGGGTTATATATTGTGTTTTTTTGCATTAAAATTCTAGATTGAGTACAATTTTAAAGGGTGCCTTGACTAAAAAAAGGTTGAGAAACACTGGACTAGAAGAGAAAATAGCCTAAAACAATAGCCTAGCAACATTGGACTAGAAAATAAAATGTATTAAAAACATTCTATTTTCCCCATTTCACACAACAGTCACAGTTTAATACATTGTGGGAAGAATCCCTAAAACGAAAAAGGAAAAGTTGATTAATTTGCACAGAATGAAAGTACATGCAGTTTCACTGGATGAAAAGCTATGCAGCATCATGTGCACAGTGTTATATACAGTATCTCTATACAAATCAGTGCCTTAGATTGTGCCCAAAAAAATAAATAAAGAATTTTAACAGCAGCTGGACTGTGCTTGATTGACCAACAAACTCACCTGACCTAAACCCCATAGAGAATCGTGGGGTATTGTCAGGAGGAAGATGAGAGACACCAGACCCAACAATGCAGATGAGCTGAGAGACACTATCAAAGCAACCTGGGCTTCCATAACACCTCAGCAGTGCCACAGGCTGATCGTCTCCATGCCGCGCCGCATTGATGCAGTAATTCATGCAATTTTTTTATTGGTCTTATGTAATGTTCACATTTTCTGAGATACAAAAAGCTTGTAGACTTCACCTCCGTAACATCTCGGAAATGCGGCCCTTTTTAACCAATGAAACTACCAATCTACTCATTCACTCTCTTCTTGACTATTGCAACTCTCTCCTTAATAGGCCTACCTTTCCTTAGGCTATCCAGTCTATCATGAATGCTGCTGCCAGACTCATCTACCTTACCAACCGCTCAGTTTGCCACCTCTCTCCGCCAATCCTTATACCTGCCTTCCGATCGCCCAGAGAATTAAATTCAAAATACTAACCACAACATACAAAGCCATTCACAACTTTGCCCCGAGCTACATCACCAATCTGATCTCCAAATATCACCAAAACTGTCCTCTCCGCTCCTCTTAGGACCTCCTGCTTTCAAGCTCCCTTGTCTCCTCATCCCATGCTCGTCTCCAGGATTTCTCCAGAGCCTCTCCCATCCTCTGGAACTTTCTACCTCAATCTGTCCGGCTATCTCCTACTCTAGCTGCCTTCAGGCAATCCCTGAAAACTCATCTCTTCAGGGAAGCCTATCCCGCCTCTAACTAATCTTTTACCACTTCTATCAGTTCCTTCCCCCCAGTTATAACCTTTTGTACCACATGCTCCACCCTATTAGATTGTAAGCTCTTCTGAGCAGGGCCCTCTTTACCCTCTTGTATTTTATTGTATTGTAACTGTGTTGTCTATATTATATTGTAAAGTGTTGTGTAAACTGTTGGCACTATGTAAAATCTGTATAATAATAATAATAATAATATATGTTGCAGAAAAACCTATTTAGAGCCACCATTTTATCCCTGTTCCTGCTTATAATTGCAGTTTGAGAATTTCAGTTAGGCCTCATTCACGCGGGCGTAAAAAAAATGCATTTTTTATTTCCGGATCTGAATGCAGCTGTATTTTTTTCAATGGAATCAATAACACAGGTGGGCAAACATAAGCTGCTTTCAGATCAGGAACACAGAATTCAAAAATCTGCATCTAAGAACATGCACTTTAAATGCTTGCGCGTATAAACATATGTACAGTATCTGACAAAAGTGAGTACGCCCCTCAAATTTTTGTAAATATTTTATTATATCTTTTCATGTGACAACCAGGGCCGTTTGAAGGAATTCAGGGGCCCCAAGCAAAATGGACATGGAGGCCCCCCCCCCGCGCACTCTCGCAAAGCCTACAGGAACCACAGCATAGCGATACAGTTTAAGCTCACCCACACTTTATATAAATAAAAAAGGTTTACAGTGCAAATACTGCTGTTGCATATAATCCAACATACTTACAACATATACACACTCACATTAACATTAAGATGCTGCTTAGGACTGTTTATGGACAGTGAGATGGACAGGGGGAGCGTGAGAGGGACCGTGGGATGGACAGGGGGACCGTGGGATGGACAGGGGGACTCCGCACTGTAATATCCACATCATCTCCCCCACTGTAATATCCACATCATCTCCCCCACTGTAATGTCCACATCATCTCCCCCACTGTAATGTCCACATCATCTCCCCCTGTACTGTCCACATCTCCCCCACTGTAAAATCCAGATCTCCCCCCTGTAATGTCCACATCTCCCCCTGTACTGTCCACATCTCCCCCTGTAATGTCCACTGTTAAAATAATAAAAATATTCAAAAATAATTATGGAGTGATAAAGTCTCTAATAGTTCCACAACGAAAATAGTAAATACGTTTTCTTGAAAAGTAGTAAAGAATCTGTCAGTCTTTCTAAGGCTCCACAAGCATGTACTTGTACATGATTTCTGTTCTGTCCAGTAATCCAGGCCAGGATTAGGATCCCTGAATATTCGTGCGCTTTTCTCCTGCAAACAACTTCCTGGTCACAGCAGCCTGCTTCTCCATCCCAATCCCCACTATTGGAGAAATGTCCAGTATCAGGGTTTTTAAAAAAAAATTATTTACTAAATAAAAAAAATAAAAAACCCTGATACTGGACATTTCTCCAATAGTGGGGATTGGGATGGAGAAGCAGGCTGCTGTGACCAGGAAGTTGTTTGCAGCTGCGCACTAATATTCAGGGATCCTGATCCTGGCCTGGCTGGATTACTGGACAGAAGAACAGAAATCATGTACAAGTACATGCTTGTGGAGCCAAAGAAAGACAGATTCTTTACAACTTTTCAAGAAAACGTATTTACTATTTTATTTGTGGAACTATTAGAGACTTTATCACTCCATTAAAAAGTCATTCACCGACCTACCGTTTCCAGAGGCACTGTCTGGCGGGCAAAATATGATCCGACCGCAATGGGAATTGTAGCACGCCTGCGCTGCCCTCCTGAGTGACTGTGACTGACACTGACTCCTCCCCCCAGGAGCAGGGAGCATCAGCACGTAGCCACCGCTGTGGACTACAACTCCCATAAGCAATAGCGGTGGAGTGCCTGAATGAAAGAAGTGAATTTCAGTAAAGAAAAGAGACAGGGACATTTTTCACAAATACCATTCCCTCCCTCCATCCAATCTCCAAATGTTAGAAATAGGCTTAGTCATGAAAGGGATATAATAAAATATTTACAAAAATTTGAGGGGTGTACTCATTTTTGTGAGATACTGTATATGCCCTTGTAAGCACATATATTAAGTCTAACCAAAGGGGAAAAATAAGGTATCATAAAAACAAATTTTGTATGCATACGCATCTGTGCGCATTTAAACACATCTTTACCCAAGCATTTTACTCTAAATTATGCAGAAACTTTTCTTTTAGAAAACACATTTGATAACATCAGTAAAATATTTACGCCTGTGTGAATGAAGCCTTAGAGCCCATTCACACAGGGGTGTCTTTGGATCCGACTCCAAATCGCCCCAGGTCACCCCTAGTCGCCTCAGGTCGCGCTGGCTGAAGAAATCAATGTAAGTTAATGGAGCCGTCCTTATGCACACTACTGCAGTCGCTCCGACTTCAAAAAAGGTCATTCATTTCAATGGGAGTCGCCTCTCACTGTCTTAATAGGAGCGACTCTCCAGGAAGAAAACATACATTTATCAGGCAAACCTCTCCCTCCCCCTCCCTCCCACAGAGCTGATTCTTGTTTGATTGGCCACTGGAATGTCTCCTGTCCTGCAGGCAACTTGGAGTTGCCTTGTAAGTAGCTCCAGGTCGTGCTGTGATTCATTCTCAAGTAGGGTGACCACATTTCCAAACTCCCATTCAGGGACACCCTCCCTTCCCAAAAATCAGCTTGTGCTGTAACAAATCACAGCACAGTGATTGGACACAAGAGGCGGGATTTATGATTTCTCCAATCACAAGTAGGGGCGGGGATTGTGCTCCTCCAGGCATTCCCGGCCAGGACAAGTACTGTCAGTGAGTAAAGCAGTGATGTGGCGGCCTTTTTTGGGGGCATCAGATTGGCCTGGGGGTTGGCTGTGTCAGTTTCATTCCGGGACACTGTATTGTCCTGGAATGAATGTGCCCGGGACAGACCTGCAAAATGTGGGACTGTCCCGGGCAATCCGGGACACGTGGTCACCCTATTCTCAAGTCGTGTCTGAGTTGCCTCATAAAATCACGCTGGAAGTCGTGTTGCCCCTGTGTGAATGGGCTCTTATACACACGATCGGATTTTCATCGAACAAAGCGTAGGACTTTTGTCCGAAGGGCGTTGGTTGTGAACTTGTATTGCATACAAATGGCAAAGAATTGTCGGCCAACAAACACGTAACTACGTGTTTTTTCAGCTCTTTAGCGCCACACTTTGGGCAACTTCTGCTAATGTTGTGTTATGGTGAGCATTGCTTCTGATCATGTGTGTTTGTACTTTGGAGTTTTGTCCGACGGACTTGTGTACACACGATCGGATAATCAGACAACACACATTTGTTGGCAGACAATTTTAAAGCATGCTATCCCACATTTGTCTGCGGAAAATCCTACAACAATTGTCCGATGGAGCATACAAACAGTTGGATTTTCCGACAACAGCCTGTCATCACACCATTCCTGTCGGATAATCTGATCGTGTGTACGAGGCTTTAAGCTCGGTTCATGCGTTTTTAACCGCATCCAATTCGCATAACATCTGAATCAGATCGGCTTTCAGTGGAGGCATTCACACATGTCTGGTTTGTTTCTGAAAAGGGTCCTGTGCAATTTTGTGTCAGATTTAGGTGCGAATTCTAGTAAATATTTGCACCTGAATCACACCTGAACTGGTGAACAAAACCGCACCGGACTCCGGACTGCAAACCACAGCCAGACATGTGTGAACATGCCTTAGGCCCCATGCACACGAGACGCAGGTGCAAACTCTGCTGAACACACATTTTTAAACGCTGAAACCGGCGTTTAAAAACGTGCGTTTTGCCGCATTTGCGGCCGCGTTCATTGGCGTTTAGCGGCGTTTTACCGCGTTTGCGTTTATAAGCGTTTCATCATAAGACCCTCCCTAAGCTCAAAAAACAGTAAATTTTAACCATTTCAGCCAGTTTGTGAGACCAGAGTGATATCAGCAGCTGAGAGAGCAGCAGTGTACTTGTATTTAGCGTATCACCTGCCACGTCACCTGCCACGTCACCTGGCCACGTCACCTGGTCACGTTACCTGCCATGTCACCTAGCCACGTCACCTGCCACAAGTTGTGGATTGTCCACTTGCCACGTCACCTGGCCACGTTACCTGCCACGTCACCTAGCCACGTCACCTGCCACAAGTTGTGGATTGTTCACTTGCCACGTCACCTGGCCACGTCACTTGCCACAAGTTGTGGATTGTCCACTTGCCACGTCACCTGGCCACGTCACCTGGCCATGTTACCTGCCACGTCACCTGGCCACGTTACCTGATATGTCACTTGGCCACGTCACCTGCCACAAGTTGTGGATTGTCCACTTGCCACGTCACCTGGCCATGTCACCTGGCCACGTTACCTGCCACGTCACCTGGCCACGTCACCTGCCACAAGTTGTGGATTGTCCACTTGCCACGTCACCTGGCCACGTCACCTGGCCACGTTACCTGCCACGTCACCTGCCACAAGTTGTGGATTGCCCACTTGCCACGTCACCTGACCACATCACGTGCCACGTCACCTAGCCACGTCACCTGCCATAAGTTGTGGATTGTCCACTTGCCACGTCACCTAGCCACGTCACCTGCCACAAGTTGTGGATTGTCCACTTGCCACGTCACCTGGCCACATCACGTGCCACGTCACCTGGCCATGTTACCTGCCACTTCACCTGGCCACGTCACCTGCCACAAGTTGTGGATTGTTCACTTGCCACGTCACCTGCCATGTCACCTGGCCACGTCACCTGCCACAAGTTGTGGATTGTCCACGTGCCACGTCACCTGGCCACGTCACCTGGCCATATCACCTGCCACAAGTTGTGGATTGTCCACTGGCCACGTCACCTGCCACAAGTTGTGGATTGTCCACGTGCCACGTCACCTGGCCACGTCACCTGGCCATGTCACCTGCCACAAGTTGTGGATTGTCCACTGGCCACGTTACCTGCCACAAGTTGTGGATTGTCCACAATGCAATGCAAGCAATTACAGTTTTCTTTTATATTTTTTAATAGTTTTTCATCATTTGGCATCATTTTTGAGATTTCTAATGTTAAAAAATAGGTCACCTTTAAAAACGCTTATAAACGCAAACGCGGAAAAACGCCGGTACCGCGTTTAGCCGCGTTTAGCAGCGTTTAGCGTCTGAAACGTGGAAAACTTTTGCGTCTGAACCCATTTTTTTGCTTCTGGAAAAACGAGGTTAAACGCAACTGCTTGTAAATGCCAAAAAACGAGAGTGTGTGCATGGACACATAGGATAACATTGAATGGGTTCAGGAGCAGTTGAAAAAAGCGTCCAACTGCCTCTGAACGCGCGTTCAACAGCAAATAACAGCGTCTCGTGTGCATGGGGCCTAAATGTCAGGCATGTTGAAGTCAACCATAATTAAAATCTCTCCTTTCAATGCCATTTGAGTTATATTATCAATAGTTTCTCCTTGTTGTGCATTATGGACAGGTAAGACCTCCTGAAAATGTAATGCCGTGTACACACGGTCGGAATTTTCGATGGAAAAAGTCAGACGGAATTTTTTCAGCGGATATTCCGACCGTGTGTATGCCCCATCTGACTTTTTCCATCGGAAATTCCGACGGACTTAGAAAGAGAACATATTTTCTTTTTTTCCCGACGAAAAAAATTTCTTTCGGAAATTCCGTTCGTCTGTATGGAATTCCGTCGGAGAAAAAAACACGCATGCTCGGAAACAATTCGACGCATGCTTGGAAGCATTGAACTTCATTTTTCTAGGCTCGTCATAGTGTTGTACGTCACCGCGTTTTGGACGGTCGAATTTGGTGTGTCCGTTTGTATGCAAGACAGCTTGAGCGGAATTCCGTCGGAAAAACCCGGAGTTTATTCTGACGGAAAAAAACAGTCATGTGTACGCGGCATAAGTGTACACCCTAACTGGTGAAGATTCTGACCCAAATTCTGAAATTCCTTCAGAACCCTTTTGCTGGGGAACTGTATCCAGAAGTGTATCTTGTGAAGTTATCATTGCTCTGCGGTGTATGTAAAGAAGAGTAAATTCAGTTAAAGTAGAACTTCTTTCTATCTCAATCAACATTGACTATTAGATAGGAAAGAAATCATATTTACTTCCCACCGAGCATACGCAGATATGCGGCCTCGGCTTTCGAAGGTTATACCGGGATGATTCTCGCAGCTGCAAGCATCATCCCGTTATCATTTTTTAGAGCCGGCGATTGACTTTCCAGGGATAACAACCGATGTGGCTAAAAGCCGCTCGGTTGTTATCCCGGAGGAGCGGGAGGGGACATCCCCCCCTGCCTCCGCCGCTCTTACCGGGCCTCCCGTCCCACCCGGAGACCCGAACCACGATCCGCCACCTCCAGTGCCTAGAGAGAGACTGAAACGAAGCCGCGAATGGCTTTGATTCAGTCTTTTCAAAGTAAACACGGAAGCGACGTCATGACGTCGCGTCCGGTTTACTCGGCTGCCAATGGCGCCAGATTTAAAAAAAGACACAGTATTCAGAATCGCCATTTTGAAATATTTTAAAGCGTCCCTGCCCCCAGCGGGCTCGCGCAGCAAAGAAAACGCCTACGGAAGTCGCGCCCGCATATGTAAATGGTGTTCAAACACACATGTGAGGTATCACCGCAATCGTCAGAGCGAGAGCAATAATTCTAGCTTTAGACCTCCTCTGTAACTCTAACCTGGTAACCGTAAAAAAAAAAATGAAAGCGTCGCCTATGGAGATTTTTAGGTACCGTAGTTTGTCGCCATTCCACGAGTGCGTGCAATTATAAAGCATGACATGTTTGGTATCTATTTACTCGGCGTAACATCATCTTTTACATTATACCAAAAAATTGGGCTATTTTAACTTTTAAATTTTTTTCAAATTCATGAAAGTAAATTTTTCCAAACAAGTTGCGTTTAAAACAACGCTGCACAAATACTGTGTGACATAAAATATTGCAACAATCGCCATTTTATTCTCTAGATTCTCTGCTAAAAAATATATATATAATGTTTGGGGTTCTAAGTAATTTTCTAGCAAAAAATACGGCTTTTAACTTGTAAACACCAAATGTCAGAAATAGGCTTAGTCATGAAAGGGTTACTTTTGTTTTTACATTGCTGCAGTTACTTAGGCAAATGATGTCATACATCCCAAAAGTTTTCAGAAGGGGAAGAGGGGTTTCCTCACCTAAGCACACCTCCCTACCGGCATGCCTAAGCTAAGGGTAGGTGGATTCCAGGAAGTAAATGCTACATGAATCATCTGCCCTTTCTCAAGATAGCTATGGCCAGAAATGCTAGGGGGACATTTTTCAAAGTGATTTTCCACAAAATAAATCATGGAGACATGGATGTATAGATGAGTTTGCTTTAAATATTAAAAATGGATTTTGAATATTAAAAATTGATTAAACAGTGTTTTTGTTTTGTGGTGCTCAGATGCCGTGTAGTTCCGCTTTAAGAGTGGAGTCATGTTAACTGTGAAGTGTTTGGTGCTAACTTGTTTGGCCACAGAGCGGTTGGTGATTGGAAGAACAGAGTCGCCCACCTGGTGATGAGAAATGACCCCCTCTGGTAGCATGCGTAAGGTGACTCGGGCCCCATGTAGCAGGCCCTGAGTTTTTGGACTGACTTTGGGAGCTCTTACCTGAACCATAAGTAAGACGTAGGCCTATGCATGATGTGTGCGCTCTGATAGCCTACATACTGCTTTATTTCTAAGGCTCAATTCACAGCATTTCATTAAAAAAATGGCACTTCGACGTTCCTTGGCACTGGACGCTGCATTATGGAAAAAGGTACATTTTTTGAGGTGTTTTGGCCCATTAGGCAGTTCATTCATTTGTGCTGCGATAATGCAACACATGTTAATCCACAGCATAAAACATATTAGGGATGCTGTATCGCATCTCCCCCGCAGGCAGTTCACACTGCCCTCTGCAAACCGCTGCAGGTGTGACTACAAAGTTAATGACACCCCCAGATCGGTTCGCAGATCGCAGTGCGAACTGTGAATTTCAGTGAGGTTTCTTTTTACCCCTGATGCAGCTAATTCAATCTTGGCTTTTTTCCTCTGCTACCCCATGCCCATCCTTAACCGCTTCAGCCCTGGACCATTTTGGTGGTCAAGGACCAGGCCACTTTTTGCGATTCGGCACTGCGTTGCTTTAACTGACAATTGCGTGGTCGTGCGACGTGGCTCCCAAACAAAATTGACGTCCTTTTTTTCCCACAAATAGAGCTTTCTTTTGTGATCCCCTCTGCGGTTTTTATTTTTTGCGCTATAAAGAAAGATAGAGTGTCAATTTTGAAAAAAATGCAATATTTTTTACTTTTTGCTATAATAAATATCCCCCAAAAATATATAATTTGTTTTTTTCCACAGTTTAGGTCGATATGTATTCTTCTACATATTTTTGGTTAAAAAAATCACAATAAGCGTTTATTGATTGGTTTGCGCAAAAGTTATAGCTTCTATAAATCAGGGGACTGTTTTGTCATTTTTATTACCGTAATATTTTTTTTTGTTTACTAGTTATGGCGGCGACCAGCGATTTTTATCGTGACTGCGACATTATGGATGACACATCGGACACTTTTGACATCATTTTGGGACCATTGTCATTTTTACAGCGATCAGTGCTATAAAAATGCACTAATTACTGTAAAAATTACACTGGCAGTGAAGGGGTTAACCACTAGGTGCCGCTGCAGGGGTTAACTGTTTCCTAGGGAGTGATTCTTGCTGTGAGGGGGCGTGGCTACACATGACACATCACTGATGACCGTTCCCAATCACGGGGAACGGTCATCAGTGACAGTGTCACTAGGCAGAATAGGGGAATGCCTTGTTTACAAAGGCATTCCCCTGTTCTGTTCTTGCCGACCGCAATCGCGGGACTCCCAGAAAAATAGAGTTCCCAGGACCAGCGGCGGGCGCGCGCCCGCTGCCGACGTACAGTAGGTGCCGCCGATATTGTGTCAATCTCGCCGCTTCTAGCGGCGATATTGACACCCTATGAGCTCCGTCGCGAGAGCCAGCGCCGAGCTGTCTCGTCATCGGGAAAGGAAAAAATTTTCCTTTCACGATGAGCGACACGCATTGCCAATAAGCGGGGATCCAACGCGGATTACCGCCAATACCAGGCACTGCGTTTGGTATGAATCCTGAGCGGGAACTCCACGCCAATTTTTAAAGAAAAAACCGGCGTGGGTTCCCCCTCCAGGAGCATACCAGGCCCTTAGGTCTGGTCTGGATTTGAAGGGGAACCCTACGCCGAAAAAACGGCGTGGGGGTCCCCCTCAAGATCCAAACCAGACCCTTATCCGAGCACGCAACCTGGCAGGCCGCAGGGGAAGAGGGGGGGACGAGAGCGGCCCCCCTCCCTCCTGAACCGTACCAGGCTGCATGCCCTCAACATTGGGGGTTTGGTGCTCTGGGGCAGGGGGGCGACCTGCAGCCCCCCCACCCCAGAGCACCCTGCCCCCATGTTGATGAGGACAGGGCCTCTTCCCGACAACCCTGGCCGTTGGTTGTCAGGGTCTGCGGGTGGGGGGCTTATCGGAATCCGGGAGCCCCCTTTAATAAGGGGGCCCCCAGATCCCGGCCCCCCACCCTATGTGAATGAGTATGGGGTACATCGTACCCCTACCAATTCACCTGGTGGAAAATAAATGGAAATAAAAACACAACACAGTTTTTAAAAGTATTTTATTGCACCGCTCCGGAGGTCTTCTTCCGACTTCGGGGGTCTCCGGTGTCGTCGCCGCATTCTCCGGTTCTTTCTTCTGCCGGGCCTCCACTAACTTCTTTTTAGCTCTTTTGCTAACGGAGGCCCGGTCTTCTCCGTCGTCTTCTTCTTCTTCTCCCGCTCTCCGGTTCTTCTCCCGCTCTCCGGTTCTTCTCCCGCTCTCCGGTTCTTTCTTCCGCCGGGCCTCACATGTGCCCCGGAGCATGTGACTGTGACGTCATGGGACCATGTGACTGTGACGTCATGTGAAGCCTATATTAATCTCTGTGGACCGAAGATTTACCATTACTGCGAGAGGAAGCGACGAGTCAACATCGAGGAGGAGAAGAGGGAAGAAGACGCCGACGGCGACGACGGAGAAGACCGGCTCCTCCACTAGCAAAAGAGCTACAAGAAGTTAGTGGAGGGGCCGGCAGAAGGACAACGGAGAGCCGGACGAGACGACGGAGAAGACCGGGCCTCCACTAGCAAAAGAGCTAAAAAGAAGTTAGCGGAGGCCCGGCGGAAGAAAGAACCGGAGAGCGGGAGAAGAACCGGAGAGCGGGAGAAGAAGAAGAAGACAGAGAAGACCGGGCCTCCGTTAGCAAAAGAGCTAAAAAGAAGTTAGCGGAGGCCCGGCAGAAGAAAGAACCGGAGAACGCGGCGACGACACCGGAGACCCCCGAAGTCGGAAGAAGACCTCCGGAGCGGTGCAATAAAATACTTTTAAAAACTGTGTTGTGTTTTTATTTCCATTTATTTTCCACCAGGTGAATGGGTAGGGGTACGATGTACCCCATACTCATTCACATAGGGTGGGGGGGCCGGGATCTGGGGGCCCCCTTATTAAAGGGGGCTCCCGGATTCCGATAAGCCCCCCGCCCGCAGACCCCGACAACCAACGGCCAGGGTTGTCGGGAAGAGGCCCTGTCCTCATCAACATGGGGGCAGGGTGCTCTGGGGTGGGGGGGCCGCAGGTCGCCCCCCTGCCCCAGAGCACCAAACCCCCCATGTTGAGGGCATGTGGCCTGGTACGGTTCAGGAGGGAGGGGGGGCGCTCTCGTCCCCCCCTCTTCCCCTGCGGCCTGCCAGGTTGCGTGCTCGGATAAGGGTCTGGTTTGGATCTTGAGGGGAACCCCCACGCCGTTTTTTCGGCGTAGGGTTCCCCTTCAAATCCAGACCAGACCCAAGGGCCTGGTATGCTCCTGGAGGGGGAACCCACGCCGTTTTTTTCTTTAAAAATTGGCGTGGAGTTCCCGCTCAGGATTCAAACCAAACGCAGTCCCTGATATTGGCTGGAATCCGCGTCGGATCCCCGCTCAATACAGTGTCGCGTCTCCTCGCTATTGCAGCGAGCGCGACACGTGTCGCCACCCTGCTGCCGACATCTCGGCACCCCTGTCGCCGAGAATCTCGGCGATGGGAGCGCGATAGAAATACAATATCGGCGGCACCTACTGTACATCGGCATGCGGCGGTCGGCAAGTGGTTAAAGTAAAACTCTACCCATAACAACTTGATAAAAATTAATGTTCCTTAGTAAAGAACATACATTCCACATTAATAATTATGCTACCAAAATTAGTGTTCTGTAAATTGCCTCCAGCATTTCATTCTGAATTAAAACTCTGAATAAATTTTTTGTTATTTGGAAATTCGGATTTATCCACATTTTTGAATTACAATAGTAACAAACATTAAACGAATCCAAAACAATAAAATGAAAATTTCGGACAAAATTCAAATTTGAATCGTTTTCAAATTCTAATCAAATTTGAATCTTTTTTAAAACAATTTCAAATTCGAATTTCAGAAGAGAATAAAATATAAAGGAATAAAATTGAAAATAATATGATAGAATAGAAAATAAAAGAATAGAATATAGTAGAATAAATCAGAAAAGAATAGAAAAAATAGAAAATAAAGGGATAGAATAGAAAATAAAAAGAACAGAATAAAAAAAAGAATATAATAGAATAAAATAGAAAGAATATAACCATCTTCTGAAATTCAAATGTCAAATAGAATAAATTTAAATTCAAATAGAATAAAAAAGAATGTAAAAAAAAGAATAGAATAGCATGGAAAAGAAAGAATAGAATAGAAAAAAAAACAACACAATAGAATAGAATAAAATAGAAAAATTTAAGAATAGAGTAAAAAAGAATTATCAATAGAATAGAATAAAAAGAATCTAACAATATTACCATCTTCTGAAATTCGAATTTCAAATAGAACAAATTTGAATAGAGTAGAAAATAATAGAATATAATAGAAATTAAAAGAATATAATAGAAAATACAAGAATAGAATCAAAAAGAATAGAATAGAAAAAACAATAGAATAGATTGAAATCAAAAGAGTATATGTTATTATGTTTTACTACAATAAACCTTTTATCTAAAATGTAATATGTATTTTTAAATGTATTATTTTGAAGAGCTAAAATAAAAGAAAAGGAGTGATAAAAAATGGGTTTCTCCCCTTTTCCATGATTTTGGGTATAGATTACATATCATATGGATATTACATATCCCCACAGTGGATGTAGAAGTAACAGTTAACTAATGCATATAACAAGTGGTTTCTGTCCTGATGTACCATTGGCAAACAGCAATAATATGAGAATGTTTATATGAATATTACGGTTATGTAAACCCTTCTTTATACATATAGTTGTGCTCATGAGTTTACATACTCTGGCAGAATTTATGGTTTCTTGGCCATTTTTCAGAGAATATGAATGATAACACAAAAACTTTTCTTCCACTCATGGTTAGTGTTTGGCTGAAGCCATTTGTTATCAATCAACTGAGTTTACTCTTTTTAAATCATAATGACAACAGAAACTACCCAAATGACCCCAATCAAAAGTTTACATACCCCAGTTCTTAATACTGTGTATTGCCCCCTTTATCATCAATGACAGCTTGAAGTCTTTTGTGGTATTTGTGGATGAGGCTTTTTATCTTCTCAGATGGTAAAGCTGCCCATTCCTCTTGGCAAAAACTTCCTGTAAATTCTTGGGCTGTCTTGCATGAACGGCACGTTTGAGATCTCCCCAGAGAGGCCCAATGATATTGAGGTCAGGAGACTGAGAGTTCATGATTGTTGTTAACCAAGCCAAATCAATTTTAACAATGACCACTCCAGAATCTTCATTTTATTCTGCTGTAGCCAATGACAGGTATGCAAATATTGACTTTTTCTCTGAAATTCAAGATTTCCCCTCCTGGCCCTCCTAGGCCTCCCTATTGGTCACCGATGTTACCCTTCACATTAAAGGCTCAGTAATGTTGCATGACAAGTAGGGCCGAACTCAACATTGGAAACAAAAGTTAAGATTGGCATATAACTACAGCTGCCTGTATAATTTAAGATCTTCCTAGCTGATGAATGCAAATGTTCTTCCAGTATTTTTTGATAACATACTGCATTCATTTTGCCATCAATTTTGACCTAATTTCCTGTGCCTTTTTAGCTCACACATGCCCAAAACATCAGCGATCCACCTCCGTGTTTCACAGTAGGAATTGTGTACCTTCCATCATAGGCCTTGCTGACTCCTCTCCAAAAGTTTGTGGTTGTGGCAAAAAAGCTCAATTTTGGTCTCATCACTCCAAATGACTTTGTACCAGAAGGTTTGAGGCTTGTCTCTGTGCTGTTTGGCGTATTGTAAGCGGTATACTTTGTAGCATTTGGTTAGTAATGGCTTATTTCTGGCGACTCGACCATGCAGCCCATCTTTCTTCAAGTGCCTCCTTATTGTGCATCTTGTAACAGCCACACCACATGTTTTCAGAGAATCCTGTATTTCACCTGAAGTTATTTGTGGGTTTTTATTTGCATCCCAAACAATTTTCCTGGCAGTTGTGGCTGAAATTTTAGTTGGTCTACCTGACCGTGGTTTGGTTTCAACAGAACCCCTCATTTTCCACTTCTTGATTAAAGTTTGAACACTGCTGATTGGCATTCTCAATTCCTTGGATATCTTTTTTTATATCCCTTTCCTGTTTCATACAGTTCAACTATTTTTTCCGCAGATCCTTTGACTATTCTTTTGCTTTCCCCATGACTCCGAATCCAGAAACGTCAGTGCAGCACTGGATGAAAGATGCAAAGGTCTGTCAGGAGTCCAGAAACTCATTGACCTTTTATACACACACACTAATTACAAGCAAACAGATCACAGATGAGGATGGTTACCTTTAATAGCCATTCAAACCCCTTTGTGTCAACTTGTGTGCATGTTATCGGGCCAAAGTCACCAGGGTATGTAAACTTTTGATCAGGATGATTTGGGTAATTTCTGTGGTCATTATGATTTAAAAAGAGTAAACACAGTTGATTGGTAATAAATGACTTCACTCAAACACTAACCATGAGTGAAAGAAATGTTTTTGAGTTATCATTCATATTCTCTGAAAAATAGCCAAGAATTCATAAATTCTGCCAGGGTATGTAAACTTATGAGCACAACTGTATATATATACCTACCCATAGACTGTAATTGGGTTTTGCTGCAAAGTTTGCATTCTGCCAGGGTATGTAGCCTTATGAGCAAAACTGTATATGTTCACTCTCTAGAATTACTTTTACAGCATCAATGTAAATTTGTCATTGTTCTAAAACTGCAAATATATATAAAAAAAAAAGTACCGTATTTATCGGCATATAACACGCACAGGCGTATAACACGCACCCTAACTTTAAGAGTGAAGTTTCAGGAAAAAAACTTTCCACAGCCTCCTGCGTATAACACGCAGGCACAGTTTACCCTCTATTTTCAGGGTAAAAAAGTGAGTGTTATACGCCAATAAATACAGTATGTTTAAAAAAAATGGGTTAAGCCAATAATTTTTTGTTCATTAATCCTCTTTATTTGTGGTACTGGAGGCATGGCAATGATGTGTCTTTATAATGTGTCCCTAATACCGTTTACACACGACCGTTTTTAATGACGAGAAAAATTTCATTTTTTAAAATGGTCATTAAAAATGATTGTGTGTGGGCTTCAGAGCATTTTTCACAACGTGAAAAACGGGCATGAAAAAATTGGAACATGCTCTAATTTTTCACGTCGTTTTTTTACATCGTCGTTTTTCTCGTCATGAAAAATGGCCGTGTGTGGGCTTTAACGACGTGAAAAAAAATGCGCATGCTCAGAATCAAGTATGAGACGGGAGCGCTCATTCTGGTAAAACTAGCGTTCGTAATGGAGATAGCACATTCGTCACGCTGTAACGGACTGAAAAGCACGAGGCTGAAAAGCACGAATCGTCGCTCAACAAACTTTACTAACATGAAGGGTGGCGCCATCCGAATGGAACTTCCCCTTTATAGTGCTGTTGTACGCGTTGTACGTCACCGCGCTTTACTCAAGCATTTTTTTCCATGACAGGCTTGAGAAGAATCACGTCAAGTAAAATGCCGTTTTTTTCAATGACATTAAAAACGGTCGTTTGTACACGGCATTAGACATGTGCTATCAAAAACACTTTTGATAGTTAAATAATACATTATCATGGGGATCCTTACATCAGGACAAAAAGAGGGATAACTGAGGAAGAACCAGGGACAGAGGGATTTGGTTCCAAATGAAGGGCATTTAGGAGGTATATTTACTGCAGGTGTATCTTCCTGTGATTAAATTATTAGAACAATTCCGCTCCAGTGAACATTTGCTGAATGCCACATTCACTGCTTTATAAATTTGCTACCAAAATTGTGTAGTTAAATAGTAAATTTTTATACACAACAGGGAGCAAGGAGGAAGTAAAAGAAGGACATAAGGAATGGGTTCCAAAAGAGCAGCAATCTTCCCTATTAGGGAGATTTGTAATAGCTGGAATGTGATTGGTTATGATGTGCCACACCACCAGTTTCCAAGACTGATTGCTTGTAGATGCTGAACCAAAGATTCAAGGAGCAATAATTATATACTTGTACATTTAAAGCTCTGGCAGAAATGGGCCCCAATCATCACTTACATTTATGTTGCAATCAACAAACAAATGACCTGACCAAAAGATGTTGTGATACCCCCTGTAATGAACCCACACCATATTATTTCAATTACTAAGCTGTTTGCATTGGTCACTTTCCTTGCAATTGTTCAGCTACTGTTGGCCCTGTGACAGCATTCAACTACTGTTGATGTGATAAATAATGCCAGAGACTCCCAGAATTCTTCACTTCAGACTCTGGATGAAGACCAGTTAAAATAAATCAACAAATGAAACAGTTCAGCAGTAAATTATTACCAGATCGGATGACTGTGATTTAGAATCGACTTTAATTTTTGCCACCTGTGATGATATCAAGGGACACTGAATTATGGCCTCAGTAGCAATGCTCACACAGGGCCACATCCCAATGATGGCTCCCTGCTGGCCTCTTTGACTGTTCAGCCAAAGCTGTTTACAGCAGCCCAGCTTTTATTTAAAAAAAAAAAATACTTTTTTTGTTTTGCCCTAGCAAGCAGAGTCGTGACTAAGTGCAAAATTGAAGTCAAAATCTCCCCATATCTCACTTAAAAACCTTACTGCCATCTAACTTAGGTTCTAATGTTTCATAAAGCTGTTTCATCTTTATCAGACGTAAATGCCTACTAAAAGCTAAAACTGCAGATAACAAATTAAAAGTGGATGCAAATGAAAAGTAAACACCAGAACATGAGCACACAGAAGTTTAAGTGGACTTGAACCTAAAGTGAATATTTGCTATCTTATATGGAACATCTAGAGATGTTAAAGGGTAAGTTAGCATTTGCATGAAAAATTTAAAGTGAACTAACTCCAAATATTCTTGCTAGCACTCCAGACCCCACTGCACATAGCCGTGATGCTCAGTGCAGTCAATGTAGCGGTCCACACACAGCAATTCACAGCCCCGGAGTGAGTATCCATAATGCTTGCTATGGCTAGCGCTCATTGGTCAGTGCAGCCATGTTACTGTGTCAATCAATGAGAAGTGCATGGGAGGCTTCTTCTTTTGGTAAGTGTCCTATGAAGAAAGAAACAGTTCTCGTTGATCAGCATGATCATGTGGTTGCTCTAACCAGTGCATCGCGAGCATTTTGTTGTATACTCAATTTTGGGCTGTGGACTGTACAATGTACAGACTGCTACATCGGAAGCATGGGGCATCATGGCTGTGTGATACAGCGGGGTCTGGCAGGTTGGCCAGGATACTTGGAGTTAGTTCACTTTAAAAAAAAAATTGTGAAGTCTTTTGTTGTGCCTAATCAGTACCCTGAAATATCTACATTTTGTCGTGAATCCCTTAGGAAATATAGGAGTGCACTTTTGTTCTGCTAGTCTCATGAGATTTGTCCACTAATATAATTCTCACTGTTCTCCTTGCTGGAGAGGCAGCAGGTCCTGATGACCTGCAAGCAAGAATCTCCTTGCTTCTGCTTTATCCATTCAGTGTACCTGTGCTCTGCATATCTCCTGCTTCTGCTTGATTATTCTCCAATCAGTCATCAGGGGGCCATCTTATTTCAGGAAAACTGAAACTCAGAGACACAATACAAGATAAGGCTTGGTTAATCAGCAACTGCAAATGACCACAAGTAATATAGGTGGGGTCCATGCTTGCCTCTTTTGGGGTACAATCTCCAAAATTCAGGTCCTCTTTAAAGAAAAAAAAAAGGAGACAGTTCTCTTGGTTGGACCTGTACCTTTACCACACAGGCCCAGGATAAGTTGTAGCTCTCAAGCTTATTTACAAAAGGAGCACATACCTTTCTGAGTCTATCTAGTTTGGTAAGAAAGTTAAGAATTTGGAGTTCTAAAAGAGACTTGTTTTGTCAATATCAAGACTAGAGCTGTGCATGAAAAAAAAATGGTTTCTCTTTGTCCTATGTAGGGACTCAGTCCTTTTTATTTGTGATTACGCTGACCATGCTTTGGCACTGCCTGTCCTGACTATGCTTATGCCTGTTGATTAAGTAAAAGTCTCACACAGTTGGGTAACTTAACTGCTTCCCGACCGCTGCACGAGGATATACGTCGACAGAATGGCACGGCTGCACAAATGGGCGCATATTTACGTCCCCTTTAATTTGTGAGCCGCGTGGTCGCGCACGCGCCGACGCCGGCATGCTCGTGACCCTGCCGCGAGCTCCGTGATCGTGCCCACGGGACCCGCGGACTCGATGTTGGCCGGTGTCCCGCGATCCCCTATCCGTTAGAAGCACTCCCTAGGTCACACTTAACCCCTTCAGCGCCCCCTACAGGTTAACCCCTTCACTGCCAGTGTCATTTTTACAGTAATCAGTGCATTTTTATAGCACTGATCGCTGTAAAAATGACAATGGTCCCGAAATGGTGTCAAAAGTGTCCGATGTGTCCGCCATAATGTCACAGTCACGATAAAAATCGCTGATCGCCGCCATTACTGGTAAAAAAATAAATAATAAAAATGCCATAAAACTACCCCCTATTTTGTAGACGTTATAACTTTTGCGCAAACCAATCAATAAACGCTTATTGTGATTTTTTTTACCAAAAATATGTATAAGAATACGTATCGGCCTAAACTGAGGAAAAAAATGTTTTTTTATATATTTTTTGGGGATATTTATTATAGCAAAAAGTAAAAAATATTGCATTTTTTTCAAAATTGTCACTCTATTTTTGTTTATAGCGCAAAAATAAAAACCGCAGAGGTGATCAAATACCACCAAAAGAAAGTTCTATTTGTGGGAAAAAAAGGACGTCAATTTTGTTTGGGAACCACGTCGTACGACTGCGCAATTGTCAGTTAAAGCGACGCAGTGCCAAACCGCAAAAAGTGGCCTGGTCTTTGGCCAGCAAAATGGTCCGGGCTGAAGTGGTTCAAGTGGTTATAGACTCAGATTTACAAATAGCTGGCATCCCCTCTGTTGTATAAAGATATAAAGTACTGTGTCAGGTTTTCTAAAATTATAATCCTAAATACCTTTTTGCACAGCTCAGCTGTGTGGTCACGTGACCCCCCTCCACTCTCCCTCCCCGAATCTAAGGAGAGCAGAGGGAGTGGCTGAGATTCCCCTCTGACGTCAGCCAGCCAGCAGGAAATCACGTGACCGCACAGCGGAGCTGTGCGAGAAGGTATTTTGGTTTATAGTTTTCGAAAAACTGACACACAGTACCTTATATCTTCATACAACAGAGGGGATGCCAAGTATTTGTAAATCTGACTTTACAGCCACAGGGAATAGCAGCAGGAGTGGTGGGGAGGAGATCGGCTCTCACACACAGAAACCACAGGCAGGGAGGTAGGGGGAGAGACTCGGAACACAGCGGGATGATGGAGGCACGTAAACTGATCATGGTATAATGGATCAGTAGCCATGATTAGCATGGTCAGTACACCTGGGGGGATATAGGAACAGGCAGGATGAACCAGGTATTTTACAGCATAGAATGGGACAAATGACACTGCAGAAGAATTATGCTGTTTATCAAGCTTTAAAGGAACATGATCTTTTTTTTTTTTAGGGTTACAACTGCTTTAACTTGAGGGTATGCAAAAAAAGCAGAGGTTGCCTTCATGGTAGAATGATTAGCAGATCCTAAATTATACAGGCAGCTGTAGTTATATGCCAATCTTAAATTTTGTTTCCAATGTTGAGTTTGGCCCTACTTGTCATGCAACATTACTGAGCCTTTATTGTGAAGGGTAACATCGGTGACCAACAGGGAGGCCTAGGAGGGCCAGGAGGGGAAAGCTTGAATTTCACAGAAAAAGTCAACATTTGCATATAGTTTAAGCTATCAATATTTCTGGATCTCCTAATTGTTTGGACATAAGGTTGTCACATAAGCTGGTAACTGCTTTTGCTTTTATTCTTTATGATTTAGGTTGAAATTCCCCAGTGTTGGGACCTATTTGAAAAAGATGACATGTCCAGTTTTTTAGTAGATTTCCTTTAAATAAGCTGAAGCTAATAGCAATGTTTTGAAAAGAAGGGGTTATATCCCGAAAGTTTATCCTGAAAATGTAATTGCTCGTGCAAATAAATAAAGTGTCATGGACAGCACTCAACTGTGTTATCTGTTCTTGTGTATCCACCTAAATGAACCATGGAAGAGTGAGGTTACCAGCTCGGCACTGTTCTATATCTGATTTTCTGACTAATGTCACAAAAATCATATTTTTCCAAAGGGAAAACCAACCGGGTCCTGGATTTTCTCTCCGTTTTTTTTTTTTCAGGGACATAAAAGTATTTGAAAGGTTTAGGCATATCTCAAAGCTCCCAAGACACATTTGAAGGGATGTCTGTCTTGCCTCGAAGGACACAGACACTTATTCTTGGATTTCTGTCAGAATATCAACTTGCGATCCAAGCGCTACTATAGACATTGAAAATATGAAAGTAATATCAGAGAGATCTGTTTTGTTTCTGAGTGAGTTCACTCTTAACTAGGTGCAAATTTTTCAGTTCTTTGTTTTTGTTCAGTTGTCACAGGAGCCTGCTGGATAGAGAACAGTGGACAGCCAGGGTTGTAAGTACACCATTTTGGGCCTCATGGCAAAGATCATCTACTGAAAAAAAAAAAAAAAATTTTTTTTTTCATGACCAGCTCTTGCCATTCGTGTCTTATGCCGCGTACACACGATCATTATTCACGGCGGTTAAAAAACCGCCGTGAATAATGACAGGAAAAACGAGGGAACCGCTTGGTTCCCTACACACGGTCGTTTTTCCCGTCATTTTTTCTCTTGACGAGAAAAACGACCGTCTGTGGGCTCCACGGCAGTGTCTCCCTATGGGAAAACTGCCGCGGAAAAAAATGCTGGAAAAAACGATGAGAAAATTTAGAACATGTTCTAATTTTTCTCGTCGTTTTTTATGGCGAGAAAAACAACATAAAGCCCACAGACGATCGTTTTTCTCGGCGAAAAAAAAAATGCCGCTTTTCTCGTCGAGAAAAGCGGTCGTGTGTACGCGGCATTAGACAGCACTTTTATAGGCAGCATGGAAAGAGCCTGTGTCCTTGCTTTATAGATGCTCTACTGTTTCATATTGCTAAGGACATAAGGAAAACAACAAAATGGCAAAATATCAGGGTATCAACTGAAACTCCCAATAGATTTGTAAATCATAATGAAAGGACAGCTTCATGTAGATCTGAGCCTGCAGTTGTGAGAGTTCCCCACAATATCTTGAGGTTGATTTACTAAAGGCAAATAGATTGTTTATTTTGTAAGGGAAGTTGCACATTGCAATAAAATTATCTCCAGAGCTTAGTGAATGATGTGAATCTCTGCTGACTTCCATCATCCAATCATGTATGATCAAAAATGCTGTTTTTTTTTTTATTGATTGATTTCTGATAATGCTGCAGCCGGTTGTAACCACCAGGTTCAGTGGAGTCCTGAAAAATGGAGTCATCATATGATTCAACTTGTCAACTTTGAGCACATTTATCCTTTCAATGTCTTTTCCAAGCAACCTCCTCCAGGTCTGACACATACTATCCCTGTTTCTCCAAGATACAATATATGCTGAAGGACACATTCCCTCCGGTAAAAATCTCCCAGGGGGCTTTGTTGTTCTCTGTTTTTCATATGGGGTTTTGGATCCTCAGTTTTCGTAGGATCCTGCAAGAAGATCCATGGATGTCACCCCAGGTGACCATGCCATTAGCTGAGGTGTAAGGTGAGTTTTTTTAATTTTTCATATTTTTTCATTGTTTTCACTTAATGTTGTTTATTCAAGGGTGGAAGACCACAGAATTTTAATGAAAGGTACAAATCTTTTATCTGACTTCAAAAAGCAAATATTTGTTTTGCTATAGAGACCTAGAGATGTTAGTTGAACCTAACCAATACACTGAAAATGTATTGCACATGTAACATTAGCACATAGTGTGGACCTGGTTGGTGGACCTCAACTCAAAAAATAATGATTTTCTGGGAAACTTCTAGAACTATTAAAGGGATTGTAAAGGCAGAAGGTTTTTTTCTATGCATTAAGATAAAAGCTTTCTGTGTGCTGCAGCCCCCCTCAGTCCTCCTAACACTTACCTGAGGTCCCTCTCTGTCCAGCGATGTCCATGAGCGTCTCAGCCATCCGAGATTCTCCCTCCTGATTGGCTGAGATACAGCAGCGACGCCATTGGCTGCCGCTGCTCTCAATTAAAGTCAGCTAGCCAATCAGGAGAGAGAGGGGGCGGGACGGGTGTGGGCTCCATGCCTGAATGGACACAGGGAGCTGTGATTTGGCTCGGGTGCCCCCATAGCAAACTGCTTGCTGTGAGAGCACTGAAGAGGAGGGAGGGGCCAGGATCACAGAAGAGGGACCCAAGAAGAGGAGAATCCAGGCTGCTCACCTGCAACAGGGCAGGTAAGTATAACATGTTTGTTATTTTTATAGGAAAAAAATAAGACTTTACTATCACTTTAACTGTGCCCAAGCAGTACCCTAAATGACGTACCTTTTGTCTTCAATCCTTCTTGACTAGGGATGAGAATCAGGTTCAGATCAAGCATGGGTTTGAGGATAATACAGCTAATTTACAGTTTGTGGACACACCAAACTAATGTGAAACTTCACCACCATAGCTATCAACTACCAATAATGCACTTCCTGACCTTTGAACTTTGGTCAAATGGCTTAGAAGGGCCAATAAGTAGGCATTTGTATAAGCTAGCATCCTCACTATAAAAGGCTGGGTTCCCGGCAGACTTATCAAGATGTGCTTAGCTGTTGTAGGGAAATCATAGGAAAATGCTGCTAACAAAGAGAACGGGGACATAGTGTAAAACTTTTAGGCACTGGTCACATAAAATGTATACAAACCCTTACTAATTGTCCTTTATGTAGCAAAATGCTGTGTGTCTTAGGACATCTGGGGTTTGGATGGGTATTTTTTACATGTAAATGCTACTAAAGTGTATCCTGCAGCTTCTCCCCAGGCACTACAGCCATAACAGGCTAAATATTTTTTTTCACAGGTTACATTTTCATGTTTTGCTGATTGCATTCAATCTTTTTATAGCCTGTCTCAGTTCTAAATCATCTGCAGTCTCTGGATACCATAGTAAAACCTCTTCCTGTACCTCTTTTTCTTGAGTAAATTTGACCTAAAATTGTTATTAAAAACTGCCCTGCTACTGGTCAATATCACACTGCTATGTCATCTGCAATCTCTTATGCCCTGTACACACGATCGGATTTCTGATGGAATAAAATCCGATGGAATTTTCCGTTGAAATTCCAATGAAGCTGACTTCCATCAGTCTTGCATACACACTGTCAGACTAAATTCCGACCGTCCAAAACGCGGTGACGTTAAACATTACGATGAGCCGAGAAAAATTAAGTTCAATGCTTCCGAGCATGCGTCGACTTGATTCTGAGCATGCGTGGATTTTTCTCCGATGGAATTCCACACAGACGATCGGAATTTCCCATTGTTTTTTTTTTCCATCGGAAAAATTTAAAACATGCTCTATTTTTTTACGCCGATGGAAAAAAGTCCGATGGGGGTCCATCTGACTTTTTTCATCGGAAAAACTATTGTGTGTACAGGGCATTATTTTTTGTAATAAACACCTGCCTATGCTCCTTGTCTCTAGTATATCTCAGACAGTTTGGGCTATACAGTCTCTTACTTTGTTCATCTACAGTGGGAAAATTATTTGATCCCCTGCAGATTTTGTAAGTTTGCCCACTTACAAAGAAATGAAGGGTCTATAATTTTTATCATAGGTGTATTTTAAATGATAGAGACAATATAAACCAAAAATCCAGAAAAAAAAACCACATAAAACAAATGCTATAAATTAAGTTGCAGTTCAGTGAGTATTTGATCCCCAAGCAAAACATGACTAATGCCGCATACACACGACCGTTTTTCATGATGAGAAAAATGCAATTTTTTCATTTGGTCATTAAAAACGATCGTGTGTAGGCTACAGAGCATTTTTCACGACGTAAAAAATGGCCATTAAAATTTGGAACATGCTCTATTTTTTCGCATCGTTTTTCACGTCGTCGTTTTTCTTGTCATGAAAAACGGCCGTGTGTAGGCTTTAACGACGTGAAAAAACGCACATGCTCAGAAGCAAGTGATGAGATGGGAGCGCTCATTCTGGTAAAACTAGCGTTCGTAATGGAGATACTGTAGCACATTCGTCACGCTGTAACGGATTGAAGAGCAAGAGGCTGAAAAGCGCGAATCGTCTCTCACCAAACTTTACTAACACGCGGATCAGCAAAAGCAGCCCAAAGGGTGGCGCCATCCGAATGGAACTTCCGCTATATAGTGCCGTCGTACATTTCGTATGTCACCGCGCTTTGCTCAAGCATTTTTTTTCATGATAGTGTGTAGGCAACGCAGGCTTGAGAAGAATCACGTCGTTTTTTTCAATGGCATTAAAAACGGCTGTGTGTACGCAGCATTATTACTTGGTGGAGAAACCTTTGTTGGCAAGCACAGAGGTAAGATGTTTCTTATAGTTAGTGACCAGGTTTGCCCACATCTCAGGACATTAAGGTCATGGAGTGGCCTAGCCAGTCTCCAGACCTTAATTCATTAGAACATTTATGGAGGGACCTGAACATTTAAGTTGCCAAGCGACAGCCAAGAAACCTTAAGGATTTGGAGAAGATCTGTAAAGAAGAGTGGACCAAAATCCCTCTTGAGATGTGTGCAAACCTGGTTACTAACTATAAGAAACGTCTTACCTCTGTGCTTGCCAACAAGGGTTTCTCCACCAAGTAGTAACTCATGTTTTGCTTGGGGATCAAATATTTGTTTTACTCACTGAACTGCAACTCAATTTTTAACATTTGTATCGTGATTTTTTCTGGATTTCTGGTTGATATTCTGTCTCTATCATTTAAAATACACCTATGATAAAAAAGATAGACCCTTAATTTCTTTGTAAGTGGGCAAACTTACAAAATCTGCAAGGGACCAAATAATTATTTTCCCCCACTGTATTATGATTAAGTTTTCACTATAAAATACTGATATGAAAACAGCCATCAGATGGCTGTCTCACTTCATTGGTATATTTTTATCTTTTCGGTTGATAGAAATAGGTGAAGTGGAATAAAACGATCTAATTTCTTGTACCTAAATTTATATCTAATTGTTACTTTGATAATTGCTGTTATTTGATTTTCAATAAATTTGGCCAGCACTCCAACCCTCCTCCTCACCACCAGCACCCAAAGCTTCTCCTCAAAACCAGCAGCTAAACCCTCCTCAATGCCACCATCACTCCAACCCTCCTCCTCACCACTAACACCCCAGCGTTTCTCCTCAACACCAGCATCCAAACCCTTCTCTTCACCACCAGCATCCCAACCCTCCTGCTCTTCAATGTAAGCAGCCAGCAGCTGTTTTTTCCATTTCACAATTGAACTTGTGTTAAAAGAAGAATCCTGCTGTATGTTATTTATTTTTTATTTTTTTCATATTGGTGTATGTCCCCCATGGCAGTGCACAATCCCTTTCCCATTAGCTGTGGAGTAACATAATGTGATAATGGAGCATCCAGCGAGTCAACACAGTCAATTAAGGCTCCCAAGGGCATCATCCCATATACAGAGCATTAAATAAAAAACAATATAAGTGGTACTTTTGACATATGCCACTGGGAGTTAAATAAACCAAATTAAATACAGTTAAGGTTACAGTTAGCTTTTATTACAAAAATAATTCCCATATAAGATTGGCCTCAGGTATATATCGTGAATGTTTCAATTAATGTACAAGGTGTCATACTGTATGACAATAAAGGTGGTACAAATCGGTCTATGCCTTTTTCGGGTCACCTCACTTCATCAGGACTATATGTATCGTTTTAACAAAGATGTTCAATCACTGGTGTAACAACTTGTACCCTTTCACAATCTGGGGACAACCCTGCGCCATCCAGGGAGCACATGAACAAGCACTGACTGGCCCGGGATATTCAAACAGATCTGATTGTTACCCTCCAGCCCTTGGAGAGCCCCCTGAATCTTACTTAGTGGATATGTTTGCTTTTGATTCTCCTTTGGGCCTTATTTGAGCCTTGGTTCCTGGGGCATTCCCATGGGTCATTTGTTGTTTGTCCGTGTGTCAACAGGTGGGTACAGAGTTGTCCCCATATTGTGATAGGGTAGGGAACAAGTTGAATACACTTGTGACTAAACATCTTTGTAAAAATTATATATATGGTCCTGTTGAAGAGGGGTGACCCATGAAATACGTAGACCGATTTGTATCACTTATCATCATATGACATCTTGTCCACTGTTTTAAATATTCATGGTATATATCTTATATTCGAATTCTCTTTGCAAACTTTGCTTGTTTTTAACTGTATTTCATTTGGTCTATGACTCCTGGCAATGTGTCAAAAAGTCCCACTTACTGTACATGGTTCTTTATTTTACCCATTCCTATTAGCCTTGCCAGAATGTATTTTCAAGATTAGCCCTTCATAGACTTGCTTTTTTTCTGGCTTTTGACAAACCCCCTGAAAATCAAACCCAGGAACATTTGCTCATCCTAATCTTAAAAAATAATCTTAAAAATCCTAATCTTACAGCAGTAGTAAACCAAACCGCTGGGTGAGGTTTTTTTTTTCTCACCTGAAAGGTAATATCATAATGTGCTAGTATGCATCGCATGCTAGCACATTATGTGAAACTTACCTGAAAACAAAGCCCTCCAGCGAGGCCGCTTCCATCTTTACCCATCTTCCTACCGGGTCCATGTACTCCGCCTGTGTGACTGGCTGGAGCCGCAATATGACGTAACTCCTGCACAAGCGGGGGGGGGGGGGGGGGGGGCGCCGTTTATAGCACAGGACTCTGAAGGAATGTCACGGGTGCACTGATGATGACGTCATTGGCTGCATATACAGTAAATATCTCCTAAACGGTGTACGTTTAGCAGATATTTACAGTACCCATTGGTAAGCCTTATTATAGGTTTACCTATAGGTATAAGTCAGAGATGGACATTTACTCCTACTTTACAAAATAGAAGAGCACTTCCTATACTTAGGCACTCCAGACTCACAGCTGTATGTCTGCTGTATGGCATCATTGATGGCATTGTTGACTCTGACTGCTAGTCTCAGAAGATTTGGAGTGAGTTTTGGTAATATCACTACTGTTTTGCTCATTGTTCTCTTCGCTGGAGGACCTGAACTGAGGAAACAAAGCCCTGCATCTACCGAGATGGCCACCTCCACACAGAAATACAGAGCGGAACAAGGCATGGTCAAGGTAAGTCAGTGAGGGAATGCTGCAGGTAGACAACAGGCGATATTGACGATTAGTCCTTTTCCCTCTGCCTGCTTTTTTGGGAACCAGCTTCCAGCGGTCAGTTCCTCTTTAAATATCTGAATTAGAATACAGGACTGCAATGCTGTTTGTTCATAATGCTAATAAGTGAGCCGTTTTCTTTCAAGCGTTCATAAATACTGCTGTCATCATTCTGTGTTTAGATCTCTGTTTTATTGCGGGTTGTGTCAATAACTTTGCAGGACTGTGGAATATTTTGGTAAGTAGAATTAATGATGGTGATTACCTGGACAAATTTTAATATTAAACAGAACTTTCAAGGCAAATATCTTTAGATTTAGGTCACATTAAAAACTTATATGGATGCTTGTTATCAACACAGCTTACACAACGCAGCAGCTGCCAGCGTCTCCTATAGATAATATTTCAACACAAGCAATTACAACATTTTTGGTCTGTGTGTTCATTGGCCGAAGAGCAAATGTTATGCTGTCATTTATAATGCATTGCAGGGACTGTGCGCCATCATGCAGCCACACTGCAATGTCTCAGCGGATGGAGTTACATTGGAATCCTGGTATACCGTTAAATTTAACAATTTTGCTCTAACAGTTCTTAATGGGATAAACACAGAATATGCAATGCATGGGCCTGTTTGGAATGTGTAAATCCAGATAAATTAGCTAATCATTTACTCTTTAAGGTCTGCTGTGTATGAAAATAAAAACAAATGGAAATAATTACAGTAGTGGGTTTTTAGTAACGTAATACATGTCAATAAAATAAGAGAAAAAGCATTTTGTTTCAGAGGATTAGGTTAACGATAATCTGCTTATACAGAAACAAAAATAAAAAACAGTAAACCCTAGATGATTAAAGAGACCCTGTCAGGTCTCTAAACTTTAAACAAGTCAAAACCTCAGTTTCCTGCAAAAGAAGATATGGTATACCTACCTCATCATTGGGTACCTTCCCTCCATTCCAACACTGCCATCTCTGTTAATTTCTCTGGCATTTGACACTTCCAGGAGTGTGAGATGTTGGTGTCCCCTACATGGGCAGTGGTTCCTTCTTCTGACCCCCCTACACCACTGCTGAGTACTATGTGAGTTAATTGGTTTGGAGGTCAGAAAGGGTACCTTTAAAGCTCCAGACAAATAATTAAAAAAAATGCATTGTGATGCTGCATAATAGCTTGTTTTGTCTAGGAGAGAGGAGAAACAGTTTTATTTACCTGAACCTCTGCTCTCCCGGCAGGCGGCACTCCACCACAATTCAGCAGTGGGCTGTCCCTTGGCATCCTCATGTTTAGTGCAGAGCTATGGAACCTGCCCTGGTCTGGATGATTTCAAGAGGAGAAGGAGGCACAGAGGATTAGGTAAATAAATTTACTAAACCCACTGGACTGAAGGGGGCCATAGCCTATTAAGGTAAGCCAATGAGGAGTGAGTTACAGTTTTTAAGGCAAGAGATAACCAGGGAGTGACTTAAAGGGTTTGTATGGGTTCGTTTTAAAAAAAAAAATAACAAACCTGTTATACTTACCTCCGCTGTGCAGCTCGTTTTGCACAGAGTGGCCCCGGTCCATGTCTTCTGGGGTCCCTCGGCGGCTGTCTCGGCTCCTCCCTGCTTCTGGTAAGCCCCCCTGGGAAGCGCTCTCCCAAGGGGGTTACCTTGCGGGAACGCTCCCGAATCCTGTATCTGGCGTCCATAGCTGGCGACTACAGGACACGGCCCTGCCCCCGGCCCCCGCGTCATTGGAGTTGATTGACAGCAACGCGAGCCAATGGCTACGCTGCTATCAATCTATCCAATGAAGAGTGGGCCGAGAAGAGCCAAGAAGCAATCACATTCTCAATGCGGGACTTTCGAGGTCTCAGGTAAGTAAACAGGGGCTCGGGGGGCGGTAAGTAGCAGATGTTTTTTCACCTTAATGCATAGGATGCATTAAGGTGAAAAAACATGAAGGTTTACAACCCCTTTAAAAGCTCTGTGGTGGCATTGGTTAAAAAGGCGCATATTTTAAAGATGTTACAGAGGTTGAGACCGTAAGATTTGAACAGTGATTGGATGTTGGGCCAAGGAGATTCCAGGGTTACACCTAGCACCCCGGCATCTGTTGTTGGACGAATAGTTGTGCCATTGATCAGGGGAAGGGGCACATGGGGAAGGGAAACATTATGAACTGAGTTTTGGATAGATTGAGTTTTAGGAAGCGGGGTGATATCAATATTGTTATGTCTATTAGTAATTTAGTGACTCGTGAAGAAACTAACAGAGTAAGCTGAGTAGAAAAGTTAGATTTGGGTGTCATCAGCATAGAAATGGCATTGGAAACCGTGGGAGTTTAATTTCTAACCTGTGTGGTGCCAAGTGTCTATGATTTCCAGAGACTTTATCAGGTTTATAGGTTTTGCCCTTACTCACTTTGTGGAAATGACTGTCCTGTTCTCTATATGTTGATATCAGTCAGACCTTATACAGCTCATGGCTGCAGTTCTGTTTCTATCTCACAGTGCCAATTGTCTATGATTTCCAGAAAGAGACATTACCAGGTTTATAAGTATTGCCCTTACTCATTGTAGAAATGAAGGTCCTGTTCTGTTTAGATTCTTCATATGTTGATGTCAGTGTGTTAAGCAGCAGGCCACAAGAGACAAATCACCAGTGAACAGCTGCGGCAGAATGGCAGAAGAGGCTGCCTGGCAGCAGTCTGTTTGTCCTGTCGCTGGATGCCCTCCTATGATGAATGCCCAGGACCGTTGCACCCTTGGCCCCACCCCCCTTGTATGCCACTGTACTGTGTTTAAACTTAGGGCTGCCATACATGGATTGAAATTCAGCCAGTTCAGCAGGTACAGCCGAATTTCAATCCACGTCTGGGCGGGCTGGTTGTACGGAAGTCAATATACCGATTGACTTCTTTACAACTAGGCTGTTGGGTTTTCCCAAAGTCTCCCTGCTGTCAGAACACAAAAGCACAGTGGGAGGATTCCCCTATCCACCTCGAATGTGTGGATGGGAGAATCGGGTAATTTTTTTTCAGCACACTTACTGGATGAGAAGGGGGACTTTGCCCTAATCATTAAAGCGGAGCTCCACCCTAAAGTGGAACTTCAGCTCATCGGAACCAGTGTCACAATTGACACCTTTCAGGGGGAGGGGGGTGCAGATACCTATCTAAGACAGGTATTTGCACCCACTTCCGGGAGTCCTCTCTGCGGGAAATCTGCGGGAAGTACGTCACTTCCCGCAGAATACCCGTTGTGTTCTGGGAGACACTCGGCTCCCAGAACACACGGGGACCAGTCAGAACGGCGCAGCATGACTTGCGCGTGCGCCGAAGGGAACCGGGCAGTGATGCCGCAAGGCTTCACTTCCTGGTTCCCTCACCGAGGATGGCGGTGGGGGCAGCAGAGTGACGAGCGATTGCTCATCCTCTGCTGCGGACGTCGCTGGACTCCAGGACAGGTAAGTGCCCTAATATTAAAAGTCAGCAGCTGCAGTATTTGTAGCTGCTGGCTTTTAAGATTTTTTTTCGGCGGAGCTCCGCTTTAAGGTTTGTCTGATTTACCCAGGAACTGGGATTTACCTGCCCCACTTTACATATGTTTATCTGCTTTCAGAATGAATGAATGAATCAGTATGATAGACTGATTGGTATTGCAGGTGATCTGAATGAAACCCATTTAAAATGTGTCTCTAGTTCTTCGGTACTGCCACTAACTACACATAAAGTACAATATGAAAATCTAAACATACATTTTTGTCTTTGGATTTGGACTGCCATATAATCTTTGAAAGAAAACAGAATTTCACAAATGTTTAAAGCGGATGTACCACGGTCAATCTTTTTTTTTTTTTTGTTGTTGCATGCAATGTGTTTTTACATTACAAAGTAATACTCACAATTTTGATGACTTCTAACATCGCCTGTCCGTTTTTGTGCAAAAGAGTAACTTATAAAAAACGATATCGTCAGTTTCCATTTTGCTTGTGGGCACTGTGAAGCCCATAAGCACTGACTTCCTGGAAGCGGTGAATGCTCTTCTCTCAGCATTCACCGCTCTATCTCTTGACGGCGAGCAGCGCCGTAAATCTTCCTGGTTGCCATCACAACGGGCGGCGTCATTGAAAGTACACGCCCCGTTGTGATGGCATTCACACGTGTTCTTGAGAGATTTCGCAGGACGGCATTCCGCAATGTCTCCTGGGAAGCATGACACTTTGCTCCCAGGAGACATTGCGGAGAGATCCCAGTAAACACTGCGGCTCCGGGGAAAGAAATAGAGACGCCCAACTCCCGCGGGAGGAAAATACCGGAAGTCGGACTTTGCAATGCTATTAGAAGGTATTTAAATGACCAAAAAAAAATATTTTAGCAATTGTGTATGTATGTGGTGCGATGATGAGGATATGATACTGTTGTTATTTTGGGTGAACCTCCGCTTTAAGAATTTTTATAGCCAAAGAAACCAATAAATGTAGCAGAATTTTACACCTTATTAAAATTTTAGCATTAAACAATAAATTCTTTCATATTTTATGTCATCTCCCTAGCTATTCCCACCAACATCAAGAACAGAACATTATTGTATATAAATATTAGTTACAAAATACAGTGAATGTCTGGGCAAGAAAAACACATATGCAGTACTGTATGACTTTACAATATATGTAAATTGCATGTTTTGTCTTGCTACAAGTATAGAAAAATACCTGTCCCGCATCTCTCTTCCTAGCTTCCTATGAACTACCCTCAAGAAGTTCAAAACCATTTCTGGACTCCAAGTAAACACACCATAATCCACAGGCTTAATTTTACTTGAATAAACCATATAGTCTGAAAAAACACAGCCGCGCTCTCGAGCGCCAATGGGTAAGACGATGTCCCAGAAAGATTTTGGCCAGTATAAATCTGCCCTCCAAAAATACAATTACGGTCTCCTCACTGCCAAGCAGACCTATTTCATCACCCTCATTAAAAATGTATCATCTCGTCCCCGTCAACTCTTCTCTACCTTCAACTCGCTCCTTCGTCCTCCACTGCCTCCACCCACTAACTCACTCACTGCCCAGGAGATCGCCAATCACTTCAAACAGAAGATTGATACAATTTGCGAGGAGCTACCCTCCATGCTATACACCTCATGCCCACAGGTACAATCATTACTTCCCTCTTTCAACCCCACCACTATAGACGAGGTTGCTAAATTACTTGCTAATGTCCATCTTACCACCTGTGCTCTGGATCCTGTTCCCTCGCAAATGCTACGTTCACCCTCTAGCTCTATTCTACAATGTCTAACCCACATCTTCAACCTCTCCCTCTCTTCTGGCATCTTCCCTAACTCTTTGAAACATGCACTAGTCAGCCCCATACTTAAAAAGCCCTCGCTGGACCCATCCAATCTTGACAAACTATGACCCATCTCCTTGCTCCCCTTTTTATCCAAACTCCTTGAACGTCTAGTCTACAACCAACTGAGCGTCCACCTTGCTGATAATAACCTTCTTGATCCCCTTCAGTCTGGATTTCGTCCTCAACATTCCACAGAAACTATACATACAAACAAAGTCACATTAGACCTAGGCAGAGCTCCAAAAAAAAAAAATTTTTTTCAAAACCATATATATAAGTTCAAATGAATGTCTATAATATATAGTCCTTATGCAGAAGTAAGTTGTAAAATGAAGACAGCAACCACCAGTCCTTTAAGCCTTTTAGATGGAAAATCCTGCTGGCATCAGACAATATCACCTTCACACGTGCACAGATAGAAGGAGGGGGGGTGGATAGAAACCCCCTCTTGTCTAAACTCTTACCAGAAAGAGCTTGGTTAACAGCATGTAAATCAGTGATTAAAGTTGATTTCCACGGGTGTCTCCACTCACTGTTATTAGCCCATCAGCCAGTCTGATCACTCAGTGGTTCCAATAATATAAGGGGATAAGGACAAACATAGTGTAATCCTGTTTGGTAATTATTATTCATAAAAAACTTCCAGATGTACACTTACATGGATCTAAAAATCATAGAGCATTACACACACGTCAGCTGTCAGGCAGTAACGGTGTCTCCTACCGCTTGCTGAGGAACAGCGCTTCGGGGATTCCAACCGTGCTCCCTGATGGTTGGCGTCACTACGGGTCGTCGTTAGGGTGGAGCCCAACAACGTGTCAATCGCTTTTATACACCAGAGCTGTACTCCTTGGTGTTAACACTTGAACTGCAGGATCGCGGCAGCTCCCCCCCACAGAAACTGCTCTCCTAAAACTAACAAATGATATACTAACAGCCAAAACTAAGGGACACTATTCTGTACTCCTTCTCCTGGACCTCTCTGCTGCCTTCGATACGGTTGACCACCCCCTCCTCCTCAAAAAATGCCAAGCCTTTGGTCTCCGCGACTGTACTCTTCGCTGGTTCTCTACCTACTTATCCAACCACACCTTTAGCGTTACTTACAACTCTACTTCCTCTTCTCCTCTTCCTTTCTCAGTTGGGGTCCCCCAAGGTTCTGTTCTTGGACCTCTCCTATTTTCAATCTACACCTCCTCCCTGGGTCAGCTGATAGCCTCCCACGGCTTTCAATACCACCTCTACGCTGACGACACTCAAATCTATTTCTCTGCCCCTCAACTCACTCCTTCATTCTCCTCACGTATCTCTAATTTACTATCAGATATATCAGTTTGGATGTCACATCACTTCCTCAAACTTAATCTATCCAAAACTGAACTGATCCTTTTTCCTCCTCCACGTGCCTCCTCCCCCGATCTTTCAAAATTGATGGCACAACTATTAGCCCATCCCCACATGCCAAGGTCCTAGGAGTAGTCCTGGACTCTGAACTCTCCTTTAAGCCTTGCAGCCTCAACCTCCGTAACATCTCCAAAATACGCCCCCTTCTAACCAATGACACAACAAAGCTCCTAATTCACTCCCTGGTCATCTCTCGCCTCGATTACTGCAACTCCCTCCTCATTGGCTTGCCTCTGAAAACTTTAACCCCCCTTCAGTCCATAATGAATGCTGCTGCCAGACTCATCCACCTTACCAACTGCTCTGTCTCTGCTACTCCTCTCTATCAATCCCTCCACTGGCTTCCGCTCACCCAACAAATTAAATTCAAAATACTAACAACTACCTACAAAGCCATCCACAACACTGCCCCCAGCTACATCACTGACCTAGTCTCTAAATACCAACCTAATCGTTCTCTTCGTTCTTCTTAAGACCTCCTGCTCTCTAGCTCTCTCATCACCTGCTCCCATGCTCGTCTCCAGGACTTTTCCAGAGCCTCTCCAAGCCTATAGAACTCCTTACCCCAATCTGTCCATTTATCTCCTTCTCTATTAGCTTTTAGAGGATCCCTAAAAACCCTCCTCTTCAGAGAAGCCTATCCTACCCACACCTAACAACTGTACTTTCATTTTGTCCACCTGATTATCCCCCACAGCTACTACCATTTGTTTCACTTGACCCTCCCTTCTAGACCAGTGTTTCTCAACTCCAGTCCTCAAGGCGCACCAACAGGTCATGTTTTCAGGATTTCCCTCAGATGAAACAGCTGTGGTAATTACTAAGGCAGTGAAACTGATTACATCCCCTGCACAAAATAATGGAAAGCCTGAAAACATGACCTGTTCTAGACTGTAAGCTCTAATGAGCAGGGCCCTCTGATCCCTCTGTATTGAATTGTATTGTGACTGTACTGTCTTCCCTGTTTTTGTAAAGCGCTGCGCAAACTGTTGGCGCTATATAAATCCTGTATAACAATAATAATAATATACTGCATTTACTACTGTTATGTTTACTGGCGGAAACGGTTCCCACTTAATTTAAAGTCCCGGGGCGAATGGTACGGTTCAGGAGGGGGGCGCTCTCTCGTCCCCCCCTATTTTCCTGCGGCCTGCCAGGTTGCGTGCTCAGATAAGGGTCTGGTATGGATTTTTGGGGGGACTCCATGCCATTTTTTTTTATTTGGGGTGGAGTTCCCCTTAAAATCCATGCCAGATCTGAAGAGCCTGGTATGTATATTTGGGGGGAACCGCACGCATTTTTTTTTTAAATTTGCGGCGGGGTTCCCCTTAATATCTATACCAGACCTGAAGGGCCTGGTAATTGAATTTGGGGGGACCCCCACGCTTTTTTTTTTTTTTATCAATGACTTTTCAATGTATTGCCGGGAGCCGACAATTCATTAATAGCCGCGAGTGAGTTTTAAATGACTTTTTTTCCTTAAAAAATGACATTTTGTGCAGGGACAGTTCTAAGCACAGGAAACATGCGCTACTTTACATGCATATTATACACACACCCTAGGTACGAAATTTAAAGGAAATCTTCACTTTTATTTTTTCATTTTAAGCATTATTAGAATCACTGCTCCCGTAAAAACGTCAATTTTTAAAACTTTTTTTTTGCATTGATACATGTCCCCTGGGGCAGGACCCGGGTCCCCAAACACTTTTTAGGACAATAACTTGCATATAAGCCTTTATAATTAGCACTTTCGATTTCAAACGTTCGAGTCCATTGTATTTAATAGGGTTCTAAAGTTCACGCGAACATTCTGTCGGTTCGCAGGTTCTGGTGCGAACCGAACAGGGGGGTGTTCGGCTCATCCCTGCTGGGGACACCAGACCTTTCCCCTTTCTCTATATTGAACCCGGGTGGAAGACACCCATTAGCCCAAACCTGGTCTGTTGTCACCCTCGTCAGTATTTATCTGTATAAACAATCATTACACTTTGATACTATACTAGCTACTCATCCTCCAATACATTTTTTATCCCAGTATTGCTGTATACCCTGGCTCCTTGTGCGATTCCTTGGTTGGCGCAAGCGTTTTCTGTCTCGCATTGGGAGCTGCGATGTGTACAAAGGGAGGTTTTTCTGTGTCTCCTGCTGTCCCCATCTGCTTTTGGGCGGATGGGGACACCTACACATTGGCGCCATGTTCAGGCGCCAGAGGCATGGCGTCTGCGATCCCGCAGACGTCGGCGCAGCTGGACGCACTATACCATCTGATGGCATGGAGGTGCGCCTGCACATGCGTGCCTCCCTATGACAGTGGGCGCCTCCTGCGCTCACATGTCAGCCATCCACACATGGAGCCTCCTGGGCTCTTCCGGGGTTAAATTGGAGGTCAGGCATGGCTTGGATTTTATTTCACTCTTCACTGAGGACACTCACAGCTGTGGAGATTGCCTGCTGTGTCTCATTACTTTTATACTTGGGATAGTCACCATACTCAGGTACTATATCAACCTTTTGATACTTACTATATTTAGGCACACTTGCATTTCTTACACACAGTTCATTTCTTGAGAACTCATTTTTTTTTGTTTTTGTTTTTTGTTCTGTTTTTTGATATCACAGATTCCTCCACACAACCAAAGTCCACCTCTTTCTCCTCTTTCTCTTTCTCATCTTGTCACTTGCTAATATCCCTTTGCTATCCCATGTTTTCCATCATCTCCAGGTCCCTACCATCCTTGACCCAGGTCTTTTACTGAGATATACAAATCTTTATGCCAATACTCATCGATCTTACTTTACTACTTCAGATGCCTGATAAACATATTTATGTTTGTAGCTTATACTCTTTATGGACGAACAAGGTTTATAGGGATACATCACTACACACACATTCACATAATTGCAGTTCACCTCCCTTTCCTATCTTGTCACCTGTTAGTATCCCTCTGCTATCCTATGTTTCTAACCATCTCCATGTCCCTACCATCTCTAGCCCAGGCCTTTCATTCATGCATACATATTCTTATGCTAATACTTATTGATTCTACTTTACTACTTTAGATGCCTGACAAACATACTTATGTTCACAGCCTATACTTCTTATGGACTAATGAGGTCTCTATGGATACATCACTACACCTATGCCATGCCTGCTTTCCGTTTGGCCCCTGGTGGGGTCCCTTCTGACTCCGCCCGCTCAGCTCCCTGGTGAGGCACCTGCTGCCACCGTCTTGGAGCCGCACACCTGTAGCCATGGTCAAGCTCAGTGGTGAGTATGGGGACCCACAACCCCTCCTACCCTGTGCCTTTATAACTAATACTGTGCCATATTGCCAAACACATATATATTTTTTCATCCTAGGTACATTGTTACACACATCAACCCCTGAAGAGTGAGCTGTACTCTGACTGTTACTACATTTATGTACCAATATTCCTTGTTTATGTATCTTTTTAATTGGCAACTGTTGGTGTTATCTATGCATGTAAACAATTTTACTTGAATAAACCATATACTGCATTTACTACTGTTATGTTTAGTGGCGGAAACGGTACCCACTTCATTTAAAGACCCGGGGCGAATCCTTTGTTTTATTATATGTTACAGGGATGGAAGTGTGTTACTGGGGACACCAGATCTTTCCCCTTTCTCTACAGTATGTATAACCTTGCCACCAAAAATCCCTATATAACTAGGGATGAGCCGAACACCCCTCGGTTCGGTTTGCACCAGAACCTGCGAACTTTAGAACCCTATTAAAGTCTATGGGAATTGAACGTTCTAAATCAAAAGTGCTAATTATGAAGGTTAATATGCAAGTTATTGTCCTAAAAAATGGCAGTTTTTTCGGGAGCAGTGATTTTAATAATGCATAAAGTGAGGGGAAAAAAAGTGAAATATTCCTTTAAATATCGTACCTGGGGGGGTGTATATAGTATGCCTGTGAAGTGGCACTTGTTTCCCGTATTTAGAACTGTCCCTGCACAAAATGACATTTCTAAAGGAAAAAAAGTCATTTAAAACGGCTTGCGGCTTTAATGTAATGTCTGGTCCCCGGCAATATGGATGAAAATCATTGAGAAAAATTACATGGTTATCCACCCCAGCCCATTACCAGCCCATTACCAGCCCCTTTGGGTCTTGTATGGATATTAAGGGGAATCCCGCACCCAAATTAAAAAAAGGAAAGGCGTGGGGCCCCCAGGCCCTATATACTCTGAACAGCAGTATACAGGCGGCGCAAACAAGACAGGGACTGTAGGTTTGTTGTTACGTAGAATCTGTTTGTAATTTTGAAATGGTACATTTTTAAATTGTAGCTCCAGCCAAAATAATCAGTTTTAAGCTTTTTGGAAAACATAGGGAAGGGTTATCACCCCTGTAACATTCGTTTTGCTGTCTGTGCACCTGTTCAGAACATTTCTCCTCACTTTCCGTCCCAATGACAAATGTTTTTAGAAAATTTGGAGTTTTTATTGAAACAAGGATTGGTGATAAAGCATCAGTGGAGAGAAGACACCTTTTTCCCATATTAACTCTTACAGGAGAGAATTTCCCTTCCTAGGGGTAGATTTCCTCTCACTTTCTGTTATCTCATTCCGTTTGCAAGTAGGAGTCGTTTGTAAGTTGGATGTTTGAAACTTAGGGCCTGCCGTATATACTCTGCAGAAATTTGACCCTTAGGTGTTGGTGTTGCCACAACACTGTAAGCCCTCACAGTTACTCTTCGTGGGCGCAGGAATGGGCCCTGCTGTGAATTATTAGATCAAGAATTGTAATTACATGCCCCTGTTGAACAGGGGCTGAAAAATTGTGCCTTAGGCACTGGTGCCACAACACTGCAACCCCTCAAAGATACTCTAGTTGGAGCGCAGGAATGAGCCGTGCTGCAAAGTATTGCATCAAAAATTGTAATTACACGCCCCTGTTAAACAGGGGCTGAAAAATTGGGCCTTAGCCACTGGTGGCGGTGCCCAGAAACAAAAATGTTCTTACATGCTATCTACATGATCATTGAGGAGGAAGAGAATAGTCACTCAGCATAACAGGATAGTCACTCTGCATCAGCATAGGCAGTGTTGAAGGGATCTGACATTTCAAAGAAAATTATTCTGTTACATCAGCATCAGGTGCTTGGTAGCTGGTGGTGAGTCGGTGGACAGGCGCACCCTGTGATCGGTTACAAAGCCTCCAGCAGCACTGAATGTGCGTTCCCGAAAGAACGCTGGATGCAGGACAGGCCAGTAACTCAATTGCATACTGTGCAAGCTCTGGCCAGTGATCCATCCTCAAGACCCAGTAACCTAGATGATTTTCGATGGGAAAGGTGTCCAAGTCTGATCTTGCCCCTAGGTATTCCTGCACCATGTAAACCAGACGCTGGCGATGGTTGCTGGAACCGATCATACCTTGGGGCTGCGGACTAAAAAATTGTCTGAATGCATCGGTCAGACTGCCACCTTCTCCACCGCTCCTTCTTTGACTGACCAAAGCCTCAGCAACACAATGTCCAGGACCAGGAATTTGTAACCGCCCAGTCTCTGGGAACGCATTGCACAGACCTTTCTGCAAGGCCTCCCAAAGATGCTTCATCCTCTGCTCCCTCTGCGACGGCAAGATAAGGTCCGCAACCTTACCCTTGTAACGTGAATCAAGGAGGGTTGCCAGCCAGTAATGATCCCTCTCCTTGATAGAACGAATACAAGGATCCTTCCGCAGGCTTTGCAGAATCAGGGAGGCCATGCAGCGTAGGTTTGCTGAGGCATTTGGTCCGGAGTCCTCTGGGTCACTCAGGACGACATGATCCGCAGCCACCTCCTCCCAGCCACGTACAAGTCCATGGGTGTCTTGCGACTGTAATTTATCCCTTGAAGACTGCTGCTGATGCTGAGTGCTAGGCTCCACCTCCATGCTGACACAATCCTCCTCCTCCTCGTCCTCTTCCTGTGTGATAGGCGGGCCAGCAGGAACACTGTCTGAATAAAGGGGGCCTTGAGAGGTAAGGAAGTCCTCCTCTTCCTGCCTCCATTCTGCCTCAAGTGCCCTGTCCATTATTCCACGCAGCATGTGCTCCAACAGGTGGACAAGAGGGACAGTGTCACTGATGCATGCACTGTCACTGCTCACCATCCTCGTGGCCTCCTCAAATGGTGCCAGGACAGTGCATGCATCCCTGATCATGGCCCACTGGCGTGGGGAAAAAATCCAAGCTCCCCTGACCCTGTCCTGGTGCCATATTGCAACAGATACTCATTGATGGACCTCTGTCGCGTGTGTGTAGAGTTCCACCCGGTGGGCATGTCACAGATTAGGCAGTTCTTGAGCAGGTTGTATTCCTTTTGCAGGTCAACCAGCCGAGCACTGGCATTATATGACCGGCGAAAATGCCCACAAAGTTTCCTGGCCTGCTTCAGGACCTCCTGTAAGCCTGGGTACCTGCCCAAGAACCGCTGCACCACCAAGTTAAGGACGTGAATCAAACAGGGCACATGGGTCAGTTGTCCCTGTCGGAGGGCGGAGAGGAGGTTGGTGCCATTGTCTCAAACCTCCTTTCCTGGCTTAAGCTGGCGTGGCGTCAACCACCTCTGAGCCTGCCCCTGCAGAGCTGACAGAATCTCTGCCCCAGTGTGGCTCCTGTCCCCCAAGCACACCATCTCAAGCACCGCATGGCATCTTTTTGCCTGTGTACTTGCGTAGACCCTTGAACGCCTACGGAGCACCGCTGGTTCCGAGGACAAAGCACAGGAAGAGGCCATGGAGGAAGAAGAAGAGGAGGGGGTGGAGGAGAGAGGTGTGTCAGAATCACCAGTAGTAGCATTTTGGAGGCATGGTGGTGGAACAACCTCCAACACGAATGCATCTTGTCCTGCATCCTTCCCAGCTGCCAGCAGAGTCACCCAATGCGCCATGAAATATAGGTAACGTCCCTGTCCATGCCTGCTGGACAATGAGTCAGCGGTAATATGCACCTTACCGATGACCGCCCTGTCCAGCTAGGCCAAGACATTGCCTTCCACATGCCGGTAGAGAGCCGGAATCGCCTTCCGTGAGATAAAGTGGAGTTTGGGAACCTGCCACTGAGGAACTGCACATTCCACAAACTCACGGAAGGGGGCAGAATCTACCAACTGAAAAAGCAGCAGTTGAAGTGCTAGAAATTTAGCCAAGCTAGCATTCAACTGCTGGGCATGTGGATGGCTGGGAGCGAAATTCTTTTGGCGGTGCAGCAGCTGGGGCAGGGAAATTTGCCTGGTACAATCTGACGTCTGTGTACCGATAGCAGATTGCCCGCTAGTACTTGGCTGTGACACACCTAATTCTACACCTTCATTCCTTTCAGTGCAGGTTTCAGAGAGGACTGAAGGTATAGTGGGGTTGGAGATCCCAGCTGATGAGGAGCAAGGAGAGGTCCGCTTTGTTCTTTGGTGTGGGTCTTTTTTGTATGCTTGCCAACGGACTGCATGGCAGGTCGACATATGTCTGGTCAAGCACGTGGTGCCCAAGCGGCTCATGTTTTGGCCACGCGAGATACACTTCAGACATATGTTGTAAATAGCAATGGTGCAATCTGCTGCACACGTCTCAAAAAAGGCTCGCACCAAAGAACTTTTGGAATAACGCGCAGAGACAGCAGTGTCCGGAACATGCGGAACAGTCGGTTGGCTGCCCTTAAGCCTGCCCTAGGAGGGCATCCTGCCTCGTTTGAGATGTGCCTCCTCCTTCTCTCTCCTATCAGGCACCCATGTGGAGTCAGTGACCTCATCATCCCATCGCTCCTCATCACTGGAGCAAATCTGGCAGTATGCTGCAGCTGGGGGAACATGACTGCCAGATTGCTATCCTTGTTGGGCACCCCCTCTCTCTGGGCTCACGTTACTGCCTTCCTCTAGCTGGATACCATCACCGGAACCTTCAAAACGCTGGGCATCCTCCTGGAGCATGTACCCAACACTGTGGTCAAACAGTTCGGGGGACTCCTCAGGAGGACATGATGGGGCTAGGGAAGGAGTGACTGATGCCATTGAGCCGAGGGAAGAGGCCACTTTGGCAGCTGCTTTGCCAGACAAAGTACCCAGAGCCTGGGTGAGAGAGGATGAGGAGTATGAGGACGGCTTGGTCATCCACTCTACCAAGTCTTCGGCATGCTGCTGCTCAACATGGCCAGCTGCCGAAAAGGACAAGCGTGTCCCACAGCCACGTGCTGATGAGGATGCAACTTGTCGAAGACCAGCACTGTTGCCTCCAGACACGGAGCCTGCGTGCCCTCTTTTATTGGCTCGTGACTGTCTGCCTCTCCTTGTTTGCCTTGGGGACCCGGACTTCTATGGACTAAAAAGGCTCTAAAAAGGTAATGGAAAGGGCTAGAGGGCTGCAAATGGCAGCAAAATGTTGTTAAGAGCATGGCAAGTGCTCTGCAAACAAATGTGGATAGGGAAATAACTTAAAATAACATAAAAAAATAAAAAATAAATAAATAATAATCTTGACCTAGGAGGACGAGGTCCATATGGAGTAGGAGGTTGAAGTGGCGGTGGATGTGGCTGTGTAGGTGGAAGCGGCGGTGGAGGAGGACGAGGTAGCCAACACTGATTCAAAAATACAACAATGGCTGTGTAATGCCGGTGATGTGTCGAATTCTGTCCCCCGTCAAATAGTGTCCACCCTGTACTGCGCTTGCTCAGTATGTAGGACAAGGGGATTTCTAAAATCTCCCAAGACGAACGGCGCCTGCGTGGTGAGTTCAGGTGAAGGCCACACCATCCGTGGTTCAAGACGAGACAAGTGAGGCCGTGCCCGAAGCGTGGCGATCGAACCGAGCCCGTGAGGGGCCCTGTTACTATGTGCTACCGTATGTCCACTTGGATGGTGGGGCTTGAACCTGCACTCACAGCGCAGGCGCCGTTCATCTTCGGAGATTTTGTGAATCTCCTTGTCCTCTGTACTGCGCAAGCGCTGCGTCTTCGCAGTATGGGCCGGACACAATCCGATGGCCGGACAGTTTTTGTCACAACACCGGTATACATGTCTATTCTGCACAAGGTACGGACAAGTCCTGTGGGATCCATGCCTGGTTCATTTTAATGAACGTGAGCTTGTCCACATTGGCTCTGGACAGGCGGCTGCGCTTGTCTGTGATAACGCCCCCTGCCGTGCTAAATACACGTTCAGGGCAGGCCAGCACCTCCAAGGCATAAAGGGCAAGCTCAGGCCATGTGCCCAATTTGGAGACCCAGAAGTTAAAGGGGGCAGACCCGTCATCCAGTACGTGTAGGCCTGTGGACACATACTGCTCAACCATGTTGGTGAAATGCTGCCTCCTGCTAAGACGTTCCATCTCAGCTGGTGGTGCTGGTTGTTGTGGCGTGCTGACAAAGCTTTTCCACATTTCAGCCATGCTAACCCTGCCTTCTGAGGTGCTGCCGGTGCCCCGGCTGCGTTGGCGACCTCTTCCTCCTCCTCTGCCTTCGCCTTGTGCTTCCACCGTACGCCCGCTGTCAGGTGGGAATGCCACCAGCAGCGCGTCTACCAGCGTGCGCTTGTACTCGCGCATCTTACGATCCCGCTCCAGTGAGGGAATTAAGGACGGTATGTTGTCCTTGTAACGGGGATCCAGCAGGGTGGCCACGCAGTAATCAGCACCAGTTAAAATGTGGGCAACTCGGCGGTCATTGCGGAAACACTGCAGCATGTAATCGCTCATGTGTGCCAGGCTGCCCAGAGGCAAAGAAAAGCTGTCCTCTGTGGGAGGTGTATCGTCTGTGTCCTCTGTATCCCCCCAGCCACGCACCAGTGATGGCCACGAGCTGGTCTGGGTGCCACCCTGCTGTGAAAATGCCTCCTCCTCCTCCTCCATCTCCTCCTCCACCTCGTCATCCTCCAGAACTGTGCCCTTTCTGCCGGACAATTGTGTACCTGGCGTTTGTTGGTGCAGGAACCCACCCTCGTAGCCCCTTGTGAAAGACTGCCCTGAAAGCCTTTGAAATGATCCCGCTTCCTCCTCCTCCTCCTCATCCTCCTGTGCCACATCCTCTTCCATCATCGCCCAAAGCGTTTTTTCAAGGAGGCATAGAACTGGGATAGTAACGCTAAGAACGGCGTCATTGTCACTGGACATGTTGGTGGAGTACTCAAAACAGCGCAACAAGGCACACAGGTCTCGCATGGAGGCCCAGTTATTGGTGAAGTGGTGCTGTTCCGCAGAGCGACTCACGCGTGATTGCTGCAGCTGAAACTCCACTATCGCCTGCTGCTGCTCGCACAGACTGGCCAGCATGTGCAAGGTGGAGTTCCACCTTGTGGGCACGTCACATATGAGGCGGTGAGTGGGAAGGCCGAAGTTACGCTGCAGCGCTGACAGGCGAGCAGCAGCAGGGTGAGAACGCTGAAAGTGCGCCTACACAGCCCGCACTTTCTGCAGCAGCTCTGGAATATTGGGGTAATTTTAAAGGAACCTCTGGACCACCAAGTTCAGCACATGCGCCAGGCAAGGGATGTGCGTCAAACCGGCTAGGCCCAGAGCTGCTACGAGATTTTGCCCATTGTCGCACACCACCAGGCCGGGCTTGAGGCTCACTGACAGCAACCACTCATTGGTCTGTTGTTCCATGTCGCTCCGCAACTCCTGCGCGGTGTGGGGTTTTTCCCCCAAACAGGAAAGTTTTAAAACTGCCTGCTGTCGTTTACCCCTGGCTGTGCTGAAGTTGTTCGTGAAGGTGTTACGCTGACCGGATGAGGAGGCGGTAGAGGATGAGGAAGCGGAGTAGGAGGAGTTAGCAACAGGAGGCAAACTGAAGCGCCCTGCAATCCTCGGTGGTGGAAGGACATGCGCCAAACTGCTATCTGCCTCAGGCCCAGCCGCCACTGCATTTACCCAGTGTGCTGTTAGGGAGATATAACGTCCCTGACCGTGCTTACTGGTCCTCGCATCCGTAGTTAGGTGGACCTTGCCACAGATGGCATTGCGCAGTGCACACCTGATTTTGTCCCCCACTTGGTTGTGCAGGGAAGGGATGGCTCGCCTGGAAAAATAGTGGCGGCTGGGCACGACGTACTGTGGGACAGCCAATGCCATCAGGCTTTTAAAACTCTGCGTCTCCACCAGACGGAATGACAGCATTTCAAAGGCCAGGAGTTTTGAAATGCTGGCATTCAGGGCCAGGGATCGCGGGTGGCTAGGGGGGTACTTCCTCTTCCGCTCCAATGTTTGGGAGATAGAGAGCTGAACGCTTCCATGGGACATTGTGGAGATGGTTGGTGACCCAGGTGGTAGTGTTGCTGGCAGATCCTCTGTTTGCGGGGTGGCAGGTGCCACTGTCACTACAGAGGTGGATGAAGAGGCCGAGACTGCAGCAGAAGAGGAAGCAGGAGGAGCCAGAGACCTTTCTTGGTTTTTGAGGTGTATACTCCACTGCAGCTCGTGCTTTGCACTTAGATGCCTGGTCATGCAGGTTGTGCTCAGGTTGAGAACGTTTATGCCTCGCTTCAGGCTCTGATTGCACAGCGTGCAAACCACTCGTGTCTTGTCATCAGCACATTGTGTGAAGAACTGCCACGCTGGGGAACTCCTTGGACCTGGCTTTGGTGTGCTCGGCCCCTTGCTGCGTTGGGCAGTAGCAGACATACTGTCTAGCTGACAGACGCTCCGCTTTTGCACCCTGCTCCCTCTTCTGCTGTGCTGGTGGCTCTGTGCGACCACCGCCTCTTCCTCCAAACTACACTGGTCACCTGCATAACGTTCATTCCATGTGGGGTCGAGGACCTCATCGTCCTCCACATCATCTTCCACCCAGTCTTCACCCCTGCCCTCCTTGTCTGTCTGCACAATTGCGAAAGCAGCAGCAGTTGGCACCTGTGTTTCGTCATCATCCGAGACGTACTGCGATGGTCCTCCCATGTACTCATCATGAAACATAAGTGGTTGGGCATCGGTGCACTCAATCTCTTCCACTTCTGGGGCAGGGCTAGGTGGATGGCCCTGGGAAACCCTGCTAACAGAGTCATCGAAAAGCAGAAGAGACTGCTGCATGATTTGGGGCTCAGACTGCTTGGCTGATTTGCAAGGGGGTGAGGTGAAAGACTGATGGACATGGGTTTCAGGTGCCAACTCTGTTCTTTCATCAGAAGAGTGGGTGGGAGACAATGTGAAGGAACCCGAGGCACTGTCAGCAACCCAATCTACTATCGCCTGTACTTGTCCTGGCCTAAACATTCGTACAGCCTCATTAGGCGCAACAAAATACCGCCGCAGGCTCGGTCACCTACTCGCACCTGAGGAAGGTGTTTCACTTGTGCGTGTATCTGGCACAGATCCACCACGTCCTCTCCCTGCAACAGGAGCTCCACCAGCAGCACCACGACCGGGGCCACCACGTCCCTTTGACCTTCTCCTCATATTTTCAAAATTTAGGATCTTGCCCTAAATGGGCGTTTTTTGGAAGAGCAGAACACACCCACAGTACGTAACCGCTGAATCACACAGCTACAGAACTGCAGAAAATGCTATTCAAAAAAAAATTTGTTTTTTTAGTATAGCAACGTAGGAGAAAACTAAAGAAATTGTTTATTTCAAACACCTCAAAATATGTATAACACACTGCAAACTTTTTTTTGTGCCACTAAACGGTGTTTTTTGGAAGAGCAGAACACACCCACAGTACGTAACCGCTGAATCGCACAGCTACAGAACTGCAGAAAATGCTATTCAAAAAAAAATTTGTTTTTTTAGTATAGCAACGTAGGAGAAAACTATAAAGAAATTGTTTATTTCAAACACCTCAAAATATGTATAACACACTGCAAACTTTTTTTTGTGCCACTAAACGGCGTTTTTTGGAAGAGCAGAACACACCCACAGTACGTAACCGCTGAATCGCACAGCTACAGAACTGCAGAAAATGCTATTCAAAAAAAAAATTGTTTTTTTAGTATAGCAACGTAGGAGAAAACTATATAGAAATTGTTTATTTCACACACCTCAAAATATGTATAACACACTGCAAACTTTTTTTTGTGCCCCTAAACGGCGTTTTTTGCAAGCGTACATTAACCACTTAAGCCCCGGACCATTTGGTAGCTAAAGGACCAGAGGTGAATTCAGAATTTTGCACTGCGCTGCTTTAACTGTAAATTGTGCGGACATGCAATGTTGTACCCAAACGAAATTTGCGTCCTTTTCTTCCCACAAATAGAGCTTTCTTTTAATGGTATTTGATTGCCTCTGCGATTTTTATTTTTTGCGATATAAACGGAAAAAGACCGAAAATTTTGAAAAAAAAATGATATTTTCTACTTTTTGTTATAAGAAAAATCGAATAAACTCAATTTTAGTCATACATTTAGGCCAAAATGTATTCAGCCACATATCTTTAGTAAAAAAAATGTCAATAAGCGTATATTTATTAGTTTGCGCAAAAGTTATAGCGTTTACAAACTAGGGTACATTTTCTGGAATTTACACAGCTTTTAATTTATGACTGCCTATCTCATTTCTTGAGGTGCTAAAATGACAGGGCAGTACAAAACTCCCCCAAATGACCCCATTTTAGAAAGTAGACACCCCAAGGAAATTGCTGAGAGGCATGTTGAGCCCATTGAATATTTTTTTTTTGTCCCAAGTGATTGAATAATGACAAAAAATAAATAAAAAAAATTACAAAAAGTTGTCACTAAATGATATATTGCTCACACATGCCATGGTTATATGTAGAATTGCACCCCAAAATACATTCTGCTGCTTCTCCTGAGTACGGGGATACCACATGTGTGGGAGTTTTTAGGAGCCTAGCCACGTACGGGACCCCGGAAACCAAGCACTGCCTTCAGGATTTCTAAGGGCGCAAATTTTTGATTTCACTCCTCACTACCTATCACAGTTTTGAAGGCCATAAAATGCCAAAATAGCACAAAACCCCCCCAAATGACCCCATTTTAGAAAGTAGACACCCCAAGGAAATTGCTGAGAGGCCTGTTGAGCCCATTGAATATTTTTTTTTTTGTCCCAAGTGATTGAATAATGACAAAAAAAAAATTACAAAAAGTTGTCACTAAATTATATATTGCTCACACATGCCATGGTTATATGTGAAATTGCACCCCAAAATACATTCTGCTGCTTCTCCTGAGTACGGGGATACCACATGTGTGGGAGTTTTTAGGAGCCTAGCCACGTACGGGACCCCGGAAACCAAGCACCGCCTCCAGGATTTCTAAGGGCGCAAATTTTTGATTTCACTCCTCACTACCTATCACAGTTTTGAAGGCCATAAAATGCCAAAATAGCACAAAACCCCCCCAAATGACCCCATTTTGGAAAGTAGACACCCCTAGCTGTTTGCTGAGAGGCATGGTGAGTATTTTACAGCTCTCATTTGTTTTTGCAAATGAAGAAAGAACATTTTTTTTTTCTTTTTTTTTTTCAATTTTCAAAACTTTGTGACAAAAAGCGAGATCTGCAAAATACTCACAATACCTCTCAGCAAATAGCTTGGGGTGTCTACTTTCCAAAATGGGGTCATTTGGGGGGGTTTTGTGCCATCTGGGCATTCCATGGCCTCCGAAACTGTGATAGGCAGTGAGAAGTGAAATCAAAAATTGACACCCTTAGAAAGCCTGAAGGCGGTGATTGGTTTTTGGGGTCCCGTACGCGGCTAGGCTCCCAAAAAGTCTCACACATGTGGTATCCCCGTACTCAGGAGAAGCAACAGAATGTATTTTGGGGTGTAATTCCACATATGCCCATGGCATGTTTGAGCAATATATCATTTAGTGACAACTTTGTGCAAAAAAAAAATAAAAAATTGTATTTTTTCCGCAACTTGTGTCAACATATAAAATATTCCATGGACTCGACATGCCTCTCAGTATATAGCTTGGGGTGTCTACTTTCCAAAATGGGGTCATTTGGGGGGGTTTTGAACTGTTCTGGCATTTTATACACAACATTAGGAAGCTTACATCCACTCTTCTAACCACTTGAAGACAAAGCCCTTTTTGACACTTTTTGTTTACATGAAAACATATTTTTTTTTGCAAGAAAATTATGTTGAACCCCCAAACATTATATATATTTTTAAAGCAAAGGCCCTACAGAATAAAATGGTGGGTGTTGCATTTTTTTTTCTACACAGTATTTGCGCAGCGATTTTTCAAACGCATTTTTTGGGGAAAAAATACACTTTTTTTAATTTTAATGCACTAAAACGCACTATATTGCCCAAATGTTTGATGAAATAAAAAAGATGATCTTAGGCCGAGTGCATAGATACCAAACACGACATGCTTTTAAAATTTCGCACAAACGCGCATTGGCGACAAACTACATACATTTTTAAAAGCCTTTAAAAGCATTTATAGGTTACCCCGTTAGATTTACAGAGGAGGTCTACTGCTAAAATTACTGCCCTCGATCTGACCTTCGCGGTGATACCTCACATGCATGGTGCAATTGCTGTTTACATATGACGCCAGACCGACGCTTGCGTTCGCCATTGGGCAAGAGCAGGGCAGGACAGGTGTGCTTTTTTTATTTTATTTTTTTTATTATTAATTTTGCTTTTTTATTTTATTTTTAAACTGTTGCTTCCATATTTATTTATTTTTATCACTTTTATTGTTATCTCAGGGAATGTAAATATCCCCTATGATAGCAATAGGTAGTGACAGGTACTCTTTTTTGAAAAAACTGGGGTCTATTGGACCCTAGATCTTTCCTCTGCCCTCAAAGCATCTGACCACACCAAGATCGGTGTGATAAAATGCTTTCCCAATTTCCCAATGGCGCTTTTTATATCCGGGGGGGGGCATTCCCTCCCACTGCTTGTAAAAGCAGTCCAGAGGCTAATTAGCCACTAGGATTGCTTTTACATGAAAGCCGGCCACTGGCTGAAAAGAATGATACCAAGATGATACCTAAACCCGCAGGCATCATTCTGGTATAACCATTCAAAGTCCAGCAACATACCAGTACGTTGCTGGTCCTTGTTGGACATGTATTGTAATCTTTTTTTTCATGCAGCCTGTTGGCTGAACGAAAAAAAAAGATTGATCGGTGGGTATGCCCACCATTAGAATACCGCCCTTCATCCACCCACTTCTAATGATGGGCATACATGCACCATTTATATATGCCGAAGCATGGGGGCATCTTCTCGCAAAAGTTATGCCGCGTACACATGGTCAGACTTTTCCACGGGCAAGCCTCCGTCGGAATTTCGACCGTATGTACGCGGCATTAGGAGCAAAATCACTCCTCCGCCCCTGCTGTCCCAATGCTTCGGCATATATGTTTTTTTTTTTTAACTGTGGTGGTGAAATCACCTCCTACAGCACTGGAGTCGCAGGGATCAGGCCTGTCTCTGTGAACGCTGCAGTTATGTGTGTTGTGTTTTGCAAGTGACAGTGATCGATCGATACTGCACTTGGGTGGCCTGGGCTGGACGGAGGGGCAAAACGCAGGTGCTAGCAGGTATCTGGGCTGATCCCGCTAACACTGCGTTTTTGGGAACCCTAAACTGCTGGGGACGCTAGTATAGATCTGATCAGATCAGATATTGATCTGTTCAGATACTATACCACTAAGGGGGGTGTATGCTTCACGCGTGGGTGTTAGTGCTACTGGCACTAACCTGACGCTGCCTGGGGTGTGACGCAGACCCTCTCTGACGCTAAAACCTAATTGATATCACCCGCCGGGAGATTAGGGGGTTAAACCTTTATTGGGTTATATACGGCGGGTGCCCTGACACTATAAAAAGCAAACTAACTAACCAGCGTCACCCGTAACACTTATATGATGATCACTGGTGAAAGGGTTAACTAGGGGCAATTAGGGGGTTAAAACCTTTATTAGGTAATATATGGGGGTACCTGACGCTATATAAAAACCTGACGGCGAACCTAAAAAAAAATTACTGGCTACCTATCGGCATCACCGACACTAAGACAACGATCATAAAAACGATCGCTTAGCGACAGTGGTGATAGGGGGTGAAAGGGGTACCTGGGGGGCGATCAGGGGGTTAAACCTTTATTAGATAATATATGGGGGTACCTGACGCTATAAAAACCTGCGGCAAACCTAAAAAAAATTACTGGCTACCGATCAGCATCACCGACGCTAAGACATCGATCAGAAAAATGATTGCATAGCGACGGCGGTGCTAGGGGGTGAAAGGGTTACCTGGGGGGTGATCAAGGGGGTTAAACCTTTATTAGGTAATATATGGGGGTACCCGACGCTATAAAAACCTGCGGCAAACCTAAAAAAAATTACTGGCTACCGATCAGCATCGCCGACGCTAAGACATCGATCAGAAAAATTATCGCTTAATGACAGTGGTGATAGGGGGTGAAAGGGTTACCTGGGGGGCGATCAAGGGGGTTAAACCTTTATTAGGTAATATATGGGGGTACCCGACGCTATAAAAACCTGCGGTGAACCTAAAAAAAATTACTGGCTACCGATCAGCATCACCGACGCTAAGACATCGATCAGAAAAATGATCGCATAGCGACGGCGGTGCTAGGGGGTGAAAGGGTTACCTGGGGGGTGATCAGGGGGTTAAACCTTTATTAGGGGGGGTTAGGGGGCTACACTGGACCTAAAACTAAATGTAGTGACACTTTTACAGTCACAAATGTCACTGATTGCAGTGATCACTAAATAAATGGACACTGTGACTGGGGGCTGGGGGGTGATCTGGGGGGGCCTGGGGGGCGATTTATGTGCCTATGTGCCTATGTGTCCTGGTGTCAGTGTGCTGTTTTGTGTACTAACCTGCATCTTCTCCTGTACGGCGCTCAGTATATGTGAACGCCGCAGGAGAGATGACATCACTTCCTCCAGCCTGTGTAAACAAACACACAGGCAGGGGAAGCTCTCATTCGCCGGGAGCGATCGAGAGGGGGTGGCCGGAATCGAACGGCCGTCCCCTCATGCCGGATCGCTCCCAAAGGTAAAACGACCACCCACTGTAAAGAAGGGGGGTCCGATCGGACCCCCCAACTATACAAAGGCAATCACGTACATATACGTGATTCTGCCTGTCGGTGCCATTCTGCCGACGTATATTTACAGTGGGCGGTCGTTAAGTGGTCAAAGTGCAAATTTTTTTTTTTCTTTTTTTTTTGCCCTAAACGGGTCTTTTTTTGCATGAGCAAAATAAAATGCTTTTTTTTTTTGCCCTATGGGTCTTTTGGAAAAGAGAACAATAAAGTGCCTTTTTTTTCCCCCTAAGGCCTCGTACACACGACCGATTTTCTCGTCGTAAAAAACACGTCGTTTTTTTCGACGAGATTCTTGTTAAGCTTGTCGATTTTCTCGTCAAGCTTTCTATGCGTACACACTGTCATTTCCCAATTTCCTCGTGGTTCTCTGCGCTCACGTCCAGCACGTACGACGGCACTATAAAGGGGAAGATCTTTTTTCTTGGCGCCACCCCTTGGGCTGCTTTTGCTGATCTCGTGTTACCGCGTGTGAAGTAAAAGTTTGGGAAGAGACGATTCGCGCTTTTCAGTCTTCGTACTTTTCAGATCGTTTTCTGCCGTTCAGTTTGTGCTTGTGGGTTCGTATCTTGACTTTCAGGGCGTCTAGGCAGGTCGTATCTGTTTTACAGTGCGTTCTTGCCTGTTCGTTTCTGAATTTCAGTTCGTTATTCATAGGCCTTGCTGTTCTAAAGTGCGTTCTGTTCTGTACGTTCTGATTAGACGACCGTTTCCTAGCCATGTCGCCTGGACGTTCTCGTCGTCGAGTTCGTGCTGTGCGTGCGCTTGGTGTTGGTCTGCTTGTTTTGGACCAAGACCAGTCCATGAATGGTGTGAGGAGGAGTTCATGGACCAAGAATTGGTTGCTCCAGCGGGACCAATTCTGCCACATGCCTCTGCTGCGGGAGATCGTCGAGAATAATCCTGAGGACTACAGGAATTTTCTGAGGATGTCTGACCCCGTTTTTCAGGAACTGTTGGCTTTGGTGTCCCCCTATATTACCAGGAAGGACACCGTTATGCGGGAAGCCATCAGTGCTGAGCAGAGGCTCATCGCCACGTTGCGTTACCTGGCGACAGGGAGAAGTCTTCAGGACTTGAAGTTCACCACAGGCATCTCCCCCCAGGCTCTGGGCCTCATAATCCCAGACACCTGTTCTGCTATTATACAAGTCCTGCAGGAGGACTATATTAGGGTAAGTTTTCTCCCTTCACATCACATTTTATGTATTACATGTATGCTAATGTATTGTATTTCTTTCATCCTTTCCTAATTACCATGATTGTAATATGCTGAGAATGTCCCCTTTGTCCCCATGCATGCTGGAAGTTTTTAAATGCCCCTTTTTTATCCTCCCTAAATATTTCCCCTCACTAACTTTTCCAGCAGGGGCGCCTGTTGCTCCAAATGTTGGGGGGTTACAACCCCAATTTCGGAAATAAACTTCCTCCTTTTTTGCTCTGTTGCCTAATAAACGCCCCCAGTTGTCCCCTCCAATGCAGCCATTTAGTCCCCTCTATTGCAGCCAGTTTCCCCCCAGCCCTGCACTTACCTTCTTGTGGTCAGCGCCATCCTTCTTCTGTCCTTGATGTCTTCTCCTTCCCTTCATGTTGCATCAGCCAATCATGTTACCATTAAACAGACTTGGTGAACATGATTGCCAGAGCTGCCTGTCAGTGTTTACACAAGGAATGCCCCCTCCTTGCGTCCCCGATTTTTCTTTGAGGAAGCCAATTACATCCCTCAGGTTGTAATTTGCAAGACTTTTTTAATACCTGTTTCTGCTCTGCAATTTTAACCCCCTAAATGACGCAATTAATCATATGTCGGTCGCTTTACAAGAGGCCATCCACCTGAATAGTGTGCGGCATAGACAATACATAGGTTCATGCAACGCATGAACCTATGTATTGTTCTGAGTGATGGGCACAGGAGAGAGGGGACAGTGCTCCAGCGCCCACTCTGGACGCACCGCCACTGCAATGCTATCCTGTGGCCAAACACATCTCCCCCCCCCAAAATAATTTAGTAATGGCCCATCAGAGGGGGTGATGAATATGATAAATGAGCCTTCCATTATACTTTTTTTACACACCTTAATAAACGTATAATTAGATTGATGTTGGTCTCTAATTTTTTGGTCTTGAATTTGATTGTAATGTATGCCTTTGTTTTTCTAATATTATTTCATCTTGTTTCACTCCACAGCTTCCTTCAACGCCACAGGAATGGCAGACTGTGGCATCAGAGTTTGCCACGCGGTGGGACTTCCCCAACTGCGGTGGTGCCATAGACGGGAAGCACGTCCGCATCGTGCCGCCACCCCGTTCTGGATCCTACTACTACAACTACAAGGGGTTTCATAGCATTGTGCTGATGGCGGTGGTGTCAGCACGGTATGAATTCCTCTATGTTGATGTAGGGAAGAATGGCCGGATGTCCGATGGGGGATCCTTCATCCAGACGGAGTTTGCCCTCCGTCTCCAGAGTGACGACCTTGCATTGCCACCGGATGCAGGGAATATTGAAGGACTCCCCTTTGTTTTCTTGGCTGATGAAGCCTTCGGACTCGGACGGCATCTTATGAGGCCATTTCCACAGAGGACCCTGACCCCAGAGAAGAGTGTGTTCAATTACCGGCTGGCCAGGGCCCGAAGAGTCGTTGAAAATGCCTTCGGCATAATGGCCAGCCGGTTCCGCCTTTTTATGACTTCCATCCACTTGGCGGACTACAAAATAAACTATGTAGTGTTATGCTGCTGTGTGCTACACAATTTTCTTTGCCGCAAAGCGAATTCATATATGGCCTCAGTTTTGCCAGAGGCTGGACTTTCCCCTGCAAATCCCCTTCCGGGCCTGGAATCTGCCCGTCTTGGCTTGCCCCCCCAAAATGCCCGTGTGGTTCGGGACAAATACATGGAGTATTTCACGGGTAGGGGGGCAATTCCTATGCCAGCCTATGTCTAAGTATCCCAATAAAAATCTTGTTTAAACCTTTAATTATTTGTTCTTTCCTGTCTCCTAGTTTGTCTTTGTGCATTTGTAGTGGCAAGTGTATTTTACTTTAGTAAATAACAACCAATTTCACTATGTTACCTTACAAAAGAACCAAATAAGCTTAGAGTGTATTATAAAAAGAAGCTACACGTTGTTTGTGGTCAAATATTTTACTCTCTGCACATTTTTTTTTGTTTTACTTTGGGGTTGGCCTGACCACAACCCGTCAAATTTTGGCTTATGAAAATACAAAAATACCACTTGCATTTCTAAAATGACAACATTGGATACCTCTGAGCAATCTGAGACATTCAGTTACACAAACTATGTCTCTATGTGCCCGTCCTAATATGGGGTCCTGCCACCCCTTGCCCAGCCAAAAATTCAATATGCACACATTTTTACTTTTTTGCAAATAGGAAGTTTACAATCCTGATCCCTATTGTCAACATGTGCTATCTGCCATCAGGGGTGATCAATGGATGTGTTTTGGGGGTGCATCCCCTTCCTCAGTTCACCGACTTTTGATACGAGGAAGGGGTTGCACCCACAAAAGACGTACATGGATATCCCCTGATGGCAGATAGCACATGTTCACACACTGTGTGCATATTCAATTTTTGGCTGCTTTGTTACTCAAAAAATTAGTAAAAATATAAAAACAAACATGTAAAAACAAATGTGTTTGGATGGCTTATTGAATTCTCCCCAAAACATCGAGAATGTCTTTAAATGTTTGTTCCATCACATGGATTCTTTGTTTAATTAGGTCCAGTTCCGTGCTACATTCCATCACTTGCTGGATGAGGCGGAGGGCACTGTCAGCAGAGAACGGTGTGCTATCCTTCACAACATTTCCATCCCCTAAAAACCATAAAAAAAAATTAATAAAACTCTGCAGGCCTACCTCGCTTACCTTAAGCTGTGGTGTCAGATACTGACCTGTTGTGGTGACCAGATCCACAACGTCATCCACCTCTCCTTCCTGCACTTCTCCTTCCTCCACCTCAACTTCCTGCACATCTTTCGGTTGTGGATCTTTGGGAGTTTGGGGTTGCTTGGAAGTTGTGGGGTGCATGTGCTCCCTGGAGTGTCCTCCTCCCAGTCTTCTCTCCCCTATGAGAATAAAACCAAAGGTCTATTTATCACACTGTAAAAATCTCATTTTTAAACTTAAAACAGGCTAAATTGTTTGGAAGTGGGGTACAAGTGTGTGTTTGTGCGGAATTTAAAGAAAAATGCATTCTTTATGACCCCAAATATGTTTATTATTCACATTTGGATGTAATTTTTTGGACATGGAGGCACCACAAATAAACTCTGATGCACCTGTGTGGGACACCCAAAAAAGGCGGGTCTGGTGGCCCACACTATAGTGCTCCAAAGTACAGATGTGGAAGCAGCTGCTGAGTGTCCTCTCCTTTACACTGATTAAAGTTTGCATTTCATTCTCCTTACAAACACATCATCTAGACTTAAAAATTATCCACAATACTTGATCAAAAATGGCAGATGTCTAATTACTTTTGGGGGTCTTAAATAAGCCAAAACCACGGATAGTGGCCGAACGAAGTGTCGGTAACGTAACGAACGATTACTGTGCCCAACCTAGTTCAAAATAATACATTTTGGAAGGGAGTCCAATATGCTTTAAAAAAAAAAAAAGTCAGTTTCTAAAAAGATTAATAGCAGAAAGGTCGTCATTTTACTTACTTTTAGCGAGCATCCTCTTTATGCTCCTCAACTGGTCTGGCTCCCTCAGTTTGAGGTCTGACCACCTCTTTCTGAGCTGCTCATTTGAGCGTTTCACCCCGAACTTCGCCCTCAGACTCTTCACAACTTTAGTGAGGATTTTGGCCTTCCTTCTATTTGGTTTGCTATACGGCCCATGCTTGGCATCATAATCAGCCTTGACCAAGATGTCCACCATCTCCGCCATCTCCGCCAAAGACATATTCGATGCCTTGAATCTCCTCCTTGATCGTGACGTGTCCTCGGTCTCCGGGCTTGTCTCCTCGCTAGTTGCGGAATTATCAGACACCTGCTGTAACTCCGCCATATCTGTCTGCGCGCCGAAAGAGAAGGGGCGGGGAAAAGATGTTAGTTAGAACGTCATGGGCGGGCGACGTGTGCGGAGCGACGTGTTCGAATTTGGACGCATGCGTGGTGTGTATATAGCAAACACACATGTGACTATAGTACGTTCGGTGTGCGGAGAGAGGAGTTCAAGTGACGGACGTGCGAACGAAGGTATGTGATTTTGTGAGACTTGTTAAAATTGTTGGCCTATACTGTCTTGAGATTGTTGGAGGATATATATGGTGACTAGGATGTGAAGGAGGTTAGACTGTTTGCCTCACATTATTTAAATATAATTTATTTTACTTGCAGATACAATATGAATGTATTTATTAGCGACAAAGAGTACCTGGCGGAATTTATTGACCGGGTAAGGGAGCTGCCGGCTCTGTGGGAGACCAAAAACCCCATCCATAAAAAAAAAGGGGTGAGAAAAGCAGCGCTGGAGAAGCTGCTCCCATTTGTGCATACCAAGGTGCCCACAGCCACAGCAAAACAAGTGGACACTAAAATTGGGAGCTTGAGAGGTACCTACAGGACTGAACGCTCTAAGGTGCTGGCTTCTCAGAGGTCAGGAGCAGCAGCAGATGATGTTTATGTCCCGGTTTTGTGGTACTACAGCAGGATGTCCTTCCTGGATGACCACATTGAGCCAAGGCCATCACTCTCCACTCTTCCCCCCAGACTTCCCTGCAGCCAACCTGAGCCTTCTCTGGAGCAAGAGGAGGCAGCCATCCTGGATGATCCTGATTTGGCCATCTGGAGCCAGGTATAGTATTAACTGAAAATGTAGTGGGATAAAATTAATGTTTCCCAAATATGTCAGGATGAGAAACATACATTATTTTGTATTCAACAAGTGAAATCATGATCTGTAGACATTATTCTGCACTTAATTGTGTGGTAAATAGTCAAGCTGATGTAGTGGTAAATTTAAAGCAAGGATTTATGCATTTACATTCTAATTGCTTCCATCAGGATTACAAAGTTTGATGCAAAGATTAAACCAACATATTAAACTATGTTTCTTTTTCATACACAGGATGAAATCAGCCAGGAGGAGGGTCTGGAAACTGTCAGGCAGGAGGAGGAAGGGCCCAGTGGCAGCCAGGAGGTGGCAGGGCCCAGTGGCAGACAGGAGGTGGCAGGGCCCAGTGGCAGACAGGAGGTGGCAGGGCAAAGGAGAAGCACCAGATCCCAGGTGCCTCCCATCAGGCTTCACAAAAGAGGCAGGAGGGACAGGACCACCAGTGAGGCAGCAATGGCCCTTATTAAAGAGGCCCATGCCACCCTCAAGGAGCCCACATCCCCTGAAGAGGCCATTGCCGGCCTAGTGGAGGCTAAGTTCAAGGTGATGAGCATGGAGCAACGCCTCCTATGCGAACCCCTGCTCATCACCTTGCTCAACAAGGGGGTGATGGAGCAAATTACCCCCAATACCGCCATATGTGAGGTGGCCCAACTGACCCAACCTCAACCTCCACCTCCACCTTCCTCTTCTGCCCCACCCCCTTCTGCTACCCCTCCACCTTCTGCCCCACCCCCTTCTGCTACACCTCCACCTTCTTCTTCTGCCCCGCCCCCTTCTGCTACACCTCCACCTTCTGCCCCACCCCCTTCTGCTACACCTCCACCTTCTGCCCCACCCCCTTCTGCTACACCTCCACCTTCTTCTTCTGCCCCACCCCCTTCTGCTACACCTCCACCTCCTCCTCCTGACAGGAGTACCCCTCCAGTGGGCCAGCCTCCAGCTAAACGAAGAAGGAAGGCTTCAGTAAAGGCTGCAGGGAAGGTTGCCAGGAAGAAGAGGAAGTGATGGCCTTGCTTCATTGTGGTCGCACTGGTCGGACAGAAGGCAGCCTGTTGTAGTACCACACACTTGGGACATATATCTCACCTGCTGCTGTTCCTGACCTCTGGGAGGCCAGCATCAGATTGTGTTCTGAAATGTGGGCCTTCTCAAGCTCCCAATTTTAGTGTCCACACAGGGTTGCTGTGTGCTCTGGGGTCCCTGGGATGCACAAATGGCAGCAGCTTCTCCAGCGCTGCCTTCTCTTTATTTAATTTATAAACATGAATAAATGTGTTTTTTGTTTAAGTTCATACTTGACTATGTGTATTTTTAAATAAAAAAAAACAAGCTTTGGAGTAAGCAGATACATTTGACTGACAATAAAAGGCACAGATATCACCCCCCCAAAAGAATAACTAAATCTGATTAGCTCAAAAACATGGTGTGAAATTTTAAAAATATAGATTAGAAAATTAAATGGGAGATCGCTATCAAAACATTGAGAAATTATAATTAACATCATTTTGAAAAATCTAACCATTTAAATTATTCCTAAAAACTTGCACGATATAATACACATAAATCTTATAAAGAGCAGCATGAAAAAGGTTAAAAATAAGGCATAACTCTGTGTGAATATCAGCAGCAAAAGAAGGTCTCTCGTTTTGATTAATGTAACATTCTAACGAAGAATTCAATGCAGAACATTTAAACGATGAAATATTTATGAGCGTGACGAATGTGCTCTCTCCATTATGAAGGCTTGTTTTACCAGAAGATGCGCTCCCGTCTCATAGTTGCTTGTGAGCATGCGCACTTTTGGAAGAGTCGTAAAAGCATACACACGAACCATTTTCTCGTCACAAAACAGGCCGACGAGAAACACGACGAGGAAATCTGGACTCCTGACGAGAAAATAGAGAGCAGGTTCTCTATTTTCTCGTCGAGATTCTCGTCAAGTTTCTCGTCGTAAAACCATACACACGAACGTTTTTCTAGACAAAAAAACTCTCGCGGCACTTTTCTTGACTGTTTACGACGAGAAAATCGGTCGTGTGTACGAGGCCTCAAAGTTAGATTTTCTCTGACACTGGGCTCATGGCAGTGTAAAAAGACTGCACTGCAACACAAATAGGTAGACCTATGCAGATCGCTGATTTTAATCTCTGAATCTGGACTCCTATATAATATTCTCTCTCCCTGAAAGCACCAACACAGGAACCTGGCCCTACACTACACTATCTCTCTATCTTTTCCCTCAGATTGTAGAATCAGGACTACCTCATCTATCTTTCTATCTCTCCCTAAAAGCAGCAGCAGCAGACTAGATCCTCTCCCTATCTATTCTGAAGCAGAGTGTCATGTGTGCTGTGTGCCTCTAGCTTATATAGAAGCTGGGTCACATGTTGCACTGACCAATCACAGCCATGCCATTAGTAGGCATGGCTATGATGGCCTCTAAGGGCACACCAGCTAATCAAAAGGTGATTGGCTGGCCCCTGAAGCATTTCTAAATGCGTTATTAGATTGCCGAACCCGGAACTTTTGGGCAAAGTCCGGGTTCGGGTTCGGGAAAAAGCTAAAGTTCGGTACGGACCCGAACTTTACAGTTCGGGTTCGCTCAACACTAGTCTTCAGTTAGTTTTAGGTGCACACTGTGCAGAGGACACAGTACACTAACTGAAAATACTTGCAGCTCCATGCCTGTGGTATTTGTATGATAACACCAGCAATTGTATTGAGGTAAGCTTTAGGTGCACACTGTGCAAAGGACACTAAAGCAAAATACTGCAGCTCCCTGCCTGTATTTGTATGAGAACACCAACAATTGTATTGAGGTAAGCTTTAGGTGCACACTGTGCAAAGGACACTAAAGCCAAATACTGTAGCTCCCTGCCTGTATTTGTATCAGAACACCAGCAACTGTATTGAGGTAAGCTTTAGGTACACACTGTGCAAAGGACACTAAAGCAAAATACTGCAGCTCCCTGCCTGTATTTGTATGAGAACACCAACAATTGTATTGAGGTAAGCTTTAGGTGCACACTGTGCAAAGGACACTAAAGCCAAATACTGTAGCTCCCTGCCTGTATTTGTATCAGAACACCAGCAACTGTATTGAGGTAAGCTTTAGGTACACACTGTGCAAAGGACACTAAAGCAAAATACTGCAGCGTCCTGCCTGTTTTTGTATCAGAACACCAGCAATTGCATTGAGGTAAGCTTTAGGTGCACACTGTGCAAAGAACACTAAAGCAAAATACTGCAGCTCCCTGCCTGTATTTGTATCAGAACACCAGCAATTGTATTGAGGTAAGCTTTTGGTGCACACTGTGCAAAGGACACTAAAGCAAAATACTGCAGCTCCCTGCCTGTATTTGTATCAGAACACCAGCAATTGTATTGAGGTATGCTTTTGATGCACACTGTGCAAAGGACACTAAAGCAAAATACTGCAGCTCCCTGCCTGTATTTGTATCAGAACACCAGCAATTGTATTGAGGTAAGCTTTTGGTGCACACTGTGCAAAGGACACTAAAGCAAAATACTGCAGCTCCCTGCCTGTATTTTTATCAGAACACCAGCAATTGTATTCAGGTAAACTTTTGGTGCACACTGTGCATAGGACACTAAAGCAAAATACTGCAGCTCCCTGCCTGTATTTGTATCAGAACACCAGCAACTGTATTGAGGTAAGCTTTAGGTACACACTGTGCAAAGGACACTAGAGCAAAATACTGTAGCTCCCTGCCTGTATTTGTATGAGAACACCAGGAATTGTATTGAGGTAAGCTTTAGGTGCACACTGTGCAAAGGACACTAAAGCAAAATACTGCAGCGTCCTGCCTGTTTTTGTATCAGAACACCAGCAATTGTATTGAGGTAAGCTTTAGGTGCACACTGTGCAAAGGACACTAAAGCAAAATACTGCAGCTCCCTGCCTGTATTTGTATCAGAACACCAGCAATTGTATTGAGGTAAGCTTTTGGTGCACACTGTGCAAAGGACACTAAAGCAAAATACTGCAGCTCCCTGCCTGTATTTGTATCAGCACACCAGCAATTGTATTGAGGTAAGCTTTTGATGCACACTGTGCAAAGGACACTAAAGCAAAATACTGCAGCTCCCTGCCTGTATTTGTATCAGAACACCAGCAATTGTTTTGAGGTAAGCTTTTGGTGCACACTGTGCAAAGGACACTAAAGCAAAATACTGCAGCTCCCTGCCTGTATTTTTATCAGAACACCAGCAATTGTATTCAGGTAAGCTTTTTGTGCACACTGTGCATAGGACACTAAAGCAAAATAATGCAGCTCCCTGCCTGTATTTGTATCAGAACACCAGCAATTGTATTCAGGTAAACTTTTGGTGCACACTGTGCATAGGACACTAAAGCAAAATACTGTAGCTCCCTGCCTGTATTTGTATCAGAACACCAGCAACTGTATTGAGGTAAGCTTTAGGTACACACTGTGCAAAGGACACTAAAGCAAAATACTGTAGCTCCCTGCCTGTATTTGTATGAGAACACCAGGAATTGTATTGAGGTAAGCTTTAGGTGCACACTGTGCAAAGGACACTAAAGCAAAATACTGCAGCGTCCTGCCTGTTTTTGTATCAGAACACCAGCAATTGTATTGAGGTAAGCTTTAGGTGCACACTGTGCAAAGGACACTAAAGCAAAATACTGCAGCTCCCTGCCTGTATTTGTATCAGAACACCAGCAATTGTATTGAGGTAAGCTTTTGGTGCACACTGTGCAAAGGACACTAAAGCAAAATACTGCAGCTCCCTGCCTGTATTTGTATCAGAACACCAGCAATTGTATTGAGGTAAGCTTTTGATGCACACTGTGCAAAGGACACTAAAGCAAAATACTGCAGCTCCCTGCCTGTATTTGTATCAGAACACCAGCAATTGTATTGCGGTAAGCTTTTGGTGCACACTGTGCAAAGGACACTAAAGCAAAATACTGCAGCTCCCTGCCTGTATTTTTATCAGAACACCAGCAATTGTATTCAGGTAAGCTTTTTGTGCACACTGTGCATAGGACACTAAAGCAAAATACTGTAGCTCCCTGCCTGTATTTGTATGAGAACACCAGGAATTGTATTGAGGTAAGCTTTAGGTGCACACTGTGCAAAGGACACTAGAGCAAAATACTGTAGCTCCCTGCCTGTATTTGTATGAGAACACCAGGAATTGTATTGAGGTAAGCTTTAGGTGCACACTGTGCAAAGGACACTAAAGCAAAATACTGCAGCGTCCTGCCTGTTTTTGTATCAGAACACCAGCAATTGTATTGAGGTAAGCTTTAGGTGCACACTGTGCAAAGGACACTAAAGCAAAATACTGCAGCTCCCTGCCTGTATTTGTATCAGAACACCAGCAATTGTATTGAGGTAAGCTTTTGGTGCACACTGTGCAAAGGACACTAAAGCAAAATACTGCAGCTCCCTGCCTGTATTTGTATCAGAACACCAGCAATTGTATTGAGGTAAGCTTTTGGTGCACACTGTGCAAAGGACACTAAAGCAAAATACTGCAGCTCCCTGCCTGTATTTGTATCAGAACACCAGCAATTGTATTGAGGTAAGCTTTTGATGCACACTGTGCAAAGGACACTAAAGCAAAATACTGCAGCTCCCTGCCTGTATTTGTATCAGAACACCAGCAATTGTTTTGAGGTAAGCTTTTGGTGCACACTGTGCAAAGGACACTAAAGCAAAATACTGCAGCTCCCTGCCTGTATTTTTATCAGAACACCAGCAATTGTATTCAGGTAAGCTTTTTGTGCACACTGTGCATAGGACACTAAAGCAAAATAATGCAGCTCCCTGCCTGTATTTGTATCAGAACACCAGCAATTGTATTCAGGTAAACTTTTGGTGCACACTGTGCATAGGACACTAAAGCAAAATACTGTAGCTCCCTGCCTGTATTTGTATCAGAACACCAGCAACTGTATTGAGGTAAGCTTTAGGTACACACTGTGCAAAGGACACTAAAGCAAAATACTGTAGCTCCCTGCCTGTATTTGTATGAGAACACCAGGAATTGTATTGAGGTAAGCTTTAGGTGCACACTGTGCAAAGGACACTAAAGCAAAATACTGCAGCGTCCTGCCTGTTTTTGTATCAGAACACCAGCAATTGTATTGAGGTAAGCTTTAGGTGCACACTGTGCAAAGGACACTAAAGCAAAATACTGCAGCTCCCTGCCTGTATTTGTATCAGAACACCAGCAATTGTATTGAGGTAAGCTTTTGGTGCACACTGTGCAAAGGACACTAAAGCAAAATACTGCAGCTCCCTGCCTGTATTTGTATCAGAACACCAGCAATTGTATTGAGGTAAGCTTTTGATGCACACTGTGCAAAGGACACTAAAGCAAAATACTGCAGCTCCCTGCCTGTATTTGTATCAGAACACCAGCAATTGTATTGCGGTAAGCTTTTGGTGCACACTGTGCAAAGGACACTAAAGCAAAATACTGCAGCTCCCTGCCTGTATTTTTATCAGAACACCAGCAATTGTATTCAGGTAAGCTTTTTGTGCACACTGTGCATAGGACACTTAAGCAAAATACTGTAGCTCCCTGCCTGTATTTGTATGAGAACACCAGGAATTGTATTGAGGTAAGCTTTAGGTGCACACTGTGCAAAGGACACTAAAGCAAAATACTGCAGCGTCCTGCCTGTTTTTGTATCAGAAAACCAGCAATTGTATTGAGGTAAGCTTTAGGTGCACACTGTGCAAAGGACACTAAAGCAAAATACTGCAGCTCCCTGCCTGTATTTGTATCAGAACACCAGCAATTGTATTGAGGTAAGCTTTTGGTGCACACTGTGCAAAGGACACTAAAGCAAAATACTGCAGCTCCCTGCCTGTATTTGTATCAGAACACCAGCAATTGTATTGAGGTAAGCTTTTGATGCACACTGTGCAAAGGACACTAAAGCAAAATACTGCAGCTCCCTGCCTGTATTTGTATCAGAACACCAGCAATTGTATTGCGGTAAGCTTTTGGTGCACACTGTGAAAAGGACACTAAAGCAAAATACTGCAGCTCCCTGCCTGTATTTTTATCAGAACACCAGCAATTGTATTCAGGTAAGCTTTTTGTGCACACTGTGCATAGGACACTAAAGCAAAATACTGCAGCTCCCCGCCTGTATTTGTATCAGAACACCAGCAATTATATTCAGGTAAGCTTTTGGTGCACACTGTGCATAGGACACTAAAGCAAAATACTGCAGCTCCCTGCCTGTATTTGTATCAGAACACCAGCAATTGTATTGAGGTAAGCTTTTGGTGCACACTGTGCAAAGCACACTAAAGCAAAATACTGCAGCTCCCTGCCTGTATTTGTATCAGAACACCAGCAATTGTATTGAGGTAAGCTTTTTGTGCACACTGTGCAAAGGACACTAAAGCAAAATACTGCAGCTCCCTGCTTGTATTTGTATCAGAACACCAGCAATTGTATTCAGGTAAGCTTTTTGTGCACACTGTGCATAGGACACTAAAGCAAAATACTGCAGCTCCCCGCCTGTATTTGTATCAGAACACCAGCAATTATATTCAGGTAAGCTTTTGGTGCACACTGTGCATAGGACACTAAAGCAAAATACTGCAGCTCCCTGCCTGTATTTGTATCAGAACACCAGCAATTGTATTGTGGTAAGCTTTTGGTGCACACTGTGCAAAGCACACTAAAGCAAAATACTGTAGCTCCCTGCCTGTATTTGTATCAGAACACCAGCAATTGTATTGAGGTAAGCTTTTTGTGCACACTGTGCAAAGGACACTAAAGCAAAATACTGCAGCTCCCTGCTTGTATTTGTATCAGAACACCAGCAATTGTATTCGGGTAAGCTTTTGGTGCACACTGTGCAAAGGACACTAAAGCAAAATACTGCAGCTCCCTGCCTGCATTTGTATCAGAACACCAGCAATTGTATTCAGGTAAGCTTTTGGTGCACACTGTGCAAAGGAAACCATACACTAAGTGAAACACTGCAGCTAGCACAATCACCTGCCTGCCTGTCAGTATAGAGAATAACAGGAGTGAATCTAGCTAATCTGAATACAGTGTGTAAATATATATACAACACCTAGGATGCATATATATCCTCTACACACTGTAACTGCAGCTAACTGACTCGCCTGCCTGCTCTATCTAACTCAAATCAAATTACACTGTCTCTATCTCTGTCTCTTTCCTTTAACCAACGCCAACACACTACACAAAGCCGCCAAGCCGGTGGCCTTATATAGTGTGGGGCGTGTACCTACCCCTCTGAGCCATGATTGGCCAAAGCTGATTTTGGCGCGAACGGCCCATAATGTTCGAAATTCGACGAACGGTCGAACAGCCTACAGTATGTTCGAGTCGAACATGGGTTTGACTCGAACTCGAAGCTCATCCCTATATATAACCTACAACCTTCTTTCATTTTCTATGAGCACTGGCCCACCTGCCATGTCTTGTGCTCTTTTTAACATTTCATATGATACATTATGTATATGGGGAAAAAAACACGCTTCCGAATATAAATGAAAATGAAAATTGTAAAAAAAAAAATATTCTGAAATAAACAGCAACAACTCAAATGTGTGATATCACAAAAAACAACATAAACTAGAACAGAGTCACGCTCAACTAATATGCAACTAATAAAGATACACTGATAAAAAGTCCTCCTAATGTATACAACATAAGATATCTGATAATGAACAGTCCTCCTTATTACAGAAGAGAAATATAAAGGTATGTACAGCATAAAACATCTGGTACTAAACAGTCCTCCTTATTGGGTGAAGAGTGATGTAAAGAACAGGGTAATAGGTAAACAAGAGTGTCAAAATCTTGAGCTTTTAGTCCATGTGTAGACTCTCAGACACAGTGTAGTCCCCTTCAATCCCCTGTGCAATGGACACCATGTGAGACCACCACCGAAAGTAAGGAATGCCTGCTTACCAGATACATAGACCTTTAGAAAGGCCAGTAACGCTTGTGGCCGTTGTTACCCTAATGACCACTATCACTAGGACAGGATGTTTGGGCTTATCTTCCCAACTAGGACACAGATAAAAATAGCTGCATTACTCTTCCTTAGACAAAGATAAAAATATATATTTTATTAGTTAATCTGTCTAGAGAGATCTCCTCTCATTTCCTGTCTGACTGGGTAACTGGGGCAGGAAGTGAGGAAATTTTTACAAAACACATACATTTCAATGGCTAATGAAGCAGACAAGACCCTAAAGGCCAGGGTGATTTGAGGTGTTAGAAAATAAATATTTTTTAATGTTTCTATATAATATACCTGTGAAAAAAAATACAATTATTTTTTCATAGATAATGTAGTATTTATTGCCACCCTAAAAATTTTAATTTTTGGTAATCTTTCAACTTAGCTGAACCAATAGGGTAATTGGCTAGCTCACCATTGTCCACCTCTCCTTTTTCTCATTGGTCTTATTTAAAGCATAAATAAACCCAACTGTAAAATTTTTATTTATCTCAGCTTACTGGTTCTTAGATGTGGTGGCTGCATCCATTTTTTTCAGACTAAGAACTTTTTAAGCAAGTACAGAAAATACCTGTTGATCTTATCAGAAAAGCCATATCCTTGTCACTTCCTATGGGCTAACCTAGAAGCATTAAACAATGTTATCTTATTTCTGTAAACTTTAGGGCTGGGTTCGCACTATTGCAAATTGGAATGCGGGTTTCCCCGCATCCAAATCGCATAGCAGGAGATTGTGACCGACGCTCTGTGGAGCCAGTTCACACATCTCCACAGCGGCTCCAGTGCGAATTGCACAGGATCCCTGTGCGTCTTTTGTTCTATTTCAGGTCCAAATTCAACCCAAAATTTGGGCTGAAATCGGACCTGAAATGATGAATGGAGACGCACCGGACTCCTGCTGTAAGCTGCTGGGTTCTCAAGTGTGAACCCAGCCTTAGTACCATCATTCCCTATGTGATGGAGATGAACAAAGGCAGGCATATTTAAAATCTAGTCTGGGTGAAAACCATGGCTGCCTCTGCCTTTATAGATACAGTAGATGTGTGATGGTAGCCACCAAGGGAAGAGTTTTATTCATTCCTTTGTGTATATATAAGTTAGAAGTGAAATGCCATAAAAATTTTCATATCATGTTCTCATTGGCATCATCCCATATGGACATAGAAGAAGGGAGAACAAAAGGGGGGCGGGACACACCACACAAAATATATAAAAAATACAAAATGCCTTTATTGGATTTACATATTATTTTAAAGCGCCTATCGGCATAAAATTATGGAGATTTATACCATGCAGTACAAAGCATCACAGTACATTCAGTGGGAACATAAAAGTTAATATATGTTTTCAATAGTGGATTTGGTCAAAACGTTTCACGGGAGCCCCTTTTTTTGTCAGGACCACACAAACATATACAGTATACAGTTCTTGTCTTTAATGATGATGTATAACTGTTATATGCACCATCAAAAAGAAACAAAGCAACAAGAAAAAAGTCTTTAGATAAGGGCCACGCCTATCGGCCCATGGGAACAACCCACTAGACATAAAAGAATAATGATGAGGCCTCTAAAGATGTAGTAGAGATAGCATTATCCATTGGCAAGCAAACATAGTCATATGTATGTTGAAGCAGGGTTATTAGTATAACTAACCCAATGCTGTGCTTTAACAGCCCTCAGAGACCATCCCTGGCCCTCAAAAGGGTGAATTGAGTACCAGTAAGAGCTCACACTAGTAGGACATGAACTGGACCGTTTTATTCACAAGACTACCAGGTTAGATTAAAGGGAAAAAAGCAGGGTTCTGCTTTAAAGGGATTTGTGAAAGGCTTTTTACCTCTTAAAGCAGCTCCTGATCTTTAAAGCATGCAATGTGCATTCTTAACCTTGCTACAAATTATTAGATTTACAGTATAAAGAAACATTTGTCTAAAAATTCTCAGTATATTTGCTGACTTGAAGAATATTGTTCCAAAGTACTACAAAGCTTTCTTTGCTTTTAACATTTGATTTTGAAGCAAATAGACTTACCTGGATAAAAAACAACATATATTGAATTCATTTTTATGTATTCAATTGCTTGAGTAAAAGGAAAGGATTTCTATCATGCATCTTTGCATTTTCTCTACGGTTGAAAACGAACATCGATTTGGCCTCACTAACTAGTTAGAACAATGAACAAATGTTCTTAAAAATAAATATTTCTAGCAATATTCTACTAGTGTATGGTCAGCTTTATCTTCACAGCTTCTTGGGTTCACCAAAACCTGGTGGCCATAGTGGCCATAAATTATTAGCTGTGCTTCTGTCACACAGATTCCTGGTCAATGCACTGACCAATAGGAAGGGGCAATGTCAAGGTAAGACTGGACAAGAAGTAAGGGCAGGAAGTTGCATTCATTATTTGAACCCCGGGGTACTCTGAAGATGATCTAAAGATGAAGAAAAGCACCTGTGGATTCCTGCTGAAAGGATCAAGGCCAAGTTGGGAGGTAGAAACCCCCCACAGGCTCCTTTTAATCTTGCGTTTCCCAATCATAAAAAATCCACAAATAAAGCTCAATAGGAGTAACTACATCTGCAATAAATTGATACAGTTCACTGCAGTTACTTCAAGGCAATCAACTATTTTCTTTATCAAGGTTCAAAGCCTTAACATGCTCTACAGACCCTTCAGTCCCAACCCAGAACATGTCAGTGCCTAGTGATTGATACTAATTTATCAAAGGCATTTCAAATCAGTGGTTGATTTTACGATATTCCATCCTGGGTACGGTGTACATCAACCCCACCACTTTGTGCTATCTCCAGGCAGCATATCATTTACCAATTTAAAGCAGCTGGTTCAAGTAAATTTAACAGAGTTTAATATCCGGGATAGCTCACCGAGGGGATCACTTATTAAATTATTGGAAGCGATCTTAGGTTTCACTTGTGGTTTATTGTTCACAATTGTTTTGTCTTGAAAACAAATTTTCGTTTTTGACCTCAAAGAGATTTCAGTTTATGGCAGAATTCTGGAAGTTTATTAGTATCATAAATATTAAGGGGGAAACCTACCCCTGACTTTTTCCTCATAAATGTTATTTAAAAAGGGCTTATTATTTTACGTGATAAGAAATGGCTCTGGTATAGAGAAACTTCATGAAATAAATATTGTATTATGTTACAATAATGCATTAAAGACATATATTTTTCCCACAAAGGTGAAACTTCTATTTTAGCTGGGATTTTTTTTTATAAACACCACCTTTCTTACTAATTATCAAGTATCTGTTAAAAATATAAAGTAGACCTGTCACAAACATTAGTAATTGAGACTGATCACATAAGATAAATGCATTATTGGAGGTTACCTTAAGAAAAATTACACATATCACTATATTTAGTAGATGAAACGATATTAGAGGGTATGTGTAAATCTCACCTTTTCCTGTAAAAGTTGAGCTAAGCCACATTCCGTTCCCTGCCTTAAGCCTCCTCTTTGGTAATTTGGCTGCCCATCAAGTTGGAGGACTAATAGGGAGGCTTGGGAAGTAGGAGAGAAAAGGCCAACTGTGTGGACGATTATTTAAGATTTAAGCACAACCTCAGCTGTTGATACCTTTGGAATTATTAGTCGATTTGAAGTAACAAAGCAACGCATTACATCAGTTGTCTCCCAAATTGTGGCCTTGGGGAATCATTCCTCCCACTGATATGAGGCACTATTCCTCCCACTGACACCAAAATTTACCCTAATGCCAAAGATGGGACATTGTTTACTCCCATTGATGCCAGGACATTTTCTACTCCCATTGTTCACTTTCCGGCCCCCCTAAAGTCTGAAGCACAGGAAACTGGCCCTTTGTTTAGAAAGTTTGAGACTCCTGCATTACACTAACAAGTCACACCTAACAATATTGAAATTTTATAAACATATAATAATCACTCTGCCTAGTCCTACTTCTTTTACCATAAGAGTAGGAGTTTAGTTAAAATTTGCGGTAACCAAGTCCAAATTATGAATATGGCTATAAGGGTGAGTTATATTAGGTTTATTACCACTCAGTAGCCAGGGATGAGCCGAACACCCCCCTGTTCGGTTCGCACCAGAACCTGCGAACAGACAGAATGTTCGTGTGAACTTTAGAACCCTATTAAATACAATGGACTCGAACGTTCGAAATCTAAAGTGCTAATTATAAAGGCTAATATGCAATTTATTGTCCTAAAAAGTGTTTGGGGACCCGGGTCCTGCCCCAGGGGACATGTATCAATGCAAAAAAAGGTTTAAAAAATAGACGTTTTTACGGGAGCGGTGATTTTAATAATGCTTAAAATGAAAAAATAAAAGTGAAATTTTCCTTTAAATTTCGTACCTGGGGGGTGTGTATGATATGCATGTAAAGTGGTGCATGTTTCCCGTGCTTAGAACTGGCCCTCCACAAAGTGTCATTTTTGAAGGAAAAAAAGTCATTTAAAACTCACTCGCGGCTATTAATGAATTGTCGGCTTTTATCAATACATAGAAAAGTCATTGATAAAAAAAAAAAGCGTGGGGGTCCCCCAGAATTTAATTACCAGGCCCTTCAGGTCTGGTATAGATATTAAGGGGAACCCCGCCGCAAATTTAAAAAAAAATGCGTGCGGTTCCCCCCAAATATCCATACCAGGCCCTTCAGATCTGGCATGGATTTTAAGGGGAACTCCACCCCAAATTAAAAACAAATATGGCGTGGAGTCCCCCAAAAATCCATACCAGACCCTTATCCGAGCACGCAACCTGGCAGGCCGCAGGAAAAGAGGATGTTGATGGGGACAAGGGCCTCATCCCCACAACCCTTGCCCGGTGGTTGTGGGGGTCTGCGGGCAGGGGGCTTATCGGAATCTGGAAGACCCCTTTAACAAAGGGGACCCCAGATCCCGGCCCCCCCTATGTGAATTGGTAAGGGGTACATTGTACCCCTACCATTTCACGAAGAAAGTGTCAAAAAAAATTAAAAAAAAACACACAAACACCTTGAAAAGGTCCTTTATTAAAAAAAAAAAAAACATTGCAGCGGTGAAATCCAGTGTCCCGCGGCGATCCCGATGTCCAGCGCTGTCCGTCATTGGTTGTGCCTGAGCGGACCTGATGGGGAACTTCCTCCGCAGTGTTTTAAATGTATAGGCGGACCAGATGCGGAACGCGAGAAGGGGCGGGTCTATTCATGTATTACACAGCGAACAAAGTTTCCCATCAGGCCCGCCAACTTCCTTCACTGTGTAAATTTAAATTACACAGTGAAGGAAGTTCCCCGCTCAGGCCAATGACGTAGGCGGGGTCTGACATACCGAGGGGGCGGACCTGATGGGGAACTTCTCTCACTTTGTAATACATGTATAGACCCGCCCCTTCTCATGTTCCGCATGGTCCTCAGCCTTACACCGAGTCATTGGCTGAGCGGACCTGATGGGGAACTTTAGAAGGGGCAGGTCTATACATGTAATAGACTGCGGAGGAAGTTCCCCATCAGGTCCGCTCAGGCTCAGCCAATGATGGACAGCACTGGACATCGGATCGCCGCGGGACACTGGATTTCACCGCTGGAATGTTTTTTTTTAAATTTTACTTATTAAATTTTTTTAATAAAGGACTTTTTCAAGGTGTTTGTGTGTTTTTTTTTTTTTTTTTTTGACACTTTCTTTGTGAAATGGTGGGGGTACAATGTACCCCTTACCAATTCACATAGGGGGGGCCGGGATATGGGGGTCCCCTTTGTTAAAGGGGTCTTCCAGATTCCGATAAGCCCATGTTGAGGGCATGTGGCCTGGTACGGTTCAGGAGGGAGGGGGGGGCGCTCTCTCATCCCCCCCTCTTCCCCTGTGGCCGGCCATGTTGTGTGCTCGGATAAGGGTCTGGTATGGATTTTTGGGGGGACTCCACGCCATTTTTATTTAAATTTGGGATGGAGTTCCCCTTAAAATCCATGCCAGATCTGAAGGGCCTGGTATGGATATTTAGGGGGAACCGCACACCATTTTTTTTTAAATTTGCTGTGGGGTTCCCCTTAATATCCATTCCAGACCTGAAGGGCCTGGTAATTGAATTTGGGGGAACCCCCACGCTTTTTTTTTTTTTTTATCAATGACTTTTCTATGTATTGATAAAAGCCGACAATTCATTAATAGCCGCGAGTGAGTTTTAAATGACTTTTTTTCCTTAAAAAAATGACATTTTGTGCAGAGACAGTTCTAAGCACGGGAAACATGCGCCACTTTACATTCATATCATACACACCCCCCAGGTACGAAATTTAAAGGAATATTTCACTTTTATTGTTTCACTTTAAGCATTATTAAAATCACTGCTCCTAAAAAAACGGCTGTTTTTAAAACTTTTTTTTGCATTGATACATGTCCCCTGGGGCAGGACCCGGGTCCCCTGGGGCAGGACCCGGGTCCCCAAACACTTTTTAGGACAATAACTTGCATATAAGCCTTTATAATTAGCACTTTAGATTTCTCCCATAGACTTTTAGAATTTGCCGCGAACACCCCAAATTGTTCGTTGTTCGGCAAACGGGCGAACAGGCAATGTTCGAGTCGAACATGAGTTCGACTCGAACTCGAAACTCATCCCTATCAGTAGCATGTGTCTGCTATGAAAGTGCATGCCAGTTGGAACATTTATAACTGTGTTTTCAAAGAAACCTGAGGCATCTTACAGAGTTCAAAAGAAGAAGTTGATAATATGATTAAAATAAAAAATATATAATCTATTAAAAGGTACATAAAAATGGGAGTTTATGTCAAACATAGGCAAAGTGTGCTTGCATAGTTGTGGAACCCCACCAAAATGAAAAGGCAAACACTTTAGTAGATACTTTGAAAATGCTACAGACTTAAGCTGGTCATACGTCATTAGAATTTCATTAAAAAATTTTAATTTTTTTGCTACATTTGATCAATTTTGTAATAGTTAGTTGAGTCAGACCGCCATCAGTTTTCGAACACACTTATAAGAAAATTCAAATATTTAAATTCAAATGTTTCCATCCAAAGAGCCAGCTTAGATGAAATATTAAGGTCTTACAAAAGAAATTAGTTAACTCAATAATAGCAAGAATGAATTCTCTAGGGAGCAAAATTTCTACAAACATACAAGCAAAGATCTAACTATGTATGGCTAGCTTTACACCCTGCAAAATTACCCCAGCATTAAATCTGTTCTTTTGTGACTATCCAAAGTTTTAATGCAGTAAACAGACTGTGCTATATGGTAGGCCATTAGAATGAATATTATGAATAGTCAGCTGTGTAATCACACAATGAGGTTAAAACAATCTAGTCATGCGTGTAAGCCAAGAATAAGCAGAAAGCAAATAAAGAATAAAGAACAAATGTAAGATATTAATCTTTGAGCATGTATTTGTAGTAAGTGAAAAATTGCACTGTAATTGACTTTAATTAACCTTTACCACAATATGTAAGCCAGACAGACACGTTACATCTACTCATGTACAGAGCTACTAGGAGAGAGTGGGAACAAAAGAGTGAAATATTAAAATTAGGGTGGCCATACATAGATTGAAATTCAGCCAGTTCAGCAGGGACCAGATACATTTCGATCCATTTATGGGTAGGCTGGTTGCCCAGAAGGCGCTCTGTTTTTTCCCGAACGATCAGTGTGTAGGTGAGGTGCAGCAGGGTGCGGTGGAATAACACAGTTAGTCCCAGTGCAATGAAAGATCTTGTATTAAAATAATGCAGAAACAGTTCACAAAGGCAGCCCAACTGGAAAAACTCAGTTTCAACAGCATGACTGTCAGCATCTGTAAAGAGGGGACAAGTTGCGGCCTAGCCATCTTGTCCCCAACAAGCAGGTGTCCAGAGAAAATGCAAGCCCTACCCTTCTTGTCAGGAACCTTTCCCTGAGGCTACTACTGTCCCTACCAGGCAGGGTACCTGTCCTCACTCTATCAACCCGCAAATGCATGCCAAACCTGGGAGCCAGGGCCTTAAATAGGCTCTTCCTGACCCAATATGGCTGCCTGAGTCACACGAGATGGCAGCTTCTAATTGGATGCTTCCCCGCTGACTCAGGAAACCATAGAATAACTGTGTTCCTTCTGACCTCCTCTCCGACTGCAGTGCCACTACAGAAGAGCACCACCTGCAGTGGAGAATGTAGATTGCACCTGCCTACAATTGCTGTGGGCTGTATCCGGCAGCACTGATCATTGTATTATTCTAACGGAATACAACACAGAACACAATAGCACAGTGGGAGTTATTCCCCCATTCACATCAAGTGTGTGGACAGGGGAATCAGATCTTTTTTTTTTTTCAACCCACTGATTGAGTGAAAATAAAATTATTAGTGAAGACTGCGAGCCAGGCCTTCTCGTCCACATCAGTGGCTGACCTCACAAATGCGCTTCTGGAACAATGGTAAAACATTCCCATAGACACACTCCTAAACCTTGTGGACAGCCTTCCCAGAAGAGTTGAAGCTGTTATAGCTGAAAAGGGTGGGCTAACTCAATATTGAACCCTACGGACTTATGCCGCGTACACACGATCGATTTTCTCGATGGTGAAAACACCGTCGAGAAAATCGACGGGAAAAACGAGGAACGGCTTGTTCCCCTACACACGGCCGTTTTTCCCGACATTTTTTCTCTTGGTCGAGAAAAACGACTGTGTGTAGGCTCCCCGGCAGTGTTTCCCTATGGGAAAACTGCAGCGTAAAAAAATGCAGTGAATCACGACGAGAAAAATTAGAGCATGTTCTAATTTTGCTCGTCGTGATTAATGCCGTTTTTCTCGTCGGGAAAAATGATCAAAAGCCCACACACAGTCGTTTTTCTCGTCAAAGAGAAAAATTTTAATTTTTCCCGACGAGAAAAATGGTCGTGTGTACACGGCATTAGACTGGAATGCCATTAAAGTTCATGCGTGTGTAAAGGCAGGTGTCCCAATACTTTTGACAATATAGTGTATATTTTTTAGGGCTGCAGAAATTAACGATTAATTGTTTGATTAATCGTTAACTTCTTTGATCGATCAAAATAATTTTGATCGTGGACGATCCGCGGAGTGAGCTCCTCGGTCTCGTCCATAGGAAAGGCCATGGCTTCAGCCTAGCTCCGGAGCCGCGGCCATCTTGGTCCACCCGGCAACGGCCTAGTAGCGGCGCCCTGACGTCATCATCAGCCGCCTGCTTGTGCCGTCTACTCTGCGGTTCTGCCTGGATTTTACGGTAGGGGGGAGATGTGGACATTACGAGGGAAATGTGGCCATTACAGTATGGGAGCACATGTGGACATTACAGTATGGGGGGCAGATGTGGACATTACAGTATGTGGGGCAGATCATGGATATTACAGTATGTGGCAGATGTGGACATTACAGTATGTGGCAGATGTGGACATTACAGTATGGGGCAGATGTGGACATTACAGTATGGGGGAGATGTGGACATTACAGTATGGGGCAGATGTGGACATTACAGTATGGGGGAGATGTGGACATTACAGTATGGGGGAGATGTGGACATTACAGTATGGGGGAGATGTGGACATTACAGTATGGGGCAGATGTGGACATTACAGTATGGGGAGGCAGATGCGGACATTACAGTATGGGGCAGATGAGGACATTACAGTATGGGGGAGATGTGGACATTACAGTATGGGGCAGATGTGGACATTACAGTATGGGGGAGATGTGGACATTACAGTATGGGGCAGATGAGGACATTACAGTATGGGGGAGATGTGGACATTACAGTATGGGGCAGATGTGGATATTACAGTATGTGGCAGATGTGGACATTACAGTATGGGGAGGCAGATGCGGACATTACAGTATGGGGCAGATGAGGACATTACAGTATGGGGGAGATGTGGACATTACAGTATGGGGCAGATGTGGACATTACAGTATGGGGGAGATGTGGACATTACAGTATGGGGCAGATGTGGACATTACAGTATGGGGGAGATGTGGACATTACAGTATGGGGCAGATGTGGACATTACAGTATGGGGGAGATGTGGATATTACTGTATGGGGGGAGATGTGGAAATTGTAAAAACTGTATGTGCCTTATAATCGAAATTAGTCGATTAATCGATTTAAAAAAAATCGATTAATCGAACATGAAACTTTTAATCAGTAACAGCCCTACTTTTTTTAGATCAAGACATATGTATCATTGTATTTTAACTTGAATATGGAGCTTTTTTGGTGTTACTCTTAAAAGTTCCATGGGAACAGTTTTTTTCTGCTAATTTGTGGTAATAGGGACTAAGTTCCACCTACATCTTTGTACTTTTGACCTCTTTTGGTTTATCCCCACCCCTTTGAATACGTGCAGCTATGGGGAAGGAAATACCCTGGCTACAGATGATTGAATGGCAGGATTGTTTCAAACCAAGTTCAAGTTTGGACCAAATCCATGCTCATCCCTAACTGGGATAATTACAAGGGTTGAATGTTATTTATATTTTTGCCCGTGTAGATAAGCAGGATGCAATCACTGGTACCATAAGTTGCCAATACATGTTTTCCATCCTGCTACATTTTTCTAGGGCACCATGCAACCACTCACATGTGCATGAATGCTGATGTTTCATTAAAGCGTTAGTAAAGCCCGCTTGGTGATTTTTACCTATAGGTAAGCCTATAATAAGGCTTACCTACTGTATACGTGCACAGTTTAGGAGATATTCACCCTGGATGCAGCCAGTTACGGCACTGGCGCATGCGCTCTGAAGGCCCAGCATACCTTGCCAGACCTTCAGAGCTTCATGCCGGAACCATGTGCAGGAGTGACTTTATCGTGGCTCTGGGCCAATCACATAGCCGGAGCGCGCAAACCCAGAAGAAATACCAGGGGAAGATGCCAGCCCTCACAGCGCTGGAGGGCTTCGTTCCAAGGTGAGTATTAACTAGCACATTATGCCACTTTTTTTTTTTTTTTCTTTTACAACAGCTGCGGTTTACTACTTAACCCCTGACATTCCATATTGCAATGCTGGAGCCTCTGAATAACTCATTATATACTCTACTTCTGCCATAGGAAAAGTATGGGGCCATTTGACTTTTACTTTGGGAAAGTTAATAACTGGCTGTCATGAAGCTGCTTTGGCTTTGATGCCTTTTGAGTTTCTGACCTGGAACAAATCTAGAGATGTTTGAAACTTTTTTGTCATCTATGTACAGAAGGCTTACTCTGAGTCTGTGACTCAAAATTATTGAAGCAAGAAACGGCCAGGCAACTGGAAAAAGGCCAGCAACAAGCTGATAGGTTAATTTGCCCCAGTCTAAATTGGACCTAGTATTTGTATATATGAATGTGAGTTAGGGACCTTAGATTATAAGCTCCTTGAGGGCAGAAACTGATTTGAATGTACAATATACAGTATATGTAAAGTGCTGTGTAAAAAGACTGCACACAGCGGGAGCCAATCAGCAGGTCCGGTGGACCCGATGTCCGCCGGGAACCCGGCGATTGCTCTGAGAGAGGCAGACCGGCAGTCTGCCTATGTAAACAAGGCAGGTAGCTGTTCTGCTAGTAAGGACGACACATGTCTTGTGTTTCTGCTAAGCAGGAACACGGATTTCTGTCTTCCTACAGTGCAACCATCCCCCATCAGTAAGAAAGCACTCCCAGGGAACACATTTAACCCTTTGATCACCCCTGATGTTAACCCCTCCCCTGCCAGTGTCATTAGTACAGTGAAAGTTTTTTAGCACTGATCACTGTATTAGTGTCACTGGTCCCCAAAAAGTGTCACTTAGTGTCAGATTTGTCTGCCGCAATGTTGCAGTCCTGCTAAAAACCATTAATCTCCTAAAATTGGACTCTTTCACAAGTGACTTTTCATCTCTTCCTCTCTGCGCCCTGGAACTTTTTACCCCGGACCTATCAATATCTACGTGGAAGGATTCTGGCATACAAAATCTGGGCCTCCTTTTTGAAGGATCCTCACTGCTCCCTTTTGCAACTCTATGTAAGGTATATAACCTCCCTACCAGGGATTTCTACAAATATTTACTCCTCCGATTAGTCCTAACATCAATCCTTCCAGGAAACTTCCAAATACCCAACGGCATCCTATCCTTTTACGAGAACCCCTAGACTCAATATAAAGGAATCTCCTTCCTATACAGCACTTTTACACACAACCTCTCTGTGGAAAAAACACCCTCTATGAAAATATGGGAAAAAGAACTTAATCCGAACTCTCAAATTACATAATGGCATAATGAAATGAAGGCGCTGCTTACTACCTCCTCAAAATGTGTCTCTCACTGGGAGAACACCCTAAAATACTACATCACTGGTACTATACCCCAGTGAGACTGTCAAAATTCAACACATCTACTTCTCCTACTTGCTGGAGAAACTGCGGTTCTACTGGCTCACTACTGCGTATCTGGTTGTCCTGCCCCAAGTTACAACCTTTTTGGGAACATGTATTCTTTCTTTCCTCAGTGCTCCACACTCCTATAACATGCAACTCGCCTACAGCTCTCTTCCTCCTACATCATGAATCCTGGAGCCCCATCCACAGACCCTTCATAGTCCTCTGTATAATCGCTGCCAGGAATTCCATAAATATATCCCATAGTTTGTAGATGCTATAACTTTTGCGCAAACCAATCATTATACGCTTATTGATTTTTTTTTTTTTTACCAAAAACATGTAGCAGAATACATATTGGCCTAAATTGATGAAGAAATTAGATGCTTTACATTTGTTTATTAGATGCGTTTTGTAGCAAAAAGTTAAAAATATTGGTTTCATTTTTCTAAATTTTCATTTTTTTTTGTTTCTAGCGTAAAAAAAAAAAAAAAACGCAGAGGTGATCAAATACCGCCAAAAGAAAGCTCTATTTGTGGAAAAAAAGGGACATCAATTTTAATTGGGTACCGCGCAATTGTCAGTTAAAGCAACGAACTGCCGTATCGCAAAAAATTGCCTGGTCAGGAAGGGGGGGGGGGGGGGTTACAGCAGAATGGAAGGGAGGCCTGGGAAAGCCTGAAGCTCTGTTTGCCAAGTGAAAGGTATCGTGCCAATAATTGTTCTATAACATATACTTAATGTAGATTGACTTATGCCTTGTACACACGACCAGTTTTCCTGGCAGGAAAAAAAAACGACGCTTTTCCCGATGGGATTCCTCTCAAGCCTGCCTTGCATACACACTGTCACACAAAAGACCGCTGAACTTTTAAATGCCAAGAACGCGGTGACATCAAAGACTACGACGAGCCGACAAAATGACGTTCTATGCTTCCGCGCATGCGTCGAATTGTTTACGAGCATGCACATTTTTTTTTCCCTCGGGAAAGCATACACACAACGGTTTTCGCAGCGGGAAAAAGACCGAACAAGTTCTCTTTTTTTTTCCCCAGCAGTTTTCTCAGCGGGAAAACTGCGATGGAGCATACACACGGCCGGTTTTCCCAGCCAAAAGTTGTCAGGCAGTTTTCCCGACGGGAAAACCGGTCGTGTGTACAAGGCATTAGACACAATTCAAAGTGAAATATGATTTCTTTTGAATTTGGATAGCGTGGGGAAGGGATAGAAGCGGTCAGGTTTCCCTTAATTTTTTGTGTTAGTGGCTCCCTGAATGTCAGGGCATAACAGGGTGTCACCAGGACAGAAAGTGAGAATGTATCGCTCTTGAGATGAATACCTTGTGATTATGCCAGCTATACAAACATGAAAGAGGTTCTAACCTTCCCTACTCTATCCAAGATTAAATATTAAAGGAAACATTTTTACTTCTGTTCTGTCCCATCTATATGTGTTTTTTTTTTCTGTTGTATTGAGTTGTATCAGGTTATTATACTTGTTTTGAACGTTGACATCTAGTGGCAGTTTAGGACTACTACAACTTTTTTACTTATGTCATTAGGTATCTCCCTTTGCTCTCTCCTACTATTTATTGTTAGTTAGCTCTGTCCTAGCTAGACTCTTCTTGCTCCTTCTAGGTTCTCTCAGTCAGTGTTAGTTCTATGCAGAGACTGAGCTTTGGAAAGTTATGCTTCGTAAACACGACCGTTTTTTCCGACGGGAAAACTGCTATAAGAGCTTTTCGTCGGGAATCCCAGCCATGTGTATGCTCCATCGCAGTTTTTCCGACGGGAAAACTGCCGGACAAAAAAAGAGAGCAGGATCTTTTTTTCCATCAGGAAAAAATCCTGACAGGAAAACCGTTCGTCTGTATGGTTTTCCGACGGGCAAAAAAAACGCGCATGCTCAGAATCAAGTATGAGACGGGAGCGCTCTTTCTGGTAAAACTAGCGTTCGTAATGGAGATAGCACATTCGTCAAGCTGTAACGAACTGAAAAGCACGAGGCTGAAAAGCGCAAATCGTCTCTCTCACCAAACTCTTACTAACACGAGGATCAGCAAAAGCAGCCCAAAGGGTGTCTGGAACTTCCCCTTTATAGTGCCGTCGTACGTGTTGTATGTCACTGAGCTGTGGACGGGCGGACTTTTGTCTGAGCGTGTGTATGCAAGGCAGGCTGAGAGGAATTCTGTCGGGAAAATCGACGGTTTATTATTCGATGGAAAAACCGGTCGTGTGTACTAGGCATCATTCCCTCTTTACTTACATTTAAAAAATGGAAAAACATCCTTTGTACTATCCTTATCTGAAGTAAAATTGCACTGGATTCAACTTCTGTGTCCTACCTAAGAGTTAAGCTTCCTGGGAATGATGCCATACTGTCTGAACAGACTTGGTCTAAGCAGGTATGTCCATGTATATAGGGACACTTAAAACAGAACCTCCATTGGGATTTACACTTCTCACATACTGTACTACTGAACACCGTATGCCCAGCCTACTGTTACAGGAAACAGGAGCTGAGTTTGTGTTATTAGGAATCACCTGACCTTATCTATTTCTCTCTTCTGTGCAAGTTTATTTATTTCAGGTACTTATATAGTGCCGCCAATTTTACGCAGCGCTTTTTTACATATACATTGTACATTCACATAAGTCCCTACCCTCAAGGAGCTTACAATCTAAGGTCCCCAACTCACATTGATACATAGTAGAGCCAATTTAGACAGGATCCAATTAACCTACTAGCATCTCTTTGGAGTGTGGGGAGAAACTGGAGTACCCGGATGAAAACCCATGCAGGCACAGGGATGATATGCAAACTCCAGGCAAAGTTGATATGAACTATGATACATGTAAAGCTCTGATTGTTTATATGTGTAGCGGGGTGCCACCGTAAGGAACTCTGAGAGACTACCATGCCCAGTGTACAGTGGGGCACCCAGAAGACATTGCCCAGCGCAAGGTCTGCTGGGGCTGGCTATTTAAGGAAGGGCGGAACAACACGCGGGTCTCTTTGGACGCCGCCCATCTAGCAAGTGGAACCTGCGCTGGGTCTGCCACTGGACTAGGCCTAAGAGTGAGGCCTGGAGATCCAAAGAGCCCTCCGACATCTCACCGGAAGAATCCAGGAGTCATCTGGTTCATCATCTCTCCAAGGACTGAAGGGAGACTGTGAGCTGAAGTCCCAGCTGTGGAAGTCGGTTGTACGGACTGGTCCGGTCAGGTGAGAGAGCACTAGCTCAAAGATTGTTGACTAAGTCTTAGACTCAGAGTCCTGGTTAAGGAACCGCAACACCGGAGAGTATCACCTTGCACACCGGAGAGACAGTGTGCTGTTCAGTGTTAGATAGACTTTGTTACTTGCCAAGCAAACAACTGTTGTGTTACCCTGTGGATTACAAATAACCTACAAAGTGCACCACCATTGCTAGCGAAGATCCTTCCTAAAGGAAGCACCGTATCTGCAATAGTCAGGCCTGGCTTTAGACTGTTAGATACTGTTTGGGCGCCATCTTGCCCATGAGGGGGAAGCTCGCGAGCATAGCTAATAGACACTTAACGTGGATGGTATTGGTTGACTTAGCAATCGTTATATGCTGTGTATGTTCAATATTGCAGGGCTCTGCGTGTATTGCTGCACTACTGTTTGAACTACCCATTTCTTACTCAGTAAAATAACTTCTGGTTAAGCCTATTGTTGTGTGGTTATATGTCTGTTGCGGTATTGTGATCCCCACACCTAACAGGTTTCTCAATCCCATTTTATCACTATCTGTGCCAAGGGAGGTTAGAGCCAGTTACTGGGGGTTGACAGTAGCGTGTTACAGGCCCAAAAAAAATCAATACCAGCAGCCCTCTTAGCTGGGGGTGTGCTACACGTAGGGGCTCAGAGTCCGGGATCCTGTACGCTGCAACCAAGCCTGCCAGAAGTATCGGCATGGATCCGTTGGTAGTGACACAGTGGTGTGCAGAAACCGGCGCTTGTCCAGACAGGGCGGTAGTCATTGAACTCCCCGGGGAAGATTGGCTAGAGGGCGATGTGGTGCGGCTTATGGTGATACTATCCCCGAGTCAGAAGGCATGGGTAATGGATCTAAAGTCAGACCCAGAGACCTCCTTCACCCACGCATTGGTAGAATGGCGTGAAGGGATACCAGAGAGCTTTAGAGGTCAGAGTGTACAGGCCATAGACCAGAAGATATACGGTCTAGCGCATGCAAAGCCTATCAAGAAGGAACCACCTGAACCAACAGTAAAAGAGACAGAAACCTCTGTGACGCCCCTGACCGTTATAGGCCCCAAACTCCTTAATGCATTAGGGGACCTTGTGGCCAAATGCCAGAAGAGCAACACGGTGTGTGTGGAGACTGGGTACCGGAAGCTCAGGGTATTCTCAGGGAAACAGCCCGTAACACTCGGGGAGGAGGATTTTGACACATGGATAGAGCAAGCAATGCAGGTTGTAGAAGGCTGGGAAGTGACAGAGACTCAGAAGAAACAGCGCATTAATGAAAGTTTAAAGGGGGCCGCTGCAGAAGCGGTGAAGAACCTCAGATTTAGCCACACGCCTTGTACTGCTTATGATTATCTGACCATGTTACAGGAAGAGTTCGGCCAGCTGAAGAAGGTTACCGACTTGATGTACAAGTTTGAACATACCCTTCAACAGCCAGGGGAGCAGTTTTCAGAGTATGTGAGAAGGTTGACCAAAATGCTTTGCCAGATAGTCCTGAAGAAAGGGATGATACCACAGGCTATAGATGCTGCCAGGATGCGACGCTCTGATCCGGTCTGGCTCCACCTGAAGACAACTGGTGGAGTCATGTCTTTGAATTATCCGGATCTCGTGCGCATAGTAAGAGATGAAGAGGCATTGCTTAAAGACCAGCAGACATCAGAAAAGCCAAATTTTCCTCTCACAGCTGAGGTCAGGTCTGTCATGGCCACGGAACGGGACTCTGAAGTGGCTGTCTTAAAGTCGCAAATGACCCCAAGTTTTGGAGATGTTGACTTCCTTAATGGCTAAAAGTCAAGGAGCCATGCAGAAAGAGGAGGTGAACAAGGAGGTGTACCAGAGCGCCTCAACACCAGTTTCTCCGCAAGCCAGAAGAGATGAAGTTTGCTACAACTGCGGAGGGGTGGGACATTACGGCAGAGAGTGTCCCAGCCCGAGAAAGAAGCAAGGATCATACCACAAGCCGGCGGAAAACTTCAGAGGGCTCTGGTGAAGGAGTCAACCGGGTGCCCGTCAGTTCCAGTAAACTCCAACGGAATCAGAGAAACAGAAAAGCCAAAGAGAGAGGGGAACAACTTCCCAGCCCTCAAACTCACTGATCCCTACTCTAAGTCCAAACCTAAAATTTGACAAGAGGTCAATGCATGCCAGGCCCAACAAGGACTTAGATCCAGGAAAAGAGTGAAAAAGAAGAAACCGCAGAAGGCCAAACCACTGGGATCCAGGGGGGCAACTTCTCAGAAGAAATTCCCAGTTAATCTAGTGGGACCCTCCCCAGTGGTTCCCATCCAAGTAGATGGGATCTACACAAAGGCCATCCTTTACACAGGAGCTCAGGTGACCCTTCTGTACCGGGACTTTTATCAGAAACATCTGAAGCATTTGCCCCTGCAGAAACAGGAAGATTTGCAAATATGGGGAATTGGAACTCAAAGTTTCCCATATGACGGATACCTCCCTATTAGGTTGGCTTTCGACCCTTCGGTGGCTGGAGACACAGAAGTTTTCGACATATTGGCGGTAGTCTGCCCCCACTCCAGGAGCCAACAAGAGTTCCCTCATAATAGGGAAAAATACTGACCTGGTTAGGAGATTGCTGGCCCCTATAGCCCAGGGACAAGACGCCTCAACGACCTGGATCCATCCTATGTTGCGACAGGCCTACCAGCGCCTGGTATTGGAGCAGAGAATCCCTAAAGAAGGAGTGGGGAAGGTCTGGAAGTTGGACAAGAAGGAGAAGATATTACAGCCCCGTGAGGTTACCAGTATGAAGGCTACTGTGAAGCTTACTTGGGAAAAACCGGGTCCCTTCATAGTCCTAGAGCCAGATTCCTTGGATACCCACCCAGGTCTGGAAGTTATCCCTGAAGTGGTCCCACTAAGAGCTCTGAAGAATACCAATGGCAGGGTGTCTGTGAGCCTCAGAAACACTACTGACACACCTGTGAAGATCCCAGCCCGAATGTTGTTAGGCCAAGTGAATCCAGCCACTCTGGTTGCCTTATCCGAGCAGGAGGATGCAGAAGAAGGGGGAGCTACGGGGGAGAAACTCTGCCTGGAGGAGACAGCTTTGCCACTGGCATGGAGGAAGAGGGCCAAAGCCCAGCTAACTAGATGGCACAAGATCTTTTCCAAAGATGAATTCGATGTGGGGTGTGCGAAGTGTGCCACCCACCGGATCCGCCTGCAGGAGGACAAGCCATTCAGAGAGAGAGTCCGGCGGGTCCCCTTGGCAGAACTGGAGGATCAGCGAGAGCAACTGACAGAGCTCATGAAGATGGGTGTTATCCGGTGGTCCAGAAGTCCATATGCATCCCCCATAGTTGTGGTGAGGAAGAAAAATGGGTCGTTGAGGGTATGTATCGATTATAGGACCCTCAACAGATGAACGATACTCGACCAATACACCACTTCCCAAATAGAGGATGCCCTGCAGAGCCTGTCGGGGGCCAAATGGTTCAGTGTAATGGACCTGAAGAGTGGGTATTACCAGATTCCCATGCAACTTGAAGACCGGGAGAAGACAGCCTTCATCACCCCGGTGGGGTTCTATGAATTCAATTGCATGCCCCAAGGCTTGTCGGGAGCTCCAGCCACCTTCCAACGACTCATGGAGAAGACAGTAGGAGACATGAATCTCATAGAAGTACTAGTGTACCTGGATGATATTATTGTCTTTGGGAAGACTCTCGAGGAGCATGAGGAGAGACTAGAGAAGGTTTTGAAGAGGCTCAGTGATGAAGGACTCAAACTTTTGCTGGAGAAGTGCCAGTTCTACCAATCTTCAGTCCATTATCTGGGGCACATTGTGTCCGAAGAAGGGGTGTCCACTGACCCAGAAAAACTGGAGGCTGTCACCTCATGGCCCCGGCCCACTACCGTGACTGAGCTCCGATCGTTCTTGGGGTTTTGCTCTTATTACCAAAGGTTTGTGAAAGGATTCGCCAAGATTGCAAAGCCCTGAAATGAACTCTTAAAGACAGAAGGAGAGGAGGATGACTCAGGCCCTAGGAAGCCAGGAGAGTCTGTGGAAGATCAGTGGACTGTGAGATGTGAAGAGGCGTTCACCAGATTGAAGGAGAGTTTGACCACTGCCCCCGTCTTGGCCTATGCAGACACAAAAAAAAACATATGAGTTGCATGTGGATGCCAGTCACGATGGTCTGGGGGGAGTGCTGTACCAGGAACACGATGGCCAGCTGAGACCCGTTGCTTATGTGAGCAGAAGTTTGACTCCAGCAGAAAGGAATTACCCCACCCACAAGTTAGAATTCCTGGCCCTAAAATGGGCTGTGGTAGACAAGCTGAAGGACTACCTGTATGGAGCTGAATTTGTGGTCCAAACTGACAATAACCCGCTCACTTACCTTCTGACCACTGCCAAGTTGGATGCCACAGGCCACCGATGGCTATCCGCTCTTTCTGGATTTACTTTCAGCTTGAAGTACAGACCTGGGGCTGGAAACAAAGATGCAGACGCCTTATCAAGAAGGGCCCATGCTCCCATTAACCAGACCAAAGACTGGATCAGATTGACCCCAGAGGGAGTGTGAGCTCTGTGTCAGGGAGCAGAACTCCAAGCTAGTGGGGGGTCAAGGGCTGAAGAGATTGGAGTCTCAGTAGTTGGAGTACCCAAGTGTTATTGTGATGTGACACAGATTGGAGAAGAGAACCTGCCCAGACTCTCAAAGGGAGATCTGAGAAGAGACCAACTGGAAGACTCATTGGGAGGGCTGGCCCTGGAAGCCTTGGAGAACAAAACCCCAGACTTACTGCTGAAGGATCCCTCCAAAGAGGCTCGCCTGCTGAGGAGAGAATGGGATTGACTCCAGATGCATCAAGGGGTGGTCTACCGAAGGGGCCCCTCTGATGATCTGAAAGATAAGTGGCAGTTGTTTCTGCCTGAGAAATACCGCAAGACTGTCCTGGCTGCTCTACATGATGATCATGGTCACTTAGGATCAGAAAGAACTTTTCAGTTGGTAAGGAACAGGTTTTATTGGCTCTGCATGCGGGCTGAAGTGGAGGAGTATTGCCATTCTTGCGCAAGTTGCATACAAAGAAAGACTCTGCCTCATCAAGCTGCCCCAAAGGGCCACCTACAAAGCCAAGGGCCTTTGGATCTGGTATGCATTGATTTTCTTTGTATAGAACCTGATTTGACTGGAAATGGGAATGTTCTGGTGATAACCGACCATTTCACTCATTACGCTCAGGCGTTCCCAACCAAAGACCAGAAGGCCTCCACAGTGGCCAAGGTACTTGTTGAGAAGTTCTTTGTACATTATGGCCTGCCTCAACGCCTTCACTCGGATCAAGGAAGGGACTTCGAAAGTAGGCTGATCCGGAAACCGTTGGATTCCTTAGGTATAAAGAAGACCCAAACTACCCCCTACCACCCACAAGGGGATGCTTAGCCGGAGCGATTCAATAGAATGTTGTAAAACATGCTGGGGACTTTGAGCAGTGAGAAGAAGCAACATTGGGGCAGGCATATGGCTGCTATTGTGCATGCGTATAATAGTACCACCAGTGATGCTACCAGGTACTCCCCATACAGATTGATGTTTGGTAGGGAAGCAAGGCTGCCAGTAGATCTAGCCTTCGGTACTTCAATAGACCATACTTCGGCTGCTTCCCACAAGGGATATGTGGATCGGTTGAGGCGGAGCTTAAGACTGGCATATGAGCAGGCCCAAGCCACGTCTAATCAAAGAGGAGCCAGGAATAAGCGGAACTATGACTTGAAGGTTCGGATTCATTTCTTGCAACAGGAGACAGAGTGCTGTTGCGGAACCTAGGCATATCAGGAAAGCATAAATTGGCCGACCGGTGGAAATCCCAACCCTATGTGATTTGCAAACAACTGCCTGGTTTACCAGTATACCAACTTAAACCAGAAGGAAGTGTGGGGCCGTTAAAGACATGGCACCAGAATCACTTGCTACCCCTGTCCGAAGCAGTTCGCTTGCCCCCTCCCTCAGATCTTTCTGAGCAGCTCTCAGACTCAGCTACCCCAAGGCCTGTCACTAGGTCTCAAGCGGCCAGTTCAACAGAGATGGATGCCCAAGAGCAGAGTGAAGAGGAGGAGTTGGAGTTGGATGGGCTATGGACATCACCAACACCTGAATCCATGACCACAGTTTTTCCGCCACCCCACATTACTGCTAGAGACACTTTGAATGCGGAGGCTGCTGAGTTTGTGCTGTTTGATACCCTTACGGAGGAATGGGAGGATGCTCAAGACTCTTTTCCAGAGGAAGATCCCAGGGATTCTTTATATCTTTCCGCACCCGAAGTGGGTGCCCTTGAGCCATGTGAATCGAATACACCTGACTTGGGAGATGAAGAATTGGAAGAAATTCCTTCAGTTGAGATCCCGGCTCCCAGGGGCCAGAGAGAAAAAAGAACTATCCACCCCCCCAAGAAGACTCACGTATTCTCAGATGGGACAGTGTTCAGAAGAGACTATTGCCACTGCAAGAAGGACAGTAAATAGGCCTGTCACCTCTACTGTAAATTTGGTGGAGGGCAACCCCAGCTCACTCCCTGGCACAGTTAGGCAAGCCACTTACACTACTATGATGTGTGGGTAGGACAACCTCCCCCCTAGAGCTTGGTGGGAGGTTCCTCTGCCAGGCTCCTTTGCAGCCGTGAACTGTGTTGTATGTTTGCATGCTGACAAATCTCATTAACTGTTATCTTTGGGGACCAAAGACTTTAAGTGGGGGGAGTGTGTAGCGGGGTGCCACCGTAAGGAACTCTGAGAGACTACCATACCCAGTGTACAGTGGGGCACCCAGAAGACATTGCCCGGCGCAAGGTCTGCTGGGGCCGGCTATTTAAGGAAGGGCGGAACAACACGCGGGTCTCTTTTAACGCCGCCCATCTAGCAAGTGGAACCTGCGCTGGGTCTGCCGCTGGACTAGGCCTAAGAGTGAGGCCTGGAGATCCAAAGAGCCCTCCGACATCTCACCGGAAGAATCCAGGAGTCATCTGGTTCATCATCCCTCCAAGGACTGCCGGGAGACTGTGAGCTGAAGTCCCAGCTGTGGAAGTCGGTTGTACAAACTGGTCCAGTCGGGTGAGAGAGCACTAGCTCAAAGATTGTTGACTAAGTCTTAAGCCGTGTACACACGATAGGTTTTACCGATGAAAACAGTCCGATGGACTGTTTTCATCGGACAAACCAATCGTGTATGGGCCCCATCGGTCTTTTTTCCATCGGTGTTTAAAAATAGAACATGTTTTAAATTTATCCGATGGTTAAAAAACCAATAGCAAATTACTATCGTCTGTGGGCAACTCCATCGGATAAAAAACCCACGCATGCTCAGAATCAAGTCGACGCATGCTCAGAAGCATTGAACTTAATTTTTCTCGGCTCATCGGAGTGTTTTACGTCACAGCGTTTGAAACGCTCGGTTTTTTGACTGATGGTGTGTGGGCAAGACTGATGGAAGGTAGTCGGATTAGAATCCATAGGATATCCGATCGTGTGTACAGGGCTTTAGACTCAGAGTCCTGGTTAAGGAACCGCAACACCGGAGAGTGTCACCTTGCACACCAGAGAGACAGTGTGCTGTTCAGTGTTAGATAGACTTTGTTACTTGCCAAGAAAACAACTGTTGTGTTACCCTGTGGATTACAAATAACCTACAAAGTGCACCACCATTGCTAGCGAAGATCCTTCCTAAAGGAAGCACCGTATCTGCAATAGTCAGGCCTGACTTTAGACTGTTAGATACTGTTTGGGCGCCATCTTGCCCACGAGGGGGAAGCTCGCGAGCATAGCTAATAGACATTTAATGTGGGTGGTATTGGTTGACTTAGCAATCGTTAATTATATGCTGTGTATGTTCAATATTGCAGGGCTCTGCATGTATTGCTGCACTACTGTTTGAACTACCTATTTCTTACTCAGTAAAATAACTTCTGGTTAAGCCTATTATTGTGTGGTTATATGTCTGTTGCGGTATTGTGATCCCCACACCTAACGGGTTTCACAATCCCATTTTATCACTATCTGTGCCAAGGGAGGTTAGAGCCAGTTACTGGGGGTTGACAGTAGCGTGTTACAGGCCCAAAAAAAAAATCAATACCAGCAGCCCTCTTAGCTGGGGGTGTGCTACATATAGATTTCTCAGCTTCTACTATATTAATATCGGGTCAGCAGCAAAGTATCTCTAAATTTTAAGTAAAAAAGTTGGCAGCTGTTACAAAATGTCAAATGTCAAACATATAAGCATTGCTTTAATAAACAGGTCTTTCTCCTTTATACTCTGCTGCCTTGCGGAATATCACACCACACTACTGTAAAAATGACACAAAGTGCTGATAAGCCCCTGAAATCTGTTGGAGAAGTGAAGCTTTTTCTGACACTGATTCATTTCTATCTCAAGGACTCCTGCTTGTTGTGAACTGTGCTGGCTCATTTGTAAAGCAATCCCTCCCGTGATCTCCTGCTGGAGCTTTCAAATGTCTGATATCTGGTAAATGAAAAAGTGAAGAAATGCAGAGCTATGATCTCTGGACCTCTCTGAAGAATGGGGTCATTTTGCTGAGTTGCTAAATGCTGCCATGTTGCTCTATTAGCCACAGTGCAATGATCTATGGAAGACTAATTGCAGAAGGTCATTCCTGTAGTATAATAGAATTTTATTTCCTTAGCAATGTACAGTAGAAAACTGTCAAGGTCAGTACCTACAACAGCAGGGTTAAATGACCTTGTTTAGCACTGCTTTCATCCTTAGAAATCTCCCTCAAAATCCATTGGGAGACCAAAACTTTCAGAACTGTCAACCTATATTGTCCCCTACAGTCCTCTATGGTTCCTCCTTTTAGTATATGATTAAAAAACCACATATGCTTTTTTGCTGCATTTTGCAAAGGACCAGTGTAAAGAGTTCCATAGGATTTAAAGGGAGGCATTTTAATAAATAAAAACTGATCAATGTGAAAGGGCCCTCATCATGTTTGGTTTGGATGAAGGCGAATCAATCAGAATCTCCGAATCATAACATAACAAATAAATCTGAAATACATTTTTTTCCATTCGTTATGCTATGATTCAGTGATTCTGATGGATTCACCCTCATCCAACCCAAACAGGGTTGAGTCTATGTTACCATTAGGAAGATTCAGCCTCTCTATTTGTCCCATTTATAATAATAACAGAAAGTGAAAGTGAAAGAAATAGATGGGACATCTTCAAACAGTAGCAACAATTCCTGTGACCCTGGTGACAACCAGAATTACCTCACTTGGAAAGGATTTCCTCTTACTTTTGGTTTTGGCTGAGACAGGAACTGATGGGGAATCTCCCTAATGTGACACAGATGGCAAAAAACAAAACCTGACAGGGATTTTGAGCCTCCCTTACACTATCCAAAATGATAAAAAAGTTTTTCCTTTAGTTCTACTTTAAGTTCTGAGTCTCTGTTGCACTGTTTCCCTGCCCATGTGTCAATGTTTGGCCAATCATCAAGCACCAGCATTGTCATATAAGAGGAAGGGGAGTCATATGTTCCTCCATACCTGGAAGTACTGGGTTTTTTCTTTACTACCTTTGAGCTGCATGCTGCGGGATCAAAGGAAACATCCTGTAAGTATATGCTGCTGGGAAGAGGGGCGCTGGCACAATCCTGCTACTTTGCCCTGCATGGCATTTTCATTCTGTTACCACTGGCATTTTAGAAGAGATCAGCAATAAAATGTCTAATTTAAGAAAGTATACATTTCACAACAACAAAGCAAAGACAATTTTCTTTTTTTCTGGATCGCTGTTCAATTGCCACAAGGGGCCAAGAAGAAATTTTTGGCTTTCGAAAAGATTTTATCTCTGGTTTTCGTCTCTCCGGTGAAATCTTTAGAAAACAGACAGATTTGTGCTTGCATGCAATGGGTTTTCATCATTTTCTAATACTATTACTGTGTTACCCAATGTTTTAACATGCACCATTGTCATCTTTCAGCATCCTAAACATGCAATCACCCTTCCTAAAGCCAGCATTCTTCCTTAGGAGTGAAAAAGAATAGTTAAACAGTTTATAAAAATGCCTTATAAAATAAAACTTTTTTATTGTCCCTAGCTCTCCCATATATACAGTTATGGAAGTTTCAGTCTCAAAGGCACACAGCGGATTCCTATTACCCTGGGGTCAGGTGGTGGTAAATTTTCAAAAATAGGATTTTTTACTCACCGTAAAATCCTTTTCTCTGAGTCCATGGACCGACACAGCTTCTCTATTGACATAGTGGGTATTATCCGTTAATTAGGAGTGACTAGGCAGAAAACTTGTAAAAAGTGTTGCATCACACCTTCTACAGTACCGCCCAGGGGGCGGACCCTCTAGGTATATCCCCTCAGTCTGCATCTCGCAGATCAGTTTGTCAAAAAGCAGTACAAACTTAAAAGGTGGGGTGGGTGCTGTGTCGGTCCATGGACTCAGAGAAAAGGATTTTACGGTGAGTAAAAAATCCTATTTACTTCTTCGTCCATGGACCGACACAGCTTCTCTATTGACATAGTGGGACGTCCCAAAGCAGTGTCAGAGAAAAAATGAGGGGTGGTAACAGCATAAAAATAAACTTCACCCCAAACACAAAACAGCACTCCTCCAACGGAGGAGTTGCAACTCTAAACAGCCGCTTGCAAAACCTTGCGGCCGAAAGAGGCATCCGAAGATGCACCTACATCAACTTTGTAGAATTTTGTGAAAGTGTGAGCGGACGACCAAGTCGCCGCTTTACATAATTGGGAAACAGACGCTTGATGTCGGAAAGCCCAAGAGGCACCTGTTGCCCTGGTCGAATGCGCCGTGACCGGAAAGGGGGGGCGCTTGACCCTTTAAGGCGTAAGCCTGGATTACCATCTGTCGGATCCACCTAGAAATGGTGGCTGACGAGACTGCTTGGCCCTTCTTGGGACCAGCCACCGAAACAAACAGAGAGTCTGACTTCCGGAACAGGGAAGTAGCAGATAGGTATACTCTCAAAGCTCGGACAACATCCAAGGAATGCAACGCCGAGGGGCGTGGCCTTGACGTGATGAGAGAAGGTCGCAGCTAGCGGGAGCTCCGACGATCGAGGAGACTAACCGCCTTCCCACGGGGCCATATTGCACCCCTTTATTGCTACTTTTACCCTGCACCCCTGTGGGAACATCAGGTGCATGCCTTCATGTAAAAAAACACTGAAATCCAAGCCGCAAGGGTCCCTAACTACTTACCTTCTCCGTGCCACTGAGAAGTCCGGTATGGCTAAAGATGGCGCTCATGCACAACGTGGCTCCCCGTCACAGCCGGCGTCTCCAGAGGCTTCAGTTTCAACCTTTGGGGACGGTGAGTGTCCTGCCCAGCTCACCAAGGCTGATCTGGAGGACAGCCTGGCCTCCATGTATGAAAAATTGGCTGAGAAGTTCCAAAAGGAATTACACAAGGCTACCAGTACACTTTCGCTGGAGATCACTGCCCTGGGTGGCCGCACTGATCTTTTGGAGACGAAGCACGACGAGTTAGCCTTGGCACACGTCGATCTCCGTAAGGATTATGAGGCCCTGGCTGAAAATTTCCAACTAGTGCAGTCGCAGGTCGAGGACCTCGACAATCGAAACAGAAGAAACAACCTCAGGCTACGGGGTGTTCCTGAGTCGGTTGTGGACCTCCCTGCTGCAGCTACAAAGTTATTCCTTAATCTCCTTCCCTCGGCGCCCACCACGGCGTTTGTGTGTGATCGGATCCACAGGGCCTTGCGCCCCAAACCCCCAGCAGAGCAACCACTGCGTGATATAATCCTCTGTCTGAAAGATTACTTGATAAAAGAAGACATTCTCCGTGCTGCTAGGAACGCGGCGGCCATTGATCTAGACGGGGTGAGGATTCAAATTTTCCCGGGTATCTCGCAGGCAACCCTTGACCGCAGACGTCAGATGAAGGAAGTTACATCGGTCCTTCAGTCTGCTCGCATTCGCTATAGATGGGGCTTTCCGTTTAAACTCTCCATTCCCCATAATGGAACCACTTACACTGCCTATAATGTTGCAGATGGAAAGGAGATATTGATCAAATTGGGCCTTTTGGAGCCAGAAGCCGTGAACCGCAGACCTCCCACTCCAGGGCCTAACCCGTTATGGAACACTCCATCGTCGCGCAGGAACCAGGGCAGATGGCGCCAGCCGTTCCGGGATCAGCCTGCTTAACTATCCAGACTCGGAGACTCTTCGGTTGTCCCTACCACGCCAGTTTCCCGTGAGTACCGACTTCTCCCTGATTAAGTTTGGGGCCTGAGCCAGGCTGGAGACTTTGCTGACAATACCGCATTAACCCCTATTTTAGGCTGTTTGAGCCCAGGCCCGTTCGGAAGAAGCCTTACACCCTATATCCGGATAATCCTGTTTGTTTTTCCTTGTTTTTTTTTTTTTAGTTTTTTTCTCTCTTTCCTGATGATCCTGCAGGAACACTTGTCTGCTTTTCCTTCCTGGTGGAGGACGTGCACCAGTACTACTCTATTGATCTGACAGTCCTCGAGGCGGTATGTCTCCTCTCGCTCAAATGTCCCCCCCCTGCTAGCTCTCGGACCCAGGCCGTTGTGAGGTTCAGGGTGATGTGCATTTTATGGTCACCCTGTTCGTCGCTGCGACCCCATTGGGGTCCTCCGGTTAGTATAGGACGGTATAGTCCATTGGAAGTATTTTTTTGGTCATTAGGAAAGTTTTCCTCTGACCCCCATGCTCTTACTTGGTTTTTGAGCTTTTTTGTGTTAAGATGTTTTTGTTTTTTTCATATCTTTGCATTGAACCTTGAAATGTCAGTTTTATTGATTATATCTCTTACTAGTATTCAGACCTTTATTTCCACTATCCAGAGACATGTGTGTTATGTTAGATTCAAGTATGTGGCTAAAATGGCTAATTCACGGGAAACCCTTACCTGCATAATCTCCTCCCATCCCCATGCCCCCTCCCTGTTACTTTTTGATGGCTCTTAAAGTCATTTCTCACAATGTCCAGGGTTTTAACTTGCCTCAAAAGCGGAGGAAAGCCTTTAGGCACTATAAAAGTCTGGGAGCAGACATACTCCTGCTGCAGGAGACTCACTTCTCTAACTCAAACCACCCACAATATTTTGATAGATCTTTTAAGCAATTTTATTGTACCTCCCACCCCAATAAAACCTGTGGAGTGGCTATATTTGTTAGGAACTCGGTTGTTTTTGAAGTTGGACACGTATATAAAGATCCGGGTAGAAGGTTTATAATCTTGCAAGGCAAGATCCAGGGCCGGGCTGTTACTATTGCCTCTATATATGCCCCTAATGAAGCACATGCCTCCTTCTTCAGACAATTTTTTCAAATAGAACGATATCTATCGTCACACTTGATAATTGGAGGGGATTTTAATCTCACGGCTAACCCAGGCCTAGATAGGAGCAAGAGCACCCCCGCTACTAAAGCATTTCCCAAAACCCTGGCAGGTAGCCTAAACTCCCTGCAGCTTATTGACACGTGGCGAGCACACAACATTGGATGTAGATCTTATACATTCTACTCGAATCCTCACGACAGCTATGCCCGCTTGGACTATATCTTTAGCTCCCCAACAGTCTTAGCCAACTCCTCCGGGGCAGAAATTCATGTTTGCCCCTGGTCTGACCACCACATGGTTGAGTTTGCGATCAACAGGATGGGCCTCAAGCCCACAACCTATTCCTGGAGACTGAATGATTCGCTGCTCACTGACTCCTCCACGGTCGAGGTGCTCAACACCAAGCTCCAGGAATACTTTGTGGATAATCACCTCCCAAACACCTCACCGTGCACTTTGTGGACTGCCCATAAGGCTGTCATGAGGGGTAACCTTATTGATATAGCCTCCAAAAAAAACAGAGCCAAACTATCTGAACTTCGTTCTCTCACAAGGGCCCTTGATAGACTATATTATCGCTACAATCAGGATCCCTCCCCGGTCCTTCTTCAACAAATTCATAGCAAAAAACAAGCATTAGACCTCCTGCTCTCTGAGGGTACGGAAAAGGCCTTGAGATGGGCTAAAGCAAAATTTTTACTGCGTAGTAATGCATCTTCTACTATGTTCGCACGAAAATTAAACCAGGCTACGAGACCCTCGCATAACTATAGACTTCGTAATTCTGCTGGTGTTCTGGTCTCTCACCCTAATGACGTCATGGATATTTTTGTAGATTATTATAAGAACCTGTTTAAAATGACTGGCCCAACCTCTGACCCCTCAAGGCAATCCTGGTTCTCAGACCTAACTCTACCCACTCTAACTGACCAGCAATTAGAGGCCCTGAATGCTCCATGCACCGAATTGGAAATACAGACAATCATCAAATCTCTCAAATCTTCGACTGCCCCTGGCCCGGATGGCTATTCCACTTCCTACTACAAGAAATTTTCCCACATCTTATCCCCTCATTTGACCTCCCTTTATAACCATATCTTGAAAGGAAACGACTTTCCGGCCGAGATGCTGCTAGCCAACATGTCCCTCATCCCCAAACCCCACAAAGATCATTCATTACCCCAAAACTTCCGCCCGATCTCGGTAATCAACAATAATCTGAAAATCTTTGGTAGACTACTAGCAGATAGATTAGCCTCCGTGATCACCAGTTTGATCTCTCCTGCCCAGACGGGATTCATTCCCAGTAGGCAGATCACTGATAACATACGCCTGGTCACCAATATAATACAAGACGCTAACTTACATTCTAAACAAACTCTCCTTCTCAGCCTGGATATACACAAGGCATTCGACAGCGTTAGCTGGTCCTACCTTGATTGCTTGTTGCCCAAATTTGGCATCTATGGAGAATTCATACAGGGATTTCATGCCTTGTATGGAAACCCACAAACGCGCATTAAACTGCCAGGCACCAATTCTCCATTTTTCCCCCTTCAGAGGGGCACTAGGCAGGGGTGCCCGTTATCCCCTCTCCTTTTTGCTCTAGCTATTGAACCCCTATCCCGTGCCATAACTGACAATGTTAATATAAAAGGATATTGTAAGGGCCCAGATGAATATAAATTCAGCTTATATGCGGATGATGTGCTCCTGTTTCTGACCAACCCACTTATAGCACTACCGAATCTCACCTCCCTATTAGATTCATTCCATCAAATTTCAGGATTGGGAGTTAATTTAGCTAAATGCTCGGCCATGCCAATTAATATACCACATGATCTTGCAACCTCGCTGAGGCAACACTTTGATTTTGCTTGGTGTACAGACTCTTTTCGCTACTTAGGGATACAGCTGACTCCTACCTTTCAATCCTTGTTCCATGTAAACTATCATCCCATAGTCTCTCATGTCAGATCCCTGCTTAAAACTTGGGATAAATTTCACATCTCATTCCTGGGCAGAGTCACAGCTATAAAAATGGCCATTTTGCCTAAGTTGCTATTTTTCTTCAGGGCCCTCCCTATATACGTCTCTAAGTCCTACATTGAATCAATCCAGAAAGAAGTCAATAAATTTGTGTGGCATAATAAGAATCCAAGATTTCACAAATCCCTACTGTATAGACCTCAGCCCCTGGGAGGTTTGGGCCTTCCAGACCTTTGGCGCTATTATTTAGCTTCCAGGTTTGCTCAATCCGCTCAATGGCACGCCTCCACAGACGGTGTTAACTTTTGAGACTCAGTCTATCCTTCCCTTCCACCTACCAGGGTTATTGTCGTCCAGATCCATCAAGTCAGGCCACCTTGCTCCACTGAACTCGGTTGTAAGCCAATCGGTACACCTTTGGTTGCTATACGGCCGTAAATTCCACTTCTCCTCTCCCCTATCCCCGTTGTATTCCTTTATAGGAGACCCTGATTTCCCCCCAGCCTTTCGGGATAGGGCTACATTCTCCCGGTGGTTAACTCCAGCTGTTATAACGCTCCAATCCTTGAAGGACGGTCGTCATTATAAACACTTCCAACAACTACAAGCAGAGTGGGAATTCCCCCCCACAGAGTTGTACAGATATATACAGGTCAGGCATTTCTACCAGAATAGGGGCCCCCTAGAATCTCAAACCCAGAATACCCCTTATGAACGCATATGTACCCACTCTTCCAGGGATAGTGGGGTTATATCTAGAATATACACTATACTTAACGAATTTGCCATGCCGGCAAAAACCAAACCTATGATGAAATGGGAGGGGGAGTTAGGCATGACTTTCGACCCGTCAGACTGGGAGGAGATGCTGACGAATATGTATAAAAACACCAGAGCCTACTCCATTCGGGAAACAGCTCTCAAACTGCATCTAAGGTGGTACATGACCCCTGCACACCTACACTCCATCTACCCGGCGGTTTCCCCACTCTGTTTTCGGGGCTGCTCTGAGGTAGGCACGTTATTACACATTTTCTGGAGTTGTAGGTACCTTAGGCCTATTTGGCAAACAGCGGCCTCAAAAGTATCGGCCATCGCTGGCCACATTATTACACTAACTGCCCAAATGTGCCTATGTTTTACGTCCATACCTAACGTCCCTTTGCCCTGTGCGAAGCTAATCCACTCACTTTTCTTGGCCATCCATTGGGTAACTGCGCTCAACTGGCGTTCTTCTTCCCTTCCGTGGTCACAAGTATTGGCACGTATGGATGCCATCAAATTGGCCGAACGCATTCACCACACTTTATATAATACGATGCTAGTATTTGAAAATAAATGGAAACATTGGTCGAATGTGCTTTGATAAAAGTTGTATAACTCTCTCTGCTTTCACCTTATATAACCTCTCTACTCCTCATGTATTGATTCCCATTATATATGCCATTATCTTCTACCCATGTCCTGAGCTTATGTTTCATTATTTGTTTCGAATATGATGTCTGACATTTTCTTTGTATGATGTTGATCCTTGAATAAAATCGTTTGTAAACAGGAATGCAACGCCGACTCCTTAGGATTCGATGGATGAGGACACAAGGATGGAAGTACAATGTCTTTGTTGAGATGAAAAGCCGAAACGACTTTCGGAAGAAAGGAAGGCTGCGGCCGCAGCACCACCTTATCCTTGTGGAAAATCAAATAGGGAGCCTTGCAGGACAAGGCTGCCAGCTCAGAGACTCATCTAACTGATGTAACAGCCACCAAAAAGACCACCTTCTGAGAAAGTGTCAACAGGGGAATATCTGTAATATTCTCAAACGGTGCCCTTTGAAGCACCGAGAGGACCAGGTTCAAGTCCCACGGAGGTAGCGGGGGACGGACTGGAGGGGCCACATGTTGAACCCCCTGCACAAATGTACTCACGAGAGAGTGAGTCGCCAGTGGTCGCTGAAAAAAGATAGCCAGGGCAGATATCTGTCCCTTAATCGTACTTAAGGCAAGCCTTTGGTCCACCCCATGCTGTAAAAACAGCAGGATTCTGGAAACCAAATAAGTACGCGGATGCCATTTCATTTCCTCACACATGGAGATGTAGGCCTTCCAAGTGCAGTGATAAACCTTCCTAGCGGACGGTTTCCGAGCACTTATCATAGTAGAGATTACTGAATCTGATAGGCCCCGGTCTCTCAGTACCTGGTTCTCAACAGCCATGCCGTTAAAGCCAGTGACCGTAAAGCAGGATGGAGTATGGGACCTTGCGATAGCAGGTCCTTCCGTAGTGGTAGGCGCCAGGGGACGTCTGCTACCAGACGTACTAGATCGGCGTACCAAGGACGCTGAGGCCAATCTGGAGTGATTAGGATCATTGGAATTCCCTCTGCCTCCACTCTGCGGAGCAGAAGAGGAAGAAGCCTTAAGGGAGGGAAGGCATAGATTAGCCGATACTGACCCCACGATGCCACCAACGCGTCTGTTGCGTCTGCCTATGGGTCTCTTGACCGGGCCACAAACCTCAATACCTTCCGATTGAGTCAGGAAGCCAGAAGATCTACGTCTGGTGTGCCCCATCTTTGGCAGAGGAGTTGGAACACCTCCGGGTGTAAGGACCATTCTCCCTGGTCCAGCATCTGGCGGCTCAGGTAGTCCGCCTGACAGTTTTCCACACCCGGAATGTACACGGCCGACAGTGCCGGTACACTCCTCTCTGCCCACTTCAGGATGCGAGCGACCTCCGATGCTGCAGCTGAGCTTCTTGTTCCTCCTTGATTATTGACATATGCCCCTGCTGTGGCGTTGTCTGACTGGCCACCCTTGTAGCCTCTGAGACCATCTGAAGAGGCACAGCCTGATCGCCCGGATTTCCAGGACATTGATCGGCAGGAGGGATTCCTCTGGGGTCCAGCGACCTTGTGCCGACTGAACCCCCAGACTCCTCCCCAACCTGTAAGGCTTGCGTCCGTCGTGATCACTATCCAGTAAACCGGAAGAAATGACTTCCCGGCCAGAAGAGCCGGTGCGGTCAGCCACTATACCAGGGATCTCCTGACTAGGTGGCTCACTCAGATTTGATAATCCAGAGCTGATGGACATCTGTTCCATCGGGACAGAACTTCCTTCTGTAACACTCGAGTGTGGTATTGAGCATATGGGACCACCTCGAAGGAGGCTACCATGACCTAACCTAACATTCGCATGCAAAAACGGAGTGACGACCAATTCCTGGAAGTCAGCTGCCATACTGCAGCCCGAAGGGTCTGCAACTTCTCCACAGGGAGGAATACCTTTGCCTCTGAGGAATCCAGAATCAACCCCAGGTACACCAGGCATTGAGTGGGCACCAATACTGACTTGTTTAGTATCCAACCACAGTCTCGAAGAGTCTGACAGGTAATGGACACGCTTACCTCTAATTCTGAGCTTGAAGGGGCCTTCAGAAGAAGGTCGTCCAAGTAGCCCATGATAGCGATACCCCGCTGTCTTAGAAGTGCCAGAATCGGAGCGAGCACCTTGGTGAACGTCCTGGGTGCTGAAGCAAGGCCAAACGGGAGGGCCACAAACTGATAGTGGTTCTTCCTGATTGCAAATTTCAGAAACCTCTGGTGTCTGGAGTATAAGGGGACATGCAGGTATGTGTCCTTGATGTCCAAGGAGGCCAGAAAGTCCCCCGGATGGAGCGCAGTGACTACAGATCGAACCAACTCCATCCAAATCTTTGTACCTTCACAAAGCAATTGAGGGCCCTGAGATCCAAGATTGGACGAACCCCATCCTTCTTCGGCACAATGAACAGATTTGAGTAAAAACCCTGACCCTGTTCCTGTTCTGGAACTGGAATAACTACCCTGCGTTCCAGCAGACCCTGGACCGCCCCCTACAGGGCCTCCCGACGGGTCGGTAGTAGCTGGAGATTGGAGGTGAGGAATCTGTCCGGTGGACAAGAGAGAAATTCTATCTTGTAGCCTGAGGAGATTACTTCACAAACCCACCTGTCGGAGACTAGAGCTGTCCACTGAGTCGCGACTTTGCGAAGACGTCCCCCCACCCGAGAGCTGGGTGGGGGCGGACCTACATGCGGACGCAGATTTGTCCGCAGGCTTGTTGGGTTTGCGGGACCAAGGATGCTTTTGTCCTTGGGCAGGCGCCTTGTCGGCCTGGGGTCTTTTCCCTGTCGCCCTAGGGGGATAAAAAAACACTTGCGTGCAGTAAAGGAGGGCCCTTGCCCTTGGAGTGGCCCCTACCCTTGCTAGTTTGAGGAAGCAAAGTGCTTTTACCTCCTGTGGCATCCTTGATGATGTCATCCAGAGAGGCCCCAAAAAGTCTGTCGCCCTTAAAAGGCAGATCCAACAGGGCTTTCTTGGAGGTCTGGTCCGCAGACCAGCCCTTTAGCCAGATCAGGCGGCGTATTGCTACTGCATAAACCGAAGCTTTTGACAGCAGAGGAATAGTATCCATGTCTGACTCGCAGACAAACCTAAGGCCCTGGACCAACTGGTCGGCCAAAGTTATCTCATCAGGAGGAGCATCTCGCTCCTTTAACCCCTGGAGTAGCAATCTTGCCCATTCAGTAAGTGTCTGAGACACTAGGGCCCCCGCCAATGCCGGGCGTACTGCCGAGCCTACCACTAAGTATAGGTAGCGAGCGAGTGCTTCAGCCTTCTTATCCACAGGGTCCTTGAAAACAGGAGCCCCTTCTACTGGAATTGTGGTGGCTCTATTAAGTCTGGTCCACTATAGGGGGAGAGGTCCATTTCTTCAGAAAACTCTCCTCAAAGGGGTACCGTACCGCAAACCTCTTTGGTGCTGTAAAGACCCTCAGTGGGTTCTCCCATTCCTTGTATAAGAGTTTATCAAAATAAGACACACAAGGGAACACCTTAGCAGTGCGGGCAGGTTTATGAAACCCAAAGTGGACCGGAGTCTCTGCTGCTTCTGCAGTATTTTCCAACTTTAGCGTATCCCGCACTGCAGTAATAAAGGTCAGATACCAAAGCCATCTCGCGTACTGACCTGGACTTTGAGTCATCCTCACTGTCCAGTCACGGTCTGCAGTCTCTGAGGCGTCAGAATCTGGGCCATGAGCCGTAGCTGGACCTGGTTCTGCATCAGAATTATCCCCAGAAGTTTGCAGGGGACGGGGGCGTTTACTACCACCTGTATTCCCATGTGCTGCTTCCACCCTGGCAGCAACGCCTCTAGGATTGCCGTCATAGCGTACATAGACACCTCAGGGGCACCAGCTGCTAAATCTGGTGTTTCAGGGGAGAAGACATCTGGCTCAGATGCCATGCTGACCACGCGCTGACACCCACAGGGCTCCAGGCAAGATATCAATAGGCCACCCTCCTGTGCTGCAGAGATGCTGGGTCACCCAGAGGACTCACCACCCTTGGATCGATACCGCTATGCTGCCGTGTGCTGCGCCTGTGATGCTGTCCCACCACTTGCCTTGTCAGTTTGCTTCTTTTATCAGCGCTTCCTGTGTGAATTTCTCGCGCCAGTGTAATGCACCCTAGAGGCCGGAGACTTTTGCAAAATGGCCGCCAAACAGCTGTATGTAAGATAATGTGGGCTCCAAGAAAATGGCTGCCGAGCCGAAGATAGAGGCCAAAGCAGCCATAGACCACAAAAAGATGGCCGCCGTACGGCGGTATATACATACAGCGTGAATCATATCATAACAAACATGGCCGCCGATCAGTCGATAGAGGCCAGTGGGTGTGAACTACAAGAAAATGGCGCCGAGCGGTGATATATATCTATAGATGCGAAACTACAGGAAAATGGCCGCCGGGTAGTCACTAGAGACTGAAACAGGCATGGACCACTGCAAAATGGCAGCCGACAGCATGGAGGGGGAAGAAGCACACACACAGGTAAGCAGAAATTACATTTTTTAAATGTTAGTTACAGCCAGCCCCGCTCCAGTGGAACCCCCTAGGTGACCCCCAGCACCCAGCAACCTTAGCTAGAAGCCCAGGGAGGAGGAAAAGGCAAGGAGAGAGGGAAGAAAGGGGCCACGACCACTTACTTGGTCCCTCCAGGAATGTCCAGCCAAATCACCCAGCCGAGGCTGGGGAGTTTACTTACCTATCCTGCATGTATCATGCTGGAAGACATTCAAAACAGATCATCGCCCGCGCACGGAAGGTGACTGTTGGCCAGGCATGCTGTGATTGGACCCAAGGTGACAATCATATGTATGCCCGGGAGCGCGACGCTCACCGGACAGGCTGCTGCGACTCGGCCGTGAGGTCAGCCGAAGCTGAGCGGTCCGATGCAAGCCTTGGAGCGTAATGCTCACTGACCAGGCTGCTGCGACTCGGCCGTAAGGTCAGCCAAAGCTGAGCGGTCCGATGCAAGCCCTGGAGCGTAGGCTCACCGGCCACCCGTGAAGCGACGGGTATGTTGTGGAAAACCCAGCCCGTAGCTAGGGTCGGCACACGCTCGATGGCCAAAACTGGGGAGACTACAAGGATCGAGGATCCAGCCTGTCACCCAGTCGGCAGTTGATCGAAGATTGCAGGAAACAAAAAAAAAATTTAGCAAAATATATTTTTCCTCCGGACCAATGGGCCCGAAGGGAGCCATGTCCTACTCCTTGCTAGACAGAAAAAAACTGATCTGCTAGACTGAGGGGATATACCCAGAGGGTCTGCCCCCTGGGCGGTACTGTAGAAGGTGTGATGCAACACTTTTTACAAGTTTTCTGCCTAGTCACTCCTAATTAACGGATAATACCCACTATGTCAATAGAGAAGCTGTGTCGGTCCATGGACGAAAGAGTAATTATGTTTATCAGTAATAAGAACCAAGGCATGTTGGGCATTGTAACCTGTCTTTAAAGCTAAACTTCAGCTAGATATGTCATTGAAATTAATTTATGGGAACAGTTCTACCTGCCCTAGCATTTGTATTTATGTCTACTAAGTTCTAAGATTTGTGTAGAGCTACCCCCGCAGGGGTCTCTTGGTAATTTGGGTTTTCTGTTCTGCACCTCAACTCAAGAACAACCTGGTTAAAAAAAAGTTACTGCAAGCACTTATAAGAACACAAGTATAGATATCTTTAACCACTTGCCGACCGCCGCACGAACTTATACGTCGACAGAATGGCACGGCTGCACAAATGGGCGTATATATACGCCCCCTTTAAATTGCCACTGTGTGGTCGTGTGCCGCGAGCTCCGTGACCATGCCCACGGGACCCGCGGACTCGATTTCCCTAGGTGTCCCGCGATTGTGTCACGGAGCTGAAGAATGAGGAGATGTCAGTGTAAACACATCTCCCCGTTCTTCCTAGTGGCATGTCACTGATCGTCTGTTCCCTCTCATCGGGAACAGCGATCAGTGATGTGTCACTCGTAGCCACGCCCCCTAACAGTTAGAATCACTCCCTAGGACACACTTAACGCCTTCAGCGCCCCCTATAGGTTAACCCCTTCACTGCCAGTGTAATTTTTACAGTAATCAGTGCATTTTTATAGCACTGATCGCTGTAAACATGACAATGGTCCCAAAATGGTGTCAAAAGTGTCCGATGTGTCCACCATAATGTCCCAGTCACGATAAAAATCGCTGTTTGCCGCCATTACTAGTAAAAAAAATATTATTAAAAATGCCATAAAACTATCCCCTATTTTGTAGACGCTATAACTTTTGCGCAAACCAATCATTAAACGCTTATTGCGATTTTGTTTACCAAAAAGATGTAGAAGAATACGTATCGGCCTAAACTGAGGAAAACAAATGTTTTTTTTATATATATTTTTTGGGGATATATATTATAGCAAAAAGTAAAAAATATTGAATCTTTTTCAAAATTGTCGCTCTATTTTTGTTTATAGCGCAAAAAATTCAAACCGCAAAGGTGATCAAATACCACCAAAAGAAAGCTCTATTTGTGGGATAAAAATACGTAAATTTTGTTTGGGAGCCACATCGCGCGACCACGCAATTGTCAGTTAAAGCGATGCAGTGCCGAATCGCAAAAAGTGGCCTGGTCTTTGACCAGCCAAATGGTCCGGGGCTGAAGTGGTTAACTCGTCTGTGAATTAGCACCAGGAAACAGACACAAGACCGTTTAGTGGTAAATTAACTGAATGTATTGGTGCAGGTTAGAATAAATGGTGGTTTGCACATAAATGAACACACAGAATGTAGTTTCAGACACAGTCCACTGGACAGTATAATCACTTTGCTAAGGTAATTTAGAGTTCTGTACCTCTAGACAGGGATTACCTTATGAACCAGCAAAGTCAGAAATAAACCTATATGAACAGTAACTGCCATGTGAATAATAATACTATAACTAGACTAGAGTTCACTAGGAGAATGGCTAGGATATGGTGCAATGTCCCTTGAGAGGTACCTTTTAGCACAAACATTGGGTGAAGGTGTCTGTGTAGCAGCTGTAAATGGACAGTTTTCAGTTTTAACTCTTCAGCCGGCTAGTGTTGGGGCCCAGTCGTGCCATTGGTGCACACGAATAGTCCTAGTCAAACCTGAAGGCAGCAATAAGGCTACTCGATTACTGTTTTGTCAGTTCCTAAAGGGCTCTCTAGCAGCGGATAGTAAATCCCCACAGCAGCGGTTCACCAGTCCCAGTGATATTGCAACTCGCCATCCGGTTACACACAGTGGTTAGCCCACTCTCTGCTTTGCACCAAGCTGACTCTGTTGGCACCATAAACTCAGTGCTCTGAATCCTGCTCAGGCTGCTGATATGCAACAGTGATGGTGCACACTGGACAGGAATGTGCACTCTCCAGTCTCCCTCATGGCAAGTGGAAGCTGTGTCTTTTACAGCCTAAGAAAATTCAGCTTTTTCCCATTCTACTGGTAGCCTCTCTGTAGGGAATGCAGATTACAGTAAAGTCTCTCTCCTCTGGACTACATTTCCCACATTGAAGTGCTGCCTGACTCAATATGTTGAACTCTTCCTGCTCAGCGGCCCCCTCTCCTCACTGATATAGCTGTGAAACAGTTCAGCACTGCAAGAAAGCAGATATAGAGAGCAGCTGCAACCAGTATTTCTCTCACTCTCAATTTTTAGCCAAGCACCAACTACATCATAGCCAGCCTGGTAACTTGACTTTTCTTTGTCCCCAGCCTGTGACTGAACAGTGAAGAATCAGCAAAATTATATTTTAGGAGTCTCTTCGCTATCTCCTCCTTGTCAGCATATATGCATGCTGGATACCTGATTAGCTTCTAGTACTGCCACTCCATCTCTCAGCCTGCTGTCCAGAGGATTACAGAGGCTGAAATCAAGTGAAATTCAGGTACTTGCATTAATCAATACATTTAAAGGTAAATTCATAAACGGTGTTAAAGGCACGTTTTAGAATTCCATTGGTCCTCCCCACCCAAATTGTCAGTGTTTGCACCATATTCATGTATCTGTCAGAAATTAGTCCTGCACTGAGGTTGACGTGTCCATACCGGACTCCTTCCTCAGTGTACTCCCTCCTCAGCCACTATGCCAACACAGTAGTGGATTGGGTGGAGCCTGATGGGGAACTGGGAGACTAGTTTTCCATCATGTTTGCCTTGCCTGAGATTGACAGCACATGGTGGCATCAAATCTACCCACTACTACCTGTAATAAATCAAAACCTAGGCAGATCTGATGGGGAACTTGTCCTTCAGTTCCCAGGCCACTCACCCAGCAGGTGCTGCGGAAGACTAGTTGCACCAAAAGTGCAATTGTGCCCATGGATTACACATACATTACACATACTCATTTCACAGACTTAGACATCTAACATATAGCTACTTTTTTGTCAGTTTCATGGCCCAAATTGTCTAATTCTAGCTAAGAAATCACAAAATTTGAACTCCTGATGGGAGGGGCTTTTAAAAATGGGCATGGCATTCTAATAATATAGGGGGATCTTGTAAATGTTTACAGAAACGACTTTGCAATTTTCATTTTATACTGTATGTTAAGAGTTGCATACAGAATCTTGAAAACCACACAGAGCTCACTCAATAACACATACGTAACAAGCTTAAAATTACTCTCAGTGGAACACTGAATTTGTGCCTTGGCAAAACTACTGCCACATATCTTACGAGGGAGGATCAGTCTCTTTCTGACATTGCCTGAAACAGATTAGATAAGGGAAATAAATGAAATTCCCTGTGCCTTAAATAACATTATTCTACGCAGTGCACTAATAGATTAAATTTCAGACTTTTAATTGTCAAAAAATTAGAAATGACATTGACCATGGTCTCTAGATAGTTCTATTCTTCTCACATATCATAAAACAGAGACATTTCTCATATAGCATATTGTTTTGAAAAAGAAAAGGCTTGCCATAATTTAATAGAGCAAAAAATAAGAGATAAGCAGATTGATAATTAAAAACAGCTACCCAGAGGTATGATATAGAGCAACTCAATCAATAGCACTAGGTAGCCTCAGACAAATGTGTGTTGTGATACAGAACCTGTTGCACCTCAACAGTTGGCTTCTAAATAGCCCTGTTATCAGCTGCAAAAGAAAAGCAAGAAACACAATAAAAATTCTACAGTAGGAAATCATTTATCATAAGGCTACATTACTGTATAATAATCATATGATTGTTCTTCCTCTACAAATCACAAAACAGATCTAGAAACTGAAGCAAGTGAAGAAAGACATTACTGGGATGACTGTCCATCCATCTTAAAGTACAGCCTCTAGTATTTTCTGTTGTGGAACACAGTAGTAGTGACACTTTAGCCCTAAAAGCCTGGGAGAACTACCTCCTGACCATGGATAGTTACATAAATAATCTTCCTGGCAAGACCACAATACTGATGAATCAAGGTGCTAAATCTACTGCCCTGCTGGGACCCTCAAGAATTCTGTCTCTTCTTCAATTCAGCTAGCTAGAAGATTATAGAATTTGAAAACTAAGGTATTTGAAACTGCTTCCTTCTAGCTATTTTTATTAGAAGTCTGGCTTTTTGTGGCAGTCAATGGTACAGCTTAACTTGTTGCACTCAACTCTAAAAGGTTTGGGGGCTCCTGAGGCAGTTTCAAAGATGTATGGAGGTATGTGCAAGGGGTGCTTACAGCTTTCTGGACCTTTCCTTCCACCATGTTATATAAGTGAGGCCCATTCTGTATATCAATCTAGAGCACATTTTCTCAACCTTTATACCGTCGAGATATCCTTAAATTAATTTTCAGTTAAGATGCAAATAACTGCATTATATTCTACCCTTCCCCTCTTTTTCATTTAGTATTTGTAGATTCTCTCTTCTCTCTATTCTTGTTATTCCTTTTTCCATTTGCAATGACCTGATATGCTGTTGTTAATCAGACTTTCTGCTGCTAATTCAATTAACATTTGTCACATTTATATAATAACCAGATTCGTATATTACCATGTAGATTCCAAGTCACGCTCCTCTGTGGTTTGATTTGCTTATGGATTACTACTGTCACTGAGCCTTGTTGCCACATCGGAAGCATGGCCTTTTGGCCGCAATTCTTCCAAGAATGTGTACCTGGGTCCATCTGATTTCTGACAGTTCTGTGCTGATGGCACTGCTGGACATCTTTCGATGCCAAAGGGAAGGAAGCATGTTGTGTCTTTCATATGTTTCAAGTTTCCTTGGCCGACCATTGCACCTATGGTCCTCAATGTCCATTTCTATGTGCTTCTATAAAAGAGCTTTCTAAGCACATCTGGAAACCCCAGTCTGCTTTGAAATCTTTGCCTGGGAGAGACCATGCTGATGCCGTATAACTACCTTGTGTCTTGTTGCTGTGCTCAGTCTTGCTATGGTGTATAACCTGTGACATGAAACTGTCTTTAAGAACCTCACCTTAGTTGCAGAGTTTGGCTGTTCCTCACACAGTTTTAAGCCTCCTACACAGCTGTTTCTGCTTCAGCTAATGACTTTGTTTCAACCTACATATGAAATTGATGATCATTAGCACCTGCTTGGTATAATTGGTTAATCATACACCTGACTTTAATCCTACAAAATCCCTGAAATTGTCCAAGTGTACAAATTGTGCAAGTATAAGAATTGATGCTGGTTTGAAGACAAAGAGTAGTCACACCAAAGATTGATTTGATTTATATTTTTCTTCTCTTCGCTCACTTTTAATTTTGTAAATTGGTAAAAATAAACAATTAAAATATATATTTTTGAAAGCATTAATACATTACAGCTTTTGTTCACGCCTGCCTAAAACTTTTGCACAGTACTGTATATCTCAGAGAGTGAAAATTCCCTTTAGGCACTAGCTTACTTACAATGGGGCAGTGGGTGTGCTGCACTCCAGATACAGCCAGTTGCAGGGTGTTGCATGAATGGAGACACAACAGGGTGAATTGATGTCCAGCATAGTTTTGGCTTCAACATTACTCGCCATATCCAGCGGCACCAGTGTAGTGGATGGAGTCTCGCAGATAATTCGGGCCACTGACATCAGTTATATCGATGGTGTCACTCTACATTTTCCTATTGACCATTAATGTAATTATAATAAACTATAATTTACTTTTTTTTTATACAGCGCCGTTAAAGGTAGCTTCTTAAAAGCACTTTACAAAGAAACCACAAGAAATACACAGGGCAAAACAAAGGAAAAAGGGACTTAAGTGAAAGCTTGTCTAAAGAAAAAAGTTTTCAGATTTGATTTGAATGAGTTTAGAGAAGATAACTTTCTGATGTTTTTTGGAAGTGAATTCCAGAGTTTTGGAGCATAGCAGGAGAAAGCTCTGTCTCTGATCGAGTGTAGGTGAGTAGGGGGGACACACAGAAGACCAGAATTGGAGGAGCGGAGGTTACTAGGGGGGGGAATAAGTTGATAAAAGTTCAGACAGATTATGGGGTACCAACCATGAAGAGCCTCATAGGTAAGCAAGATGATCCTAAAGTCAATGCGAAACCTGACAGGTTTATGATGAGGTAATGCCTCATCACATTGGTAGTCTGAAAAAAGGAAGAATGCCCCTTACATTAATGGTCAGTGAGAAGAATGCATTATTCTTCCTACGGACTGAAAATGTAAGAGGGGTTCTTCATCAAGTGATTTTTATCCATTAACCACCATTGCAAGGAACATAACTTCAACTGACTTTATTGGTTTTCTTCCCACTGACTGGGCTCCAGACATTTTCACTGTAAGAGCGGGTTCACACCAGTGCACGGTGGTTTGGGTGCAGCGCAATTCTATGTGTAGTTTTACCCACAGTTTTAGGTGCATGCCTATTGTTCTATTACACAGTGAGTTTTCTGAAAGCACATGAAAAGTGCAGCATGTGTTCTCCAGACCAATTGAAATGTAATTTTGCTTTACTGATTTTATTTAATCACCTTGTTTTTAAACTAGACCGACAGTCAACAATCTACCTTTCTCTTTCTTTTCAATTATATGACATTTTTTACATTTGACACTTATACTGTATAGTGCAAATTTTTATTTGTCTCTTTCCAATTGAAGTACCGTATATACTCGAGTATAAGCCAAGATTTTCAGCCTTTTTTTGGGCTGAAAGTCCCCCCCCTCAGCTTATACTCGAGTCAGTGTACCTTGGGCGTCCATTTTTTAAAATTCGCGCTCTCTCCTGGTCCCGTGCGGTTCCGTGATATGTGATTTACACTGTGTTTAGTGATCCGCCAATCACGGGCCTTCTCCTCTTGTTCGAGGATGAAAGAACGTCCGTGATTGGCGGATCACTAAACACAGTGTCTGCTGGGAAAGTCCGAGTATGAGAAGATGGCCGTGATAGGCGGAACACTGAACACAGTGTCAATCGCCTATCACAGAACTGCACGGGACCAGGAGGAAGCCGCGAATTTTAAAAAATGGACGCCCGCAGCGCGATGGACATGGGAGGTGATCTTTCCTTCGCTGTAGCAAGCAGAAGGTGAGTGTGGATAATGGGCACAGTGTGGATAATGGGCACAGTGTGGATAATGGGCACAGTGAGGAAATGGGCACAGTGAGGTAATAGGCACAGTGAGGTAATGGGCACACTGAGGCATGCAAATGGGCACAGTGTGGATATGCGCACAGTGTGGAAATGGGCACAGTGAGGTAATGGGCACAGTGAGGTAATGGGCACAGTGAGGTGTTGGGCACAGTGAGAATGGGCACAGTGAAGCTGCAAATGGGCATTGTTGACCCTCTTTTCCGCTTACAGTAGCTGCTGCATTTCCCACCCTCGGCTTATACGCGAGTCAATACGTTTTCCCAGTTTTTTGTGGTAAAATAAGGGCCTCGGCTTATACTCGGGTCGACTTATACTCGAGTATATACGGTAGTTAGTTTGTTACCCCTTGAATATGTACCACAATCCTTGTAAAATTCAGATTGTTCTCCTTTATTTTATTCAACACAAAAAAAATTGACAAGGAAAAGTGCAGCATGCAGGACTTTGATGCACTTTCATGAAAACACGTAGTCTAGTTGAAGTCAGCTGGAGCGCACTCAGAAACCAAAAACCATTGCCCAGACCGCAGCACACTGAGGTGAACCCGCTCTTTTTGTCATTACTTACATTTTTCAAAATTGTAAATTTTTTACTACATATTGTTACAACTGTCTGTTTGTTGTTTGCTTGTTGTCATGACAGCCAGTTTGTTTCCAACATATTCCCACAATTGCCCATTTAATGCCCACTGTGACAACTAGGGATGAGCTCGGTGTTCGAGTCGAACATACGTTCGACTTGAACATCGGCTGTTCGACCGTTCGGCGAACATCGAACGATTTGGGCCGTTCGCGCCAAATTCGAGTGACGCGAAAGGGCCGACAATACACTGCGCCATCGCAGTGCAATCCCGGCGCTGTGATTGGCCAAGCATGCACTGTGACCCCGCATGCTTGGCCAATCACAGCGCCGGCAGCTAAGAGAGCCATAATTGGCCACAGGCAGGTTGCCTGTGGCCAATTATAGCTCAGGGGGTTTAGCACACGCCCCACACTATAAAAGGCCGCCAGCGCGGCGACCTTGTGTAGTGTGTTCCGGCGCAGGGAAAGAGTTACATAGGCAGGGACAGTGTCAGTGCTATTTGTACCTCAAACTTGTGTGTAGGGAGAGAGAAGGATAGGCAGGGAGAGCGTCAGTGTCATATTCTTTGCTAAACCTTGTGCAGGGAGAGAGAAGGATAGGCAGGGGACAGTGTCAGTGTCAAATTCTTTGCTAAACCTTGTGTGCAGGGAGAGAAAAGGATAGGCAGGGAGAGTGTCAGTGTCATATACTTTGATAAACCTTGTGTGCAGGGAGAGAGAAGGATAGGCAGGGGACAGTGTCAGTGTCATATTCTTTGGTCTTTGCTAAACCTTGTGTGCAGGGAGAGAGAAGGATAGGCAGGGAGAGTGTCAGTGTCATATACTTTGATAAACCTTGTGTGCAGGGAGAGAGAAGGATAGGCAGGGGACAGTGTCAGTGTCATTGTTGCTAAGCCTCCTGCACCTTATACACCTGAAGTTAGCCTGTATTGCTGCTTTTTCCTGGTGTGTTACACCAACAGGCATTTGCAGCACTTACAGTGGGCGGAGTGTGCCTCCTGATCATATTACACCTGAAGTTAGCCTATATTGCTGCTTTTTCCTGGTGTGTTACACCAACAGGCATTTGCAGCACTTACAGCGGGCGGAGTGTGCCTCCTGATCATATTACACCTGAAGTTAGCCTGTATTGCTGCTTTTTCCTGGTGTGTTACACCAACAGGCATTTGGAGCACTTACAGCAGGCGGAGTGTGCCTCCTGATCATATTACACCTGAAGTTAGCCTGTATTGCTGCTTTTTCCTGGTGTGTTACACCAACAGGCATTTGCAGCACTTACAGCGGGCGGAGTGTGCCTCCTGATCATATTACACCTGAAGTTAGCCTGTATTGCTGCTTTTTCCTGGTGTGTTACACCAACAGGCATTTGCAGCACCTACAGCAGGCGTAGTGTGATTCCTGCAAAATATACTCCTGAAGCTAGGCCTTATTGCTGGTTTTCCCATTTCCCTGCAGGCCATTAGAATGTCTGGAAGGCAAACAAGGAGAGGCAGACAGTCAGGAGCCAAAAAAAGAGGGCAAGCAGGCTCTGTGTCTAGAGACAACAGTGCTGGTCGTGGACGCGGTGCATCGCCATCAGCACGTGGCCATGGGACACGCTTGTCCTTCTTTTCGGCAGCTGGACGTGTTGAGCCGCATCATGCCGAAGACTTGGTAGAGTGGATGACCAAGCCCTCCTCATCCTCTCTCACCCAGGCTCAGGGTACTGTGAAAGCAGCTGCCAAAGCGTCCTCTTCCCTGGTATCAATGTCATCATCAGTCACTCCTTCCCTAGACCAACCATGTCCTCCTGAGGAGTCCCCCGAACTGTTTGAGCACAGTGTTGGGTACATGCTCCAGGAGGATGCCCAGCGTTTCGAAGGGTCTGATGATGATACCCAGCTAGAGGAAGGCACTAGCGTGAGAGCAGAGAGAGGGGATGCTCAAGAAGGACACCAATCTGGCAGTCATGTTCCAGCAGCTGCAGCATACTGCCAGATTGGCTCCAGTGATGAGGAGGGAGGGGATGATGAGGTCACTGACTCCACTTGGGTGCCTAATAGGAGAGAGGAGGAGGAGGATGAGGAGCAGGCACATCTCCAACGAGGCAGGATGCCCTCAGGGGGCCAGCGTAAGGGCAGCACACCGACGGAATCACACCACAGAGCTCCGCCTGTGCAGGGCGCTGCCTCTGCCTGGTATTCAAAAAGTTCTTTGGTGTGGGCCTTTTTTGAGTCGAGTGCATCAGATCACACAGCTGCTGTTTGCAACATATGTCTCAAGCGTATATCGCGTGGCCAAAACATCACCCGCTTGG